>OZ057405.1:24965932-25001932 GCA_964056735.1 Allodiplogaster pararmata
CCAATTACGGACAGAGAAACGTTCTCATTCAAAAACTGCTCAGAGTTCATAGTATCATAGTATGATTCCGTTGAACTTGGTCATTTTCAATCTGAAAAAAAGTTATCTTTTATACATTTGTGTAGAGACCGCAATGACAATATTTTGGTACGCCATTTTTTCTGCCACACTAATATTCCGTAATTCCAAACTGTTTGATAAATCGAATAACTTGGAACTTTCAACGAATCAAAAATTTTTTTAGTCAAATTTCCACAAATTTCGGATAAGCGATGTTCCGCAAAGCAAACGTGAGACAAAGATGTCTTTAGAAGAATTTTTTTCTCTAAATTTGTCACAAAAACCATAAAATTTCTCCTGTGATGACATGAAGAGAGTTGGTGTTGAAGAAAAAATAATCGATAAAGTTGCCGCTTCAGAATACTCAGTGTAAACCCAGGGAGTATTCGAAATTACTTAGTACGCTAAATAAGTTTAGAAGAGGACTTGATGTTAGCAGGGGAAAGTTTACAAGATAATAGGAAGTTAAAAGAATAGAGAGAAGAGTGAGAAAAATTTTGGAGAATAAAAATGATAACTGTCAGAAAAACACATGAATGTAGTTTACAAGATAGGTATTCTTCTTGGTGGATCTGAATGAAGAATTTTACCGTTGCCTTCGTCTGTAATCTAGAGAATTATCAGAAACTTTCCGATGTTTTTTGTTCAAAACTTGTTTCCGTGCGATGATATGATTCTCGGGGTGCCTGAACCACAACTAGACCCACTCCCTTCACAGAGCAGGGATTCTTGTCATTTGTATACAGCAAGCTCCGGCTCTTTCTCTTTCTCTTTCTATAATTAGATCTTTCTTTTCCTCTTGCGGTCTATCTCTCCCTTTCTCTCTCTTTCTCTCGCTCTCTCTTTCATTTTCTTTCTCCCAAGAACGCTTTCTCTGTTCTCATTTTTTTATTTCTCATCTCAGTTTGATTTTTTGTACTTTTAATAAATAAACATAATTACCTAAAAATACTTTTAATAAATAAACATAATTACCTAAAAATACTTTTAATAAATAAACATAATTACCTAAAAATTGAACAGAAAAAAACTTCGAATGGTAGCAAAAGTTACGATTGACGTCAGTTTTACCACAATCGGGAAGTTGTTTTCTGACTTCCTCACGAGTAAAAGTGAAACTAATATCAAACGTTTAAAAATGGAATTAATGTGACAGGTTTTTTTCTATTTTTTAAAAATTTTATATGAGTATGTAGCTTTTTTCCCGAAAAGAGCGTGGAAGTGAGATACATAACTTTTTATTTTAACGTAAAATCTCGGTTTTACAAAATCAGATTTGCACATAAATGTAAATATGTATGTATTTAACGGTACATTTCTGAATGATAAATTGACAACTACATAAAATCAAATGAGTACAAAAAAAGGATTATCCATGATATGACTTTCTAAGCTCTAAAATTGAAATGAGGAATTGCCAATGTGTATCTATTTATCGGCAAGCAAATGCAGCTCAGCCAAAAACTATAAGGTTGCTCAGTAAACTTCATAGAGATAACCTAATATAATACAAGCTATATTAATCTTAGGAACATTTGTGTCTTTCCGCAGAAATAGGTTTGAGAAAGAATCAATCCATCCGAAAACACACCTTCTCCAAAATTTTCGATCTCACAGCCCAACTTTTTAATCTTTGTTTTTTTTTTCCTTGCTTGGAATAGGGGATAAGTTTCCGTAACTATCAATTAAGCAGAATTTCCCTACGATCTTCCAAAAACAATGTTCAAAAATATGTTTCACTCATTGTTGGTTAATGAGAGGTTAATGAGAAATAAGGTCGTTTGCAAGGCTCCAAACAGAAGCAGACGTGGGAGTTAAGAACAAAGAACAAAAACAATCGACCCAATCACTCTTATATTTCTTATCTCTTGTGCCTTGTGAGCTTTGTGAACATTGGAGCTTGGAGCCTTGTGAACAATTTAAAATGTATAATAAATTGTTAAGAAGATGAAAAAAGTTCAAGAATATTACTCGAGGCTTTCTAAACGTCAAAAAAGGACTGTTATGAGGTGAAAAGAAGACAAAGTTCGTGAAAGAAGGAAGGATCCTTTATTGCTCTGCTCTATACATACATAGAGAATGAAGAACATCTGAGCGGAGGGAGATGTCGATTCCATATGGATATTAATGAGAAAAAAAGAGAAGCAGAGCTAGCAACTCGAAAAAGGTCTCGCCCTGGGCTACCATTTCCAGTTATGGGTAAGGGTTGGTGAAAATTCTATGAAAGAGAGAGAGCGGAGAGAGAATTAGAGGGAAACAGAGAGCTGGAGTTAAATGAGAGAAAGAGAGTTAGGGTAAGAGTATTAAAGATAGAGACAGAAGGTTTATTATCAGCTTAAGCCTAAGTTTATTCCAAGCATTCAACAAAAACGAGAAAATGACACTTCGCTATGTTTTCTGATCCTAAACACTAGTTTTACCGCTTTTTACAGTCAACTCTGTAATCATCGATCCCATCCTAAAATTTAACGCTCCATCCTAAACAAAGTTTTTTTTTCTCCTGGGGACGTCTCCTGGGTAAGGGTTGGTGAAAATTCTATGAAAGAGAGAGAGCGGAGAGAGAAATAGAGGGAAACAGAGAGCTGGAGTTAAATGAGAGAAAGAGAGTTAGGGTAAGAGTATTAAAGATAGAGACAGAAGGTTTATTATCAGCTTAAGCCTTAAGTTTATTCCAAGCATTCAACAAAAACGAGAAAATGACACTTCGCTATGTTTTCTGATCCTAAACACTAGTTTTACCGCTTTTTACAGTCAACTCTGTAATCATCGATCCCATCCTAAAATTTAACGCTCCATCCTAAACAAAGTTTTTTTGTCTCCTGGGGACGCATTATAAAAATCAATTTGCTTTCACAAAGTTTAAAACGAAAATGCAATGTATCACCAACTCGGGTTAGATAAACTGTTCACAGGGTCTGGACGACCAAAAGATCTCGTGGACGAATTTGTCACTTTGTATCTTTTTGCTTGGTGAAGCGGCCAAGTGATTTTTTTGCTTGTATTTCAGTCATAACGTTAAGAACATAATTATATCTCTTTTCGTACATATGTAATGGATATAATTATGTTCTTAACGTTATGACTGAAATACAAGCAAAAAAATCACTTGGCCGCTTCACCAAGCAAAAAGATACAAAGTGACAAATTCGTCCACGAGATCTTTTGGTCGTCCACACCCTGTGAACAGTTTATCTACCCCGAGTTGGTGATACATTGCATTTTCGTTTTAAACTTTGTGAAAGCAAATTGATTTTTATAATGCGTCCCCAGGAGACAAAAAAACTTTGTTTAGGATGGAGCGTTAAATTTTAGGATGGGATCGATGATTACAGAGTTGACAAGATTTGTTATTACCCTAAGCGGAATCTCAGAAAACTTGCGAAGGAGCTGAATATCTTGGCTAGTTCTGTTCGGAGGATCGTCTAATTTTGCACGGGATTCCGCCCCATCAAGCTGCAGAAAATTAACGCATTGACGAACCAGATGAAGGCAACCCGTATTCAGAGATGTCGTGAAATGATTAGGCGGTTCGAGCCGGTGGACAGTTTAAATATTCTCTTCACCGAGGAGAAGTTGTTAAATATTGAGCAGTCCTTCAACCACCAGAACTATAGAATTCGGTCCAAATCGGTCAATAAGAGTGGCCGCTCCGTCTCGAGAAAGGGCATTCCCGCTTCTTTCAAGATTTGGGCCGAGGTGACCGCGACCTCCCCTCGTTTTCGTCGAGCAGGGAGTAAAAGTGGATTCCCATAACTACCTGAACGATATTCTCGTGAAGGAATTACTTCCCTGGATTCAGGCTCACTTTGCGGGATGCAACTGGGTGCTTCAACAGGACTCTGCGCCCGCCCACAAGGCTAAAGTCGTGCAAGACTGGTGCAAGGCCAATTTCTCCTCGATGATCACCTCCGTTGAATGGTCTCCGTACTCCTGGACTTCTTTGTGTTGTCGATCAAGGCCTGCGATTCTCGTAAAAGAGTTTCGACAGTCCGAAGCGCGCCTTCCAAAAGGCGTGGGATGATCTTGACGTCGCTCACCTGTTCACCACGGTGAGTGCCTTCCACAACCAACTCCACGCCTGTATCAAATAGAAAGGAGGGATGTTCGAAAATTGAGAGTGCAGTTATATCCCAAACTATTTGAATAAACTTTGATGAAAATTTAGTTTGACTTGCTAAATCCGTTATGTTTTTATCGGAAAAATACTGTCCACGTGAGCTTCTGACGCAACCTGTACAGGTACATGTATACCGATTATGACAAATATTAAAAGAGTACGCTAATAAATTTTTTTATTTTTTCCAAAAAATTTTTGTGCATATCTTGATATTCTTTATCGCCAAAGGACAACTGGTTCAGGGTCATCGCTAACATGGTTGACAATAAGAAAATAAAAAAGTAGAAAATCTTCGGACGAGGAATAAGCAACTGTGGCGTTGCACTGAAGAGTCCTGGTAGTCCACTTAGCGTTTCAACCTCATACCGAAGAGATTCACGAACTCTTGAGTCCCAAGAAGACAGAAGAGAAATCTCGTAATTCAATGAAGTAGAGACGAGTAGAAGTCAGTGTGAAGAGGAAATGATAGACCCGACCATCTCCGGGGTTTGAAAAAGAAAAGAATGAAAAAGAAAAGAATTACTATGGGCCCTTACTACTAATTTTTCCTCCTCAAGCATCATATTCCAAACTTAAACACTCGTTTACTACCTCTGAACATTTATAATCCATCCCTTTCAGCCTCATATCTCAACACGGATATTAAAACATTTTTGAACAATGTATATTATATTTATCTGAAACGCTTATCGTGAGGTCGAAGTATTAATATTTTTAAAAAAAAATGAAATCCCCCTTGCTCTACTCCTTAAACCCTCAAGTATTTTCAGGTTTCGAACACCAATATTTTCGCCCCTGAATACTCATATCTTCACGAACACTATATAGAATCTCTTCACTATGTTCACTTCTCAATTTTCATTTCTTTCTTCATCTGCCTTAAGCTCCGATAAGCTTTCCGAGACGCTCAAAAACAGATGTCAAGAATATCTCTCACTCTGTTTCACAAAGGCAAGCTTTTTTAAACGAATCAGAAGCATCATTTTGCGAACTACAAATCTCGACACTTGCACTCAGAAAAAGAACCACCTGATGGAGGAATCTTGGCAGAAATGGTTCAATGGATGAGACGTGCTGGAAGACGCTTATATTGCAATCGATTACACTTTATATTTAATTTTACAGAAGCGTTATAATGCAATCACATAATAGACCCACAACAGACTTAGACACTCATTAGGGTAACTGAAATAGTACACCTGAGGAAAAAAAACGAGAAGGCAAGATATGGTTGGAAGGGTGCGGTCTCAAGGTATCCAAATCCCGGTAAAGACTGACTACAACCGTGATGTAAGTTGAGTATTGAAGATAATGAGCAATGAGTATTTTGTCCGGTCAGCATGGGTAAGGTTGACTACAACCATGATTTAAATTAGGTATTGCAGATAAGAAAGCAATGAGCATTTTGTCCGGTCAGCATGGGTAAGGTTGACTACAACCATGATTTAAATTAGGTATTGCAGATAAGAAAGCAATGAGTATTTTGTCCGGTCAGCATGGGTAAGGTTGACTACAACCATGATTTAAATTAGGTATTGCAGATAAGAAAGCAATGAGTATTTTGTCCGGTCAGCATGGGTAAGGTTGACTACAACCATGATTTAAATTAGGTATTGCAGATAAGAAAGCAATGAGTATTTTGTCCGGTCAGCATGGGTAAGGTTGACTACAACCATGATTTAAATTAGGTATTGCAGATAAGAAAGCAATGAGTATTTTGTCCGGTCAGCATGGGTAAGGTTGACTACAACCATGATTTAAATTAGGTATTGCAGATAAGAAAGCAATGAGCATTTTGTCCCGTCAGCATAAGTAATGAAAGCAGAACTTGAAAGCTGCCAGATTGACAATCTAGTGCTCTTCCTATTCCACTAGTCGTCAGCTTCTAGTATGTTTCGTTATACTTCAATGGCAACACATGAAGTGGGAAATTATACATGTAAGTTAAAACGGAAGAAAGAAACGAGAACATAGTATTTCCTAATCGAGATAAATCCTAAGAGAATACTCAGAAGAGGACCAAAAAGATATCAGAATTAATGTTGAAAAAACGTTGTTTCGTCAGCCTTCAGTTCGACTTCCAAAAAGAAGCATGAGTATTAACTAACTGGTTCTAAATAAATCGTGATGTTTCTTTTTACATTATCTTGGGCTTTAACTTTCTGATCCTAAAAAAAGAGTCCGATTATTCCGTTCTATTCAATTCAATTTAATTCATGCTCTCTATTGCAGTAAAACTTTTTATTATGATATGAAATCACTTGTAAAATGCTATTTTGCACCAAAATTTGTACAGTCCTAATTCGAGTTCCAAAAATGCGTTAGATTAAAGCTTGAATAACCACTTAAACTCAGAACAAAAAGATTTACAAGCAAAAACGTGGGTAAATTTCGATAAGGTCTTCATAAGCAAGAAATGAAGCTGAAAATATGACCATGCGTTAGGCTACTAAAACTGCTAAGTCGATATCTCGGACAAGCGCCGAAATTCAGGGTATGACAAACTCAGAACACATAGTAATTTTTTTGCAAAACCGAGTTTGAATTCGCCAAATCGACACAATGAGAAGACTAGAAAAAGAAAGTATAAACTCATTCTCTGTCCCGCAATTCAGGATAACAAAATAGAAAAAAAGCTGGTTCTTGCATTGGGTAATTAAGGTTGCAAACAGAATTGCGTTCCTTCTGCGGCAAATGCACTTTCGTGAACCAAAAGAACTCCAGAGGGGCGGATTGAGTCCAGAGGGGCGGATTGAAAATCTAATGCTGCGTCGCTCAGAACAGGGAAAATGGAGAAAAAAACATGTACGTACATGAGTACGAAAATCAGAGAATTGGAATCAGTTCTTAAGTTATCACACGATTCGAAAACATCTCCAAGCTGTTAATAACTTCATCAATCGTGAAGATTGAAAAGAAATTAGCTTTTTTTGCTTAGAAAAAGAATTGCAACGCTTGTTCTCATTTTTTCTTTAATAAGTATCTAAAGCTTCAGCTTTCTGCTAACCAGGTTCGAGAACTTGAGTCAAAAAAGACGTATCGGACCTACCACAAATTTAAATGTCTACTCGGAAAATTAGTATTGAGTAACTGAGCTGGAATTACAGTACGTGAAAAATTTTGAAGAACAATCATGAACTTGGTTGCGGTGCCGGAATGTATTGAGAATGTATTAAGACAGGGAGATGAAGCCGCGGAAAAGCTGGTGAAGGGACACAAAAATCTCTTTTTCTGCTCACTAATGGGACGTTAGAACGGGGGCGAAAAAGGAAGCAAAGGAAGAATGAGCCTAATAATTAGTTTGAATGGGTGGTGCCTCTTCCACAATTCTGCCCTCGATGGCTTTGTTGGATTCAAACTTTTCTTTTCCCTTCATTGAGGCAGCAGAGAGAAGAAGAGTCGCGAGAAGGCTAGGAGCCTCGAGAGAGAACAGAAGAAAAAACAAGCCGTTCTTGTTAATAAATTCACTAACTCACCGAAAGCACTGTGAGAATGCACCGACTTGTGTTCGCGGAACCATTTCCGACTGCAATTCAGATTTCACTGCAGAGGTTGAGAATAAGAAGAATAGCGCGCATGCAAGAGTAAGAGAGAGGGAGAGAGAGAGAGAGATATCACAAAAGAGTAATAGAGAGAGAGCGAAAGAAAGGAGAGAGATATCATGAAAGAGTAAGAGAGAGAGAGATCATGAAACAGTAAGAGAGAGATCATAAAAGAGTTGGAGAGAGAAAAGTGAGAGAGTTGAAAAATTAGCGGAAAAAAGAACTTTCTTAAAATGAAAAAGAAAGAGCGAGAACGAGAGAAACAGAGGAAAAACAAATGTTTATCAGTTATTTCTGCGAATAGTTGAATAATGCAGTAGGTGTAAGTTTAACATTTCAAACAAGAACGATTTTCTTGAAGACTGTCATCTTATACAGCTCGTCTCATGCTGCGATAAAACATGGGTTGAGATTGCACTTAGCTAGCTACTATGTATGTATCGAAAGGGGTTGGGAAACATCGAAAAGTGAGAACTGATGTTTTTAAAAATACTATTTTTTTAAGTTCATGTATAAAAGTAGCATGCGAAAGAATTGCTTCTCATACAAAGTAAGCGCCAAAAGTCAACTTTTTTCTTCCTCTGCCTCTAGGCTATTTCTATTTCTCTTACCCCCTCCTCTCACTATTTCTATTTCTCTTCCCCCCTCCTCTCACTATTTCTATTTCTCTTCCCCCCTCCTCTCACTATTTCTGTTTCTCTTCCCCCTCCTCTCACTATTTCTATTTCTCTTCCCCCCTCCTCTCACTATTTCTATTTCTCTTCCCCCTCCTCTCACTTTTTCTATTTCTCTTCCCCCTCCTCTCTCATGCCTCTCCTCCATTCAGGCTTTCCATATCTTTATTTCTTTGTGCACCTGTCCCCTTTCTATTTTTCTCTTTATGTCTGTTAATTCGAGTTCTCTCTCTTCTCTTTCTCTTTTACTCTCCTCGGATTTCTGTCAAATTCATATGAAGTTATTGAAAGCCCTCCGAGCGGTCTGTTGGGATAAGGGAAGCAGTCAATCTAGTCCAGCTTATCCCTTGGCAACTCTAGACTCGAAGCTCTTTCGAGCCAAGAAATAGAAGACTGCCACGTAGGCTGCAGTCCTCATTGTTTCACATGAAGCGCCCGTGGTTATTCACCCACTTAGGAGCTCTCTGCCAGTGTTGCGATTTATGAACTGAGATGAGAAAGTGGATGGCTGTCCTGTTATTTGACGACCAAAAACCTCATGCGGTTAAAAAATATAAACGACATGCTGCGATAAAACTTGGCTTGAGATTCCACTTAGCTATAGCTATACCATGTACTATGGAAAGGGGTTTGGAAACACCGAAAAGTGAGTCTTTGGCATTTTAAACTGATAATCTTTGGAAATACTAAATTTACATTTGTTGATGTGATAATTGATTTAATTGCGGTTGGAGTACCTTTTGAATGCTGAAAGAAGCGTCATTCTGGATATTCGGACACAAGGCAATCAAAGAAGTGTGCAGCCATTTGTGTAGAGAAGAGTCGGATGACATGACAAAGGCAATTCAAAAACAACGGTTGTGTTTGCAAAGAGGACGATCAAATAAATCACATTCTATTCCGAGGTATACTTCTTTTTGTACTGAGAGTAGAGAGATCGTGCTTTTTACCACGGTTCGTACCGTCCTCTTGTACTCTGAATCTGCACTCCCAACACTTTTTTTCAGGTAGTTTCTCTTTTTCAATTGTCTCTTATTTCTCTCTCTTTTTTCAGTTCTATCAAATTTTCTCTCTTTTTCAGTTCTTTTACTTTAGTTTTTTCCTATCTTTTCGAATTTTGTTTCTTCCCTTTCTTTTTCCTGGTTCTTTCTTCCCTAACTGTTTCTACTGCAAACTCTACTCGTAAACCCTAACTTTATATTTATACAGGTATACAGGTCTCCAATTTCTAAAGTATTCGCGCGCTCAAAAATTCTCTGATCAGAATGCTTTTGACTCTTAAGAAACAAGTAGTTCAAGATGATTGCTCTAAAGGAAACCATATTCCATCTTGTGATGAGAAAACATTTATCATAGAACCTAACGCGATCGCGTATGAAACATTGAAGAGCCCTATTGAAATAAGGATACTATTATATGTATTGAGCTCTATGTAAACTATTTCAACTGACTCAATTTCAAAACGGAATGAAAATTCCTCACATGTGATCTTAATCCAAACTTTAATGTTTTCACTGTTTGTAAGTTACACATGGTTTACGACAAATGGAACAACTCTAGTCTTCAAAGAAAAAAAAACTTAAAAGTTAATTGAAATACTGAACGCGCAGATGAAATGCTAAAAACATAGGAAACAAAAAAAATTATTCAAATGCAGAGGAATTTTTTCCTTGAAAACTGCTTCAAGAATTACTAGGAAGAAAACGCGCAGCTTTTTGGATTCAGATTCTTTGCTGTAAGACATAACTGAAGAAGGTGTAGACCCTGACCTCCCTTCCCGTTTCAGTCTGTGACCCTCTCTTTTTCCACTATGTGGCCTCTTATCTTCTACTTGAGAAACGACTTCACAAGATGTTTTTTCTTCTGCTGAAATGGAGCTAGATAAAGAAGCTCTCTCCAGAGACACTTGCAGAAAACATCGATAGCTGAAACCTCCATTTACATACACACACACACCTTCATATCTACTCCCAAGTGCTCCCCGCCTGTTGTTGTCATTTTCACGCCCTTTTTAGGTGTTCCCCGTTCTTTCTCACTTACTTTTCGTCTGCATCCTATTCTTTTTCTCCTTTATTTTTTTGTGCTACTCTTCTATCCAAAAATGGAAACGAACTTCTCGGTAACGAAGCGAACCAAGTTTCTTATAATTTTAAAACTCCAATGTGACTAGAAAAGGGAATAGTCGTTTGAAGAGCAGTTACTTGTGAGTAAAAGAGAGGTAGAAGCCAGTGAGGAAGTGATTTTTATTGATTAAAACAATGCATAAAGTTTGAAAATATCTTGTCATGAAATCGAGTGATAACATCAAAGACGCAATTCACACCTCTACCTTGTTGAAGGAACTTCATTCAATTTCGTTACACGTCCACCTAAGTTTTGATTCAGTTTAATTCAATTCTTTATCCGAACAGTGTATATGTAAATATAAACATGAAGTGGTATAAGATAAAACAATTAGCGATTCGAAGCATCAGTTGAGCCATGGCAGTCGAGATTACATATAAACCAACTGAACGGAAATTAAGACATAACAACGGAGGTTATCAATTATAATAGATAACTTATAAACAGAATAGGAAAGAAGATTCAACGAAATCTAGTAACGTGAGAGAATACATCGAGAAGAGAAAAGCATGTAGTAAACAACTGAAGTTTTAAATTATATGACAACATATTCTCAAGTGTTTTTCTCAAAAAAAGCATAGCTTGTGAAGGAGCAAAAGCAAAAAGAAAAAAAAAAAACAACAAAAAACGTTTACCTAATACCTTATACCGTCACGACGTTTACTCAAAAGCTGAGCATGCAGAGGGAGCAAAAGGGGCATAGGGCCTCAAATTACCAAAAGGGGAGTGGGAAGGGAAGGGACGGGTCCTTAAGGGAAAAGAAGGCCCTACAGGGGTGAGGAGGGCTAAAGCCAGGAGAAGAAAGGGAATAACTGCAAAACAGGAAACTGATTTAAAAGCGTTGCTTCAGATGTGGAAGTTGCCAATTTCATCAATAAGAGTCCTCGTTACTGGATCTCGTAGATCACTGTATTTTAGAATCGAAGAAATTTTTTTGAGTTTTCGAAAAACAAAGAAGTCGAAAAAACATTTTTTTTAAATCGAAAACAAATCCAAAAAAATTCTAATTTGGTCAAAATGCGATTAATTTTCGTGTTGAATACTTGTGACATGTTTGAGTGCATTTGAGAACCATAGTTTCATTTCTTAAAATACAACTATGTTTTTGCTTGGTACGTTTTAATTATTTTCTGGGACAAGTCAACTTGAGTCACTTTTTTAGTGTTGAATAATGAACTATTCACATCAAGAAAGCCTCAGAATAATGATAATCTGCTGTGTTTAAAGCGAAATATCAATTGATCAAGCAGCGTGCTCGGAAATACTTGGTCCTTCCAGCGAATTCTACTGATTGATACACAGCACAGCCCATGTTTTAGCACTCACTGATCACCGGAAAAGTGTTTTTGTTTATCAATCTTTGTTGTTTCTGTTGTTTCTCAATCAGAACATCTCCCTTATTGGCTCAGGTGAATGAAAAAACAATAAAAGTACTGAGATGTTCCATTCAAGCTTTTGTGCTTAGCAATCTGCTTCACCGAGCAATCTTCTATAAATAACTATGTATACTGTTTCTGATATCTAGTCTCATTAAACGTCTGCTGTGTGTAAGTACTCAAATTTGAGCTTTTTTGATTTCAATTATTGTCTTCTGAGAAAAAAAAATCAAAACAATTGTGAAAGCATCATGAAATTACACTTCAAGCTTTGCAAAAAAAGAGAAAAAGGGATGAAACTAGATAAATTTCGATTTTTAAAATTTTTCTTTCGGTTTTTTCGACTTCGAAGTCCTGCTTTTTTATAAACCTGATCTGATGGAAAACTCGTGCTTGAAACAATTTTCTGAAGTTAAACATCCTCAAACTTGTTTTGAAATTTTTGTGCCATTTTATTCGAAATCATGTATCAACATTTAAAATGGTAGTTTTTTTTAAATCTGGTCGGCGTGTTACTCAATTGAGGTGTAAATTCAACGATATTAAGTAGACGTTTATAATATCATTCCGCGATGATATAAACGTTTTCTTAATATGAAAACGAAACTAATTAAAGATTGCATCGATGAGTATTCTCATTATGATTGTCTTACGGGGAAAAAATATTTCAAGCAAGGATTAATGAAAGTTTGAAGAAACACTTGAAAACTTCGCGAACTTTTTGGTTTCTTCTACTTAAAAAAATCAACAAGTGAACAAGAAATAAGAGAATCAGGAAAACATATTCAAAATCTAATGTTCATACAACGAGAACGAGAAAAAAATTAAAAAGTACTAAATCTAGGCAGAGAGACGTGGAAATTGGAACTCGAAAAAAATTGTATGAATGATAACCGCCTCTGCATGGTATACATCATTCCAAGAAAAATAGATGATATATGGAATGTTTTTTTTGCAGTCGCAAAACTCTTGGTTAATAAAGAACTTCCTATCATTCATACAAAAAACAAAACAAGGTTTCGGCTAGAGAAGTACACATGCTTCAAAACGTAAACATTTTCCCTTTACTCAACATCAATGCAGAAATGTTTGTACCTGAGCATCATGAGTTCAAACTATTTCCTTTTTATTTTTGAAATTTTTTTGTTTTTGCAAGATTTACTAATTTCCGTTTTAAAAAAATTTGTCACAAGAACTAACGCTATTTCAATGATGTTAGTTTAGCTGTGGTTTTCCTCTATCTTTTCCAACTCTATCCTAAAAATATGTTTTAAAAGGCCTAAAAATGGAATAACTTTTATTGAAAGAGAGGGAGAGATGGGAAATTTTGTTACAAAATAATAAGTAAGGGGTGTGGAAGGTGGTGCTTTTAGTGTAAAGAGGGGCTGGGATTGCGGGTATTGCGCTAATACCAGAAAGCCTCTAACTTAGCTTAGCGAGAGGTCGTCTCTTTTCGTAAACTCATGTGGTCTTCCTCTCTGATATCTCTCTCCCTATACATATGTAAATACTTTAAATTGTCTGGAGTGTAACTTTCTTTGTGTCTGCTTTGGTTTCACATTTCTGTATTTTGCATTCTTATCCATTCTTTTTAAAGGCTTTCTTGATTTTTTCTAAGTTCTTATTTATATCTCCCGTGTTCCCTCCCTTATTATTTTTTTCATCTTTTTGTCTACGCGCCTCTCTTTACCAGAGTTGAAAAAAAGATTTTTAGCCATCAAATGGGTAGATTTGACAGATTTTAAAAATTTCAAATTCTATTGATAAAAAACCCTACGAATGATCTGTTAGGAACTGAACTTCTGTAATCTATAAACATTTTAATAACTTTTTTTTTCGAGGTAGAATTATTTATTTTATAACTTTATTTATTTACATATAGTTTAGGGTTTTTTTCTGGGTTTTTGTCAGTATAATACTGCACGAACATCAGAAAAGTTTGAATCGTTATAGTTTGCATTAGAACATGTAGTAGGGTAACTCTAAATTATATACCTTAGAGAAAGACGAAGGTCAAAACAGACAAAAGCCGAGAAAAAATTGTAAAGTTTACGTGATACATCGCGGTTACAAACCAATGTCCTCAATATTGAAAACATTAGCTGGAAACTGTTTTCCCTTGAGCGATGCAGTAGTAACGCTATTAAAGGCTTTACTTATGTAATGCAAAAAGTGAAATTGCGCTTTCCGTGCTAGTAACTCTCCGAACTCCTAACCCTCAGAAATTGTGTCATTATGGTCTCCCAAGTTGTTCAAAGAAGCTCTTTTGAAACAAACCACTCCTGTTCAAAGTCCGGGCGTGGCATAGTGGTAGTGTGATAGACCATTGTGCGAAGAGTCCCGAGTTCGACTCCCACCCCGGACAGATCCACCCAAACCAAGGGGGTTAAGAAATGTTGGTAGTGCTCATGCACGAATCTGACTCTCCCCACTGCTGCTAATCACACTAGCAGTGATCTAGCAGGCAGCCACTGGTTCTACCAGGATAGGTCTGTCCTGCATCTCAGGGGAGCGCGTACCCTGCCGCGAGGCGGGAACAAGCGCGAGGAAGAAGAAGAAGAAGACTCCTGTTCAAACCTCCGCCTGTGACATAAACATGTTACGACTTCTATAAATTTATTTGACTTATCTTGTTTACTTTAATGTTCTCTCAAATCCAACCTGTGTATTATTTATTCAATATTCTCACACTAAATTTGCTTATGCGACTTGTATCCTCTGTTTGTGATTCGGTAACAAAATTCTAGGAAAGAATAAAGAAGGAATGAAGAAATTCGTTGTTTCGAGTATGCTTTTAAATTATTCCAGCTCAGAAACTCGAGAGAACGGGAAAAACATTGGCTTCAATCGAGTCTACGCATTTCATTCCATTTATTGTTCTACGCAACATTATAAACAATATCACGTAATTAATGAGACAAATCAGAGCATGGACTATGATATATGAACTAACAGAAAAGGAACATCGTCTAAACACTGATGCTGGAGATAATCTAGTTACAAAAGAAAAGATAAAAAACAAATGTTCTATTGTTAGAAGGCTACAGATGAACCAAGGAGTTTAAAGTAAGAAGTGAAGTATCGATGGGTATTTAATGACTGTATTTTATTAAATTGGTTTTAACTAAGTTTTAGTTCATCACAATTGTTTTTTATTTGTTTTGAGAACTTATGTAATGTTTATCTCAGGTGAAAGTCAAAGTTTTCAAATTTTTACAATGTGGAGAAGATTCAGTTAATAGCTCATAACATTAGAGTACTACATAGTCTCTACTCCGAAAGCAGTTGTAATCGAGAAAAAACCTACATTTCTATATTGTAAATAAGAGTATTCCCTAATCCTCGTTGATCTCAAGCAACGGATTTTCATACCGTGCAGAGGAGCGGATTGTTCGCAGAAACCTGTGCAAAAATCGTGTGGTGTGACGGGAACCGAACCCGTGACTTTTCGCAGTCCGGGCGAATGCTCTTCCCTCTGAGCTACACACGCACACATGATAATGCAAATTTTAAGACCTATACAACAATATACATGTATAACCAACATTTTTTATTATTACTAAAAACCAGTTCTCTTGTTTCAATTTCATGTTTTAGTAGGATTAGTTGATATAGAATTCTCAGATGCTTGTTATTCCGAAAACGGAAAAGAAAAGCTATATACTCTCTCTCTCTCTCTCGGTCGCTATATTTCAAGCAGTCTATTTTAGACCAATGAACCGCTTTTTTGTGTTGATTCCCAGACATTGAATTTCAATAAGCCCATATTTGCACTTAGCTGTTTTTGGAAGGGCAAAGATCAACTAAAAGTGTCTTATTCTCAAATAAGGACTTCGCTGCTATGTACAAAAATATCCAATATTTATCCTTATCAACAATCAGTTGAATATAAACATCTGAACAATATTAGGAATTTCGAAGCATTCTTGTTTTGTTTCCATTCGAAATAGGTTAATGCGAAAACCTTTCAAAATTAATTTTGAAATAATTATCATTCATCTAGATTTTCTGGAAAGGGTTTTCAATTCTTTTAAATTTATGTGTTAGTAGTATGTTAAACCACAGTGACATCGGCAGGCTGTCAAGCCGTGAAAGGGTTAGCATTTTCTGCGTTTTTCTTGGTGAGTTTGAAGTAGTAGATGGTGCCGAATCCAGTGATCAGGAAGGTGACCACGTTGAAATAAGACGGATAGAGATCGTAGAAGAGGTATATGGTGTAATGATATGCGAATAATACCTGCAGTAGGGTTCTCAGTCAATCTCTCAGTTGCCATCAAAATACCCGCGTACCCTCTAACCTATTACTAATTCATTTATTATCACAAGGCGAAAGCTATTACACAGCTCAAAAGGGTCTTTTCTCACACTAAGAGAAATAACGAAGCCCACTCCGTATTAACCTAACTGCATCCGTTCCGATACTAATTTTTAAAAAAATGGATCTTCCACAGATTTTTCACGTTTTGAGAAACATTATTAAATTTAGTCGTTTGTATGAATGAATTATTACCTGGAAAGTCGCACGGAAATTTGAGACAACAGAAATTGAGAGAGCGGAAGCTTGAGCGATGCAGTGGAAAATAGCAATCTAAAAAAATCAGGGGTTTTAAAATGCGTTCAAAAAGGAGTCAGAGGTCCACAGGATGCGGAAATGATTTGGAACACATATGTATATACTCGAGACATTATCGAGTAGTTTTGTACATGTAATGGAGCGTTAGAATATCACTTTTCACTTTGCAATCTGGTTTTCTGCAATCTGGTTTTTTTGAACGCTCCAATGTCCCACCACGAAAACATGACTACGGTGAAAAGAAAGAACCTTAAATGTGTACAATTAGTGAGAGAAATATAACGTTCGAGACATGAGCAGCGATGTCTTTTTTTCTTGCAGCGAGAGAGTTCAAACGGGATATCGTTATGTTTCATTATGTTTTTGCGAATTCTAACGCTCCATTAGAATGCATGTGTTATTTCTTCTTACCTTAGGCATGTTCTCGTGGTGAGACATTGGAGCGTTCAAAAAAACCAGATTGCAGAAAATCAGATTGCAAAGTGAAAAGTGATATTCTGACGCTCCATAAGTGGTTTTTCTACTATGATCTGCACTCAAAATGGGAACAAAGACCAGCTGCAGTTCAAAACAAATGGAGCGTTAAAATTCAACTTTTCACTTTGTTAAAGTTCTCTCTGCAAAGTGATCTCGTTGAATGCTCCAATGTCTCACCACGAATTGCCGTGAAAAAGAAATGATATACGGTGTTTTTGTTTTCCCATAAAATTACGTCCAACAGTAAAAGTTATTATATAAAAAAACGGTAGTCCATTTTCCTTCTAACGGCAACTCGTGGTGAGACATTGGGGCGTTCAACGAGATTACATTGCAGAGATTACTTTGACAAAGTAAAAAGTTGAATTCTAACGCTCCATAAGGCTCGAAAACTGACAAAAGTGCTTCAACCATTACATAATCCAAAAATGTCATATTTATATAGGAATTCGGTTAGAAATGCAAAAGAAATTGTAAAAGTTACCATGGAAATTACAGCCCAAGTTCTATTAATCTCTAAACGGGACATTTAACTTTTTTTATTGCTACAGTCGTGCTATTAAACTTACGTCATTTTTGTGTGTTCGAATGGGTTCTAAAAACTATTCGTTGTTTTTTTCTCTGCGAGTTGACTTGCTTAAAATGTTTCTTCAAAATTTTCGCGAAAGTTGACTCGCTACAATTTTTGTTCGTGATAAGATTTGAATGAAAAACTTGCATGATTAGCAACGCCGAAAACAATCATTAGTAAGAGCAGAGCTATGAAGGTTCCGTTTGCAGATGTTATCGTGTATACAAATGCTTCGGACACATGGCCCTGAAAAATCTCTTATACTCTTGGGTTAAAGTACGTTTTTGATTGACTTTTTTCTTGAAATGTGAGGTTAAGACATAATTATCTTCTTATTTCTATAACATAAAAGAAAATTATTCGAAAATTACAGTGCTTTATAGTAATAGCCATTTTGTTGTTGTTGTTGCTATGTGTAACACGCTTCGTAAAAGAGCTTCTGATATGAAAAAAGAGATTCAAATTTGAATGCATTTCCATCGCGCTTCCGGATGATGACGAAGATCTGTGAGCGGGAAAAAAGACCGCTCGCCTCCCCGGACCCTCTTTTTTGTCTCTCTTCATTTTCTCCGTACTATCATCTGATTCAACTCTTTGATTGATTGTTTATGACATCAACGTTGAAAAAGTTTTAATTGTGTACTATCACCACAGCCAAAAACCAATTTTATATCAGTTAAAAATAATAAAAAAACTAGAGTCGATGTCAAGAGCAAGCGGAAAATCTTCAATGTCATACAGAACTGTTCATCCTTGAATATCGGGCAGTACTTTTGACAGTCCTTTTTCTGCTTAGCTCAGCGACGAAAATTCAGAGAAGCTCATGTTTGAGCGGAGATTTCCAAGATGTTTTATTCTCCTATGCCAAGCAATACTGACTTCCTTATGCGTGTAATAATGAGTTCAGAAATTGATCATCCTTTTGCAAATGAGAATATCTAAAGTGTGTGAACCTCGAATATATCGATGAGGAAAAAGAAGAAGAATGAATGGTAGGAGTACATGTAAACCAGCTCCATGGCACTGTATGTTGCAGAAAGATGTTCGATCTGATTTGTAAAGGAGGCACTGGATCAAACATATCTTTATTCTAACTCTGCTGATTAAGTTGAATCATATCATTATTGAAAACTGAATTGAATTTAATATCATTAATTTTTTATCATTAACTAATACAAAAACAAATGATCATAACAATCACTGATTGAGTCATAAGTTTCATGTTAATGAATTTTAAAAAAACGAGTTTCGTGTTTTTTTTGTTCTTCAACCGAGATAAATTTTCTTCAAGCAATATTTCGCTAGAATTTTATCTCTTGTTCAACTCTTTGAGAAATTTTACCGAATGGTATAAGCATTACCGGGTAAAATATAAAGTTTAAATATTGCTTGATTCGCACAGTTACAGATATTTGAGTTCAGAAATACGTGTGAATCTATAACCTGTATGTAAGCGATCGCTTGTAGAACAGCAGCGATCAGTCCAAACCCGAAAGAGAAGCGGTCCATGGTAAACTCAAAATTCACTGCAACAACCATATTTATGTGAGAGATAAATATTGACTTTTCTAATGTTTATATTCAGCTAAAATAATACAATAACAGCTATTAAACAAATGTTTAAAAACTGAAAACATGGCGAAATCAATTCTCGATACTGAATCTTGCGATTGAAGTCACAAGTAAAACTTTGTAATAACATCTCTTTTACAAATGCTCAGGGCATGATTTTTCTCAATCCTTTTAGTTCCTTCTTCCTCCTCCACTGGATAAAGTCACCTTTCTTCGTTCTACATAATAACACAACCGCAGGTTGAGCGAACTCAGTTACTGATATCGTCAGCTGCGAAATCCCTTTTACTGACTGAGAACGAGTTTCGGGAGAGGAGAAGAAAACACCTGCTAAAGAAGCTGACACAGCAATCAGAATCACCGAAAAGAGGAGCTCGGGTTTTTTGCGATTCATGACGTAAGAAAAGATGAGAACAAGGACCGGTGTCAGCCTGAGATATGTATGTACATATTTTCATCAATGCAAAATTAGAAAAAATTTAAGTTCCTTGTTCTTTCTACCTCTTTAGCTTTTTCTTTGTAACTCTCTACTTCTCCTTCATCTTCTTGTCTATCCTTTTCTTTTCCCTCTTTCTCTTTCCTTTTCCCAATCTATCGTCAAATATTCAAACTTTTCCATTCTCTTTCTCTATTATGTCTTTTTTAGACTTTCATGGTTAATGAGCTACCTTTTTACAGAGTCGAAAAGGGGAAGGTCTATCTCTGCATACGAAGAAAAAGTGAGCCATGAAGCTAGTGACAGCAGGACAGATGGCTGCAGCATATGCAGCATCTGAAGAAACACTAGTGAGTTTCGGCTTGTGGAAGACTAGGTCTCCACTGAACCAAAGTGAGTAATTCAACCCATGGGAAGTCATAAAATATTGTAGATGTGCTGCGATTGAGTACTGGTTCCTATCAGACTGAAATCATCCTGTGGAGGCTAACCTTAGTTTTTTCTGTCACCTCTTTGAATATCAAACGCATTTGCAATCATTTAAAGCAATTGACTCTCACTCCGCGATCTTTTGGAGACTTCATTGCTGACTTCAGATCACGTGTTCCTCATCATTCAAACGTGAAACGATAAATCCAAAATATTTTTTTGCAGTTTGTGGTTTTCATTCTCACAATCGCTATTATTAACGTAGATGGATCTTTCAGCTGTACTGGGAACCGCGCACTCGCACATACAACGCGAAACATTTGAAACGGGAGGACTCACCTTGACGAATGTGAAAGGAGGAATCTTCAAGACGTTTGTCAGTCTGAAATTTTTGAGTTTACGAACAGAAATAACTTATTAACTTTTCTTCTACTTTTTTGGGTCGATTATTTCACTTATCAAATCTGTATCAAGAAAACTGCTCATCAATAAGCAACTCATAACCTGTAACATTCGAAAGATTTCAAAAAAAATGGCAGTGGAAAAGAATGACTGTGTTAGAAAATTTGAAGCTTATCTTCGGTTCACAAGAATAGTTATTGGAAAGGTAGGACAAATCAAACCCAAAAATCCTTATTTTTCTGGGAACTCGTATGAAAAATACACCAAAATCAATGACCTCATGATCTCGATTCCTATACATGTTCCCATGGTTTGCAGAATAAGAATGACGATGGGATAGTCGAAGAAAAGCCGTGTTATCAAGACTTTGACGAAGATTGTTGACAGGAACGATGTTGTGAAATACACGGATGAGCTGGATTGAATAATTTCAATGTTCAGGAGTGGCACTGAGTTCGGAAGTGTTTAATCAAGCTTGAAGTTACAAACTCAAAGCTACATTTCAACGTTTTTGTAGATGAGTGTAGATGATGTTAAAAGCCTTCAAGTCACCATGTCCGCCTCTTTTAACTTCAGCTTTTAAAATTTATGTCAGACCTGTTCTTGAATACGCTAGTGAGTTATGGAATCCCTCATCCCCCGGCTTAGTAAAATCTATTGAAAAAGTTCAGCGGTCGTTTACGAGAAGAATCCTAGCAAGATCTGGCCATTCCAGACTTCCCTATTCACAAAAAATCTCCATGTTAGGCCTAGAAACTCTTGAATATCGTCGTGCTATATCTGACCTTTTATTTATTCATAAATGTGTCCACAAAAAATGTGAACTTGAAACTATGAACTTGTTTCAGTTGTCTGCAGTACAGAGATTTTCTCGCCATTCTCATGAGCTCAGGCTAAAAACACCTCATAATATTAGCAAATGTTCTATTTCTACATGTGTTTCTCGCCAGCTATCAGTATGGAATTCATTACCTTTTGAGATCGTCAGTACACCTAATACTGCTAGTTTCAAAAAACAATTATTATCTCTGTCTACTGAAAAGATATTACCTAAACCTTTCGTTCATGACTAATATAATTGTCGACTTTAAGTATATCACCCTCCCTCCTTTTTTTTTATCTATACCGCAACCCCTAAACACCGCCACTTAGAAGAAAGTCCATGCATTTAACTGTGTTCTTGTTTGTGTTTTCATGATATCTCATGTGCTTGGAATAAAGAAATGAGTGTCAGGTTGTTATAAAAAATTCTTCGACAATACATCGCTGCGAAGAGTCGGATTGAAACCAAGACACAATCGGATGGTTGACGAAAAGTATAGCGTGGCTCGTTTTTAGTTCAAAAGGTTGAAGTTTTTTTAAAAAATCTATTGCGGTTCTTATATGTAAGTCAATTAAACTATCTTGAAGCTAATATTTTATGAGAATTCTTGTTAATTTATGTGCCTTTAAAATTTTTTCTGAATGAGAGCAAGCAGTAAAGACTTGGAAATTAGAAACCTTTTCGAACAAATCTCGATCGTTATTACGACGTTTTTAAATATCTTTCAAAAACTCATGATTAACTGACTTTTATTGGAATCAATGGAGGTTTACTGTACGAGCGAAGCATAATGGTAATGTCTTCGGCTATTGTGCAGAGTCCCAAGTTCGACTCCCACCCGGAGAGATCCACCCAAACCAAGGGGGTTAAGAAATGTTAGTAGTGCTCCAGCACGAAATTGAGTCTTCCGACTGCTGCTACTCACACTAGTAGTGATCTAGCGGGCAGCCACTCGTTCTACCAGGATAGTTCTGTCCCGCATCCCAGGGGAGCGCGTACCCTGCGGCGAGGCGAAAACAAGCGCGAGAAAGATTGCCACGCCATTATCATAGAATATATCACCATCATTCTATGATAATGGCGGATTACGTCTCATAGAATCGGTAGAATTTTGAAGCATAAATATTGAAGTATCATGGTTTTAAGCAATTTTTTACATTCGATTCACAAGTTCTATTGTTTATGGTAACTTGATCATTGGCTTATCATAAAATTCACTAGTACTTTGGATAATTTTCACAACTTTCATGCTTTCTGAGTGCGTTATTTCACTGTTTATGATAACGCAACTCATACCTTTCCTACGTTTTAAAAATGCATTCCAATTATTCCGGAAGATAAAAAAGTGTTGACACAGTCTCAAAAAATCAACTTTTTCACAAACCTTTGCAATCGTAAGAACTCGTTCATGATCGTTGTAATCCACGACTTGACTAAAGAATTTTTTTTTTTTTGAAACTCGAAACATCAGAACAAGTACATATTTTGCAAAGCATTATTAAACGAAAAATATGAAACAAAAAGTAGAATAATAAAAACATAATAAAATTTTGCTTTACAGACAAAATTTCAGCCTCAACTTTCTGGAAGAAGAACTAAGATGAATGTGGAAGGACAATTCAGTAGGACCCTAAATTCTAGCAGGATTTGTTCATAAACAGCAATAGTTAGTGAAGTATGTTAACATGCGTATGTAGTTCACTGACGGGAACTGAAAAGTCTTTCAGAGCCACGTTTCATCCCAGAGACCCAACAATCTCGATCCTTCCCGCTCAGTAGTTCCTCATATGTATTAGATCGCGTTGATCAAAATCTCTTCGCTTCCTCGCTCTCATAAGTACTCCGACTATAAGCTCTCTTCTCATTCTTTTTGTCTCCCATGTTCCAGATCCGAGTAACAGATAGGCCAATGAATTATTTGGGATGACATTCTCTGCGAGATGACTTCTCCGTAAAGAATTTTGTGCGTATAGCCTTGAATTGCGACTCTTAAAATGGTAGGTCTTAACTATTACTCCGAGTATTCGAGCAGTGAATTGGAAAAAAAAGCTCTCGTTTAGATTTTTTTTACAACCAATAAATTTTTTGGTTCTTCTGTTGATGTCATTCAAATACACTCGTATGGTCGAGTCTCAATTATTTCAATTCCTTAGAAAAGAATTTATGGGTAAAATGCACACATTACTTTGGAAAAAAAAGACTCAAAATAAGAACTGAAGGATTGGTTCTTTTATTGAGGTTCTCGAGATTAGTTTGAATCTTTGAAGCGTTGCGACAAAAAAAGTTAGTTTATCAGGCAAGCACTGGTTTAATTTTTATTCTTTCTTCTTCAATCACTTCTTTGAATGTTCCAAAGGATATTTCGGCCTCATCACCTCAAAACGCTCATTTTTTGCTTAATTTTGAGAAAGTGAACAAAAACGTAAGTGTATATTTTATAAAAATTTCTCAGTAGAACTTCATCAAACGTATCTCACAATTGTTTCTCTTAGCCTCATTACCAGAATTAGTACATGTGAACACCTCAACATCACTTTTTCTCCTTTCTCTCTTCAATCTGCTGTAATAAAATCGTTGCCTAAACACCGTCAAAAATTATGTTTCCAGCTAACCCTGAAATAACAAGATAAGTTTGCGTAGACTATAAGTATGGCTGCTG
This sequence comes from Allodiplogaster pararmata, assembly GCA_964056735.1. Classification (NCBI taxonomy): domain Eukaryota; kingdom Metazoa; phylum Nematoda; class Chromadorea; order Rhabditida; family Diplogasteridae; genus Allodiplogaster; species Allodiplogaster pararmata. The sequence continues at coordinate 24,989,768 of OZ057405.1, forward strand.
AGTTGTCGAACTCGCCGCAGTAATGGGGGGCGGAGAAAAGAGTTACCTTAAAGTTTTGTTTATCAAAAGCTTCTACAGCATAAAAAGTCATCCGGCTGCTTGAAACGTTCCTTTTTTTTACAAAAAAAACTTTGAAAAATATTTTTTTAAAAAATGATTTATAAAAATTTATCCGATCTCTACGATTGCCATCGTACTCATCTCCTGTACCCTCATAGTACTTCATACTGTGATTGGCCGTTTTACCATTGGTTTCTGAAATTTCCTATTATTTAGAAAGTCATCAATTTTAGCTCTTCGCAATTTTCTTTTCTTCCTCTATCTTCTTTTTTCTCTCTTCTCCTTCTCACTCTCTCTCTCTCTTTCTCTCTCCTCTCTTGCACTTTCTCTCTTTTTTGCTTTCTGTCTTTCTCTCTCTAGCTCTCTCTCTTTCTTTGTTCTTTCTTCCTTATTCTCTACCTTTCAGCATCCAATTATAAAATCCTAACCAGTCTTCTGTTCGCAAAAAACTCGTAGCCGTCTAGCACAACCTGTACGAAAAACTAATTTTTTCGGTACTTTTCGGTACAAATCCTTGTTCAATTACAAAAAAAAAAAATGTTGTGAAAATCACAATAATAATTCTAAATTAATTTTGAGTACTGAGTGACGCGCATCGTGGAGGTTAATTAGACAGTTAAAATTAATTTCCATCAGTTAAATAACTGGAGCGTTTTAAAAGTATCATTCCATGTTGGCCGTTTGAATCGTCAAAATATTGGAAGTAAGAAAGCAGCCAGGGAATTCAAATTTCATATCGGCTTCATTACACTTTCGGGATACGACTTTTTCAGTTGGAATATATCCAAATACTTAGTCTTTTTGACTTCTGTGTACCGAGATATCACAATGACGAAGCACTGTTGAGAAATTCGAAAAACTACCGTTGTATGAACGAGGCAGTCTAAAATAATGCTCCCTTTGCTCCCTTTCTGTGCCTTGCTCCCTTTGCTCCCTTTCTGTGCCTTGCTCCATTTGCTCCCTTTCTGTGCCTTGCGACCTTTGCTCCCTTTCTGTGCCTTGCTCCCTTTGCTCCCTTTCTGTGCCTCGCTTCCTTTTCTCCCTTTCTGTGCCTTGCTCCATTTTCTCCCTTTCTGTGCCTTGCGACCTTTGCTCCCTTTCTGTGCCTTACAACTCCAGCTTGATTTTTATATTCCAGACTCTGCTGCTCGAAGAGCGGTAGTTTTTCTCTCAATAACTACAAGTGAGTTTTTTTTTGAGTTTTGGTTGGCGTACCTGATGAGCTCTGACTACCAGGTCGATTCTGCTCCGCTCACACAAGAGATTCAGGACATCGGGTCCAAATGCTTGTGAGACTCCTCTTATTGAAGGGCAAAACCCGCGTATACCAATCGCCGGATCCGCCCACAAAAGATCCGAAGCCAGTGAAGGATTTGGCAGCTCCTGGAAGACATTTTGAGAGTTCCATGCAATTATTCGCTCAATTTTTCAAATATTTCGATCTTCACTGATATTCAGTAAATTTTATGAAGGAAGAAGAGATCTTCAGAAAAGCAAACTAGGCTACATGGGAAGAATTTGTAATAACTCATTTGATAGCAGAAGAAGGGTAATTAAAGCGCACAACCCATGCACACAAAAAAGTATGGAAAATACACATGGAAAATATTTATTTGAAAGTAATATACACTGTTCATACTTGAAAAGTATAAATAATCTTATTTTCAAATGTATACGTGTCATTTTTCATACTTATATTTGTGTGTGTGATTGATAGAAATTCAATAAAACTTCCTTTATCCCCCCTCCCTCCCCCTTCTTTACTGCATTTAGCTGTAGCTCGCTTATCAGTGTAGCCAACTGTAGTCAAAGTGTCACAATTGACGATTGAGAACAAAACAATACATGCAGAGGTCGCTGTATGCTATTCAGCAGCAAAGATAGAGATGGCGCTTCTAGCATTTGAGGGGAAAGTCCTCCATGCATGCAGAGGATACGGTTGCTGATTATCGCCGAGAGAGGCATCACAGAGAAGACTTTCTGAGAAAGGTTGCATAGATTAACAAAGAACTAAGAAAAAGTCAGATAAGGAAAGGGAATTCAAAAGCTATTACGAAAAATTGAAGAAAAAAACAGAAAATACAGAAATATAAAATTTCTGAGAGGTAAATAGATAGAGAGAGATAAGAAGCGGAAAACACAGAGAAATAATCAGTGATATTGTTGACACCAGTGCAACCCATCCATGTTATTTGAGGGCAGAAGAGATGAGAGATATGAAAAGGATGAGATGCTGAAAAGAAGAAAAAGCAAGAAAAGATTTCAAAAATTGTGACAAATGTTCATATGTACATATTCTATCAAAGAGAGAGATGTTATTCTACCTGGAAGAGCTCATAGAGAGCTACACTCGAAGTTTTTTTCATGATATCCTCATAAAATCCATACTTCCGGTTGACTAAGGCAGTTTCGTGGTTGCCTCGTAGCAGGAAGAAGTTCTCTGGATAGCGCATCTAACAACAACAACAGTTCCTCCAAATTTTAAGAGGTAATTTTTTTCTGGAAATTTTTAAAAGAAATATTGCGTTAGTTTATCTCAATTTTTTTCTATATCACCAATTGTGCTGAATGCCGTTTTGTGTGGAAAAATTCATAAGTAAACAATTAGTGTGCTAAGGGTATAGACTATTGGGAAGCTAACAAGTGTTGACAGTATATGGCAGGTTTTCTCTTCATTTAATTACACAATCTCTCTAATGGAGCGTTAGAATTCAATTTTTCACTTTGCAAAGTAATTTTCTGCAAAGTGATCCCGTTGAACGCTCCAATGTCTCACCACGAATTACCGTGAAAAGAAAGATGGACTACGGTATTACTTTTATAATAACTTTTACTGCTGGACGTATTTTTTTATGAATTTGACAGAAAAATCGTCGCTTTGTCTTAGAATGCATGTGTTCTTTCTTTTTACCGTAGTCCATTTTTCTTTTCACGGTAATTCGTGGTGAGACATTGGAGCGTTCAACGGGAAATTTGCAGAAAATTACTTTGCAAAGTGAAAAGTTGAATTCTAACGCTCCAGAAAGTTGAAAATTCGAAAAGTTGAATTTCTTCTAGATCACTTCTCAGGCCGTATGCATGGAGCAATCCAAAAGGATTATGAGCTTGGATCAGCAGTTATCCAAATACATTTCACTAATCCGGTATGCATGGAAGCTATAATACTTTTGGATTAGAGATAATCCGACAAAAATTTTTTAAAACTTTTTTGGATTTTGTAATCCTTGGATTTGAATAATCCAGATTGTTATAATCTGTTTTCCATGCATACGGCCTCTCATATTTTAAAACCTTTTTTAAATGAAGGAGAGCGGTCGTTTTTCAAACCTTAACATCTCCGGGTTTAATATGTATCATATAATCACCATCATATATAATTGATCTTCTTACCAATGTCTATCCGGCACTTTTTCACTTTAGTGCCCCCCTCCCAGAGGTTCAATTGGGTCATACTTCTGACTTATTTAAACTCACAAAAAATTAATTTTAAATTAAAAAAATTTTACATTAAAGAAATTATTTCTACATTAAAAACGCTTAGGCTTAGTAAAAAGTTTACGCTAACGAGACCGTACGGCTTAGCTAACTAGGCCGTATCAAGAAAATGACCCAACTGAACTGACCCAATTGAACCTCTGGTAGGGGGGCACTAAAGTGAAAAAGTGCCGTCTATTCTTGCTTCATGTTTTCTTGATGAAGTTAGAAGACTAACTTTGATGGCAAGAAGAAAGATAATGGTCTCCAATGAATGCGGTCCTCGATCCACATAGTCTCCCAAGAAGAGATAATTCCGAATGGGAGGGAAGCCGGCCTGAGGAATATTTCTCAAGTTGATCAACCTTTAAAACCCTGAGATGAAAATTTCAAACAGAAAACTACCATAGTGTGAAGTATTTCTAGCAGAAGACTGTGTACACTTTATAAAAAGTTCCCCGTTTCACTACATCAACTTTAAACAACTATTTTAGCCCCTTGTTGCAGAATCAATTAGCATGATTTTGGACTTTTGAACTACTTAAAAGGAAACAAAGAACAAGTCTCAGCTATACTAGACCTTCTTCCTTCTTCCCTCACTTTGATCATGGAATGAAATAAAGATTCTAATTCACAAAGCAGCATTTATACAATGATAGATTTGATTTCATAATGGTTCTTCAATGATTTCTATGATACTTTTTCTTTTAGCGGGCTTTTTTAAGAATCAAATAACAACCTCAACTTCCTGAGAAAAAATTCGAAAAACTGCCCAACAAATTTGAAAATTCTGATGAGGTCATTGAATTGTCCATGTATGTCCCCCACTATCACAATCGGTGGATTTAACTCCAGACACATGGGCTGCAATTTAGTCAATTTTTGCTATTTTGTTCCAGAATCTTCGAAAAATTAAGAGACTTCTTTGCGCTCAGTAATCTGTTAATGAGCCTTTAAATGCCCTGACAGGCTCTGTGTATCTCGCCTTTAAATGCTATGCGATCCAGAATATGCGACCCTTAAAATGTTAATCTCGCCTTTAAATGCCGAAGACTACTAACAGGATCCAGAATATGAAGACATAATTGTATGCTGTTGCAAAAATCCAGCACTTTTGCCGTTTTTAGACCCCCCTACTAGTGTGGGTTCAATGGGTCAGATGGGTTCAAGAGAGCGCATGGCCACTTGCGCTCCTCTGCGTCTCTATGCGCTGTGCCTCCTCCTACTCTTGTTGTCTGTGCACTCTTCTTTCTATGTTCTGTCTCATCAGATTAGGTACAACGCATAGAGACGTATTACATGACCCATTGAACCCATCTGACCCATTGAACCCACTCTGGAGGGAATTACCGACACTTTGTACCGCGTCACTTTGTACCGCGTCACTTTGTATACGACACTTTGTACACCGTCACTTTGTACCGCGACACTTTGTACCGCGTACGGCCTCGTTAGCTAAGCCGTACGGCCTCGTTAGCTAAGCCGTACGGCCTCGTTATCGTAAACTTTTACTAAGCCTAAGCGTTTTTTAATGTAAAAATATGTTTTAATGTAAAAATAAAACGCGCGGCCTCACTCAAGTCGCGGTACAAAGTGTCGCGGTACAAAGTGTCGCGGTACAAAGTGACGGGGTACAAAGTGTCGGGTACAAAGTGTCGTATACAAAGTGACGCGGTACAAAGTGTCGTGATACGCTCTGGAGGGGGTGGGTCCAAAAACGGCAAAAGTTCCTGCGTTTCTACCTACACTTTCACAATGTTGATTTAGAACTTCATATTTTTTTAGAACGCAAAAAGAATTTTTGATAAAATATCGAGCTCGAAAGAGTTTACCTGAGACAAAAAAAGCGTGTAGCAGATTTCCAGAAACTGTGTGATTCTCTGTCGAAAAAAATCGATTTAACACGGTGATATCGACTTATTACAAAAAATTACTTCTGTAAAACTTTAGAAACATGTTCTTGCTTTTTTTTGAAGTACTGGCCATTACTAAAGCACGCCACGCACGCCATCAACGCCATTCACGCCAGTTCATTGCTAATGCACGCCACTACACGGGAAAGAGAGAACGAGTGTTTGACGCACTATTATGTTAATTTTTTGATATGGTCTCGTTAGCCTAAGCCGTACGGCCTCGTTAGCGTAATCTTTTGCCTAAGCCTAAGCAGAAAAAACATGAAAAACTTGAAAAAAAACTAAATAAAGCGCATGGGGCGAAGTTAAGAATTTCACCGCGGATTGGGGTGCATTAGTAATGAACTGGCGTGAATGGCGTGTATGGCGTCCGTGGCGTACTTTAGTAATAGCAGGATAGCTGCATTTCTATAGTTGAAAGACAGAGCCAATCAAAGCGAAATCAAAAACTGGTGGTTGTGATTGCACGGTTATCACTTTCCACTGCTGCAATACAAATGAGCAGTCGCTTAGAGATCAATTACCAGTTTGAAGAAAATAGGTCTGTTTGTCATCTCAGAAGATGGTGCATCCTGCCAAATATGAAAAAAACGCAAGAATATTTTCATTATTAGCCATGCTATTAAGCTTTTTTAAAAAAAATAAATGCATGTTGAGGAAGATTTTGTGTTATCGCTTCCTGCTTACAGGAAAGAAATACATAAGAGAGCCTACAGCAATTTCACTCATTTAACAACGGTGATTTCCTTCACTCACTTCGTTTGTGGGAGGTTGAAAAACCGTTGTGCCGCATTTTACGAAAGTACTTAGGAACTCTTCGGAGAACATGTTCAGAGTGTCCATGTCTGGACAGACGAGAGAGGTCATCTGGATACAAATGTTTTATGTCTGGATAGACGAGAGAGGTCATCTGGATACAAATGTTTTATGTCTGGACAGATGAGAGAGGTCATCTGGATACAAATGTTCCATGAGTTTGTGTGGACCATTTCGATACTAGAAATGAGATAAAGAAAAAAGATGAATAGATTGGACTGCGCTCACCGAGAATGTTTTTCCACTCAATTAAGGACTCTAATATGTTTCAAGAACTGTTCATTGGATCTTTTCATGCACAGAAAAAACTTTAGAAGCAAATTTTTCATAACTTCTAGTCATTTTTTCATAACTTCGTCTTCGCCTGTTGTGTTTCATTTCTACCCGACAAAAAAAAAACAATTTTTTTCAAAGTTGCAGAACTTGCCAAAACTAGATTTCGAAAAGCTTTTTTCTGTAAAAATTTTTTTGTTTTATAAACCAGAAAAGGCTATTCGACTCTGAGAGACAGACAATGAAAATAACCAACCGTCTTTTGAAGAAGAAAATAACTGAAATGATTGGTTAGGGTGAAATGTATTACTTTGCGGTTTTTCGGAACCATTTCGGTCTTGTGCCATTCTGAATATATTCATGAAAAAATCACACATTATAACCTAAAGGTCTTTTGTACGGCAATTGCCGAAAAGCGTGCTTCCAAAGAGCGTTTGGACGTCAGCGATGTGATGTTTTTTACTTTATGAGCGCTAACATGACTTTGAGGTCATCAGCGATGAGATTACGGTTACGTTCCTAAGCATTACGATCTCGTTAGCGTAAATTTGACCCAAGCCTAAGCGAAAAAAAAGTTTAAAAATACTTAAAATTAATAAAACAGTTTTAAAAATATTTCTTCGGTGACGTCCACACGCTTTTTGAAAGCACACTTTTCGGCAATTGCTCTTTTGTAATGAACTTCAGAACCAGTATATTACAGTCGAATGTTTGATTAATGTTTGACTGAGGCGAACAATTGGAGTTCTAATTTCTAATGATGTGCAACCCAGTTTTAAATAATGATCTACTTTAACTTTTTCACTACTTGTTTAACAACTTTTTCCTCTTCATTTCTGCGGAAATTTGAATTTGATATATATACGATGCAATCGAAGTTTGGTCCTAAGAAGATATACGAAGTACGTGCTCAACCATTTGACAAATTTCTAAAATTACGAGAGCTCGCAAATTTTTTTTTGAAATTGAAGTTTTCTCGAACTATCTCTTTAATTCACTATCTCCAGGAAGGGGGGTAAATATAGCGCGAAATGTTTTCACCCGAATTTTGGTTATATGAGAAGCAATCGAACTGAAATCAACACAATTTATTCATAATACTTACATCATTAAAAAGGTATCAAATCATTTGATTCTGCCTCCCCGGTCTCGTACGAAAGCGCGTAGTCTTCCAGGGTATTTTTTGATCAAGGTACGAAGATAGCCCGGTGGAAGATTGTCCCAGCTCTTCTTCAGGTCTGCTTTAAAAGATTCAAAGTTGTTTTGAGGAGAAGCACAGACTTTGACCTGTATGTCCCCCCAGACCACATAGTCTAGAGGATTCAGATCGGGCGACGAGGCCGGCAATTTCTCTTTCGAAGGAATGCAGGGAAAGACACCGCGCATCTCTCTTGAACTGAATTTGCCGTAAGATCAAGTGCTCCGTCCTGCTGAAAGACGTGGGGAATTCCGTTGAAGTGTGCATCTGCCCAAGGTTTCAGAGCATCTTGTAACACGGCTTTGAGGTAGACATGGCGATCCACCTTGACGTTAGGCTGAATAAAAACAATCAGGCTCTTGCCGTTGGCACAGATGGTCTGGGAAGCCAGATCGCTTCCAAGATCATAGTATGAGCTAGTTGTTGAGTTCTGTTGGATAATCTTCCACCAACGTCTGCCAGAGTTGGTGATACAGCCAAAACGCGTGTATTTTGAGAGTTGAATGCAGCTTCAACAGTGAAAAGCTTCTCATCCCTGAAGATGGTACATTCCAGTTCGCCTTTGCATGCCCGTGCCAACAAGGAACGCGCTTTTTTTTGTTTATTGCTTCTTTATTCCGCTTGGTAAGCATCGCTCGCTTCCGACATCGATAAGAGGTCATTCCTAGAGCCTAATGAACAATCATCCGTACCGACGCCGCCGAAATTTGGATATCACGAGCAATTTTCCTCAAACTTCTTTTGGGATTTCGACGAATGCGTTCTATGAACTTCCTGATGACTCTGGACCAAGTAGCCGTCAAAGGTCGATCCCTCCGGCGACGGTCTTGAGTTCCTCCAACTTCTTCGAAACGCTTTAAGGCTCGATTTACGATGGAATGGTGCACTTTCAGCACGTGAGCTATGTCCGCTGGTCGTTTACCTTGTGTGTGCATGTAGAGGATTACAGTGCGCATCGTTCTTTTCAAAACATTATGAAGTATTTAGGATTAAGAGACAAAACATTCATTAATAAGAAATTCGCATAAAAAGAGAACTGTATGATTTTGAGAACTATTCAAATTGCGTCCCATTTTCGCGCTAGAACTACGCCCCACCCTGTAGTAAGATCCGTGCAACCAGTACCGACATTTCTCGATCGCCGTGAGTCAGTAAGGGGTTCAGATCTTCTTAGGCAACCTTTTGCTCAATCGTCTTCACATAATATCATAACTCTATACATGTACTATAATGTATTTACAGAAAAAAACTATTATAGCATTGGAAAAATAATTTGACGAGAGTAAATACTTCAACAGTGTTTTTCGCCGTTACGTAAGTATTAAAGTTTGCTAGAGAGTCATAATCTCTACTTATTGATAGCGAGTTGCTGCTATTGATAATGATGTAACACTTGCCTTCGATGGTACTATTATACAACCCACGACTCCACACCATCGCAAGGGACCGGTTCATCCTCACCGGTTTCGAGGTGGCGGATATAGGGATGTTTCTCAGGTGGCGGATATAGGGATGTTTCTATGTAAGTGTGCATTGCAGATAGCGGGCTTGCTCCGGTTACGGTCCATTGAGCCTTACATTTAGCAGTTATCAAGACATATGTCTTCGGTAGAGGTAACGGACCCGCGATCCCAATAAGAGCAAGTGAGAAGGCTGGGTTTGACCCCTTTCAGAAATAGCTTTTGATCGTGCATTACTTCAAAGTTATAGATTTAATAGGGAAAAACTACAAATTATCGTAATAATTTTTTATTCCATGCAGGGAGGGTTTACGAGGTTAAAAAACATAGATTTTTGAGATTCTATAATTTTAGAAATTTTCACGTCGTATTGCTTCAACTCGATTCCAAAAGATTCTCATAGTTACTAATTTTCAACCGAATTTTTGTTAAAGTCGAAAGACGTGATGAAAGACGCTCCTCGAGAGGCGTGGTTCTCGAAAGCCCGAGAAGCTCGAAAGACGTGGTTAAGACGTGGTGAATAAGTAATTAGAAGGAGCTCCTTTCTTAGTATGAAAAAAATGAAAGCTGACATATTATATGAGATGTAGCAGGAAGGTTTTGTTCATTTTAGGCATTTGCGGTGGAGTTAACAAAGAAACTTGCATGCTTTTGCAAGTTGATTCTAAAGCATGCTGAAAAACGTAGTTTTCCTCGCTTTTGAGAACTCAAACGGAGTACAGAGCTAGTTTGGCTTTTACGCATTCATTCTTGTTAAGAAATTTCTTTGTTCTGGTGTACAAACCTTTGCATACACTTAGGAATAAACCACAGTATATTGAAAAACGGATCTCGAATTTTTCATCATTGAAGTATAAAGTTGTGAATAAATATGATTTTTGAAGAAATCAAAGTACAGTTGGTAATGTTTTGCTGGGGAATATCTTCTGATATCTTCTGATTTCATGAAATCAAAAACCATTCTCTGTAACTATCGTTGTAACTTTTTCGTTTAACTTTCATTTAGTGGTTATGTCTTTTTGCAATACATTTCTATGGGGTTCGTCTTCAGTAGCAATACATTTCTATGGGGTTCGTCTTCAGTAGCAATACATTTCTATGGGGTTCGTCTTCAGTAGCAATACATTTCTATGGGGTTCGTCTTCAGTAGCAATACATTTCTATGGGGTTCGTCTTCAGTAGCAATACATTTCTATGGGGTTTGTCTTCAGTAGCAATACATTTCTATGGGGTTCGTCTTCAGTAGCAATACATTTCTATGGGGTTCGTCTTCAGTAGCAATACATTTCTAGGGGGTTCGTCTTCAGTAGCAATACATTTCTATGGGGTTCGTCTTCAGTAGCAATACATTTCTAGGGGGTTCGTCTTCAGTAGCAATACATTTCTAGGGGGTTCGTCTTCAGTAGCAATACATTTCTATGGGGTTCGTCTTCAGTAGCAATACATTTCTAGGGGGTTCGTCTTCAGTAGCAATACATTTCTAGGGGGTTCGTCTTCAGTAGCAATACATTTCTATGGGGTTCGTCTTCAGTAGCAATACATTTCTAGGGGGTTCGTCTTCAGTAGCAATACATTTCTAGGGGGTTCGTCTTCAGTAGCAATACATTTCTAGGGGGTTCGTCTTCAGTAGCAATACATTTCTATGGGGTTCGTCTTCAGTAGCAATACATTTCTAGGGGGTTCGTCTTCAGTAGCAACAACCCATCTGATGAATTTGTTTTGAATTTTTTAAAACGATTGTAATGATTATTGAACTTAAATTCTTTTCAGCTGACTTTCAGTCTCTCACAGTAGCGGAACTAAAAATAACTTCGAATTGAAAGTTATAATAATTTGCAATGATGCTCTTTTAAACATTGTGAACTCAATTTTCCAGTTTTTTTGCGTGTATAGTTTCGAAGTTCTCAACTTAATATCAAAATTTTCTCGAAAAGGTCGTTATTCCAATGCTTACAGAATGAATGTATCGGAATCTTAATTTTTTCGAGAATTATATTAGTTTTAAAGTTTTAAACTTTTTACTTCAAAGGTAGTGATTATTCTTATTTTCGTTGTTTTTTTCTTACGATAAGTAAGAAAAATCAGGTACGGGATAGTTTTACGTTATTGCCCCCGTAAATCAAAACTGTCAAATTCGAAAAAAATACAATACCTGTATTAACCAATTCGGTTTATTCGGGTCAACTTAACATGGAAAAAGAGAGTCATGACTGCTCTGTAAACGTAGACTTTTTGAATTGGAGTGGACAGAGAGTTGGAAATGATTAAGCTAGTCAAGAAATCTTGAATCAAATGCTTTTTTGTACATGTACATAAGTATTCGAATAGCCTCTCTACTCAAAATCTAAACTTTCTTTCTTCCGCAACCAACCCTTCTTACCCTTACTATCCCCTGCCATCGTCCTTCTGTCTGTTCCACTGCTTCTACCGTAACCAAAACTTACTCTAACTCTAACATGCGTTCTCTAGATCTAACACTCTCTCGATTTCTCATAAGAAAAATCTATGACTTCCACGGCTTTTTTTTAAAAAAAATCCAATCGTTATGCCCGACCATTTTCACGCTACTACAAATATTTGATTTCATACATGTGTGTTCTTATGAATTTAGGTCAAAATTAATAAATGATCATAGTTATGAATATTTTAATAGAAGTGGTTGAAACTTTGTATTGTGCTCCTTTCAGGATGCAGCTGATCTGTATTCTCCTTTACTTATCGATCCCCTTCGCCGATGGAGTCGATGACGATCTGACACTACCTCCCGTCGGTTGCCACAATAGAGGGGCTTGCGCTGAAGGCGGGCTAACAGAAGTACCGTATCAGAAGGAGGAACCTCCTGGATCTGGGACAATGATCGGTTCAACAATGTGGAACTGCACAAACTGCGTCTGTGTCGTTGGATACACGGGAGAACGCTGCGAGACAGGTGTATTTCTGGAAGTTTTAAAGCTCCGTCCTCTCGCTGTTT
>OZ057405.1:25002132-25124132 GCA_964056735.1 Allodiplogaster pararmata
TCTGCTTGGAGGCAGTTCTGTTAGCATATAAACTATTTCTTTTGATAAGTCCACATTTAATTTTGACGACTTTGCTGCGCTTCAGCTCACACAATGGAAGCTCAAGACTCATTCCGAGATTTTTGTCGCATGAATCGATTACTCGAAATATACTAGAGATTTTTCGGTTTCGTAGAATCGTATTGTGAAACTTTTCGACCTAACTGAGAGAGTTTAACCAATTCTTAGAACTGCCTTGAAAAATGATTAATTAGTGTTGAGGGGCTAGACATTGACGGAATAACCTATGTTTTTGAAGTTAAGCCTACTGTAAGTTTCGCGCTGAGAGCAGGCTAAAGTTAAATTGGCACGTGTTGATGTTGTTAGAACAGCTGTCTAAGTGCTTTTTTCTCCTCAAAAGAGTGACGTTGAGCATCGGTAACACATCCGTTCCAAGTTATAGTATATGTAGCTTCGGTATTTTTAAGCTCAAAGAAAATTAGAAAGGCCCTCGCTCACTTTTCGCTCTTGCTTGTATGTTTTTTGTTGTTGTGCTGACTGAGCTTGTTTAACATGCAATGCTCCTCGATGGGGAGTTTCCAGAAGTCATCAATCAAGTAGAAATGCGCTCTTGATCAGCCGCGACATTAATCATTAAACGATGAGATCATCGACGCGATGATCTCATCGTTTAGAGATTACTCTCGCGGCAGATAAATTCAGATTCTTCAAGCGCGTGGTTGAAATAGTCTTAAAACAAAAATTCAGCCCAGCTCGTACCCAGGAAGCTCTCATCTTAGACCTCAAAGTCATGTGAGCGCTCATAATCATCGCGCCGATGATCTCATCGTTTAGAGATTAATGTCGCGGCTGAATGATTTGTTTAACTTTCAGATTCCGATCCATGCTTATCAACTCCATGTCTGAACTCGGGTGTCTGCCAAGTTTCAAACGACAATTTCCTCTGCAATTGCTCGTCATCCTGGCAGGGGCGATTTTGTAACGAATCTTCTTTCGAATGTCGGTTGTCGCGAGATAAATATTCTATACGAGAACTGAGTATGACCAAGTTGATTGAGGCTTCATTGCCCTTAACCTGGGGTTCAAACATACAGAATGAAGCGATTGAAACTTTTTTGAAAGCTCTTCAAAGATATCTGATTTCAGTAAAATCATCTTCGGAGTACTGCGCGGAGTTCGGAGATGATAAAGATGCAATGTTTAGTACTTGCTCACCTGATATGAACCTGGCGCTATGCTTGGTCAACCTCAAGACGCGTTTTCCCAACAACTATAATTATTTAAGTAACTCCTTTATTTTTTGTTGTAAATGACAATTCTGTTTTAAAATATTTCAGCGCTTCAAAAACACTTTCAGCCGTATCGGACGAGTGCTGCTACTTGTCTTGGAGAGAGCTTCATAAAAACAACTTGTTGAACTGCGCTTGCAAGCTGAATGACAACTGCACTATCGTCAAAGTATATGCATACCCAATACTCAGTTGGTTCCCTCGTTTTCTTTTTCCTCTTGATCTCGTGATTCGAAGCTTTTTTCTCAGCCCCTGAATTGTCTCAATGTTTGCCTGGAAACAACAACTGCACATTGGGTCAGAGTCAATGCGTCGAGCAGCTGAAAGGATTCAGTTGTCTTTGCTACCCCGGATTTGGAGGAATTGACTGCAAAAAACGTCAGCTTGCATGGATAACTTCCAATTTCGCCTGATTTTTTCCTAAATTTTTCCTCAACATTTTCTGTTTTCTTTTTTCCCCTATTACTATTCACTTAATATTTCAGACCTGCTCACTTGGTTTTATACTGCATACCTATGAATAAAACACGATTGGATTTGCCGATATGAAAATCAAAGTCTAAGGAGCTCTTCCACATTTCAGCAGCACTGTTTAAAATTAATAATTGTTTCAAAAACTGGTCGGCGAGCTTTCATTTTTACAGAACAGGAAATATGTGTTAGTAATCCATGTGTGAACAATGGAACATGCATTGATGTCACAGTCAACAACTTCAGCTACTATACTTGTGAGTGTGAAGTGGGATACACTGGAACGACCTGCGACGGTTATTTATTTCTATTCAAAGCCTGTCGATGTATGAAAGAATGAAATGGTTTCCTACACAATTCATCATTAGAGATAAGCACAATTCAACATATGTGATTAGCACAATTCATCATTAGTGATAAGCACAATTCATCATATGAGATTAGCAGTACGTTGACTTTTACGACAGAGTGGACAACAGGCACGATGAGATGAAACACTCCCAGAGACCAACTTCTTTCCCAATCCAGTAAAATGTAGAACAACAATGTACAATAATCTTTCTTTGAAGTGACACAGTAGAAGAACTTGGTGGAAATGAACTTCACTGCTTCTCTTTTTTGTCACGTCTTGACTTCATAGTTCTCTAGTTTTCAAATGTTTCAAATGCGTTTCAAATGAAGTACCAAGACATGAACGAACGTTTCAAATCAAGTATCAACACATGAATCAGATCAACCATATCATCATTTTTCTTCATCGTTGGCATTTCAATATCTCTGTTCAAAAAGCTTTGCAGGAGTAAATAGAGGAAATGAATCATCTTCAAATCTGTTTCTTAACTACGTTTTACAAATTTGTTTCTTGACTATGTTTTCTTATGAATTTTCTCTTCTGTTTTCGACTATTTCGATTTTCTTGGTAGTCTTCGAAGTTCTTGGCTCTTCACGGTTCAAGGAGCCTGGAAAGCTTTAACAAGCTAATTCTAATACAAATATGTAGAGCAAGTTTCGCAGGAACCGCTCTTGTGGAATCAAGTTCTTATCAATAGACTTCATGGTTCTCAAATTTTAAAAAAAAAGCTGGCTTTGACGGTATATTCTCAATGATGCACTAGCTAATCTTCTATTATGAAGGTCTTTTAATATACATAGTCAAATTAGAGTTGATATTTCGTAACTTGAACTGACTAATAACCTACTTGTAATGAGTGACGTTTCAGTTCAATTAGCCTGTTATTCGGCAAACTGCAGTTCGACCGAAATTTGCGTGGAACCCGATGGATGCATTTGTCGCCCTCCGTGGACCAGTGCCGGCTGCCAGGGTCAGTGGCACCTCCTTCTAAAAAGTAGAAAAAGCAGGCATTGATCTTCGTCCGATGACAAACAAAACGATTAATTGTCTGAGGAGAAACGAAACGATTGCTTTTCTCATGAGAAAATTCTTTAAAAAATTAACCAATGTTCGTAACAGGAGTACAAACAAAACGCTGGGTTGTATCTAAAGAAGAAACCGGATGAATTTTCTTTTTTTTTTCAATACACAAAAAATATTGCATAGGATCGTAGAACAAGAAAAAAAGTTTGTTGGTCATCCGAAATTGTTCATTGGAAAATACAACCGCACGTTTAATCTATTTTAATGACCTCACAAGTCACCTCGAGAAAAAGATCATCAGTTCATATCAAAAATCATCTACCATGAAGTCCTGAGCAAAATTCTCCAGTTTTGAAATTCGGTTTACGAGAAATAATGTTCAATTAAAGCAGTGTTTTTATTTGCGAAAAAATAATGAAACATAACGACATCCCGATTTTTTCGAATTGCGTGGACGTCTTGTTCTGACCTAAAATTTGTACAATTAGTGAGAGAGATATAAAGTAAGAGACATGAGCGGCGATGTATTTTTGCTCTCGGCGAGAGAGTACAAAAAATTGTGCAAATTTTAGGTTTGAGCAAGACGTTCACGCAAATCGAAAAAAAACGGGATGTCGCGTTATGTTCCATTATGTTTTCGCAAATAAAAATGCGGCCCTGATGCCGATGCAATTTTTTTTCTTCTCAATTGTAAGGAATGCTACCGATTAGGGACTGTTAACATTTCGCGCACTAGTCGTAACAAAAGTAGACTGGCATATGAAATATTTACTTCTCCAACTTTGACAATATTTTTCGCTCTCTCGCAACGCTCCTTGTTTACGTATTAGTTTAGTTCTAGACTGAGTTCTCGCAAAACAATGAGCTCACGCTTTCCTGTGCGACCTTCTAATTTCTTCTGTGTTCAATTTTTTTTTCAATTTAAACGCTTTATCAAGATCAGCAAGCCACATCGGTAATATAACATCATCGATTATGGGATCTGTTGCGACATGTGACGACTCCACTCCTCAGCGTTCTCTGCCTTCCCTAAAAATTTTTTAAAAAAATAAAATTGGGGACTAACTGCTTTGACAAAGTAGTCCCTCCATCTCATTTTTCTGTCGCTCATCCACTTCTGTGTTAGTCACACTAAAAAAACAAAAGTTCACGTCGCAGACAACAAGCTAGGTGACCGGTCCACGGCCGGTCACCGAATAAAACAGAGATTGAATGTGCTGCAGATATGGCAACAGAGATTGAATGTGCTGCAGATATGGCCACAGAGATTGAATGTGCTGCAGATATGGCAACGAAACTTCTGCTATGACATTGATGCTGAAAAAGTATTAGCTTCGAAGTGATCTTCATCATTGATTACTTGTTCTCGAAAACATTGTTTTGGTTTTCAATGAAAAATTATAATAAGTAGAATGGTGATGGTAACAATAAAGCAATGCCTATGAAGAATTTTAAAAAAAGGTAACTACTATCCTGATTGTGCAGATTACGATGCTTGCTTTGTGGAACCCTGTTTCAATGGGGTCTGCACGAACATCCCAAACGGGTACAGCAGCGACTACTCTTGTTCCTGTGAGCCCGGCTTCACAGGCAGAAGATGCGGAATAAGTATGCGAGTCATTTGGGGGGAGGGGAGAAAAACTAGGAAAAAAAATTCAAGTTACCTGAAGTTATTGTTTAGAATAATCACAGAGATACATGAGTACTGTTTTAATATTGTTCGAATTTTTCTGATTGGAGACATCGACGAATGTTCCTCTAATCCCTGTCTCAACGGTGGTACATGTATTGATGGCATTAACGCTTTCAACTGTACTTGCGTCTTCGGCACTTTCGGTGACACCTGTGAACTGAGTCAGTCTTCTTTTTACTTTTACATGAAAAAACATGATCATATGGCATCTTTCTCTATGTTTCACCAAGACTTCATTAAAAACAAGCTCCCATGAATAATTTGTAATGTTGAGTCTCGACTTTGGAACCACAAAACATCTTTTAGTTTGTTTGTTCAGCCACAGAATGGAATTCCAGATATAAATGTCTGAACAAAACTAGCGAAAAGCAGACTGGACAAAATAAATGTTACATGCCTTTTATCTTCTGAAAATGACCTTCAGAAAAGGCCTTATGAGAAGAAGACTTGCAGATCCAAACGACTGCGATATGAATGAGTGCTCATATAGCGAGGAAGGGGTCTACTCTTGTCCGGATGGAAGTTTGTTCACTTATAGCAAAGGACATTATAGCTAATTTTCAACATAGACATTGAACAGTCGAGGTTTACATAACCATGCAATATTGAAATGGTTTTTCGTATCCTCCCAAGACTTTAACACTCAAGAACAGATATGTTTAAGTGTTTGACGCTAAATGAATATATGTCGAAAAACATGAGTCATGGTGGATTTAGGATAAAAAACCTAAATTCCACACTCCAAAAGTAGTAGCAGTCGATTTTGATCAAAGTTTTTGAACCGATTTTGAACGGGACATATCTATGTAGTACACGAGGCGTAAATCCCGAGAAAAAAAAGATAAATAGAGATGAGACAAAGTTGTTTTGAAAAAAAGGAGATAGAGAGAAAGAGACAGAGAGAAGAGGGTCAGAGAAAGAGACAGGAGAGAGAAGAAATATACAGTACCGGCCAGAAATAATGGATATTTGTTTCGTTTTTAAACGTAATTTTTTTCAAAGTCAACGAGTTGGGCTCAAATTTTTTTTCACAGCATGTTTTCTGACCACAGAGAAGATGATTAATTTTTTCATGCTTTAAAGGAAAAAATTCGCAAAAGTGCTCATAGCAATGTTTTCTGTTACCCAAATCGAGGATATGTAGTTGATTACTCAAAACACAGTCGCATATCCTTTTGCGTCAATAACTGCCTGACTCCTTCTAAGCTTTGAATCGATCGAGTTCTCGATTACGGACTGCGAAATATTCTTTCACTCCTCCCTGAGCTGTTTGGATTTTTCTTGAGCGTTTGCGGCTCGTTTCTCCAGTGTTGGAGGTGGTGGTGGTTTTTTCAAAGACTGTGGTGACTCTCAGCAAGACAGAGCTCTGTCTACTCAAGATTGGTGCTCAGGAAACTTTTTGACAAAGTCCGAATGGTCCGCTTCCTCTCCCGACCTGAACCCGCTGGATTACTCTGTTTGGGGATATTTGAAGTTTGAGGTCTGCGCTAAAAATACTGAAAATTTGAATGTTCTCAAGGTCCACCTGACTACAGAATAAAACAATCTTTTTGATGAATACCTGTGAGACACGGTCCAGCAATCCGAGCATGGTCTCAGGCATGTTGTAATGGTTAATGAACACCGTTCTATACTTTAGCCGCACCCTGTATATGTATGTTTGTAAACAAGTATCTGAACATTAGGGTTACACGACTTTATTGCTAAAATTAAAGTTAACGCGCTTGGTGGCTTTAGTAACAATCTCCATAATATGATTAGAACATGAAATGCAGAGATTATACCACCAAGATCTCTGATGAAGCCATGAGTCTGTTTTGTTTTTTTTCAGAGATATATATCAAGTTCGTGGATTATATGTATTTTCCAAAATGTAACACTGCACATTTAATGACTTTAATAGATATTTATCACGTAGTAAGCAAATTTGCTATAACCTTGATACAGTTTGAAGCTCTAATAAAGGTTAAAGAGTCTTCAATGGCGATCATAATTTCGAGGTCGTCAGCGAAAAGGAATATAATAGCAGGTAGTGAGTCTACGATTTCATTTAAAAATTAAGAAAGAGAAGGGGACCAAGAAGACTACCCTGGCGCACCCCTGAAGACTACCCTGGCGCACCCCTGAAACGACTGGAGCAACGAAGAAAGTGAATCTTCTACATGTACCTGTAGCACTCTATCACATAACCATGCATTAAGCCATATGTGAACTTTACCCCTAATATATATATTTTATCTACATTTCGAAAAATGCAATTGTAGGGTAGTTTGGGAGCTAGGGAGCCTTGGGTGCCCAACGGTTTCCAGAGTTCAAGATCGATGAGAGAACATGTGGGTGACGAATCCACGTGTTTGAGTTTTTTGATAGCGGTGGACCAGGCCGTGATTGGATCGGGAGGAGTACAGAAGGATAGCTTTGGCGAGTGATTTGAGAGCGGCTACCTTGAGCGGTACTTGGTTTGACTGAGTAGGCATCAGCAGTGGAGGAGCTGCTCCTCACCGACCAAGTCCCCCGGTTCCCATCGGCTGCCCTTGGCAAAGAATTAATAATTGATGGTTTGGACTTTTTGGGTAGGATGAACAAGGGTATCTTCGTTGATGATTGGAAATATATGTCTCCGTGAAGAACTTCGAGATCTCGACTTTGGATAAACGTATGATGAACAGAAGCGAGATTTCGTTTCAAGAGTGAAAACTGTTGCTGTTGCGTCGTCTGTTGTTCAAAAATCGCAAAAGGCTGTAATCAGTCAACTTTGTTCGTAATGGCAAGGTTTTTCATCACATTATTATTTTTAAGCAGTTCTACGAACATTTTGAAAGAAGTTATGTCAAGCATTTCTGTTACACGAGAAAACCAACGGGCTACTCTCAGACTAAATGAATTGTACCTAGCACTGTTCTTCGTTACTTCTATTGAAACTCCGTGAGAATTAGTTCGCGTTTCTTTGGTTCTTTGGAAAAAATGTTGTTTCTTAATGATGGTTTTTTCATTGATTATTTTCCATGCCATGGTCAAATCCATATATACTCGTCTCTCTTCTAAAGACATGAGACCTAGCTTAGAGAGTCTACTTTTATAAGATGTATTTCCGTGAGGATAGCTACAGTTAGGAAAGCAGCGAGCGAATACGATTCTCGTGAAAGACCTGAGAACTTTCTCTATTTCTTCGACGTCTTTTTTGAAGTGCGGATTCCAGAAACTTGAAGCAAATTCTAAATGAGGCATGACATAAATTTTGAAGCATTTCACCAAGATAGAGGCATCATTGATGTTCACGGCTCTTAACATTGAATATAGAGCAGAATTAGCTCTAGATACTCGGTCAGATATAGTGATATTAGTGAAAGAGGAAAAGCCGGTGATGTGCAACATTCTTTCAGAAAGATTGATGATTTTTTGTTGAAGGAAAGAGAAGATTAAAGAGAGAGATTTATCGAAAATGAATGGAGAGAAGTCGATATCTTCTCAAACACTGAGAGTTCTTGGATCGAGCAAAGAGGTGTTATCATTATCATGCACGAAAACGGAGGAAAATTGCTCTGGAAAAGATTCCGATTATTCGAGGGAGGTGTTAGCTAAAGAATGATCGGGACGTGTTAACGGAGGATGCAAGGCAAGGCAGTGGAAGAAATAAGCTGAGAGAGACAATTCATCAATTTTTCATTACGAGTACTGTGCATAGCGTGATAAACAGAAACAAAGCGGATAGCGATATGAGCTGTGGTTTCGATGGCTAAATCTTCAATGTTATTATTAGGTAACTGTCCAGCACAAGGAACTTCTATGAACATGATACTTTTCTGAAGGTGAATAGCAACACCTCCACCGTCTATATTGAGATCATTCCTAATAATGGAGTAATTATCAGAGGAAACAAAGGAATCAGGAACAATGTCAGACAACCATGTATCACAAACTGAAGCTATTGCTGAAAAAGTGTACATAGAAAAGGAGAGACTTGGTTACGTTATGACAATATTGGATTGATAGATAATTAACCGGCTTAGTCATGGGCCTGAGCTCGTTCTTTGCCGGATTCGTTCTGATCTTTCTTCCTTTCCTCTTTCCGCCAGTCCTCTCTCTCCGCAGGTTGTTGCTGTTGTTGTTTTTGTTGCCGGCAAGCAGCCCGCATTAAAGACTTTTGGTTATGAACACTCTCTTTAATGAAAGATGTTCTCGTGTTTTTGTTCAGACGAGATGCGTCCGGAGAAGGGTTTTGATGTCCTTTGCAGTCCTGAGACTGCCATTCTGCACCCTGTGAAGGCGGACATCGTTGAAGCAACCTGTTCATACTATAGGCCTTCTGAGTGGGTGGTCAACCCGGCCTAGCAACGTTTTGGGTGGGAGTAGAGACGTCTCGCCTGTCATTGACCGGAGATAGGCAAGAGGCTGTTTGACTGGCCCCTCGACTCGCCATTGAAAAGTTTAGCAGAGTATCGGCTGATGTTTTGTCTGGTGGCTTGCCCAGGCCGGTCCGGCATCGCCCTCCTTTGACGAGCTATACTACCCAGTTTTGGTCCGCAGCGGGATTTCTCCCGCTACCTCCCGGCACGAATTCTTTGCAGGGAGGAATTCTCTATCCACCACCTGAGCTCAGGCTCGATTCCGGACTGGATGATCCGGCGCCATCCATGACAGGCTCTTAAGGCTGTAGAGCCATGAATGGCCACTGTTCCCAGTGTGTTTTGTGCTCTCCGAGGTAGACGAGACAGGCGGAGAATTATCGCTTATCTTCTGTTATCCAATTTCCTTGTTTTCTTTGTTGTATTTTGTTTGTTTTTTCTGTTGAAAAATCAAAACGCGTTTTAATTAATGTTTTCAGGCCCGGGACCCATAAATTTGAATACGGCACCAGAAAAAAATCATTGCACTAAAATCGACATCAATGCGATCTGCATCGACGGATTTGGTGGCTACAAATGCCAGTGCTCTTCTAAATACACGGGAACTCACTGCGAGCTTAGTATCTTCATTACTCTTATTACAATGTGTAGCTAGGAACGTATGAAGACAAAAAATTTTCAACGCAGATTATTTCAAGGCATAAAGATGGCAAGAGCAATTTGCCGTGAGGCATACTACATATTATGTCCGGGCGTGGCATAACGGTAGTTTGTTCGACTATTGTTCGACTCGACTCCCACCCCGGACAGATCCACCCAAACCAAGGGGTCAAGAAATGTTGGTAGTGCTTATGCACGAATTTGACTCTCCCGACTGCTGCTATTCACACTTGCAGTGAAATAGCGGGAAGCCACTGGTTCCACCAGGATAGGTCGGTCTTCCATCTCAGAGGAGCGCGTACCCTGCCGCGAGGCGGGAACATGCGCGTTATATAAGTTCAAGGTATAAAGATGGCAAGAACAATTCGCCATGAGGCAGGCATACTAGAAATTGGAAAAATTTCCGATGTCCAGATGACGAGTAGAAACATAAATAAAAACCAAACTTTTTTTTTCGATCGCGCGAAAAACACGTGTAAATTTCGGAAGTTCTGATGGCGATCGAGAAAAAAATTGAGTAAAAGAATTCATAGTGCTCTTATACTGAAAAAAGGTGAAATTGAAGTTCTTTGGTGTTATAATTGCGACAAGAACAAGAGAAAATAAAAAATTTCCGATGCTTTGATTGCGCGGATTTTGATGCTCATCTATGGTGAAATCAACGGCGAAGTCATGGATGTCAGTTTTTTTGTTTCTTTCTTACTTTTTTTGGCGAGTTCTTTCTGACTCCTTTTTCATAGAAAGGTCTTATAGAAGTTTTCGGTTCTGTCTCATCCTATCACTGTGAACACTTTCACACGAGAACTTTTTGTAAACACGTTCACGTTTAGTGCTTCATGAAATTTTCTTGCTCTTCTTTTTCAATTTTTCTCTATCGAATGGCTGTCATCGTAAATCCAATACAATTCAGAGCATTTAATCCGTTTCGATGAAAGCTCAGGTTATGCTAAAAACAAGAAAACTTATAATAATTGACTTTGCCGATAAGAATCGTTGCGCAGCTTCTGTTGTCTCTTCTCAAAAGTCCAACCGAAATCTCTTCGATCATTCCCTTCATGGTTGGATTGTTGCCTCTGGAGAACAGGACAGCGCTCAGCTGGACTCATGATGACATGTTCGACTGGGTCGCCTTTGAGGAACGCACCATCAACCACAAGTCAGACCTGCAAGTCCTCAACACATCTTCCCTTATCTATTTTTTGTTTCTCTATCTTTCTCTCTCCTCCTCTTTCTACATCTCTATCACATTAAATCTCTCTTTTTTCTCTGACTCTCTCTCTCTCTCTCGATTTTCCTTTCTTTTTCACTTTCTCTTTCTCTTAACCTTTTCCTCTTCTGTTTAATAATAACGAATCACTCAAAAGAAAGAAAAAAAAGTTGGACTGTACTGTGTTTTCTTTTTCTTCGGTGGTTCTTCAATTGTGTTCTATATCACAGCCACCTCTTCTGGCTGTATCACCATTATTTGGTGATTCATTTCGCTGACGATGATTTTATAAAGCGAAACGTTCGAAATCCTATTCTTCTCAACAACGCATCAACAAGCAAGACACAGATCAAAGTGTATCGTCTACCGGATTCTCAATCCAATGCGTTTAACTCAGCACAAGTTCTTCAAAGAGAAAAGCTTCATTTGTATCGGTTCAATAAACAAAAAAAATAAATATCTTTGTTACTTGATGCGAAAAGTTATCAAGTCTTCAATGAGAAATTAAAAACTTTGCTAAAGCGTTCCTCAACGTGCTATTGTGGTTAAAGCTTGACCCACTAGAAAATGTTGAAGATTATTTGCAGCGAAGACACTCTGAAATGGTCCGACGCAGTACTCGGTAACTGCTTCACCTTCAATCATCGCAACCTCTCCTTTTTCTACCAACAGCGAGCAGATGGTCGAACAGAAAAGACTATAAAGGCTATGAATTACTAAATGAACAACGCCATTGAGCTTTTTATAAATAGGAATATCTTACGGATTGGCAATAGTGTTCAGCCGTTCGCAATCTCATCGTCAGTGAAATAATGACAGACGATGAGTTCGATCTCGCCTTGTGAACAAGTTTTAGTCTTTTCAGAAGCTTAATCATTACATGCGTAGTAGAAAAATAAGACAAATAGTTTGACTAAACAAATCAACAAGCCTCACTGAAATTATATATGTATCATACGAATGTGAAACTTCGGGATAATTTACGGACAGAAAGTATTCCACGCAAATTCACCTTGTTTTTGAGAACCTCTAAGACCTATAACTCTTGTCAGGGTGCATTAAGGCAACCATATTCTCCCCGAACCAATAAGGGTGCTCAATCATTAATAATGCAACCAAATTTGAAGAGAAAAAATAAACCAGTGCCTATTAATTGTTCACTCAGGAAGTCCTGGAGGTTTACTTGCAAAGGTCAATGTGAACAAAGATCAGTACGTGCCCTGGACAGACACATCAGGCATAAGGGTGAGCTCTCAAGCATAATAATTGAAAATCGCATCTCGACTTTCGTACGAAAATCGCAGAGATTGAGGTGTTCGTTCACTAGCAAGGACGAGATCATAATGTCAGAGTCCGTCCGATATGACTGCGCTCCTCGAGGAGAGTCCATCCTCGATGTGAAAAAGGTGAACCTCACCTTCGATCATTTTCGAATAATTGTAATGATAACAGCAATATTATTAATATTAAATCGTTAATGTTAATTTTTAAAAAAATGTTAGTTTAAAAAAAAAATATAAAAACTGCAAAAAAAACAAACAAATATAAATTAATATAAAGAAGTTGAATATAAAAATAAGTTGACGATATTATTTATATCAACGGTGATAATGATGGAAAAAAATTCAAAGCTTCTCTAATAAAACTAACAACAATTTCAAGGTTCGAAAAAAATATTTAAATTTAATGTTCCTTCAGTAAGTAGGGACATCCTTTTGTTTCCCTGTGATGCCTTTTTGGCTTATTATCTTCGAAATTATAATAATTTGAACCCAGTTAAAAAATTATATACATTTTAGCGATTCATTCAGATTTTCTACGACAATGTTTTGTTTGTTATTATACTAAATTAAATTCAAGTATCAGAATTCAAATTTGAAACTATGCGCATATTCAATCGTTTGAGAAACTTGGAAAATATGAACAAACTCTGAAAAGAGAATAATACAGAAAACCTGCACATGATAAAAGCGGTTAATAAGTTGAAAGTACGCAAATTTTTTGAAGAAAAAGTATAAAAAACTCGGCGGAAGATTTGGAGCTTGCGTTAAAAGACAAATCAGAAGTGAAGTTCTACTACTACAGTGGCGGATACACGACTGGAGTCAGTTTTCAGCGTTGCTATCTCGTCTCTCTCTCTCTCTCTCTCTCTCTCTCTCTCTCTCTCTCTCTCTCTCTCTCTCTCTCTCTCTCTCCATCCCTCACTCTTTCTCTCTCTACCTCTGTCTTCTTCTCAAAGATCCCTGCCTCCTCTCATACTCGTATCTCATACTCTCTTCTCTCCCTCCCCCTCTTCTATCTCTGTCTCTGTCTCACTGCTCTTTTTCCTATCTCCCCACTCTCTCTCTCTCACCACACTCTCTATCTCTCTCTCTCCACACTCTCCCTCTCTTCTGTCCCTCCTTCTCTTCTTCCTTCTTTCTTGTTAGTCTCTATAACTTTGTCAGTCTCTATCACTCTCTTGAGGTGTATTCAGGCTTGTTATCGGTCGTGCCTATCAAAGCATCATTGAAAAGAGCTGTCAATGTATGGATCCAAGTTATCCCATGGCATCAAAACTCGACACCTTGTGATCTTCAGAAGCGTCAGTTTTTTCGGCGTAGTTTTTTTTTCAGTGACTTTCAACAGTTGAAGAAGATAATAAAGCTCATTCACGATAAGGTGAACAAGAAAAGAATACATTTGATTTTTATTGTAACTGCGAAGCTTTTTAAAACATAATGTGAGGACAGAAATGGAGCCCGCTATAACAGAGAAATTTCTGAGTGACTAGAAAGGAAGTAATATATGTATATATGTGTATTAGAAAGAATGGAGAAACCCTTAAATCAGAGAAATACGAGAGTGAGGAATAGGGAGAGCCTTTCCAATGCGGCGAGCCAAACGAGGGTAGAGAAGAGAAGAGAGCCAAACTCAACCATACCAGCCAACCGAGATAAGCAGTCAATTTCGACTATAAACACACAAAAATTTATGACATTATGGAAGTATGCTAAAAGTGCATAAAAGAAAGTTATGAATAGTCATAAATAAATTTATGACATTATGAAAGTATGCTAAAAGTGCATAAAAGAAAGTTATGAATAGTCATAAATAAATTTATGACATTATGGAAGTATGCTAAAAGTGCATAAAAGAAAGTTATGAATAGTCATAAATAAATTATGCTAAGTGCTGCTGAAAGAAGTTTTAAGAATTTATACTAACAAGAGACGGTTTTTTGGGTTTATTCTAACCACTTACAACATAAGTAGCGAGCGCCATTGGAATAGTCTCATCTACTTGGATCGCAAATGCAAACTGAATTATAAATTGAGGAACCAGGCAAAACCGGTCTATATGAGACTGAGTAATAGAAAAATTTTGTAAATCGGTGCAGCTTAAGATGAGTTGTGTTAATCACGCAGACCACAAATAAAACGCCTCACAAAATACCATAAAATGAAAGTATACTTACTGAATAGTATAAATCCGATTTTATGAGTATTCATAAATATATTGATACGCAGCATACTTAAATTTTATGAATAGTCATACTATAACTTATGACTATTCATAACTTTCAAAGTTATGAATAGTCATAAATTGTACATTTTTATATGTTCTAAGTTTCATAATTTTTATGAAAAATTTAATGACTTCATAGCAAGAAATCGCATAGGAAAATGTGTGCTCGGTTGGTGTATTGGTAACGCTCTACAAGCTCCTGTTAGGCAGCGAAGGTTCGGTCCCGGCAGAGTGCCATTTTTGCCCGTGCGATGGATTTCTTTAATTCATAGTTTCAGCCCGTCTTTGCTTGTAACGATTCACAAAGATCAAAAACTTATCTTCTCTCTACCACGCTCTTTCTGTCTTTATCATGGATTGTGGAGTTCCACTCTTTTCATTACGCAATTGCTTCAGGAGCATGCGTGTCTAGAAAAAACGGTCATTGTGCTTTAGACATAGCAATAAATTGCATGGGACAATGTGTGCTCGGTTGGTGTATTGGTAACGCTCCACAAGCCCCAGTTAGGCAGCGGAGGTTCGGTTCCGGCCGAGTGCAATTTTTGCCCGGGCGGTGGATTTCTTTATGACTATTATAGTTATTTTTTGTTGTGTGAACTGAAGCGGTTTGTCATTCTGACAAAGTCTTCAACAATATTTGCCAGGTGCTTGCCTTTTCGAAGCCGCCCGCACAGCAGGAGATCCTTCTTCATGGAGCTGGTGTGTTTGTCCTCCAGCCTGCGAGGTCAACCTGTTCGAAGTGTCTGTCAACCGAGCCGAATACCGAAAAAAGGTTTCACATACCAGCTTTTCAACTGAGTCGTATTTCACGAAATTCGCGTTGTGAAAGCGAAAGCTGAACCTTTGAAAGTGGAGATTAATCCTCATGAACTTGTAAATCGGTGTGTTTACCAGGAACTGGCGTGCTCTGAGATAACTAATGTGACGAAGTGGGAGGAATGCATCGCGGAGAACCAAGACAATGTTCGCGTTTTAGTGCGACTGGTGCAACTCGAGACGAAGACGTATTCGGAGATTCCTCTTTTGGATGTTACTATTTGAATACAATAAAGTACACGAGTTGATCAGATTTAGCAGCGAAGAAGATAAAGGAGTCGAGAAGAGAGCGGAAAAATGTCTTGTATATATGTTTATAATGTAAAATATATAGTTTCAGGACCCTTGTTTATGAAAAAAACTAATATAGTTATTTACAATAGAAAACTCTTTTTACAGTCGTTAAACTTGAAGAAAGGGCATTTTTTAACTTGGGGGGCCGCACTTCAGTTAGGGGGCTCTTCAAAAAATGTTTTTAAAAAAGACAAAAACTTTAAAATTTCTTATGCGGTCTCGTTCGCCTAAGCCGTACGGCCTCGTTAGCGTAAACTTTTTCCTAAGCCTAAGCGTTTTTAATAATCTTTAAAAAAATTGTTGTTTTTTTTTAAAAAGCTCCCCCCCAAGTGAAGCGGAACCTCCTCCCAAGTGAAGTGCGGCCTTCCCAAGTTAAAAAGAACCGAAGAAAGATAACACTTAATATTAGATTTTGTGCTTGAAGAAATAAATAAAAACTGACAAAAGGTATGAGTTGAAACAATAATTTTTTTCAGCTTTCGAAGGTTGTCTCAAGCCTTGGTGGGCTGTTGGGTGTGCTGATGGGTTTGTCGATGACCTCATTCATCGAATTCCTCTTCATGCTCTTTAAAGCTGCAGTAATATTGATTTTTAACAAATATTGAACATCTTCTGGAAAACTCCCCCGCTTGAACGAGTTACGAAGCAGAAAATAGAGAAGTTTGACGCTTTAGAGCTTGTTGTAACATCATAAACAAGGTCCGAAGCCACTTAATCGCTTTTTCATGTGCTTTTTTTTTTTACAATAGTTTCTATTTCTTAAAAAAAAACCAGTTATTTGGTGGAATTGGTTAATGATATTTTATTGCGTTTGTTGCATAACAAATGCGTTAGTTTTCATTCAAAAACTTTTTCTTTTATTATTCATTTAAATTATTTATTATTTTTTAAATTATTAATAGTTTTTTCTTATTAAGTTATTTATTATTTGTTTATTAAACGTCAGTATTACTTCGAAAAACACTGTTCTAATCATTCATTAGAAAAAAGCTTTTTAGGAATAAACCACTGTCCCGAGATCGAAATGTATCTGAAGTTATTAAGAGTTAATTGTGTTTTCAAAAGCATTTTATTAGTTGAGCAAATTGTGAATGCACTTAATCACATGAATATACTACTTTTTTCAGCTGTTGCTTTTTAAATTTAAAATTAATACATATTTTATGTTGTCATGAGAATTAAAACCATCTCAAGTTGGTATTTTTGTTTGATTTTTCGTATTTTTCATGGAATATTCATTCATATTACCAAAAAACATTTAACCATAATATCGTAGATCCTTTTTTCAAAATTTGAATCGTCAAACAAAATTTTGAATGCCGCCGGAAGATTCAGTTTATTACCACTTGAATTGTTCCATTGGATAAAAACGAATCAGTTGTCACTTTTTACATCGATTGGAAGAAAAGCGATGAATTTGAAGTAAAAATGGAGTTTCAAAAAATAATGCTGTTCGATGGCACTACTCTTGTCAGGATGTAAATATGACGGCTCTTTTGAACTTTGAAAGCCACACTTCACTTACACACGAAAAAGCGTATTAATAGTCATACTTTCGAAAACATGAAAATGGAGCTATATACTTTAAAAGTATTCCAAATCGTTCCGCACACAAGTGTTGCTATTTATACTTTGAAAGTATGAATAGTAACAAAATTAAAGTATGCTGGGATACTTTGAAAGTATGCTTGCTGTCTACACAATGAAAGTATGCTAAATATACTTTGAAAGTGTGCTGTCTACAAAAAGAAAGTATGTATGCTGTTTCTTGGGTTTTTCATCCGAATATTTTGTTTGTTTGTGACTTTCCCAAAGGACCTTTTCTCCCCGAAAGGCGTTTCCGAAGGGCCTTTTCAAGGAGAGCGCTTCACAATCAAATTTTTTTTCCGATGCCTTTCTTCCAGAATGGCTGGGTTGAATGATTCACACGATACGATTCGTATGTGTGCTTTTCCACTATAAAGTAATCGAGATAATAAGTGTATATAGTATAGCGACCTAAGTAAACCGGTTTTGCAGATTGGATAAGTGTCAAAAAAGGAAGAGAGTCACCAAGGCATACTTTCAAAATTATCCCATTCACTCATTGATTGTATGCCCTTTCTAGCATATTTTCATACTTACTCGCACTTTCAAATTTCATACTTTCAAATTGTTACTATTTATGAATCACATGTATGCCTTTTTAGCATACTTTCCCAAACTCATCCTTTTTTGTGTATGTTTAAAAGGGGGGCACATTTCACTGGGCGGGAAGCGTCAGGTACTTTTCACTGGTTTTGTCTTTCTCTCTCAAGCCTGTGTGGAGTTTACGCTGACGAGGCCGTATGGCTCAGGAACGAGATCACGTGGTTTAGGAACGAAGCCGTATAAAAAAAATCACAATATCACTGTTTAATCAAACATGTCTAATCAAAAAAAATTCTCTAAAAAAACCAAAAAGCTGTTTTTTGAAGGTATTTTTGCCCTGTTTTTTCTCTTTTTTTTTCTCAGTTTAAACGCTTTATCAAGATCAACAAGCCACATCGGGAATATGAAATAATCGATTATGGGATCTGAGCGTTGAGCGAAGGTTGAGCGAGGCAAGCAGTAGCGATCGAAGTGCTACTCTTCCTCTTCTGCCGCTCATCATGGCGCTACGATCCCGGAGCGCCAAATCTTCTCGGGAAAGGACTCTCACAGACGAGGGAAGAAGAGCAACCGCTTACGGAGGGAGACGAATAAAAGGGTGTTTTTTTTCTCGATAAGGCTTATTGTGAAGTGAAGTCATGCTAACGAGGCAGTAATGCTTAGGATTCGAACGGCATCAAAAATGCACAAATTCTAAATTTTTGCCGGTTTAACTGACTGAATTTGTTAAAAGACGAATACGTGGCCTCGCCGGAAGTAAAATAAATCAAATTATCATTACATCTAGTCTGTTTTGCAGTAAATCGGCTGTCTTTCTACGTACTGAACGACTTCATTCGATTTCCAATGAATGAGACTATTTTAAGTCAATTTCCAACTGGGCCTCGTCTTGGGGGTTAACTATTTCTAAAGACAAAACAGTGGTAGTTCTTATCGGAAAATCGCATCCTGAAACGAGCTTCTATCTCGAAGGAATCCGAATCGAAGAAAGCAAAGTAGTTCGAGACCTAGGTGTTTATTATGATAATTCTCTAAGCTTTTCAACACATTTAGAGAACACACAGAGCATATTCTACTCAGAACTTTCAAGTCCAAAAATCCTTATCTAATAAAAAGCTTTTCGTTACATACGTCCGTCCTCAACTAGAATACTGTTCTACAATATGTTCACCTTATCAAAAACGTGTTAGAGAACTTTTAGAAAAAGTTCAACGTAGCTTCACTAAACAAGTTTGCCGAAGATCAAGATTGCCTGAAATGATCTATGAAGAGAGATTACAGTATCTACAATTGCAGACTCTCGAGGAGCGAAGAATCGGTGCAGATCTAACCATGACCTTCAGAATAATGACTGGGAAACCACCGATTTCGCCCTCGAGTATCTTCTGCTTAAGCAGGCAGAGTTACCATACTATATCTCACAAATACTCCATAACGAAAGCAAAGTTCAAGTCTTTTAAGTTTTATAACATACATATTACCGGTTCGAGTAACAAAGAGATGGAACAATTTACCGGAAACTATGTTCTCGTCTAACAGTGTGAAAGCCTTTAGATATAAAATTCAGCCTTTTTGTTGTTTATAACTAATTGAATTCATTATCTATTTCAACTTTTCTCACTTTAGAAAAAGTGTCACGCTTTCATTGTAGCTGTAGCTGCAAATGTGCTATGAATTTGTTTGTTTGTTTTTGTCATTAAAATTCTGAATGCGATAAACTATTATTATTAATATTAATCTTTGATTTATTTGAACTGTTCATGTTCGAGCGAGTAGGTTTTGGAACCTTGAAAAAAAACTTTGATGTTTGAGATACATGTTTTTTGATCCTTCCCGTTTCCTTCACTTTTAAGCTTTTGTGCGAAAGTTCTTCATAGTTACCCAATGTTAAACAAAGACTTGAAAATTTTTGAGACGGGTAAAAACGAGAACATATGTACATATTAGATGAAATGGGGAGCTGATAGACAGTAGAAAAAAACCCACGCTTTTGAAAGAAAAAAAATAATTTGTTTTTGCTCTTCCTGTATCCAATTTCGGTACTATTTAACATATAAACTGAGCCATTTGCAAGCTCTGGAACAGTAATGGTGTTGCAATTACCCTCAGACAGCCTCGCGTTAACTAATCAACTTCTGCTCAGTGGCTTTTTACCTGATTTTAAGATCCTTGATGCTGGGAGGACTTTACGACCCAGTACAAAAATTAAAAAGAAACACAAACATAACGAAAAGGACAACATTTTTATATACTTAAAAAAAACATTGTTTTCTTAGAATATCAGTTTCACTATGTTAGAATATCAGTTTTACTAGTACATTAGATGTTGAATATCTATATTTTATCTATGTACTTCTTCGTTTTCCGTTGAAAAAATCTTCCAAACCTGTTCTTCCTGTGACGGGGTAAACTCTGGAATCTCGATTTTATAATTATCATATTCAAACTATACCGCGGAGTTAGCCAGTTGGCTTTGAGATCCGCATTGTATGTATGCTATCGCTGCTGCACACAAAAAAAGTATGAAAAATGGCATATATACATTTGAAAGTATGTCTATTCACACTTATAAATTATTACTATTCATACGTATAGTATGAAAGTATAACTATTTATACTTCATAGGTATAAATAGTCATACTTTCAAATGTATATATGTGCCAAATTCCATTCTAATTTTTTTGTGTGTAATACTATATAGGTCTTCTACAATCTTCTTCTTCCTCGCGCTTGTTCCCGCCTCGCGGCAGGGTACGCGCTTCCCTGAGATGCAGGACAGACCTATCCTGGTAGAACCAGATCAACTTCGAGACTAGGGGTGTATCTCGTGAGGGTGTCCGCACACAAAATAAGCGTATTAATAGTCATACTTACGAAAGCATGAAATTGGAACTATATACTTCAAAAGTATTCCAAATCGTTCCGCACACAAGTGTTTCTATTCATACTTTGAAAGTATGAATAGTAATAAAATGAAAGTATGTTAGGGATAACTTGAAAGTATGCTGTTTACACAATGAAAGTGTGTAGAGTGTAAATATACTCATTTTTTTATATCTCATTTTTTTGTTTGTTATATGTTATTTGTTTTATACTATGTTTTATTTTTTAATTATTTTTTTATATTTATAAAAAACGAAAAGATTGATTTTTAAAGAATTTTAAAGAAAAAGATTTTTAAAAAAAGAAAGATTTTTTCTTTCTTTGTGACTTTCGCGAAGGGGCTTTTTTTCTCGAAAAGCGTTCCCGAAGGGCCTTTTTCATGGAGAGCGCTTCACAATCAAAATTTTTTCCCGATGCCTCTCTTCCAGAATGGCTCGGTTAAATGATGCACACGATACGATTTGTTTAGGTGCTTTTCCCGTATGGAGTAATCGAGATAATAACTGTATATAGAGCAACCTAAGTCAACCAGGTTTGCAGATTGGATAAACGCCAAGAAAAGGAAGAGAGCCACCAAGGCATACTTTCCAAAGTAGGGTTTGAATGCCCTCAACACCTTCATACAAGTAGATACTTCGACTCCTACACTTCCGCCTCATGTTCTTTTTTTCATTGATTGTATGCCCGCGCAGGAATACTTTCTAATTGTTACTATTCTTCTGATCATTCCCTCGCTCTGATCACTTACTGAGTGGCAGGTCGATAGCCTCCTCTGGGATCTCATTGAGGCCTCTTCTTCTCAAACCCACAAGATGAGCGTCAAGCGTCCTCGTGTCAACGAATCGCCTTCTGTTCCTTCTCCTACCATAAAGTCCTCGCCATCTTCAACTCTTTTGAATGCCCTCAACACCTTCATACAAGTAGATACTTCGACTCCTACACTTCCGCCTCATGTTCTCCTCCTCCTTAACACCTGCGTGGAAGTTCTTGGCACTCTTCAGTCTTCTCTTCCAGCTCCTTCTTTCCAGATAGTCACTGATTCTATCGAAGAAGATAAGCGTTTGCGATCAGTTGTGATCGAGCGTCTTCCGGAGCACCCAAATCAATCATCTCATCCATCAGAGCAGCTGCTTCATGATGCCAAACTTGTCGAAGGACTTATGGATGCTTGTGATCTATCGGTTGCAGGAATAGTTCATTTCCGGATGGGCGCACGACGTCCGAATTCTCCTTCAGCTTCTAATGCCAGGATGCTCAAAGTGGTGTTTCCAAGAAAGTTTCTTCAGAAACAGTTTCTCTCCCGATGTGCTTCACTAAGGAGCTCGGCTTCTCTCAAAGGTATTGCCCCCCCCCGAAACTTGGCTCAATTCTCGTATTTCTGATTCGGAAGTTCTTGGTTCTCTTCCATTCTTTATTGTTCCCGTGGTGGCGGGGTTGTATTACGTGACCATTTCACCTTCTTAAAATCTAATCAGTCAAGTTCTTCAGAAATTATTCATTTAGATTTGCTCTGCTCCAATGGTTATGTACGTATTATATTGTGTTACAGACCTCCGAGTTATAATAACGATCAGCCGAGACTCTTTTGTGACGTTCTCTCCGATACTCTCACATCCACTCATTACCCCGTAGTTTACCCCGTAGTCATCACTTGAGATTTCAACTGTGACTCTCTCTCCCCTCCCCGATCCATACCTGACTGGATACTATTAGAAAAAGTTTCTCTTTTTGACCTGACACCCTTCTGCTGCTGCGAGCCAACCCGTCGTGACCGTTGATTGGCTACTTAATTCCTTACCGTCGTTGCTCAAAGATTGTAGACTCATTCCGGCATTCCCTAGTTCCGATCTTCTAGATATAACCTGTAGTCTTACTTTATCTAAAGCCTCACCTCAAGTCATTTAAGTGCCGGACTAATCTAGAACCGACTATTGTGCACTTAATAACCATTTCAATTCTGTGGATTGGGAAGCAGAGTTTGATAACTGTTTATGTGTTGATGATCTTTATACACGCTTTATTTCAATTATCAAGTCAGCCATATCCAAATTCGTTCCTATGCGAAGTCCTCGCAATCTCTCCACCGGTTACCGCACATTCAGAAATTGATCAACTACCGTGATAAGCTTTTTCTCAAGATTGATATCCCTGCAGTTAGTTTACTTTATGATAGATCCAGCAAAGAACTTCTCAAGCGGATTAGAAAATGGAATAGACACTGTGATAAAAATAAATTAATTCGATCTCGCGACTTGTTTCGACATATTTCATCTCTTACTCGACCTAAACCACAATCTCCTAGATGTCTACAGGATTCGGATGGGAACTTTGTACTTTTTTGTTGTTTATAGTCTTAAGAAATGCTCTCTGTTGTCTTCGGAGTTTGCATCTCACTTTACAATCGATGAAAGTTCAAGTCCTCTCCTGATTCATAGTCCTACCCCCACTATGGCCTCTTTTCCTATTTTCTTACCACATTCTGTACAGGGTGTACAGAAAGTCCAGGTGCCCGACTTTGTCACTTGGCATCTTTTTTGTTTGGCGTAGCGGTCGTGTGATTTTTCGCTTGTATCTTATTCATAATGTTGCTAACATACCCTGAAAAAATCAGAATGATAACTCTTTTCGTTTTCTGGTAACGCTACCTGATATGGACCGAGGCTACATTCTGCGCTTGAGCCAGTCCGGTCACACTCAAAAGCACATCGCCAGAACCACTGGATTCGCCCGCAGCACCATTCAAAACACAATACGTCGCTTTCGTGAGACTGGTACGACGAATGACCGTCCCAGGAGCGGCAGACCAGTGACCGCGACCACTTCCTTCAACGTGAGAAGCATCCGAGACAAGATTCGATATAAACCCGAGCAGAGTCTCAGGAAACTCGCGAAGGAGCTGAATATCTCGGCTAGTTCTGTTAAGACGATCGTCAAATCTCGGATTGGACTTTGCCCCATCAAGCTGCAGAAGACTCACACATTGACGGACCAGATGAAGGAGACCCGTTTTTGCAGATGTCGTGAACTGTCAAAGCGGTTCAAGCCGGTGGACTGTTTGAATATTCTCTTCATCGATGAGAATTTGTTCAATATTGAGCAGTCCTTAAACCACCAGAACGATAGGATTTGGTCGAAATCGGTCAAAGATGCCAATAAGAGTGGCCGTTACGTTTCGAGAAAGCGCCATCCCGTTTCTGTCATGGTCTGGGCCGGGATTTGCGCGACTGGCAAGACTCCGCTCATTTTCGTCGAGCAGGGAGTCAAAATGAATGCCAATAACTACCTTAAAGACATTCTCATATAGGAAGTACTTCCCTGGAGCCAGGCTCACCTCGCGGGACGCAAAACGTTCCACGTTCCAGCAGGACTCTGCGCCCGCCCACAAGGCTAAAGGGGTGCAAGACTGGTGCAAGAGCAATTTCCCCTCCATGATCACATCCGCCGAATGGCCTCCGTACTCACCTGATTTGAATCCTCTGGACTTCTCTGTGTGGTCGGTCCTTGAGAGCAAGGCCTGTGCTTCCCCACACAAGAATTTGGAAAGTTTGAAGCGCGCCCTACAGAAGGCGTGGGATGATCTTGACGTCGCTTACCTGTCCACCACGGTGGGTGCCTTCCACAAGCGACTCCGCGCCTGTGTCAAGGAGAAAGGAGGGCTGTTTGAAATTTGAAAATGCATTTATATCCCAAACTATTTGAATAAACTTTGATGAAAATTTTGTTTGATTTGCTCAATCCGTTAAGTTTTTATCGGAAAAAATACTATGCACCTGGACTTTCTGTACACCCTGTACATAAAAGTCTCATGAAGTTGAAACCGAATGGTAGTACTGCCTTTGACGGTATCCCTCAGATCGTACTAAAGAAGTGCGCAATGTCTCTTTGTCTCCCCTCTCTCATATTTTCAATTTCTGTATTATGTGTCAACAGACCCCTTCAAGCTAGGAAAATTCTTTAGTGACATTGATATTAAAATCAGATAAAGAACCTCAATCAGTCACGTCCTATCGTCCGATTTATATCCTTGTTCTAGAACAATGGAGAGTTTAGTTAGGTCTATCCTAGTTCATCATTTATCAAAGTTCTCTATCATTCCTCCAAACCAGCATGGTTTCAGAAGGGGGGCATCCACAGTTACCAACCTTCTAGTGTGTGAAGACGATTGGACTTCTTCACTTTCTAAAGGGCTCACAACAGATGTTATTTATTTAGACTTCAGCAGAGCATTCGATACAATAAGCATACCTAAGCTTTTACATAAATGCCATCACTACGGAATTGCCGATCCACTACTTTCCTGGCTAAATTTTTTTTTGGAGAACAGAACTTTCTCTGTTCGCATGGGAAGTGTAATCTCAGATCCACAATTAGCTACTTCGGGGGTTCCCCATGGTTCTGTTTTAAGGCCCCTTTTGTTTACCATATATATTTCAGACATCAATTATATCCTTCAAGATTTTCCCAATATTCGTTAAGCCTATGCGGATGACTTGAAGATTTATATCTCTTATAATAAGAATTCGTATGGGGAACGGACTCGTGAAATACAATCAGCTATAGATGCAGTATCATTTTGGTGCGGGGAGAATCAATTGTCTCTTTCGCTGAGTAAATCTCTGCATCTTCACATCGGTGCACGCGACCTTTCTTTCTCCTACTCTATTGATAGCCTCTCTATCAAATCAGCCTCCCAGTTACGTGACCTGGGCATACAAATTGTCCCTTCCCTCCCCAGACATGTCAATATCGTAGATCGTGTAAGAAAGGCAACTAGAGCTATGTACTCCTTTCTACGCGCAATCTCTGTTAATCACCCCGGAATTCTTGTCAAATGTTTTAAAACATACGTTATATCTCATTTAGATTATGCGTCAAATGTCTGGAATTCATACCACGCTAAAGATTGTAAAGATATTGAGAAAGTATTGATGAAATTTACTCGCATTGTCTATTACAGATGTTTTCCTGATCCTAGCTATCCACAATCGCTTCCCACATACTCCGAGAATTACCGACACTTTGTACCGCGTCACTTTGTATACGACACTTTGTACCCGACACTTTGTACCCCGTC
Organism: Allodiplogaster pararmata; assembly: GCA_964056735.1. NCBI lineage: Eukaryota > Metazoa > Nematoda > Chromadorea > Rhabditida > Diplogasteridae > Allodiplogaster > Allodiplogaster pararmata. Next base: position 25,027,878 of record OZ057405.1, read on the forward strand.
ACTTTGTACCGCGACACTTTGTACCGCAACACTTTGTACCGCGTACGGCCTCGTTAGCTAAGCCGTACGGCCTCGTTAGCGAAGCCGTACGGCCTCGTTATCGTAAACTTTTACTAAGCCTAAGCGTTTTTTAATGTAAAAATATGTTTTAATGTAAAAATAAAACGCGCGGCCTCACTCAAGTCGCGGTACAAAGTGTCGCGGTACAAAGTGTCGCGGTACAAAGTGACGGGGTACAAAGTGTCGGGTACAGTGTCGTATACAAAGTGACGCGGTACAAAGTGTCGTGATACGTACTCCGACCGCCTCGCGCGCCTTGGTCTCCGATTTGATTATGGGCTATAAGGTATATCACGGACATTCCATTATCGAAAAGAACAGTTTTTTTCAAAGAAACAACTCCGACAATAACTAATACGAATGGATTTTTTTGGAAGGGACACGGAATACATAAAGACACAATTCTTATGAGCTAAATTTAAGAGATTACCTTGTGAGTTGATCAATGCTAATTCATTGACATCATTTAAAACACAGCTGAAGAAAGGAAAAATTCTTTCCAATCTTGAATAGACCATTTTTATATTGATGTTAGAATAATTTTGAGGTTTGATTACAAGTTTATGTTCATGTTGCATAAATATTGAGGTCACAATGAATGCTTATCTTGATGAAAACGGGTTTTATCGTATATTACCATTAAAAGAATTGGATGTTTTGGTTTTCTCGTTTCGTGAATGTTTTCTTAATTCTGTGCTTATCGCCACATTTTTGCATTGAAAAATGTAGATAAATTATTATTATTATTACTATCCATTAATCACATGTATTTTTTTTTTTTTTTAGCATACTTTCCCAAACTCATCCTTTTTTGTGTGTGCGATGCTGATCAGGAAAACGAGAAATTAAAAAAAATTAAATTGCGGTGAAAATCTTAAGTTCAGTGCGCACGTAATCTATCTTTTTTTTCTCAAACTTTCCCCAAACTAAAGAGGTTTAAAAAAATCAAACTCTGAATTTATTGTCAAGCCCGTATAATATCGTTCGAAGTCGGATAAGTACTAAACATCGCCTATTTGCACTACAATATTTTTGTCGTAAGGTGTGATTTTTGTCGGGCGAACTGATTTTCTTCAGCCAAGGGCCGGGTGCTTCTTCCGAGGATGATACGTCAGATTTGTGCAAGCAGGAGATTACGGTAGATATGTTTCATCTCCGGAACAAATTCCGCAGCATGCTACGATAATGATCTGCGGCATGTACAAGGGAGGAATTCGAGGTTACATTTTAAGAAAAAAAGTACTTCCATGATGCATTTAAGTTGTTTGGTCATTGTTTATCAAGTGGCCAAACTTTTTTTGGGAAGAATCTGTACTTAACTTGAGGGAGCGTTCAGGTTACTTTTCACTGATTTTTTCGCTAAAGCTCAGGTGAACTTCATGCTAACCAGGCAGTGTAGCTTACGAACGAGATCATACGGCTTAGGAACGAGGCCAATATGAAACGATTAGACACAACATTTGTCTCTGAAACCACAAAATTTATGATTAGGTAAATTGTTCATATTTCCAGCTATTTTTCACTTTTTTCTGTTAGTCTCAGGCAAAGGTTGTGTTATCGAGGCCGTACGAGATCACCGACACTTTGTTCCGCTAGACTTCGTACTAGACACTGAATACTACGATCAAATCGGCAAAAAATTAACCTTGTGATAAAATGTTTATGCCGTCTCTTTCCATAGCCTTATGACCTCGTTAGCGGAAACTAGTCGAGCCTAAGCGAGAAAAAATCAGTGAAAACTGACTGGAAAATAGCAAAAAAGTGTCGCTCGTACAAAGTATCGCGGTACAAAGTGTCGTGATAAGGGCGTTACGGCTTAGGAACGAGACCACATGAAACAAATTTCTCACGATATTAAACTTTTGTTAATTGAAATAAAAAAATGTAATCGCTGTGGCGGCGGTAACACACTAAAAACCAAATACCCCTGAATTGAAGCCTCTCCCCCCACACCCAAGTTAAATTGTGCTAAATGGTTTTCTGACGCTGAGTCGTTTTCAAAATTTTTTTTTTGAAATTTTTTGTTCTCTCACCAACTTCTGAGCTTCTTGAAAAGCATGTTATTCTTAGTTCCAATGGACTCCTTCATGTGAATTTTTGGTGCAGTGAATGAGGGTGACTGGAAGCATTGGAATAAATTTGAAAATTTTGGTTCGCGATCGTAACAACTCTTGATCGGAAAAATGGGCAAACTTTCTTACTACTTTATCAGTCTTGAAGAACTGGATTTTTTCCAAGTTTAAACTTTCTCAGATGTTTTTTGTCAACGTTTTTAAACATGAAGTGTCATGGTTCCAAATGATAGCTCACCAGGATGTGTTGGAATTTTTTTCTCGGGCGGGTGACCAGGCGACCGGAGAAGAAGGGAAGGGTGAGAGTCTCGGGCGGGTGACCGGCCGACCCTTGGCGACCGGAGAAGGGGGGGTGAGAGTCTCGGGCGGGTGACCGGCCGACCCTTGGCGACCGGAGAAGGGGGGGGGGGGTGAGAGTCTCGGGCGGGTGACCAAGCGACCCTTGGCGACCGGAAAAGGGGGGGGGGTGAGAGTCTCGGGCGGGTGACCGGGCGACCCTTGGCGACCGGAGAAGGGGGGTGAGAGTCTCGGGCGGGTGACCGGGCGACCGGAGAAGTGGGAGGGTGAGAGTTTCGGGCGTGTGACCGGCCGACCCTTGGCGACCGGAGAAGGGGGGGGGGGTGAGAGTCTCGGGCGGGTGACCAAGCGACCGGAGAAGGGGGGGGTTGAGAGTCTCGGGTGGGTGACCGGGCGACCCTTGGCGACCGGAGAAGGGGGGGTGAGAGTCTCGGGCGGGTGACCGAGCGACCCTTGGCGACCGGAAAAGGGGGAGGGTGAGAGTCTCGGGCGGGTGACCGGCCGACCCTTGGCGACCAGAGAAGGGGGGGTGAGAGTCTCGGGCGGGTGACCGGCCGACCCTTGGCGACCGGAGAAGGGGGGGGTGAGAGTCTCGGGCGGGTGACCGGCCGACCCTTGGCGACCGGAGAAGGGGGGGGGTGAGAGTCTCGGGCGGGTGACCAAGCGACACTTGGCGACCGGAGAAGGGGGGGGTGAGAGTCTCGGGCGGGTGACCGGGCGACCCTTGGCGACCGGAGAAGGGGGGGGTGAGAGTCTCGGGCGGGTGACCGGGCGACCCTTGGCGACCGGAAAAGGGGGAGGGTGAGAGTCTCGGGCGGGTGACCGGCCGACCCTTGGCGACCGGAAAAGGGGGGGGTGAGAGTCTCGGGCGGGTGACCGGCCGACCCTTGGCGACCGGAGAAGGGGGGTGAGAGTCTCGGGCGGGTGACCAAGCGACCCTTGGCGACCGGAGAAGGGGGGGGGGGGTGAGAGTCTCGGGCGGGTGACCGGCCGACCCTTGGCGACCGGAGAAGGGGGGGGGGGTGAGAGTCTCGGGCGTGTGACCGGCCGACCCTTGGCGACCGGAGAAGGGGGGGTGAGAGTCTCGGGCGGGTGACCGGCCGACCCTTGGCGACCGGAGAAGGGGGGGTGAGAGTCTCGGGCGGGTGACCAAGCGACCCTTGGCGACCGTAGAAGGGGGGTGAGAGTCTCGGACGGGTGACCGGGCGACCCTTGGCGACCGGAAAAGGGGGAGGGTGAGAGTCTCGGGCGGGTGACCGGCCGACCCTTGGCGACCGGAGAAGGGGGGGGGGTGAGAGTCTCGGGCGGGTGACCGGCCGACCCTTGGCGACCGGAGAAGGGGGGTGAGAGTCTCGCGCGGGTGACCAAGCGACCCTTGGCGACCGGAGAAGGGGGGTGAGAGTCTCGGGCGGGTGACCGGGCGACCGGAGAAGGGGGGGGTGAGAGTCTCGGGCGGGTGTAGGGGCGACCCTTGGCGACCGGAAGGGGAAGTGAGAGTCTCGGGCGGGGGACCGGGCGACCCTTGGTGACCGGAGAAGGGGGGTTGAGAGTCTTTTGGACTGGTTATCCGAAGTCAAGTGATATTTTATTTTGCGTAGCTGGGGCCGGAAATTGTATATTTTTGAAATACAAACATTAATTTTTTTAAATATCAACTTCTGTTACATTCTATTTACCTCTGAGAAAATTTTCTGTGTTATCGGGCGGGCGACCGAGAGAAATTCTAAAAGTTTGGTGAGCTATGTTCCAAATCAATTGGATAATGTTATCGGGATGTGATTCCGACGATAATTTATGAAAAGGGTCTTCTTGGTAACATAAGTTTAGTGAGATGCGTTTATTTTATGGTTACACATTTCAAGTATAAATTTTTGAGCCCAATACGTTTTTTTTCCGGACATGATCGGCGGGGAGAAGAATTTTTTAATCGTTCTTAATAATGTTTGAAAACAACGAGCTGTGAAGTTTTCTGTGTTCGCTCTAAAGTTTCGATATTAAATCTGAAGTTCAACGAGCAAAAAATTCAAAATTTTATATTCTTGCGAACTTTCTTAGAGAGATGGAGAATGAAAATACATAGGTAAACTGGCAACTGGCAAAACTATTTCTAGCGACCGATCTACCGACCCTCACTCGAAATGACTGTATAAGAGTTTTTACAGCTAGAACTGGAAGAAAAAAACTTAATTCCTCTACATAAATAGAACGTTTCATTAGGCATAACTCAGCCTCAAACGGTTTCGTAAAGTTTAAAGTGAAACTCTAACCTACTTCTGCGATCGACCTATTGAAAAATTAAGACATATTCTAAGTGTAAAAGTCAATCAAGAATCAATATTGAAAGCTTTCAGATTATGCCAGAAGGCGTTTTGAAGCTGTTTCCCATGTACCAAACACCAGAGCAGGCTCGGAAGTACAATACTGACAAGGTTAGAGTCTTCTTGTATTAAACATAAATGCATTAGGTATTAATTTTTTTGTTGTTGAAAAGGCCGAATCAGCCCCCCCCCCATCGACGTTTAGCATCCCATTTGGTTCAAAAACTTCACCCTCCCGCCACTCCATGGTAAACATAACAGACTGGAGGTTAAAGGCGAAGAGCAGAAATGAAGAGGCTTAAAGTAAAATGTTCAATATTTAACTTTTGTTCCCCACCATACCAAATGGAGGACTACAGTACAAAACCGGACTTTTCATCAATTTTGCCCCTCTCAAAACGCAACTTTTCTTATAAAAGTTCCTTTAATTCTCCCTCTTGTCTAAGCCAAGGCAAACATTTCATCGAAAAATAAAATCAAACACAAATTGCGCAAAAAATGATCCATGGAAGGATAAAAACAAACGAGTACATCGAGATGGAACAACCTGTAACGCCCGGGTTTTAAAGGTGAAAGGCTAAACTTTACATATTTTTTGCAGTGCATTCTTTCTCGAGTGGGAGCCAAAGTGAAATTTAACCGAAGCCCAGTTATCGCGTAATGATGGTGTTTGTTAAACATAAGATACGGCAAGGTTCGATCACGCCCGGTGGACTATATTTTTTATACCGTGCTGGAATTAAATCATTTCTCTGATTGTTATGCGAAGGGTCCAAAGCAGGCGTTGAATGAGGCCGGTCTAAGGCATTTTTGTACGCGCCGAGCGAGTGGAAAAAGGAATGGGGAAAGGCAAAAAGAGTGAGAAGAGAAGTAGAAAACAGAACGGAAGGAGAAGAGAATGTAGATCATTCTCGGCGCGACCATGTAAGCGCCAACATAGCTGGTCCGGTAACCATTTAACCCCTGGTCTAAAGTACGACTAAAGAGCAGACAGATCAACCCGAACCAACTGGGTTACTGTGATCCAGAAATTAGCAAGTTGATATACAAAGTATCACTTCTCGAAGGATCGAGTTGCTTCCTGTGAGGTGGTAGAAAGCGCGATGAAGATTCGTATGACTTGTTCTAAGAAATTCATTGCGTTCGCGAGAAAACCTATGCTGTTTTCTTGCGCAACCAATCAATATTATGAGCGATCTGATATTATAATCAGAATTATTCAATTTTTCTTCATAAACTTCCTTTTTCAAATGAGATGGCTGGATTGCAGCTGGGGCTAGAACCAAGCGAACGCTCTCGAGCCTCCGCTTTCCATCAGGAATATCTGCGGGTCGATCTGATCTCCTACCCGATGGATGACGTCACAGGAATTGTTTCTCACTTATACATTTTTGTATTCTCTTCTGAGGTTCTGTTCTAGCGGGTGGCATGATTCTCATGGACTTGACCACTAATTCTTCGAGAATTCTACACTATATTATCTCTCGTATAAGGAGATGTTTTCATGTATACCATAATCTCGAAACACACTGGCAACAGTGGTCATTCGTGACTCTACAACCTTAAGAGCCTGTCACGGATGGAGCCGGATCATCCAGTCCATAATCGAGCGCGACCTCAGGTGGCGGATAGAGGGATGCCTCCCTACGAATTATTCGTGCTGGGAGGTAGCGGGAGAAATCCCGCCGTGGACCAAAACTGGGTAGTATAGCTCGTCAAAGGAGGGCGATGCCGGACCGGCCTGGGCATGCCACCGGACAAAACATCAGCCGATACTCCGCTATACTTTTCAATGGCGAGTCGAGGCGCCAGTCAAATAGCCTCTTACCTATCTCCGGTCAACGCAAGGCGAGACGTCTCTACTCCCACCCAAAACGATGCTAGGCCGGCTTGACCACCCACTTCACAAGGCCTATAGCATAAACAGGTAGCTAAAACGATGTCCGCCTTCACAAGGTGCAGCATGACAGTCTCAGGACTGCAAAGGACATCAAAATCCTTCTCCGGACGCATCTTGTCCGAAGAACACGAGAACTTCTCTCATTAAAGAGAGTGTTCATAACCAAGTCTTCGATGCGGGATGCTTGCCGGCAACAACAACAACATGTATACCATAACCCAGCTAATGAATGAACGACTTATCGTAAAGTGGGCCAAAACAGTTTAAGGAACAAAAACATGGAAAAGAAGCAGGAGGTTCTAATCTGAGGATAATTTATTTCAGTAAATTTGATGGAGTATGTTATTAGGTAAATACATGCATTCCTACGGTATTCACAACTCATAGCAATTTTTTATTTGGTATCTTTCTGACTACAGATTTTTAATGAATCTTTTAAATTTAATATTTAAAAAAGTCGTAGAAAGAGAAGACTCGAGCGAAGATGAAAAATTTTTCAAACCCCAAGGAATAAAAATCTTCTCAGCAATCTCACGGCGCGGAAAGAGATGACGAAGATGACGAGTGGAAGCGAATGTGTTGGAAGTTCGTCGTCGACCTGGGAGAGGTTAGCTTCAGGACGCCATAGGAGTACGCCAATTAAAGACACAAAAATCAAAGAAAGTACTTACCAATGTACAAAAAATGCAATGAAAAGCTGTTTTGGTTGGAGATTTACCTCAAAACCAAAAAAAAAAGATGTCCACCAGAACAAAAAAAGTTGCGCCAACAGACGGTATGACGGAACCGTTCATTATCTGAATAGGAGCCGTTGTAAATAAGCTAGTGAACACAGCTGGGTTGTCATTTTTGCGTGATGAAAAATTAACAGCAAAAACATGTGCCGCTCGAAAGGAGGAAATAGTAGCGACAATTACTGTGTCTGAACCGCCGCTTCTTTACATGAACGCGTCCAATATGGTGACTTGGCCGGTAACTTCTTTGGTCATAGTTGAAATAATGGTACTCCAGGTCTGAGCATCATGGAAAACAAGGTATGTATGAGAGGAAAACCGCCGAATGTAATGAAACAGCTAATTTTACAAGATTAGATAGGGAGTTAAAAAAATATTGTAGTGTTGAGTTATTGTTGAATTCTTCAATCATAAATCTTTTTTTTTCCAATTTTTATTTTTTTAAAATATAATTAACACAGTTCAAAAGTAGATCAATGATAATGTTAAAAAAGTTTTTCTTTTACATAAGTTCGTCAAATAAATTTCCCTCATGAATTTTTCTGATGAAACGCTCGATGACGAAGATGCTGATTTTCAGCGAAATTTTTTTTTTGTTGGTAAAGCATGTTTTTCACGTTGCAGAAATGCAACTTGGGCTTCATTTCTTATGATCCATCGATGCCGAGCTCATTGGGCATAAATGAGTCACTAATGGATATTTTCAAGGTAAGTTATGGAAGATGAAGCATTTTACACTGACTTCGTCTTATCACAACAAAATGTACTTATTATTTTTCATTGTTTCTCGTTTTGTCAGTTTGAAAGGAGGTTTCAGAGGTAAGGAAAACAGGAAAAGACATTTAATTTTCCAATCCGAAAAATGCAGGGTTCTGATAGCATTTTAATTTTGGTCTTTTTTCGAACTGTTTTTACAACAAAAAAAAGTTAAACATGTTTTTCAACCTCATAGACGTCTTGAAAGTTGATAGTGGTCGTCTGCACAGTGAAGGAATACCTGCTTTCACCCATGGTTGTTCCCAACACGAAAGAGATTAGTTTATTGGGGTATAACTAATGATTTATATATTGAAAAAGGTAATACATAAATAGAATATAAATAGTATGGGTCACAATAGAATAGAAAGCGAGGTCTTAAGGACCTCGACTAGCTTGGTTTTCGTCTCTTGTCTACTTGGCTCCGTCCAGTGTTTGGCTTATATATCCCCGTCTTCTGCTTAGATGATCTCGCGGCCTGCAGGAAGTGATCACCAGTATGAAATGATGGAGCCTTGTCCATACGGCGTCTCCCTTTTCAAGGCGAGTTATTGGATACGGTATATGGTTACGTTGGATCTCTCATCAGTGCTGATATGTATACATACTTCACTTGCACTTGTTAAATATTCAAAAAGAGAAAGACCGCTAGTCTATGCGTTTTAAGAATAAGGAGAATTGTGAAGGGTAGGAAGTGCAAGCTAGCGAACAAGGAGAGGGGAAGTTTCGCTCAGAACTCAACTTTTAATGGATTTTGGCGGCCGTTTGTTTGGAACTCCAGATGGTATCTGCTTACTCGATAAAACTTATACTAAGATGAAACACTAATGTGTTCAGGCTTATCTTGCAATAGTTAGCATTTCTGGCGTATTCCCGTTTAGGTGGGCCTCCGCTTCTTCTCGGGCTCATTTGGAAAACCCTGGTTATGAAAGAGGAGTCGATAACATTGGAACATCCTGGTTGCCCAATCATTCTTTTGGGTGCGATGATCAGTTTCCAAAATATTGTTCGAAGAAGTAAAAATTGCCTGTTGTATGACTCGTTGTTTCAGGAAGTCACTGAAGAAGATGAAGACTTTGCTCAGCGACGTGTCATTGTTCAACGGTTGAAAAAAAGATTTTGTCGCGGAACGTTGTGGTTTCTCTTCAAAAACCCGGCAGCAGAAGAACCGAACATGGTAAGTTTTAGGCGGTAGATCTATTTCGAGCAGGGGTTAAATAGTGACCGGATCGGTCCCGTCGGCGGATACATGTAAACACACTATTGAAAAAAACTCCTTCTCTTTTCTTACCCTTTTCCTTAATCCCCTCTTTTTTCCCTCCAAACTTTGAGCGGCGGATACATGTAAACCCAAATTGGGCGGCTCCATTTAACCCCTGATTTCGAGTTGACTCTTGTTACTTACCAAGGAAATATTCTCTGTGAGGTATTGGATATTGTTAAATAAACGGAATGTTTTAGTTGGAGAAGGCGAATGCAGCCCTGAGGACGAGTTCTCCGCAGCAAAGCATCAGAAATCCCATCAGCATTTGGAAAACCGTACTGATTGAATGATACTCGTTTTTTCTCTTATTCAAAACATAGATCAATGTTGTTTTTGGTTCATGAAGATTTGCTGAGTAAGCCATAACAATTGGTTTCTCTGTAAAAAAAACCCTTTTTATATCATCAGATTTGACAAAAAATTTCGGAAGTTTGGTTTACATGATAGTTAACCGAATGTTCTATTCTAGAACTTTTCTATGGGTACCAGAAGGAGCGTAATGAATTTTGTGAGCTAAAGCTCACCACGCAGCTGTAGAAATGCTATTTACATCTCTCATGCTGAACATGTGCAGTCTATTCGCATGTTAATGCGTCACTCACGCTTTTTGAAGATTCAAGCGCATGTGGAATCAGAAGGCCGAGAGAGAGTTATCGACCGTGTCCTCGACGAATGGTTCGCCCTTGGTGTCGTCAAAAACGGCAAAGTAAGTTTTCTAAGTTCTGAAAAAGATTGCATTTGATCAGCCGGTGACAAGTTTGACCATCACCGCCTGCAAATATTCAGTCAAACCAAGGGGGTTGGGAAAAGAGTTTTAGTGTTTACGCGACTCTATTTTTCACTTTACGCCCTAGCAGGAACCCAGCAAACAGTAACTGGCTCAATCAAATTGGATGCGCTACAGTGGAGCGCGTGTTTCACGCGTTCAGAAAACAACAGGAAGAAATTTATTGCTGTTTAAAATAATGGAGTCGTTCATTTTCCAAAGTCAATAGGCAACACATGATCAATTATATTAAACGGGAATGGTTTAAAAGTAAGTTTGAAATTATCGATTGTGAACAAAAGGGTGTTTTTCAAGGCGGAAGACGCGCGATTCCATCGATTGATTCTGCGGCAGCCTGGTTCTGCGATGCCCTTTCGAGACCTCTTCAACATTCTCATGGATGCCGTTTGGTCGCATAACTTCAAGATGTCGCAGTTTGGATTCTGTCTATTCCACTCGGATCACTACCCTCTTACTCAAGAGAAGTGAGAACGAGGAGGAAGGAGAGAATGGTAATGAAAAAAGGAGGCCAGAGAGGATGAAAGAGAAAGAAGAGGGAGAGGATGAAAAAGAAAGAAGAGAGATCGAGTGAGCATGAAAGAGAGAAAAAGAGAGATTTGCGGGATATCCACGCGTTTTCACTGGTCAGTCGACCGCAGATCAACTGCGCGGATTACGTCCTATACTCTTCAGTAGATTGTTTTATAAAGGAGTGGCACATTCTCTACCTCACCTATTTCTGTCTCTATAGACGTGTGTTATTGTAAACGAGGATTTCGGAGCGTCGACAAATTTATTAACGATTTCAATGATTATTTTCCATGTTCAATCAATTTTTGTTGTATGCAAGAATGTTCAGGAAGCTCCCAGAAACCTTTTTTGGTCCATATCTCATTAGTTTCACTGTTTATTCACGAGTTATTCTCATTTTGTTGGAGCACTAGTGTCCGCTCGATGGGTTTATTTGGTAAGAACCTGATCAAGATTGTGAAAATATGACGCGATTTAAAACATAATATTAAAACATTTTGTGAAACTGATCGTCGCGGTCGCAAAAGGGCGCGACTTCAATCATCTTTTCGAAGTTTTAGAATCCTCAAACGGTTTTAGCGTTTCAATATAAGATTTCGGTTGGTATTTTTTTCAGATTTAAAATGAAACTAAAATAGGTTCTCGTTTCTACATGGTGCCTCCGAAAGCTTTTCAAGAAGCAACTCAAGCGCAACAGTATATCTTGAACTTTTTCTTCTTCTCTGAAATCGAAAATCATCGGCGAGACGTAAGAGTTGCGACTTTGACATAAGTCCAAATTCTGAAAGATTTTATATATTTTTTTTCAAATAAGAGGAGGAAAAAATCTTGGCTCAACTGGGAACCTAGGTGTGGTCTGCTTCTCTAATCTTTCGCAAGATGCCAAAAACTGAAAACACGCGCATATCTTTCGAGATGTCTCGTTTCTAAGCCGTACGGCCTCGCTAACGTAACCTTTTCCTAAGCCTAAGCAGAAAAAACCTGAAAAACTTATTCCTAAGTTTTTAATTTAATTGTCAGGCTTGTACAAAGCTTTGTGAATGATTTCATCAACGAAAATAGCAGAAAGTCTGAAGAGAGCGTGATGATATAGCAAGCTATCACGAAGAGGCAGCGAAAAATCAGAGAAAACTCTGTAGTCTGACGCTGTACCACACTTAGGTTTCGATCAGAGCCGAAGTATTGAATTTGAATAAGTGTTTTTTAAACTATTCATTTAACAGGTATGTGTAATCAGCAGAAATACGACGAAGAACGCTTTACAAAGTTGGCAACAAACCAACGCTTCTTCTTATACTATCAAAAAAGAAGAACTCTTGTACCTAATAAATGATAATCCTGATGATGATAGAGACAATTCTGTGGCTTTTTCATGTGGCGTAATTGACTTTATCGTAAATGACAACGAGTAAGGAGATGAATTGCTTTATCGAACTTGCAGTGTCGTGTATTCATTTTTTTGTGCTTTTGAATATTTTTTTTCGATTCATGTTCTATTGTTGAGCAGTTTTTCCATCTAATTTGGTTATTCTGTTCAAGCGCATCTGTTTGTTTTCTCTTCTGAACACACAGTTCATTCTAACCCAATTTAGCTAGTCAGTCCTAGATCTACGTCTGTCTTGCCATCGAATTTTATATCAAACTCTTGCCACTCATTTCTTCATCAGAAGTTGTTCTGGGTGCAATGTTAACAATTATATCGAATCTCATCTCTTAGTCTCGAATGTGTTTGCATTTATGAATGTTTTTTGTATTGAAATTTTCAAGGGTAATACTTGAGTTAATGTTAATGTAATGTGTTAATGCTTTGATAAAACGTAACATTCAATGACTCGGTTCAGAAGACTACTCATCAAAAATTTTTTACACGTTTTCCAATTACAATACCATAGAACACTTGAAGCGCGATCTTGACTTTTTACCTGTTGTCCTCTAACCGTTTGGTTGACTACCCTACAGCAGATTTCTTTTACTGTATTCCAGAAAAGATCCGAAATTCGGCCTTATTCAAGTCTAAAAGCACCTGATTTTGCAATTGAGAACAAAACAAGGGAAATGTGAGATGTGCAAGATCAGCCCTTCATCTTTCGATCATAAGAACCTTGTCCTCTACATATTGGAGTTAAACTGCAGAGTTGAACATGAGCAAAAACTGCATCTACATTAAGGGCAGTTATAAATTTGTACACTTCTGTGTTACAACGACCGCAACGTCTATTTCGGTGCGGCACGACAGCTTACAACAAGGTGCAATACATCGTTTTTTTGCTGAAGGAAGTTCAAGCTGCTCAAAGTCGATCCCATTGTGATTATACTATCTTGATTTTTTTCTTTGAAAATGAACTGAGACAAACTGGCTCGCCCGTCTATCTCAATCACAACAGCAGACCATTGTGAAATGTGGATACAATAACGAGTCTAAGACCTATGCATGAAGAGGAGAGAACTCTGAAGAATGCTTCACTAGACGTTCCGTAGGGTTTACATGAAAAATACAAAAAATGTGCGCTTTACTAAAGAGTTTTAAAAAAAAGTAAACTTACACTCTTATTTATTCCTCATTTCTCACTCATGAAGCTCTTGCAAAAACTAAAGGATTCGTCCGTAGACGATGCGCAGAGAAACGGTTTTTTGTTCGAAAAGTCGTCGAGAACATGGTTGAAATTGAAGTATACAGTAACTCCACACCAAGTATACAGTAACTCCACACCTTTCCTTGTCTTCCTTAAAAAAAATTAATTTATTTTTCTCTGGTTTGAACGCAATGCTGGGGGGTCCTAACAAAATGAGGTCCTAACCGAAAGACTAGCGCTCAGTTGTTTTCAGTTTTTTTTCTTCACATTTCGAATCTAATGCTTCTGAAACTGACTGTGAAGTTTTCGGAAATACTATCGAATTCATCCGGATTCACTCCTGAAGCATGATGAGATATATAGGTTTAGATTGATTTTAACGAATGCTGTTACACAGGTTGTGTGATTGGTAACGTGGAGGCACACCCGGTAAAATTAAAAGAGATGGCGAGGTCCTATCCGTCACCGCATATAAGCTTGTGTCCTTGTACCTATCACATCAAAATGCAGTGTCGATCGATGCTCCAAATGTTTTAAATAACTTATTCATTACATTTAGATCAAGCTAAATTTTGTATTTTTTTCAAGACTTTTAACGATATAAAAGGTCTTTTTACGGCAATTACCGAAAGGCTTGTGAGCGTGTTTGAAGAATGCACTACTCGCATCAAACAAAAACTCCAACTGTTCATGACTACACTTTCTGCTCACAACTATCTATTGTATAGGTTCAATTGGGTCAGATGAGAGTTGCATTTTTTTGATACGGTCTCTTAAGCCTAAGCCGTACGGCTCGTTAGCGTAAACTTATTTTCCTAAGCCTAAGCGTTTTTTTTTTTAAAAAAATATTTTTGACGTAAAAATTTTTTTTAAAAGTAAAGTTAATTTTTTGTAAATCTAATTAAGTCAGACGTATGACCCATGGAACTTCTGGTGGGGGGGCCTAAACGCGAAAAGTGCCTATAATCATTCTAAATTGAATTGAAGCGAATCATTCGAAATCTGTTTGAAAGAATCTTGGCATGAAAAAAACTTGAAAATGAAAATTAGTCTAGTAGTTTGAGCAGAAAGTGTAGTCATGAATACTTTGAGTATTTGTTTGGTGCGAGTAGTGCATTCTTCAAACACGCTCACACGCCTTTCGGTAATTGCCTCTTTTTACTTCCAAAAATTTCAAAAAAAGTTTTACATAATTTTTTCACAGTAACCCGTTTTGAAATAGAAGTCGCGGGAAATTAACCAAAGGGCGAAAAAGTGCCTGACTAAATTTTTTTTGTGAAAAAGATTATGCAGATTATGTTCATACACTATTCCGATTCGTGATGTATAAATGCTTTCATCTTTTCGAGAGTTCTGAATTTATCCTCAGTTAACATTCATACTATTTCAAAATCTTTGCACGCTGTTATATCAAGGAAAACGTTTTTTTTTTAATAGGTCTATTAGGCTCCCCTCTCTTGGTTTTTGCTGCACGATGTTGCTCCTTTCTAATTTCCTTTCTTTCTCATTTTCCTCTTATTTTATTTCCTGTTTTTTGGATAAAAATACGCTAAGGCTTAGTAATAGTTTACGCTAACGAGGCCATACGGTTCAGGCTAACGAGACCGTAATAAAAAATTAGTCATGAGTCTGTATTTTTCTTCTTCTTTTTTTCCCACTCGAGGGGAAAGAAGAGCGGAGCTTACGTTGATCTGGAGAAGTATCACACTTATATATAGCAGTATTCAAAATTCAATTTCAGTGTTCAGCCTGTCTTTCTGGATGAATTCCATACCCGAAGCAGCTGGAAAGGGGGCAGGTTCGTAGAGTTTTTATAATTTGTTTTGATACTTGAGCTGAAGTAATTTTCCGAAAACTTATGATTTTAATTTCCGTCTTAATAAAGTTCTTTTTCAGCTCATGAGAAAGACGTCGTCGTAAAAAACGCTGCCAACACTCTCGAAATAGTGCTCGAAATGATAGTCATCGAGTGGGAGAATATGGTTACATATCTATTTTTCAACCGTGATAGTTCATTCGTACTCTGAAATTTTGAAGACAAAGTCGTAGTCATGCCTTCTCTCTAGTGATATCTATCTATATACTTATTACCTGATCAGTGGCGCCTAGCTTTTTCATTTCGGTCGTTCTCTTGATTACCACAATGAAACCTAGCTACCTACAGTGCTGGACATAATGATAAGACACCCCTGATTTTTGATGATATCAGCCGAACGGTAAAGGTAAATGGAAAATTATGATTATCTTCTTTTTTTTCGCCTTCGAAAACCATAGTAGCCGTAGTTTAAAAAAACAAAATTTCTTAGTTCTCGAGAAAAACATTTTTTTAAGGATTTTGACCTGGACATAATGATAAGACACTTAACAGCTTTTTATCAATAAATCTTTATTTGATATTTCTTGTCAACAAAAACGATTCAATAATTGATAGCACGACCTTTCTTCAAAAGAATGTCAGAAATCCGATTTGGCATGCTTCTATATAACGCAGAAATTACATGTGGCTCTATTCCATCCCACTCCTTGGTTATCGCAGCTTTAAGCTCGGCTGTAGTGGCGTATTGTTTGTGATTTTTTCAAACCCGACGAACCAAGAGTCCCCAGAGATTTTCCATCGGATTCAAGTCCGGAGAACGAGCCGGCCAAGGTAGCAGAGAGACGTTCTTAGCCAACAACCATGACTTGGTGGAGGGGCTGCCGTGAATAGGAGCGTTGTCTTGCTGGTAGACAAGCTGACGACTGCTGTGACTCCTCATGAATGGAATGAGAGTTGTTTCCAGCACCTCTGACGTTTGATGTGAGGATTACGGCGAATAGCGCGTTGAATCGTTCTGCGAGAGACATTCAAGTTGAGCTCTGCTTTAATGTCCATTACGGAGGCGGTCGAGTTCGAAGCTTTTCTCGCGATTTACCGCTCTTCTCGTTCCGTGAGCTTGCGTGGACGTCCTCCAGAGGTTTTCGATCCATATCCAAGAGGGTCGGCGAGGTAGTTGGTAATGACAGTACGCGAACGGCTCAGTGTCTTAAGTGTGTCTTATCATTATGTCCAGGCCGGCTCTACCTTGGCCGGCTCGTTCTCCGGACTTGAATCCGATGGAAAATCTCTGGGGACTCTTGGTTCGTCGGGTTTATAAAAATAACGAACAATACGCCACTACAGCCGAGCTTAAAGCTGCGATAACCAAGGAGTTGGATGGAATAGAGCCACATGTAATTTCTGCGTTATATAGAAGCATGCCAAATCGGTTTTCTGACATTCTTTTGAAGAAAGGTCGTGCTATCAATTATTGAATCGTTTTTGTTGACAAGAAATATCAAATAAAGATTTATTGACAAAAAGCTGTTAAGTGTCTTATCATTATGTCCAGGTCAAAATCCTTAAAAAAATGTTTTTCTCGAGAACTAAGAAATTTTGTTTTTTTTAAACTACGGCTACTATGGTTTTCAAGGGCGAAAAAAAATATGATAATCATAATTTTCCATTTACCTTTACCGTTCGGCTGATATCATCGAAAATCAGGGGTGTCTTATCATTATTTCCAGCACTGTAGTTATTTGTTCACCTTCAGATTGTCGGATCAGAACTTCAAAGTTCCAGAATGTTCGCGGATTCACTGAGAATCAGTTCTATTAACTGAGCATTGCAAAAAGTCTTGGTTTTCGGATTTTGTTTCTCATTGAGGTCAAAAAGTGTGTCTAAAATCTCATTTAAGTGAAAACTTCAAAATTAAGCGAGAAAAACTCAGTATTAGTCCTATTTTGATGAAAATTAAGCCAAGAAAGATGTGGTCTGACAATTTATTACCCGGAGTTATTACCCGGAGAATCAGGGTTAGGACGGTTTACCCAGATGAATAATTCTTGAAGCTATGTTGGAGACCCGACGTAAGTATTGTTGGAGTAATTGTTGAACAAAGATTCAAATTTTTTTTAAATTCAACATTTTCAGCGAGGTCAAATCCGAAACGCTGGTCAGGCCATGCGCGAACGTTTCTTGAGAAAAACTGTTGACGACTTTCAACAAACTTAAGTTTCTACTTCATCGAGCAGTTGAAGCGTGAGTTTATCGTAGTAATTTTTGGAATAATTTTGGAACTACCTGAGAAAGCCGGATTTGAAAAAGAGAAAGAAGCAGTGGTTGAAGTCATGAGAGGTATCTCTAACATACCGTAAAACGGTTACCGACAAAAAATAAGAGTCAACAGTAGTGTTTTGTAGATGCGCAATAAGTTCCTTCCCTATCCAGGACATACAAGATTCATCCCGCAAAAGAATTCCTTCAGGCAGTTTTCCACCACTCGCCAAAAAAAGAACGTGGTTCAAAAAACTAATTAGAGAGAATGACAGACTTTTGAGAGAGACCGAACTCTCATGAAAAAAGAAAACGCATACGAACCGAGCATTTGTATCTCTGGCCTTCTTCAAATAGCGCATAGATTTGTGCAAGGATGTAACTAGCAGTCCGGATTAGAGAAACACACTGCGTCTTTCGGGTTTTCGAATTTATCCATTGTGTTACGTACCAGCTCTTCATTGTCATCATAAGAATTGTGTAGATGAAAAAGATCGAGACCAGGATGTTTCTCTGACAAAAGTTTTGCGGATGCTAAGAAACACCTTGATCGCGACTGGTGGAAGAAAGGCATGCTCAAAATAATCAAAGCGGCTACATGCGACATAGAAGCAATAAAACAGAATCCTAAACATCGAAGCTTAACTAAATCCCTTGCAATGATACAAAAAGTTGGAAAAAAACTACCGCTTTACAATCTGGGGAATCTTGATTAATGGGAAATTTTCTCGTCTATGCCCTTTATCTCTAGCTCACTTCTCATTATTCTAGACTTCCCGTTTGGATAAAGGTATATTTTCGAAGTTTCCAGCCCTATAGGTGACATTTGCTCCATAGGTAAACTAGGTCTTGATTTTCCAATAGGTCGGTCGCTGAAGTAGGTTGAAAGTTTTACTTTTAACTTTACGAAACCGGTTGAGGCTGAGTTATGGCTAATGAAACGTTGTATTTACGTAGAGGAATTTTGCTGAGAACACACTGATACATTCATTTCGAGTTGGGTAAAGAGTCGATAAATCGGTCACCCAGGAAGTTTTTTTTTTTGCCAGTTGGCAATTTACCTATGATTTGCTCATATTTTTCTGCTTCTGAAACCGTGCTAAGAAGAATCCAACGTAAGCCTGTCGAAAAACATCCAGCTCTATTTGGTGGATTAGTCTAAAACACAAGATGAAGATGTGGTTCTAGTCCCCGACCGATCGGTCGTTCCTGCTTGGATTTGGACGCGGAATCGATTCTGCAGGAGCTGACTCAGGGCGTAGCCCATGCCGTCCGGAAAGACTCGCTCGAGGATCTCAGGAAAATCCTCACCCAGGACGCGGAAGATTCACATTCCGGTTATTTGTAGTTTTCAGTTGTTGCTTTTAAAATACATTTTGAAAACTTCTCCAACAAAGCGAGGGTGATTTTGGTTCTAAAACGTCGGTAGAATGAACAAGCTCATTTTAATGTTCCTATTACCACCAAGATGCCAATTTACGATTTCATCCGAATGTCTTTTTCTATGCATTATTCCATATTTATTGATTTTTCTTCAATTTTGCGTTCCGAACGTAATGTAGTACAGCTTCTGATGATAGGTTAACGACTTTGAAAAGTTTTTTTTGATTAGCTCATCAATGTTTCTAGAAAAAGCTTCCAAGAACTCTTTGTTTCAAGATAAGCCGCACATGTCAAATTTGGTGAAGAAGTTTGAACAACAAAAAAACATAAAGATTACCCCCTAAAATACGTTTTTCGTTCTCAAAATTTGCAAACGAATGAGGAAGATGATTGGTTCATTGAAACAGGCATTGTACGGTCGTATGTTTGGCGGTTCCCGGCTTGGAAGTCGGTTCCTGTTCGTCGTAGACAAGGCCAGAAGAAGGCAGAGAAAGTGGGCGGAGAGGATGAAGAGAGCTCCTGGTCCACCTTCCAGCTCTTCAATCAACCCATGAAGATGGAAGAGGAGTTCGATCGATACTCTCAGCCGAGTACACAGGCGACGGAGAAGGACAACAAGGTTATTGAAGGAACAAGGGATGAGAGCGCTTCTCTCAGTAGTCGCAAGCTTCTTCCATTTGACACTCACACGGTTGTTTTTGCGCTTCAAAAGTCTTCGGTTTATCTTGCATTCTTGTTGTTGTCTGCCCTTGGGCCGCCTTTCTTTGATGATAGACGTTCGAGATCCTGCTGCATGGCTCTTCATGTCTCATGTTATCTCAACTTCTCTATCTCTCTTTGGGCTTTTAGCCTTCTTTTTTGGGATTAGCCGGTTTTTATTCTCGCGAAGGAGGTCATCTACACGTTGATGCGAGTGTCCACGGGATACCCCGGACCCAAAGGACCTCCAAATCTTTTTCCCAGTGGAATCTTGCATTCTTCTTCATAGACCAAAAACATCAACACTGTTCATAATTTGTTTAGGAAAGTCAAGTTGGCATCAAAACACCCCATTTTAGCAAGTGTTACGCAGTGAAAAAAATATTGAAACCAAATGCTTATCGCTTCTCCAATAATTTTTTTCTTGCCAGTTTCTTGAGAGCTTCCTGAGAAGTTAACTAAATACATTCTGATGAATGGAAAAAAATAAATTCGTCATTATTGTTGTTGTTGTTTGCCCATAGGTCCTGTCGAGGGGAGTCCTTTGGGATAGTTTGGAGAGGATCCTTTTGTGTCCGGAGCAATTTTCTCCGTCTACACTCGCACCGCAGTCGGCGATCCTCTTCGCGAGACCCATTCGTTAACCGGAGAAGGGCAAGAGGCTATTTTACTGGCGCCTCGACTCGCCATTACAAAGTATAGGATAGTATCGGCTGATGTTTTATTGTGGTACTATGTATCGAGTCATTTATGTTTAATAATTTAGTTAGAAGACATGAATTGATCCACTGATTGTGTTCTCATTACAGATTTACTCTTTGGAAGCTCAGCTCGCGAAGCTGACGAAGCAGATGAACCAACTACTTGCAACCAAAGTCCGTCCGTCTTTCAAACATTAAAGCCAACATTTTAGTTGACTCACTTAATATTTCTCTTTTAAAAGTTACTTCATATTGGAAAAAGTAGGTATTATTATTCGTGAGCTCATTAATTTGGATCAAAGAAATGTTTTCCGGAAAAGCAAATTTTTTTACGTTCTACGATATTTTATAATTTTTTTCTCATTCTTATGTGCATTTCTTTTAATATTCTATCTTATATATAAGGGACTTTGATGCAGTACCACGGTTTCAGACCCGCTAGTGTTTGGGGTGCTGGGGTTTTTGAAAGGACACAGTGGATGTGAGATTAGAAGTTGTTGAAAAGAAATGTGAAAGATATTGTAGTGATTAGAAACAAGTGTATGAAAGTACGGTAGTGAAAAGAGTACGGTAATCCCAGGCGACTCCGCCCTCGTCTTCGGATGACGACGGTGTCTTCGTTCAAGACGACGTTTCTTCAGCAACTTCCTCTCCGAGTCAGGGGGTCGGTATACTGTTGTTTTCAACTGCACAGTTCAACCACATGATCGTAGGTATTCGGTAATCTACAGATGTTGTAGATTTTTTTCTTAAGTCATTTAAATCTTCGCAGAATAGTTTCAGTATAGTTTTCAAAGTATATTTGGTTTCGAAGAAAGGGCTAGTAGTGGAACTGTGTTGAAGAAATAAATAAGTTCATTTGACGGGCGGAAATAGTTTTCAAGAGAGAAAGATTGGTTTTTAGAAAAATTTGTTCTCGAGTTGCACTATTTTGAGATTTATTAACCTGATTCAGTTCATGCGCGCTAAGACGAAGAAGGTGGTGTGCGTAGTCTCTAAAGCTCCTGCAGCCTCGCCCCCTCCCCCACCTCCGCCGCCCCCTCCTCCTCTCCCTCCCCTTGTTGCTCCAAGAACGTCCACTTTCAATTCCCTTTCATTGCCTACCGAAGCAACACGAGGGGAACCACAAATCATTCAGCAGCCACTGCAGAATTCTACGGTCAGTTCCAACGGTCACGGTACCTCTCAACTTAAATAGTAACCGGAAAAGCTAGGCATACATGTTTGCGCCGAGGATGATCTACATTTTCTTCTCTCTTTCTATTTTACTTTTCCTCTACTTTGCATTCTTTATCAACTTTTCCCATTCCTTTTACAACTCGCTCAGCGCGAACAAACATCTTTCAGACCGGTCTCATTCAACGCCTCTTCTGAAACGTGAATAACTACTCATTCAACGCCTCTTCTGAAACGTGAATAACTACATACATATTGTTACTGAGACGTATTAGTTCGTTGTCTATCTCTAGGTAGAATGTCTAAATTTCAGAATGGAGGCTGTGAAATGACAATGATGCGGGAAATCGAAGAGAAGTTAAAGCAGAGGAGAGCGCGCATTGAGGCGTCAGTCTTTTCATCCAATTTGTGGACAAGATGAGCGTGTCTCTGCAACAGAGCTAACCCTGTCCCGAAGCTTATCAAAAAGCCACAATTTTTATCCGGCTTCTCACCCTGAGCTGAGTTGCTACGATTACAAGCCCTCTATTCTACTCGCCATTAGCTCTGTTCCCAATCTCTTGCCCCCTTACATCATATTACCGTATCGTTTGCCTTATCATTATTGTAGAATCCGCAGAGGTTAAATAGTCATGTCAGACCTTCTGTCGGCAGGCCTCTGTTTTTCCAAATCATAAGAGGGGACCCTCAAACAAAAAACTTTTCGCGGGTCTTTGTTTTTTTTATCAAAAGGGGTGATCCTTAATCGAAAAAAAACCTTTTCGCATCTGTACCTTATTCTTGCAAACTAAAAAACCCCTGATCCTCGTTCGCGAGAAAGGAAATTTCTTTGAAATTTTTTTGATTTTTTTTTGTGTTATTTTTTCGTTCAAGTTTCACTTAGTGATTCAAACCTTTCAATTAGTTTTTTAGTGAAACCAGTGTTCTAGTGAAATCGCTCTCTATTTCTAGTGAGATCGCTCTCTAGTTCTAGTGATATCGCTCTCTAGTTCTAGTGAGATCGCTCTCTAGTTCTAGTGAGATCGCTCTCTAGTTCTAGTGAGATCGCTCTCTAGTTCTAGTGAGATCGCTCTCTAGTTCTAGTGAGATCTCTCTCTAGTTCTAGTGAGATCGCTCTCTAGTTCTAGTGAGATCGCTCTCTAGTTCTAGTGAGATCGCTCTCTAGTTCTAGTGAGATCGCTCTCTAGTTCTAGTGAGATCGCTCTCTAGTTCTAGTGAGATCGCTCTCTAGTTCTAGTGAGATCGCTCTCTAGTTCTAGTGAGATCGCTCTCTAGTTCTAGTGAGATCGCTCTCTAGTTCTAGTGCGATCGCTCTCTAGTTATAGTGATATCACTCTCTAGTTATAGTGAGATCACTCTCTAGTTCTAGTGAGATCGCTCTCTAGTTATAGTGAGATCACTCTCTAGTTCTAGTGAGATCGCTCTCTAGTTCTAGTGAGATCGCTCTCTAGTTCTAGTGCGATCGCTCTCTAGTTATAGTGATATCGCTCTCTAGTTATAGTGAGATCACTCTCTAGTTCTAGTGAGATCGCTCTTTATTTCTAGTGAGATCGCTCTCTAGTTCTAGTGAGATCGCTCTCTAGTTCGGGAATACCCCTTATCGGTCGCGAATTTAAAAGATACGTTTCCTGGTAGAGGCTGCTTTCTGTTTCACAAAATCGATTAGTAGTTAATGGAGGAGTATTGTTCCAGAGGCATCACATCACCAGTCCAAGAGAAAGGATCTGTCACCATGGTAGGCTATGCACAATACACATTTACTCAGGCGAATACCTTGTTTTTTACATCAGAATATATGTTATATTATGTTGAAAAATTACTTAGTGTTTGATTTTATAACTCAAAATTGGTGTCTGTGACCAATTAGTGTTTTTCTTGGAAATTATTCATTTAAACTGTTTTTAATTCAATAAATACAGTTTATGTTTTTCGAATTTAATATAATATCAATATTTAACAGCGAGGCAACAAGTTTCCTGTGAAACCGACCGCGCGTGAACTAAGATCTGTCCAACTACGGCGGACGAGTACCATAAGGTGATTATTCAAACTGTTTGGCTGATTCGGAGTCTCTAAGTTCAGTTCACTTTTTAAAAGCATTGTTTTCGTCATGTAAAAAACCGGGTTTAGGCAGTTTTAGCGGTTGCAACTTTGTCCAGTTGCCTTGTTGGGATGCGATATATGGTCAAGGTGGTCAAGAATAGTCGAGATTTGCTTGGAATAATATGAATGAGCAAAGGCTCCTAGGAACAATATGTAGTTAAAAATAGCAACTAGTGAAAATCTTGCCAGTAAGTCCATCCTCCGCCCATTTCTTTTTTTCTTCTCAATATCGCCCGTTCTCTTTCTCTCTATCTATGTTCTTCTCTCTCACAATTCTAGCCTTTTTTTCTATCTTTCTTTCCCTCTGTTTTTGCCTCTAAACTTGTTACAATTCTAGCCTTTTTCGCTCTCATTCCAACTTTCTATTTTCTTTTCAACCCTCTCCCTTTGGTTCGAATGTATTCTTCGACCTCAATGAGATGAATGCTCAGCAGATCCCCTGGAGGAACTCCGATGTCCCGTGAGCCAAGGCTAGAAAATATCTCGGGCGTGGCAGCCGCACTCTGCAACAAGTTTGCCACCATCCGTTTCAACGAAGAAGAGGAAGAGGTGAGATGAGATGGATGACATCTTTGCTTTCTAGTCGCGGTTATTTTGCTAGGATATTTAGAGCTAAAAATAGCAATTGGTTCCTGACAGGGGTTAAATAGTGACTCGATCGGTCCTGTGCTTACTCGAAAGTAAATTCAGAAATTTAGTGGTTCAATAACCAGAATTGCTCGCCTGCCAAAGTTCTTTAACACTCGGCCAATTAACTTCTTTATACTCAACAGTTAAAGAGCATTAATGGAACACACAAATCAAAAAACGAACCGTCCTTCTATCCGAAGTATTCTTCTACTTCAAATGTGAGTCGTATAGGACGGTAAAACAGCAGAAGGTCACAATAAGGGATGGAGATGAAGAGAGGACCTCCAATTGACAAATTAGGACGAGAGTAGAGTAGAAAAGCAAGATCCTCTTTCAATGTGAGGCGAGGATATATGATAAAGGAGCGAGAGGAGAGAGGTAGATCAAAATTATTGGAAGTGGACAAAGATAAAAGGTAGTGAGAGACTTCACTACAGGTCCCGTCGGCGGATACATGTACACACACTATTGACAAAAATCTCCCTCTCTGTTCTTACCCTTTTCCTTCATCTTTTCTTCTTTTTCCTCCAAACTTTGAGCGGCGGATACATGTAAACCCAAATTGGTTGGCTCCATTTAACCCCTGGTTCCTGAATTGTTCCAATATCTTTCACATAGATGAAAGACTTAATTTTATCTATCTTTTTTTGGTTTCAGCTGTTAATCAGTGCTAAGAAGGACCTCTTCGATTTACATTGGAGACATCTTTCTATTATCTAGTGGGAGGGCTTTTTAGTTAGTAAAAATGATTAATATTTATCGAAAGTCCAAAAAAATTTTGGTGAAAAAACAGAGATGAAATTAGAGCGGTTGCAGATGGCAGAAGGAGATGTGGATGACAATTGGCTGGATGATTAGGAGTAATTATTTTCCTTTTCGAAATCCTATGAGGCAGGAAAGTTGAATGGCTACATATTTCAAAGTTCAAACTTATTCTACTTATAAAAAAAAACTCGATTTGATTGTCTTTTCCGATTTGTCGTTCGTTGAAATACGCATATTATCCTAATTATAATTCGTAGTGGAACTTTCACTGTAACTGTGTGCGACCGGGCTTTTTTTCTCTAATGTGCACTTCCGGTAGCCAAACAGTTCCGAAAATTTTATTGAAAAGGCAGATAGGAAAAAAAGACCAAAGGCAAAGCGTGTTCAAGTTCGTTTGGTCACCTGAAGCTCCAGCGGTCAACACCAACATGTAGGCAGTGATGCAAAAAATGTATCTAAATTTCATATAATGACTTCAATATTCCTAATGTACAGAAGAAAAAGCTCTAGCATGATTTGTAATTTTCGGTGTAACTTAGTATTTCGGCTTTTTCACTTTTCTCTATAAGAACTGCTCAACCTGAGTCTTCTGAAGGTATTGATTTTTGTGTTCAAGGTTTGGAGATTGGTACTGAGTTCACAGGTACTTAGGCAGGTTCCGTCGGTGTTTTGGAATTTAAGGTTTCGCAATATATATACTTTATCGCAATGGGTGGTGACCCGTTGTACTGAGACATGTTTTTTTTTGTTTTCACGAATACTCTTGAGATTCTCTAGCTAACAGTAGAAGAGAAGGGTGAAAAGAAGGATCTCTTTCCCATTTCTCACGCGGACTTCGATCCGATGCGGTATTGATTGATTCTCGGAAATCGCAGTCAGATGTTGATTTTAAATTAATTACTCGCAAAACATTTGTTGAAGACATTCACAAGATTCCTGTGTTGCTTTAATTGTCATTCCTGTTGCTTTCATTGAACGGCTACTTGAAATAAACTTTTTAAAGAGATGATCTACCGACGGTTGTTTGCTTCTCAATTGGTGTTTATCATCACTCACTGTATACAAGTTCTCTGTTTCATTAGCACATCTGCTTCAAGTTTTGCAGCTTGAAATAACAACTTTGTGAAAAGAGAGAGCTTTAGAAAACAGACAGAGTGATAAAGTCTTGGAAAAAAGGTGAGGTAATTGCTTATCGGAGATCTGATTGACTCTAAAAAGAGCAGCAGAAGTTTAAGGATGCGGAATCCTATAAGAAATTTCCGCACGCGACCATCCAGTGCTCAAGCATGCATAACTATGGAGATGAGTTCGGAAGAGGAAGAGGGGGAAGTTCAGGTGAGGAGTACTGCAGGTGGGGGACGGTAAGAAGGAAGAAGTACTGCAGGTGGGGGACGGTAAGAAGGAAGAAGTACTGCAGGTGGGGGACGGTAAGAAGGAAGAAGTACTGCAGGTGGGGGACGGTAAGAAGGAAGAAGTACTGCAGGTGGGGGACGGTAAGAAGGAAGAAGTACTGCAGGTGGGGGACGGTAAGAAGGAAGAAGTACTGCAGGTGGGGGACGGTAAGAAGGAAGAAGTACTACAGGTGGGGGACGGTAAGAAGGAAGAAGTACTGCAGGTGGGGGACGGTAAGAAGGAAGAAGTACTGCAGGTGGGGGACGGTAAGAAGGAAGAAGTACTACAGGTGGGGGACGGTAAGAAGGAAGAAGTACTGCAGGTGGGGGACGGTAAGAAGGAAGAAGTACTGCAGGTGGGGGACGGTAAGAAGGAAGAAGTACTGCAGGTGGGGGACGGTAAGAAGGAAGAAGTACTGCAGGTGGGGGACGGTAAGAAGGAAGAAAAAGGAAACAGACTGCGAATAGAGTGAGAAACCCGAACTGATAAATACAATGCTAACTGAATTGAATGAGAGCGCATGTTGTCTTAAATAGCTAGGTGAAGAGGTATCTTTTCTCTAGAAATTGCTGATAATTATCAACTGGAAATTGCTGTTAATTATCAACTGGAAATTGCTGTTAATTATCAACTGGAAATTGCTGATAATTATCAACTGGAAATTGCTGATAATTATCAACTGGAAATTGCTGTTAATTATCAACTGGAAATTGCTGTTAATTATCAACTGGAAATTGCTGTTAATTATCAACTGGAAATTGCTGATAATTATCAACTGGAAATTGCTGTTAATTATCAACTGGAAATTGCTGATAATTATAACTAGAAACTGCTGATAACTATCAACTGGAAATTGCTGATAACTATCAAGCTCGCCAACCGCGATAGAAAACAGGAAAACTTTTGAGGCGCTTCTATGTATACATTCTATCGCATATAAGATTTTTTTTCTGTCCACGTTTTTTTGGTCTTCCGCATTCACAAGACCAGGCGCATGGAAACCTACGCAGCATTAATATGAGTTTTACTATAATGAAGAAAAAAACTCTAGCATCAGAGGTAGTCAGTTGTTACAATCAGTTGGGAATCACTCGATGAGAACTTTAACGAATCTGGAAAGAAGCAGTCATGTGTACAATGGTTTTAACGTAGTACCGTACTGTGAAGATACATATGAGCTCAGAACCCACACCATGTTTCTCTTGACAGTAAACTTTTGGCTTATGCTTCTTCCTCGCGCTTGTTCCCGCCTCGCGGCAGGGTACGCGCTCCCCTGAGATGCAGGACAGACCTATCCTGGTAGAACCAGTGGCTGCCTGCTAGATCACTGCTAGTGTGATTAGCAGCAGTGGGGAGAGTCAGATTCGTGCATGAGCACTACCAACATTTCTTAACCCCCTTGGTTTGGGTGGATCTGTCCGGGGTGGGAGTCGAACTCGGAACTCTTCGCACAATGGTCTATCACACTACCACTATGCCACGCCCGGACTTTTGGCTTATGCATTCAAAGAAAAAGGCATACAGCAGAAAAGATGCTTTCAAATAATGTGCGCTTGATTGCAGTTGTTTGAGACATTCTACAAAGTTCGAGAAGATGAGCCTGTCAAAAAGAGAAGAAGAAAGAGGTTGAAGGAAAGACTTCAAGAGGTCATTTCACTTCTGCCAAACTTTTTTGACTAATCAATGATGGAGGACTAGTTCTGTTTTCGAAAAGGTTTTCACTAACAGCAAAAGATCGAGAAAAAAAATTGGAATAGATAATCTTTTTTCCAGAGGCCTTGCGATTTACAAAACTGATTTTTCAGAGTTAAAAAAGAGTTAGGGAGAGGTTGGATCTTCTGCTGTTAACATGAAAATATGTCACTGAGACTGCTCCTGGTCTAATTACAAATTAAACTCAAATAACTTTTTTGGGAAACAGTAAATAGAAAAAGTAAAAATTTAATCGTAAGATGATAAAAAGTGAGTAATCCTTACAGCCGGTAATTGAAGAGGAAGATGAGCTAACAGAAGAGGAGATGGAGGTTGCTAGCACTGCGAAACTGGCTATTACTCATGAGGATTCACAGCTGGAGCGTTTGAATGCTCAGGTTGGGTGGGATAGTCTGAGGAGGCTTGAATGCTTAGGTTGGGTGGGATAGTCTGAGGAGGCTTGAATGCTCAGGTTGGGTGGGATAGTCTGAGGAGGCTTGAATGCTTAGGTTGGGTGGGATAGTCTGAGGAGGCTTGAATGCTCAGGTTGGGTGGTATAGTCTGAGGAGGCTTGAATGCTCAGGTTGGGTGGGATAGTCTGAGGAGGCTTGAATGCTCAGGTTGGGTGGGATAGTCTGAGGAGGCTTGAATGCTGAGGTTGGGTGGTATAGTCTGAGGAGGCTTGAATGCTCAGGTTGGGTGGGATAGTCTGAGGAGGCTTGAATGCTCAGGTTGGGTGGGATAGTCTGAGGAGGCTTGAATGCTCAGGTTGGGTGGGATAGTCTGAGGAGGCTTGAATGCTCAGGTTGGGTGGGATAGTCTGAGGAGGCTTGAATGCTCAGGTTGGGTGGGATAGTCTGAAGAGGCTTGAATGCTCAGGTTGGGTGGGATAGTCTGAAGAGGCTTGAATGCTCAGGTTGGGTGGGATAGTCTGAGGAGGCTTGAATGCTCAGGTTGGGTGGGATAGTCTGAAGAGGCTTGAATGCTCAGGTTGGGTGGTATAGTCTGAGGAGGCTTGAATGCTCAGGTTGGGTGGGATAGTCTGAGGAGGCTTGAATGCTCAGGTTGGGTGGGATAGTCTGAAGAGGCTTGAATGCTCAGGTTGGGTGGAATAGTCTGAGGCTCTGTGAGATCGTGGAATGGATTTTGTAAAAGTAAAATTCAAGGTAAGCTGTTCAAGGATCTGTCATTTCTTTTCTGCATGACTTTTTTCTGACAAAAAATTCAAGGATCTGACATTTCTTTTCTGCATGACTTTTTTCTGACAAAAAATTCAAGGATCTGACATTTCTTTTCTGCATGACTTTTTTCTGACAAAAAATTCAAGGATCTGACATTTCTTTTCTGCATGACTTTTTTCTGACAAAAAATTCAAGGATCTGACATTTCTTTTCTGCATGACTTTTTTCTGACAAAAAATTCAAGGATCTGACATTTCTTTTCTGCATGACTTTTTTCTGACAAAAAATTCAAGGATCTGACATTTCTTTTCTGCATGACTTTTTTCTGACAAAAAATTCAAGGATCTGACATTTTATGATAGTGATGGTAATTCCGGCCTTTGTGTCGACCCGTAACAATAAAAAAACTAAAGTGGTGTTTAGTAAGCCAATCAAAGCTGTGACTCTTACATTATTGTCAAGTCGGTACAGTTCAACTAAGTACTTAGTAATTCTACACTTGGTAGAATCAGTCAATGATATACATAGATGGCTAACTCAGTTGATGCTGAAGTTCATCCAAAAATAAGAAGCTCAAAACTGCATATTTTTTTAAGATTTGAATGCGAATAATCTAGATTTTTTCCTCAAGAATTGGAGTCTCCCGATAAGATCATCTTGATTCGACTATCGATTTTTGAATATTGATTGAGCTCCCCTCTGTTCTCAGTTCGACAGCTTCGATGATTTCTCCTTCCTCATCGAGAACAAATACGGCGATGTAATGAAAGCAGAGGGGAATCTGTTGAGAAAAGCGACCGAGAATGAGATTCGATGCAGAGAAAGTAAGCACGCTTCAGGATATCTTTCTATCTTTGTCAAGAGATACTTGGTAGGTCAAACAATTTGAGGTTGTTGCAAATGAGAAAAGGAAGCTTGAGCTTATACTCTGTCGTCTGAACACCGATCTCAGAAATATAATATATTTAAAAGTTTTAACGTTTTAGATGAGAAAATCCGATGTTACAGTGAAGGCAAAGAAGCAAATCTGGACAACTTCGCCTCGAAATCTACAAGAATGCTTGCGGAGATTTTCTATGATACCCAAAACTGGTTCGTCAACAGGCGTTAAATGAGACCAGTCTCAGGCTTGTTTTTACGCACCGAGCGAGTTGGAAAAGGGAAGAGATAAATAAAAAAGAGTCTAAAGAGAACTATAGGAAAAGTAAAATAGAACGGAAGGAGAATAGAATGTAGATCATTATCGGCACGAACATGTACGTTATAATCCGCCCAAAATGTTATAATATATTGAATTATTGAACATAACTTTTTTCAAAAAAAAACGAATGAAGATCAAATTTTCAGATATTTTTACAAGCCAAATTCACATGTTTCGAGTAATAGAACAAGTTTGGAAAATGCTTTATTAGGTTTATTCGTTAAAAAAATGGAAATAGTAAAAAGTGCTTTTAGAGATGTTCAGTTTTTTCGAAGTAATAAAACAAATATTCTAGTATTTGGTGGCATATCCTTTCGAGTCAATGACTGCCTGACATCTACGAGGCATAGAATCAATCAAAGAGTCAATGGTTGCCTGCGAAATCGCCTTCCATTCCTCCTCTAGCTGCTTAAACTTTTCATCAGCATTTCTGCATGTTCTTCCCGTCAATTTTCGTTGCAAATGTTTTTCGATGATGTTCAAATCGGGAGACTGGCTCGGCCAGTCCAAAACATCCACATGCCGACGGCGAAACCAGTTCTGAACGTGCTGAGATCGATGTTTCGGGTCGTTATCTTGTTGAAAGGTGAACCCACGGCCGAATTTGGAGATGGCCCAAGGGCGCATAGTGCTTTCCATTATGTTCTCATAGCCGTAACGATCGAGATTTCCGACAATACGTCTAATTGGACCCATGCCGCTGGCGGAAAAACAGCCCCAGACCATCACAGAACCACCGCCATGTTTGACTGTGAGCGACTGGTATTGCGGCAGGAAACGCTTGCCCGCTGGACGTCTTACCCACCTCAGACCGTCACTGCAGAACATATTAAACTTGGATTCATCGCTCCAAACAATCTGAGACCACTCACGGCGTGTCCAACTGAGGTGATCCTTAGCCCACTGAACTCGAACTTTACGATTTTTTTCGCTGATGAAAGGCTTCTTTGCAGGCCGCCTTCCATTCAGTCCAGCGGCTTGCAAACGGCGTTTGATGGTAGTTATTGAAGGAGCAGGAGTCGCGGGCGTTGATATGATAGCTTGAATGTCTGTAGCAGTGCGTTTCGGGTCTTCGCGAGATGCGCGCAGGATGCTTCGGTCCATGTACCTCGAAGTTACGCGGGGTCTCCCCGAACTTGTCTTCACGATGACTCGTCCCTGCAATTTTTTTGTGTTCCAAAGTTATTCAGTTGTAGAAAATTCGTTTACCTGGGTTCGAAAACGCCGGAGGATATGGGAGATAGCGCTCTGAGTTACCCCGAACTGCTGAGCGAGCGAGCTCTGTGACCGGCCCTGTTTCGCCCCAGCAACAACAGCTTCTTGCATTCTTTTACTTGTATTTCGATGTCCAACAGTTCGAACCATGACTTGAAACAAAATTTTTATGAATGAAGTTCGGTAAACAAAAAAAAAATCAACTTAAAAAAATCATGGAGAAAAACTGAAAAATGGAAGATATACCAATTTCGGTGTATTTCCTGGAGATTTTCAATTTCAATTTTTCAATTCTTTATTCCGCTTGAAACAAAACATAATGTTAAGTGACGAAACAGATGACACTGTCACAAGAAAAGTGAATTTATTATTATTATAAATAAATTATAAATCACTCAAAACGACGTCCGGTACGGTACAGACACCCAAAAAAACTTCTGTGAAAATTTGAGCTTTGAATTTTATCTTTGAAAAAAGTTATTTTCAATAACCCTATATATTATAACATTTTGGGCGGTACTGTATGCGCCAACATAGCTGGTCAGTTTTCGAAACAAGGAAGGCGACATGGTTATAATAAAGTGTGACTTCGATGCACAGGTAAAAACTAAGTGTTCGAATTTTTCTAGGAAATTAATCTGGAAAACCTCACAAAAATCGCAAAATAATCTTAAAAACAGATTTTATACTAAAAAAGTTAAAAAAATTCGTAAAGTTATGTCCGTTATGCTTTGAGAAACCTTGAAAAAATGTTGAACTGAAGAAAAGGTAGTTTCTGGAGGATTCAAAGCCACGAAGAGGTTATACAGTAATTTTTTTCTGATTTCAAGAGTTGCAGTGAAAAATAGTCGAGCGACCCCGAGAGTTTTCCGTAATGCGTCCAGCAGTAAATTCATCCCAGCTCATCTAGGAAGAAGGTGGAGGAATTTTATTCATTGTCATTTATTTCGAAATAATTTAATCATAATTCTAAAAATTAATTCGTGCCGACAACTTTTATTAGACAAAAAACTTTGATTGACGTTAAACAGCTTTGCTGACAGCTGCAGCAAAAAAGGGATAATGATTCGATGGATATATTGGTAGTTTCTCTGCCGCAAGGCTTCTTCGAGAGCAACTTGACGACAAAAGCTGCTTCTAGGCTCGAATGGTGGACCCTTCTAGGCTCGAATGGTGGACCCTTCTAGGCTCGAATGGTGGACCCTTCTAGGCTCGAATGGTGGACCCTTCTAGGCTCGAATGGTGGACCCTTCTAGGCTCGAATGGTGGACCCTTCTAGGCTCGAATGGTGGACCCTTCTAGGCTCGAATGGTGGACCCTTCTAGGCTCGAATGGTGGACCCTTCTAGGCTCGAATGGTGGACCCTTCTAGGCTCGAATGGTGGACCCTTCTAGGCTCGAATGGTGGACGCTATATGAGCCTAGAAAATTTTATAACGCGAGAGAAAAATTATTTTCGAGAAGGAATTATGAATTTAGTGTGGCTCTAGAAAGAAAAAGAGCTACTGTGTACGCCTGGGACTGAGTAAAATGTACTAGTGAAAGAACTACAGGGACTCAGTGCAATTTACCGGTGAAAGAAGAAAGACGGGAAAGCAAGACACAACTGAAGAAGAATCCCATTTGGATGGCCGCCCGGAAGAATCCCATTTGGATGGCCGCCCGGAAGAATCCCATTTGGATGGCCGCCCGGAAGAATCCCATTTGGATGACCGCCCGGAAGAATCCCATTTGGATGGCCGCCCGGAAGAATCCCATTTGGATGGCCGCCCGTCCAGTGTTCGTTTCTTTTTTCGCTCGATTATTTGAAGAAAAAGCCTTGTTGTTAAGGCACTATTTTCTTTCTATAATGAAAGTTTTGAGAAAAAAGGTTTTGTCAAACAGTTATCAAGTTATACTTCATTTTTTTCAAAGAAAATTTTGGTGATGAAAAAAGAACATCAGTGAATTGTTCCCGTCCCGTCACTTCCATGGAAATTAAAAACTTCCTAAAAGTTATATCTAAAAAGGATAGTTACTTTGAGCGGTGGCCCAGAATCACGGGCGAGTTGTGTTGGATGGATAGAGAACAGAGAAAGTCGGGCAGTTTAACAGATAAAGACCATGAATTCTCGCTCTTCCCTCATATTTTCCTGGCCTGAGTTGTCTTTTTTCTTCATCCCAGGTTCATAAAATAGGTGATGTTCGGTTCTTTCTCAGAAAATACAACAAATGAACTTTTCCGAGAATTCTCTATTTGGAAATGACGAGTTCATTCATTTCAAAGTCTGGTTGTCTACTTATTAAAAGATAACTAACTAAGTTCAGCAAAAACTTAGCAAACATAATAATGTAGTAGGAATGAAAAAAGCTTTTGAAGGAGCTCTTGGGAGATGCATTCCTCTACGGTAATACAAAAAAACAGGGAATTCTGCACAAGACCACAGCAAAATGAATAATCTAGGTCGATCATACCATTCTGTAGCTATCAAGCTAAAATTTGTAGACGTATTTGGCGTCTCGGCGAGAAAATGAGGAACATCCGCAGATTCGCTGCCTGTCTCTGTCTCCCTTGCCAGTGACTCTTGGAGCTCCTCTCCAAACGAGCACGCCAAACAACTCCGTGAGTTGATCGGATTCTGAGTCGCGATTTCTGGGTTGTCTGTTGAAGAGGAATAGAAAACCGAGTCAGGCAGCATATTGCACTTAATGAAAAAAAACTGATTAAAGCCGTGGGAATCTTTGCGATGATAAGTCTCGTCAGACTTCGTGGGAGGAAGGCAGAAAAAGGTCATCAGTTTTTGAAGAGGCCTAAAAAGTAGGAAAAGTGTTTCTTAGATGTTGAAAAATTGGCGAAGAGGCATAATTATTTGCGAATGTGGAAGTGAGTCCATGTCATGAGCACTTTGACAGGCTACCCCATGTTGTCTGTAGTGAATCGTGTGATTTTGATAATGAGCGGAGAAGAACGTAAACTGTTTTCTTCTGAAAAACCAAGATACAGAATACTGCTTCGATTGGATAGGATACTGTATGGAATGAATGTTGATTGCAGATTGGCAGTGGCAGAAGTAAGCCGAGAAGAACAATAATGCGACATCGAACTTTCAGTCCCTTCATGTATCCACCTCAAGAAGATGAAGGTTTTTGTGTTAGAGAGTGGGGTTCATCAGGATGACTGACAAGGTTTTTCTGTTAGAGACTGGGGTTCTTCAGGATGACTGACAAGGTTTTTCTGTTAGAGAGTGGGGTTCATCAGGATGACTGACAAGGCTTTTCTGTTATAGACTGGGGTTCATCAGGATGACTGACAAGGTTTTTCTGTAAGAGACTGGGGTTCATCAGGATGACTGACAAGGTTTTTCTGTTAGAGACGGGTTCATCAGGATGACTGACAAGGTTTTTCTGTAAGAGACTGGGGTTCATCAGGATGACTGACAAGGTTTTTCTGTTAGAGACTGGGGTTCATCAGGATGACTGACAAGGTTTTTCTGTTAGAGACTGGGGTTCATCAGGGTGACTGACAAGGTTTTTCTGTTAGAGACTGGGGTTCATCAGGATGACTGACAAGGTTTTTCTGTAAGAGACTGGGGTTCATCAGGATGACTGACAAGGTTTTTCTGTAAGAGACTGGGGTTCATCAGGATGACTGACAAGGTTTTTCTGTTAGAGACTGGGGTTCATCAGGATGACTGACAAGGTTTTTCTGTAAGAGACTGGGGTTCATCAGGATGACTGACAAGGTTTTTCTGTAAGAGACTGGGGTTCATCAGGATGACTGACAAGGTTTTTCTGTTAGAGACTGGGGTTCATCCGGATGACTGACAAGGTTTTTATGTTAGAGACTGGGGTTCATCAGGATGACTGACAAGGTTTTTCTGTTAGAGACTGGGGTTCATCAGGATGACTGACAAGGTTTTTCTGTAAGAGACTGGGGTTCATCAGGATGACTGACAAGGTTTTTCTGTAAGAGACTGGGGTTCATCAGGATGACTGACAAGGTTTTTCTGTTAGAGACTGGGTTCATCAGGATGACTGACAAGGTTTTTTTGTAAGAGACTGGGGTTCATCAGGATGACTGACAAGGTTTTTCTGTAAGAGACTGGGGTTCATCAGGATGACTGACAAGGTTTTTCTGTTAGAGACTGGGGTTCATCAGGATGACTGACAAGGTTTTTCTGTTAGAGACTGGGGTTCATCAGGATGACTGACAAGGTTTTTCTGTAAGAGACTGGGGTTCATCAGGATGACTGACAAGGTTTTTCTGTAAGAGACTGGGGTTCATCAGGATGACTGACAAGGTTTTTCTGTTAGAGACTGGGGTTCATCAGGATGACTGACAAGGTATCTCTGTAAGAGACTGGGGTTCATCAGGATGTCTGACAAGGTTTTTCTGTAAGAGACGGGTTCATCAGGATGACTGACAAGGTTTTTCTGTTAGAGACTGGGGTTCATCAGGATGACTGACAAATGAGACATAATTGCAATACGCGCTGACTATTTCAAGGTTTTTTGAGTTCAAGGCTTTTAAATTTAGGAAAATAGTGTATAATCAGGTTTTTTGAGAGTTTTTTTTTCTACCGAGAGGTATGTTTATACTAAATAATGTTTCAGTTGCTCAGTACTGCAGGTTTGATTAAGAAATTTTAGTTGTTAAATTAACTTCATCTCTTCATTTTGTAGTTTTTCTTGCTATGTGTGGGTAATCATTGAATTTGTTCTACAGGAGACGAGACCGAAATATATGAGTCGAAGAATAGAGAAGAGGCGAAGACCGAAGAATCAACAGGAAATCTTTTCTTGGAGGAAGGAAATGAGGATTCGCTATTGAAGTCACGGAAGATCTCTAATAGAGCGAGGAGAACAGTTCTCACTTCGAAACAGATTTGCGAGCTTGAATCGATAAATGTTGATCATACGCAAGAAGACGCCAGCAGCCTTCGGAAATCAAGCAGGGAACCTGACTCGTTATTGAGAGAGAAGAAATGTACTAGAAAGGAAACAACGATGGAAACCGAAGAAGTAGTGCAGCATTCCGAGGAGACAGAGAAACAGAAAGATGAAATATTCCAGAACTTTGAGAAGTCAGAGATGCAGATGGAAGAATTAGTGCAATACTCCGTAAAGACAGAAGAGACAAACTCCGTGGAGACAGAAGAGACAAACTCCGTGGAGACAGAAGAGACAAACAAACAGCAAGAAGAAATTTCGCAGCTCTCTCAGGAGTCAGAGAAAGATATGGAAGCAATAGTGCAGCCTCTTGATGACATAGAAATGCAAAACGAGATAATGTCACAAGACCTTGAATTGACACAAAAGGAAAGCAATGAAATAGTGCAGATCATGGATGAGGCAGATATTCAGAGTGAAGGAATAGTGCAGCAAATGCATGAAGCAGAGACGCAGAGTGAAGGGATACTGCAGAATTTGGAGGAAACAGAGACGCATAGTCATAAAATAGTGCATGTAATTGATGAGGAAGCGACGCATAAAGAAGAAAAAGAGCAGCCGGATGCAAGAGCAGAGAAACGGGGCAAAGAGAAAGAGAAGCTTGGGGAAGAAGTGGAGGAGCGGAGTGAGAGTGAGTCTGAGTCAGCGGAAGACAAGGAGGCGGTGAGCGAACGACCAGGTTGGCATTTCAGTACCGAAATCAGAAAATGGGGGAAGGGTGTTTTGTGAAGACATACATTGGAATCAAAGGCACAGAGAGAGATAGAGAGAGAATAAGAGAGAGAGAGAGAGATTGAGCGACAATGAGCTCCAGGTGATAATTTCGACTAAGTTTAGAACTTTTAAAACAGCTAGACTGTCTTCTTTCAAAACTTGGATAATAAACCAAAGTTATCACTCGACAAAGTGAGCACTTCCTTTATTTCCATTCAAATCGATTCAGCCTTAGCTATGAATGATTGAAAATAGAACCAGAGGAGCATTAGCTTACTTTTGAAATTGAATGGAGTAAAAGAAAAGTTGATTCAAAGAAGACCTGCACACGCTGCTGGATGAGTCTTTGAGAATAGAAGAGACACTCTGCTATGCGAGGGAGGGAAGCGTGCAGCCTTCACTACTCACACCACGCTGCTCTACTGCTTACACTAAGGTGAACATTTGCAGATTTTAAACTATTTTAAAATAAGAGGTAATTAGGAAAGTCACTGAGTGACTTGATTAGTTCTAAAATCTTCCTGATTCTGCGATGTCTGGGGCAGATCTCAGAAAGACTTTTTACGTTCTCTGTGTGAAGCTATTGAATCAAAGAGAAATGTTTTAGTGCACAAATCATATGGAGACAGCTATAGGCGCTGGGGAATAATAATGTCCAACTTGTGTAGGTTACAGAGCAGCACTGCCTCTGTTTTTTGATTGAATCTTGCCTCAAGTTAATGAACGTTCTAGACTTTTTTTGAGTAGAGAGAGATGAAAGCACATTTAAGATTGTTATGAAATGAATATGTATGATCATCGCCGGATCGGATCTTGAGTTAAAAGTGGAACTTGGGGCCCAGATAGGGGGTAAATAGGACACCCTGAACGGTTCAATGATAGCGTAGATATGGTGGAAGAGTGGTCAAAAAACAGCTGAACCGGCTAGATTATTGGATTCTAAGTAAGAAATTTTTTTTGATCAGATTTAAGAGGGAGCGTTCTGTAGTGCAAGAACTGTCTACAGCGTTTTTAAAGCACCAAATACAAGTGTGGAATGAAAATGGTGATTTTTCAAAGACGAGAGATGGATAAGAGTTTTGCTAAAAATCCAATACCTTCCGTCATCTTTCGAATAACTTTAAACTTTTTTTAATGATAGCAATCTTAAAAATGAAGTTGAGATATTGGAAAATTTAAGCTTTTAGCAATCTTAAAAATGAAGTTGAGGTATCGGAAAATTGAAGCTTTTTAATAAGTATTTATTGTTTTAAAAAGGGAGAAAAACGTGAAAGATATGTGAAAACCCTTTTTTTTTAAACACATTTTTCCTATATTTCAGGTAGGCGAAAAGTCGGTGAACACAATCCGGAACCTCACTCAACTCTCGGATGACAGTTGCTTAGGTGAGAAACATGTTTTGGGACGCAGAGGTCCATTTTTGCAAGGAATTCACGAAGCAGATTTGGTTCTGGAGTTTTCAATTTGAGCGCGCTTTGTTCACACATATAATCTTCAGCTTAATTTCATGGAGAAAAAATATAATTTTGGAATGGACATTGTGTCTTCGGAAACTTTTCCGTTGAGGTTTTATTCGGGGGGTGTTTCTCGGACCCACACTGCGGGTAAAACAATTTATGCGCTATTCATAAACCTAGAAAAACATCGAATTCTATGCACTTGGAAAATTTTTTTTCTTGGATTTTTGGTAGGGAAAGTCCAAATTATTTTTTAAAAAAATGAATTTTCAACTCTGAAATTTTAAAACTCTATGCGCTCGAAAAAAGTTGTGCGGGTGCTAAGAAACACCCTGTTTCATTCTCATTAATGTTCCAAGTAAAGAATAGTGGAAAAGTGTGAAATCAAATTGTAAATATAGCAAATGAAACCTTCCACTCGAAAGGAGTTCCATTCTACTTGGACGACTTCAATGGAAGCGACAAGATGGATGAACTTCTCCATGTTATCGGCCAAGACAGGGTCAAGGGATGGCAGGATGTCTTTACCAAAGGGTTAGAGGCGACCCTCGAAATTGGCTGTCGACTTGCTAAACTCATCGGCAGATGAAGCGTATCTTGGATGGTCGCATAGACATACCCATCAGAATTATCAATTTTTACACATCTGAAATCAATATTTACAATATAAAGCTTTCGAAATAAAGTCTGAGAAACTGTATTCTGTCTTCTAGGAAAGTTTGATATGAACTGTCGGGTTGCGATCGAACTACTATCGAATCGCAAAGTTGTTGAAACACAGCCTCGCGGCAGGGTACGCGCTTCCCTGAGATACAAGAGAGACCTATCCTGTCTGAAAGAGTGGCTGCCTGCTGAGTCACTGCTAGTTTGTGTAGCAGCGGTCCCTCTTCATTTAAACTCGCATTTCAATGCAGAAGAAAAGCAAAAAAACATTCGCTGAATCGTTTACTGAATGATTAGATTTTCATCGTTTCTAAAATTGTATTGCCTCGATATGGGACCTGGACATTCTCTGTGTTTAATTGATGTTTTATTGAAAGAGTTTTAGAGAAACTCGGTTTAGAATACATTTTGTGTTTGTAGTTCTTTAAAATCGTTGCGTAAGCTTGGAGAGGGCGCTTATGGAGAAGTTTTTGCAACCGATTGGAATGGGATCCCAGTCGCCCTGAAGATTAGTTTCTTTGCTTTTTAAGGAA
This sequence comes from Allodiplogaster pararmata, assembly GCA_964056735.1. Taxonomy (NCBI): domain Eukaryota; kingdom Metazoa; phylum Nematoda; class Chromadorea; order Rhabditida; family Diplogasteridae; genus Allodiplogaster; species Allodiplogaster pararmata. The sequence goes on from OZ057405.1 coordinate 25,067,654, forward strand.
AAAAAGGTTTTAGGGAGGTCAGCAAACAGTTTGGTCTCCGCAGGAGTATCAGATATTTAGTTCTTAACATGAAACTGGTCTAAATGCAAAATAGAGATTCCTTTGTCGTGTTTTTTCTTCTCTCTGCGCAAAGCTGAAGGTTTTTTTAACAAAATAAAATGAAAGTTCGTTTCTTGCAATTAATTGCAAGGGCCGTTTTCATATTTCAGGCGTGTTCGGCTTGGCTTCTTTTAATCAAAAGTTTTTTTTGTTGATCTACCCAGATCTTTGAAAATTTGTAAAAAATCTTGTTTCTTATGTAACTAATTGTAAGAATTTTTGATGATTATTGTAGTATTTTCCAGATAGTTCCATTCGTGGCAGATAAAGAATCCCGAGGAGAATCGTTGGTCAACGGTGAATATCTGAAGACGGCCGAGGAAATATTGCCAGAAGTGAGAGTGAAAGAGAGAGAGAACAGAGATTTCCGGGACGGGTGAATATCCACTCAAACTCTCGTGATCAGCGCTTAAATTTCGTAAATGATTTCAAAGAGAGACTTGAGCCTCCCTACATAATCTGTTTCTGTGAAAAGTTTACTTACTGGTTAGGAAGTTAAGCTATTCAAAAGGGTGCGTGTATAGGGTAAAGTAAAATTTATTGTTATTGCTTTCTTTCGTTGGAATCGTGCAGAAAGCAGCCTATTCTGAGGATTCCTCGCTCAGGTTCTCATAACCCGTCTTCTGTCAGAAATCAATGATCCGGAATCGGACTTCTCAACGACTAACTTCATTCACTTGGTGGAATCGAAGATAGTTAGAGGTGAAATATAATATATCCCAAAATTCTCTCTTCTTCTTTCATCAGTCTTTCTCATCTCCTTCGCTTTCTCGCTTCTTCGCTCTCAGTCTGCCCTTTTCCTCTCTCTCTCTTTCTCTCTCTCTCTCTCTCTCTCTCTCTCTCTCTCTCTCTCTCTCTCTCTCTCTCCCTTTCATTCTGCCCTTTTCCTCATTCTCTCTCTCTTTCTCTCTCTCTCTTTCTCGGTCTGCCCTTTTCCTCACTGTTCCCACGTGGCAGTTGACAGCTTCTTCATTGCCTCAGGCGAGTATCCGCAAGAGTTTTTGCGAGAATGGGACGCGTACGCAAAGCGGAAGAAAAGTGAGAATGATCGGCCGAGCACGTACGCCAAAAAAGACAGCCTTTTCATCGTGATAGCGCTGGCCCTGGGTGGAAAGGACGTCGAGGCTTATACGGTAACACTATAAATATGAGTTTTATGAAGCGGTTTGTAAGGGCAGGGGTTAAATAGTTACCGGATCTGCTTTTTTGGCGCATACATGTTCACGCTGAAAATGATTTACATTATTTTCTCGTTCCGTTCCGTTCCGTTCTATATTAATTTCTTCAACTTCTCTTTTCCCTATTTTTGCCTCTTCCCATCACTTTTTTATCTCGCTCGGTGTGCACAAACATGCCTCAGAACGGTCTCATTTAAGGCCTGTGTGAGGGTGGAATTCATATTTCAAAATGTATTCAAAGTTGCAGAAGTGCGCTCATGTCTCACTGAATTCCATAGAAGACTAGTGTTACGGGAAATGTTTCGTGCTAATAAGCGTTCCACTAGAATCACACACTGGTAGTTCCAGTAAATATAAAATTGATTGAATGAAATGAAAAAGCGATGAGTGGGAAGCTGCAGTCAGCTGTGAAGCAGAGGCTCATTCAGTTCGGTGTGAGGAGTAGTGAATACAGGTGAAGAATGAGAAAGAAGCGTTGTCCCTGCTCTTCCAACTTGCCTTCTCACTAGTGATTGCGGAGAATGAACTGCAATTCGAGCATCGAGACCTGCACATCGGAAACGTTCTCGTTGCTGAAACAAAAGAGAAAGATATACGGTATGTGGGATGCTCAGGATATATGAGCGCATAAAGCACTTTCTAGTATCACATAGTTTTGAATACACGAATTTTATTGTTTTTAGCGTAATTCCTGACTAGTAGGCAGTTGATAAAAGAGATCACCAGGATAGGATTTTGTTTAGGTTTCTCACTCTAAGGAATATTTACTTTTTATATCGATATACAATTTTCGTCAACCTTTATTAGTCAAGCTGTATTACTTTCAGTCATTTTTCGACTTACTGGAACAACAAATTTTTATTATAAACAAGCCACTGTTAAGATACTACATCTAGTGAAGTCAAACCTCTAGAAGATACTACATCTAGTGAAGTCAAACCTCTAGAGGGACGTCGGAAAAATTGCTAGTTATCCCGCAAATTTTTTTCTGCTTCATCGTCTAATGGAATGAGGGAGCAGAAGAAATCTTGCGGAATTATACTTGAATCTTCCACCTCACTCTGAAGTTCAGAGAGAGTTTTTCACCGTGTTGACTTTAGATTCCGTCTGGCAAAAACAGATATAGCGGTTGCTAGCAACGGGGTTCGACTGGCCATCATCGACTTCACTAATTCTCGCCTGACTAAGGGTTAGAATGCAAGCGGTCGGGGTTGCTTTCCGAGTTCTTAAGGGGTTGTTCATGTTTACCGTTTCCCACTTTTTTCCGTTTTCTGTTGTTGTTGTTGTTGTTGCCGTTTTCCGTTTTCTCTACATTTACCGTTACTGGGATGCGTGATGATTCCCATTACCTCCAAAAGTGTGATTTTGAAGGGCATTTTTAATGCTTTTTGCTGATCTCAGTAATATTAGTGTAGAGGTAAAAGACATGCTGAGAGAAGCATCCTTAGAAGAGAGTCGGCAAGTTATTAGGAGCAGTGAGCGAGAGAGGGAGAGAGATAGAAAAAGAAATGAACTCGTGAAATTGGAAACCAGCGTTTTCGTATAGAGCGCAGATGTGAGCTGCGTAGCAGTGAAGAAGATAATTCTGCGTGGAAGGAACCCCGAAATGAATTTTCTTAATCCAAAGTTTTTTCTCGAATGTTAGCATTGATTAAGAAGAAAAAACGCTGATGTGGATCACAAGGAATAATGTAGAAGTTGGACTAGACTGAGAATAGAGACAGCAAGAAATTGATTGTGATGTAGAATTCGAATTTGAATGAGCATTGCGAAATGAGGAATTCTCAAGAACAGACTCAGTAAATAAACATTAAGTGTTTTGGTTCGAGCCTGCTGAAAGTCGTAACTTACTTCAGAAGGCGTCACAATCCATCTGGATCTCGAAGGCGACGATGAGCTCTTTAAGGGCCCTACTGGAGAGCTCAACTACCAATTCGACATCTACAGAATGATGCGTGAGCATTGCAGGTACGATACCTGATGAGTGCCTGGCACAAGTCGTATATGTAACGATATGCGAAGTTGGGCGTAATAGGGACAGTATGGGTATATAGATTCAGAGTAAAAATTGAGATGAGACTGTTTCTTCTACGCGCAGATATTTATATATTTATGTCAAGATATATAATCATGAGCGAGTAATGTAAAGAGAGGATGCAGACGAACAGAACATTTTTATCACTAGCCTTTTTAGATTTCACCCGCACTGCGGGGTAGAGAAACACACTGACAGGCAGTTTCTTCCCACCCGCAGAAAGAATGTGTATATCAAGATCACTGATCATGAGGGAACGATGGGCCTTTGAGTGAGCGCGAGAGAGTGATGTAAAAGAGAGAATGCAGACGGCTAGAGCATTTGGCTTTCTTGGATAGCGCATAGATTTACGCATAGATTTCACCCGCACTGCGGGCTAGAGAAACACACTGAATCAGAGTGTTGGGTACAAATGTGTGACTTCCCGGGCTCTGGTTCATTGTCCTTCCAAAAAAGTTGGATTTTGTGATGTGTGAAAAGTGGATTGACAGAGGTAACTGGAAGCAGTTCTGCCCTCGGAGCAATGTTATCTGGCTGCATTACATGGCGAGAGAGTTGCTGTTGGAGAAGAGGAAAAAGAATCGAGTCAAGAGTTGGTTACATCATTATCAATCATAAGATTCAGTTGCAATTTTTGAGAAGTTCTTTGAAAACATTCACTTCGGGGAACTAGAATAATCAAAAGCGAGCTAGAGTTTGAGGGTGGAGAAGTTAGAGTTTATCATTAATATAGACTCGACCTCTCAGAAAAGTACTTCGTTTTCAAAATATCCAACAATAGGAGTAACCTCTTTCATCTTTCTCCCTCATGATTTTCTTCACGGATAGTCAAGACAATAACAATACTATTGTTGTCTTTAATATTATTATTATCTTTTTATCATCGCATTGGGTGGATGATATGGTGAATGGGAAGGTATGGAGGAAGAGAGTAATTGTGACGGGGTTGAGTTGTCTTCTACGAATAGCGGGGTAGGGCAAGCATGATAATTGGGAGCTGTTTCAAAGCAGAAGTTCCTGGGTAACGAGAAGCAGAAGAATTATGAGCATTTATTGAAAGAAGTTTCGGTAGCAGCCGCTCATGAAGGAGGGAGAAGAGAAGATATACACTGGATAGTGCATAACTTCACTGGGTAATGCATATTTTCATTGGATAATATTGTTAGCTATATGTCCGGGCGTGGCATAGTGGTAGTGTGATAGACCATTGTGCGAAGAGTCCCGAGTTCGACTCCCACCCCGGACAGATCCACCCAAACCAATGGGGTTAAGAAATGTTGGTAGTGCTCATGCACGAATCTGACTCTCCCCACTGCTGCTAATCACACTAGCAGTGATCTAGCAGGCAGCCACTGGTTCTACCAGGATAGGTCTGTTCTGCATCTCAGGGGAGCGCGTACCCTGCCGCGAGGCGGGAAAAAGCGCGAGGAAGAAGAAGAAGAATATTGTTAGCTATATGGGCCACTGTATACTTGTGTATCTTGCTGAATACGGCGAAAGTATTGTTTTTGAAGCAGCATGAGAAGGGTACTGAATACCTCTGGAATTGGTACATGCAATCCCCTGGTGTTACTACTTTTATGTCTCGTCACAGTATTAAGTGGCACTTTTTGGTGGAAGGGCCACCGCTCTCGTTTATTTAGTTTACCGCCTGGATGTAAGAAATAATTGCATTAATAATTGAGAAGTTTTTTTTAATACAAAGTTGCAAAGTTGAAAACAATGTTCTCGAGAACCAAGTTCATTCAGAACAGGCAAGTCGTTGTTACACAAAGAAGATTGTAACGATGAAAGAAAGATAGCTGGTTTGCGAAGAACACGTAGCTTGTTTCGAAGTAGGCAAGGCTTGTAGGCATCGTGCATTTATTTATTCGCCTCAAACGTGATAGATAGAAGGTTAAATCCCGGTCTAGGGATAACCGTGCATGAAGTTTTCTGATGTTTTTTCTCCATAAATTTTAAGTGAGACAGTGGGTATTTCTGCAGAGTTCACCGCGGCACGACGAAAAGAGCTCATGAAAGTGTTCGATGCTCTCTTGCAGTGTGATAGAATCGTTGACTTCTTGCAAGACGCTGGAGTAGCTAAGCTGCTAGAAGAGCATGTCGACACTCCGAAAGGAAATCAAACATTCAACTAGAATCGAACTCGGAATTTGTCTCTAGAACTTGACATTTTTACATAGAACGATCTTATTAAGAGTTAGTGATCCGATCAGGTGTTTCTAAACCAATTAGGTACTGATAAGTTGTCAAAATCATTCGAGTTCACGTTCAAACGCTTTATTCTTAGAGTCGTTGGACATTGAGTGTCTTCGATTCTTGATTTTGATACGTGGACGCATAAATGTTGATAATTATTTGGACGATATGACCTGAAGGTGTTCAAATGCTGTCAGAGATTGGAATCTTTTGTTTTGTGCGAATGAATGAAAGGCGAGAAGGAAATCACCCCTCTTTTTCAGGATGATGATATTATAGGGTCCGAGTTATAGGTGTGAGCTTATTATAGGGTCCGAGTTATAGGTGTGAGCTTATTATAGGGTCCGAGTTATAGGTGTGAGCTTATTATAGGGTCCGAGTTATAGGTGTGAGCTTATTATAGGGTCCGAGTTATAGGTGTGAGCTTATTATAGGGTCCGAGTTATAGGTGTGAGCTTATTATAGGGTCCGAGTTATAGGTGTGAGCTTATTATAGGGTCCGAGTTATAGGTGTGAGCTTATTATAGGGTCCGAGTTATAGGTGTGAGCTTTTGTGCATAAAAAGTAAGGATGATCGTTCATGACCTTGTTCTCACGTTTTTTTTGTACATCACTGATGATTTATGAAAGAAGTTTAAAAACTAATTGCAGTTCTAATCAATACCTAACGCGAGCAAAAAAACTTTTTTCTCTGCGAGCAATATTTCAATTGTAGGTTTAAACTGAACAATGCTGCTTAAGAAGACTGTAACATAGAAAGGTACTATCCGAACAGGAAAAAAATTAACACCGACAAAGTGATTCATAGAAAACTCACCTGGAAGATTGAATCAATTTGAAATTGAAGTAATTAGAAATTTTTGTAAATAATGTTTTCTTATTTCACGTCTTCCAACGGGTTTGATCACATTTTTTTTACTAATTAAATAAACAAATTTTAAAGACTCACGTTTGTGTTTTACTGTCAATAATACATTTTACATCCTGAAAAAGCCAAGAGGGGCTTGTCATCATCGAAAAAATACCAGGAAAGTTTGCGCCATTACTAAAGCACGCCAAGCATGCCAAACACGCCAAATCATTACTAATGCACGCCACGCATGCCAAACACGCCAAATCATTACTAATGCACGCCACGCATGCCAAACACGCCAAATCATTACTAATGCACACCACTGCTCGGGAAAGAGAAAACGAGTGTTTGACGCACTATTATGTTAATTTTTTGAAACAAACTTGTTAGCCTAAGCCGTACGGCCTCGTTAGCGTAAACTTTTGCATAAGCCAAAGCAGAAAAAACTAAATAAATCGGATATGGCAAAGTTAAGAATTTTCCGCGCAGTGGCGTGCATTAGTAATGATTTGGCGTGCTTTAGTAATAGCCCGTTTTTCAGCCGTTTCTATGGTCATTACTAAAGCACGCCATATACGCCAGTTCATTACTAATGCACGCCACTGCGCGGGAAAGAGTGTTTGACGCACTATTATGTTATTTTTTATATGGTCTCGTTAGCTTAAGCCGTACGGCCTCGTTAGCGTGAACTTTTACCTAAGCCTAAGCAGAAAAATATGAAAAAACTAAATAAAGCACTTGGGGCGAAGTTAAGAATTTCACCGCGCAGTGGCGTGCATTAGTAATGAACTGGCATGAATGGCGTGCTTTGGTAATAGCCGTTTCTGTTCTAGATCACAAGTATTCATAACACTACTAGACTGCACCCCGAGCACTACTGAAGCTGGTAAACAATACATTCCTTAGGTTGAATTTTTTGAATAATCATTACAAATGATTGGAAGGAAGAGCGAGAAGGAAGCTCATTAATTTTAGAATCGAAAAAGCAGAGGCTTCAAAAAAAGTTTTTTGTACAATGAAAGAAAGCTGTAAAGTGGAGGGAAAAAATAATGGGCATCTCCGTGAAGGGTGATAATAAATTGCTAGTGCATCGTTTATTAATGTTGGATGAAGTTGAAGTCTGTGCGGGGAATTTGGTGTGATCGTCTCGGAATCAACATCTTACAGGAGTAAATCTCATCTTAGAAATAAAATGAAAAAAATCTGTTCGCCTCCTGCTGATTCAATTGTGGAATCCAACGAACAGTAAGTCAAGGCGGGAATCTACAGTGTTGCAGATCATTCGGCTGCTCTAATCTAAGTTGGGAAGGTTACGCTGTGCGGCTATGTTTTCCGGCAATGAAGAGTTAAAATTTGTTGTCAGTAGGTATATAGGACTATACTAATCACTTTTGGAATTAGTGATCCTGTTTTGTGATGCATTTGATTGTGGTGTGTATGTATGTACAACCTATAAATTCAACAAACATGGAGGCAATGTTTTGAGAAGTATATTTCATAAAAAAAAGTTATTTCACTGAAATTTCATCCCTTCAAAAAAACTATTAGAGAATTTCGCAATGTTGACATTAAAAATTCTTCAAAATAATATTAGCATTTAGGAGTTTTACAAAAATGCTTACGAATGCTTATTTGAACGAAGTAATGAAAAAAGCAAACCATTCGTCTGTGTAAAAACAAGAAAGCGCATTTTGAGATCGTTGTTATTACAATTCAAAAATTAGAGCACAAAATAAGAACACCTTTTAACGAAATTTCGCTAATAGATGGCAAGAATTTTTTTCGTTTGCACGCGAAAGTATCGCAAAGCTCCAACAAAATGCTTGTTTTTGTCTCACAAAAAATTCTTGTTGCATCTTCCTATGAGACGTTTTTGTGAAGTCCCATTAAAACTTGCAGTTACCGTTTTTGTGAAGTCCCATTAAAACTTGCAGTTACCGTTTTTGTGAAGTCCCATTAAAACTTGCAGTTACCGTTTTTGTGAAGTCCCATTAAAACTTGCAGTTACCGTTTTTGTGAAGTCCCATTAAAACTTGCAGTTACCCATAATTATGGCTTTCAGAACTACGAGAACAAAAGCAAGGAAAAACGGAATAAGAAAATGAATAACATAATCATTTTCGTTCACTCTTAGTGAATGGAAAATGAATCGACCGAGAAACATATAAAGTTAATGAAAGAACACCTTGGTCAAATGCTGAGATATCCATTGAAAATACTACCATTTTCTAATATTAAAATGTTATCAATTTGATAACTTCCAGATTTTAATCAAATAATAATATGTTGTTTTCAAGTAGTCAAATGGGGCGAAATACTAGAGATAAAAAATCATTCAAATAATCTGCAAGAAGTTAAATTTTTATTTATACAATTAGAACGATATTGTAGAAAACAGTTAAATTCATTTATTTGTGGACTTAATTAGAAATAACTGATCGAACGGAAAATAAAAACAATTTTAACAGAAATTGAATTGATTTTGTCGTGCTTATGCTAAAATTTGTTTCATCTTTCTGGTATACTGAACTTTGCTCGATTTTCCTGGCGTCCTTCAAAAAACAACAAGTCCAATTCAACATTCAAGTATAATGGAAGCCGTTTCTGTTTGTTTTGTTCCAGTTACTCGTCCATCTGAGTGAGGGATTGAAGTGGAAAGAGATCATAATGCAGAATGTAAGTGAACGCTTTGCAGTAGCCGGGTCGCTGGATTGACTCACACTTGGTCACCATGTTGCTGGGCGTATTTCTTGACGATCTGCTCTTCCCGCAGCTTGACAACTTGCATGAAGTTGTTCACCTGATGAAACATGGGTCTGAGATGCAACTGCTTTTTGAAGGTTTGAAAAGAATGCTATGAAAAAGATCGATGAAAAACGAAGAGAATGGAGTAGAGAAAAGTAAAGATGGGAAGGAAAAGAGCGATAAAATGTTGTAAATGAGGAGCGAACTGAAAAACAACGAAAACAAGTATAAAGATAAAGAGAGAAGCAGAGAGGGAGAAGAATTAGAGAGTGAGCTAGAAAGAAAGAGAAAGAAAAGATAGTCGATAATTGTTAGAAGATAGTCGAAAGAAAATAAAGAAAGCCCAGTCTACCGCAACCCTAGATGTTCATGTGCGGAATTTCAGAAATGTCTAAATTTCCTCGATTCTCAAATCATTGAAACCAATTTAGCTTTTGTTCTCGTAGGTGATTTTAATTTTAATCAAATAGACTGGGATCTTACGACGACTAAAGTTTCTGATTCTCGTCCAGCATCTATTTTTCTGTCCTTCTGCTTATCTGCTAGACTTACCCAGCATTTCGCGGCCCTACTAGGTCAGACAAATTTTTGGATGTTGTACTATCTAACCATGCCCCCACTATAATCAACTGCCACACTATTCCTACACTACCTTCTCCAGACCGCTGCCTGATTTATTACAAAATATTAGCGTCGAAGCCCAAACCAACTTTAATACATTTTTTGAATTTTCAGAATGTCAATTTAACTCTAGCTGAAAAGTTGATAAAAGGGTTTTAATTTTGATTGGGTTGGTGTATTGAGTTTTAGCAATAACTCTGACGCTCTACATATATGAAGCTTTTTGTGGAATTGTGAAACAAATCATAGAGAAAACTGTGCCTTTGAAAGCTCAAAAAATCAAAAATTCGCGGGCTTCTTAGGAAGAATAGAAGACTATACAAGAAATTCCATTTAACAGCTCTGAATCCTTTTAGATTCCATCTGTTCTAATAAAGACTTTCAATCAAGAGACACTGTAGTACCAGTCAACGGAAGACCATCTTCTCCAGACATCTCCATTTGTTCGCTGGACTTACTTTCTCAAGTCTCATGGAAAACAATACCATCTGGAAGCTCCAACCATCTACCCATCGTAATCATCCTTGAGGGTTCCAACTACATCCGTACGCACAGGAAAGTCTCCTTCACCAACTTCGGAAAAGCGAACTGGAAAATCTTTGAACAGCTCGTCGAAGAAAAGTTATCCACGACACCTCTTCCCGACCTCCCCGCCGCCCAAGCTGAGTCCTTCTTCCGGAAGATCCTGTTATCTGCAGCCGCCAGCTCAATCCCACGCGGTCGCATCAAGAAGAGAAACGTTGCCTTAACACCAGAAATCCGAGATTGAATGACCAAACGAGACGCTTTACGAGAATCAGACCCATCAAGCCAAGACATCAGCACCCTCAACATGAACATCAGACGAGCCACGGACAGAAACAAAAGGGACATCTGGAGAAACTTCATGGAGACCTTTGATCCCAAACTAGACAGCAAGAAACTGTGGAAAACGATCAAGATGTTGAATGATAAAGGACGTCCCCCACCAAACTGCGCCATCGACTTCGGGAAAGGACCCCTCACACCCTCCTTCGAAATCGCGAACCAGTTCAACAAACGCTTCACACGCCCAGTCGACTACAAAACAAAAAAGGAAAATCGGAAAACCATGAAGAAAGTTCACAACATCCACGCTAAAGATTTTGTCGAGTACTCAGAGGCCGCAGTGAAATCAGCTATTAAGAAGACAAAGAAATCAACAGCCCTCGGACCGGACGGACTCGCTCCAATACTCTTCCATTATCTCGGGAACAGAGGTATAGCCGCCCTCACAAAGCTAATCAACGACTCCCTCAGCTCTGGCAGAATTCCCATGATTTGGAAATCTTCAGTCATTCTCCCACTCCTGAAAGCAGAAAAAGAGGCAACGGATGGACCAGGATACCGACCGATCTCCTTACTCTCACCGATGGCGAAAATCATAGAACGACTTCTATTGGAAGAACTCAAGCCGTACGTAAGAGTAGCTGAGCACCAGCATGGATTCACCACAGGAAGATCCACCACCTCTGCCCTCCTCACTCTTTCAAAAGACGTAGCTGCAGGTTTTAACGCGAAGAGACCAGCTAAACGTACAGTGATGTTGGCAATCGACATGTCAAAGGCCTTCGACAGCATAGACATAGCGGTACTCATAAATCTCGTCCTACAAACCGACGCTCCAAACTTCGCAAAGAAATGGCTAGCATCGTACCTCAGAGGACGAACGAGCCGTACATCCTTTCGCGACGTCCTCTCAAGCTCATCCCTGATCAGAAGCGGAGTCCCTCAAGGCAACGCACTCTCACCGCTTCTTTTCAATTTATATCTAAGCGATCTTCCGAACAACGATCCAAACATCAAAATCGTCTCTTATGCTGATGATATAACGCTATGGCCGTCAGATCCGAGCATTTCCACTGCCTCGCTACACATACGATCCGGTCTCCCACACATCGAAAAGTTCATCCACGATCGTGGACTATCTATTTCTCCTACCAAAAGCCAGCTTCTACTCTTCACACCTTACAGCAAAGAGTACAAGACTATCCTAGATGTCCCGATCGGAGGTCAGAGCGTACCCACCCCACCGTGAATACCGCCAAAATCCTTGGAGTTACATATGATTCTATGTTCACATTCAGTCATCATGCGAAAGACATAGCAGGCCGAATGTCGCAACGTAACAATGTACTGAAGGCGCTAGCCGGCAGTACATGGGGCAACCAAAAGGAGACACTCCGTCTCACGTACAAAGCCATTTGCCAATCCATATACAGCTAAGCAGCTCCAGCCTGGGCCAGCTTTCTCTCCTCCTCAGCCCCAAATTTCAAAGAGGACAGAACAATGGCCTGCGTATCGTAACAGGAAACCATCAAATGGCCAGCGTCGACCACATACATGCTGGAGCTACAGTTATGAGATCGAAATCGCACCTTCACATGCTATCAGCCCAATACTTGGCAAGGACCTTGAGCCAAACTCACTTCCATCATGGATTATTTCTCCAAGGACCCCCACCACGCAACATGAAAGCTGATCTTTACATCGCATGCAGAAGCACTGTTGAAAGAGCCCTGTCGGAAACAGCAGAGAAGAACAACGGGAGAAGCGTCGCCAACCGAGTCCACACAAACATGGTCTCAGAAGGAAAGGAAACCATCCAAGGTCCAGTCATACTGGGCGGCCGACCACCACCGGACATAATTGAAGAAGAAGTGGACCTCTCCAGAAACGCCCGCTGCACGCTGAGCCAACTCCGCTCAGGCTACAGCAGGTACACCAACCACTACTTACACCGGATTGATGACTCGATACCTGACTTCTGCCCAGACTGTCTCAATGGACCTCACGACGTGGCCCATCTCTTCAAATGCGCTAGACGTCCAACAAGACTCACGTTGGAAGATCTCTGGATGAAACCAAAAGAAGTAGCCTCATTTCTGAGACTATTGTGAAGGAAAGAAGAAGAGATGTATTTAAAAATAAAAAAAGAGAGGAGAGAGAGAGGGAGAGAGCGGCTCTCCATAGCCAACTCTCTTCGACGCGAGACGTTTGCTGGCAACAACAACAACAACAAGAGACACTGTAACTTACGACTTTGAGAAAGCATCAGTTTTCAATTAAGTTTTCTCTTCTTCTTTCAATCAATCTCATTTAGATGAACCATTAATCTCAACAATAAGGACTACTACTTCCATTGATTTCGTTGTTATCGATCCCTCAATTGAATACAGCTATTTAAAGAAACTTCCATCGCGAAACTCTACATCACCCGATGGTATTCCATATGCATTTCCACATAAAGGGCACTGCTTGTACGATTTCTTTGCCTTTCTCTCTCTTTTATTCAAAAACTTTCTTCTACATGACGTTACACCATCGCTCTGGAAACGTGCCATTGTGAAAACAGTATATGAACGCAAGGGTAGTTCAAATGACCTTAACAATTATCGACCAATGTCTCTGAATTGTAGCACCAGCTAGGTATTTGAGAGAATAATACTTTTGTTGACTACAAAAAAGCTTTTGATACCATTCCAGGAGAACTACTTACTTTGTAAAAGTTATCGTATTACGGTGTTTCCGGGTGCCCTTGCCGACTGGTCTAAAAAGTGGGGAATCTCTATCTCGACCACTAAAACGGTATTCATGCGGATAGGACAATCCCACCATTCTTGCAAGTTGACCGTTTGTGATTTTGAACTGCCTTGTAAATAAGAGTATTCCCTACTCCTCTTTGATCTCAAGCAACGGATTTTTATGCCGAGCAGAGGAGCGGATTGTTCGTAGAAACTTGTGCAAAAAACGTGTGGTTTGACGGGAACCGAACCCGTGAACTTTTGCATTCCGGCCGAATACTCTCCCCACTGAGCTAACCACGCACACATGATAATGTACATTTTAAGGCCCATACAACATGCCCCCCCTCTCAACACCAAGGTCTCTCGAGGTCTAGGGTCGAGGTCTAGGCGCCTTTTTTTAGCTCGTGCTCGGGTTTTCTTCTTTTTCTCTCTTTTTTCTTTTTCACTTTTTATTCTCTCTTCTCATCCCGGTTCGGCCCCCATGTAAATAAGAGTATACCCTACTCCTCGCTGATCTCAAGCAACGGAGCTGATTGTTCGTAGAAACTTGTACAAAAATTGTGTGGTGTGACGGGAACCGAACCCGTGACCTTTCGCATTCCGGGCGAATGCTCACCCCACTGAGCTACACACGCACACATGATAATGCACATTTTAAGGCCCATCCTGAGGTTTCTTAACAGCCTGAGGTTTCTTATTTCCGTGACTTGGGCGTAGTATACGATTCTAAATCAATTTTCAAATATCATATCTCTAACATTTGTATCAAAACAAGATCTAAATATAAGTTTTTTGATTTCACGTTCTTTCCAAACACGAAACAAGCATCTTCTGTATAGTCTGATCAATACATACGCCAGACCCATCCTAGAATTCGCCTCTGAGGTTTGGAGTCCTAGCGAAACCTCTTCTTGTGAAAAACTAGAAAAAGTCCAAATGTAATTCACTCGCTTAATTTTTAAACTTTCACAATACAATTTACCATCTTATAAACGAAGTCTTGAATTTCTAAACGGACGGACTCTATATTCACGTATAAAAGCAATAGATTTGCAGAATATTTACAAATCTGTTTTTGGTAATATAAAGACATCATAGAGCTTTCTTAAATTCGCACCCAGAACTCGTTTCACTAGAGTTTTTTTTTTAAATTGCTTTCACCGGTCTGTAAAAAAAAGCTCAAGAATTTTTTTACCATTTCGAGTCGAAACAATGTGGAATGAGCTACCCGAGTCATTTTTTGATTGTTCATTTAATAAGTTTGAGTATTTGCTAGAAATCTCGATAATCAATTGACTCGGATTATTGGGCCACCTTCCATTGGAGGTGACCGCCTCTTAAACCATGTGCAATGGACAATACAACGCCAAATGAAGCAGTTCAATACCTCCCTTTGTCCTCACCTAACCCCTGCCACGATAGGGTAATAAATGGATGAATATTGAAAGGTATGAAATAAGGAAAACTGGTAAGCGATAATAAGGAAATTTTAGCTGGCTGGGGCTACATACTCCTAGGGTTTCTATGAGGCAGTTTATGTCATAATGGTGTACAAATTTTTCTGACAGTGTATAAAAAAACCCAATCCAATTTCAAGCTTTGTTAAAAACTGGGTGTTTTTATAAACGGGGAAAGCAGGCTGACCATGATGGTGATGGGCAGGGCAAGAACCATGACGCCGCACACAATTGCACCACTTCCCACCAGTTTGCCAGCTCAATCAATTACCTTTTTACTATAGAGGTTGCAATATCAAAATGATTTCATGGTTATTTTGAGATGGTAACTAAAACTAATATGTACGTTAGCACCGAGAAAGCTTCTTTACGGTGCATATTCGAACTCATCGATCTTTCTTTGTAGAAGGGAGCGCGTTACCACTACACTATCGAAGTCGCATGGTTAACCTTTACCACTACACTATCGAAGTCGCATGGTTAACCTTTATCACTACACTATCGAAGTCGCATGGTTAACCTTTACCACTACACTATCGAAGTCGCATGGTTAACCTTTACCACTACACTATCGAAGTCGCATGGTTAACCTTTACCACTACACTATCGAAGTCGCATGGTTAACCTTTACCACTACACTATCGAAGTCGCATGGTTAACCTTTACCACTACACTATCGAAGTCGCATGGTTAACCTTTACCACTACACTATCGAAGTCGCATGGTTAACCTTTACCACTACACTATCGAAGTCGCATGGTTAACCTTTACCACTACACTATCGAAGTCGCATGGTTAACCTTTGCGACAAGGTTATTTATTTTGCGTTGGCATGAAGTGGAAAGTTAAATGAAAATGTACGTCAAGTTTGAAGATACCAGGGCTGATGAGAGATACATTACCTTGCAAAATTCTATCAAAAAAGTTTTTGAACATAACTTCGCAAAGAGAGAACGTATTGTCTTGATCTTTTGATCTCTTCGAGTATCTTCAGAGAAGTGTTTTCTGTAGTTCTAGAAAAATATGTCAGCTTCAAAATGAAAGAAACTCATTCGCACCAAAACTCGAATTTTCCATTTTTTCTATGTAAAAAATTATTTTTTCTTTCTTGGTGGAATATTAGACTTTTTTTCTTCAAAAACTTGTCTTATTGAAAGTGAAAAACCTTTTCAGATCTGTTTCAGATCGGAGTGAAGTTTATTATCAGAAATGGATAATCTGTTATACAATTGTTTTCTGGTGGCAGTTTGATTATTAAAGTATTCTTATTATTATAGTACTTAATTTTCTGCCATCTTATGTGAAACAAATGTTTAAAGTTTCAAACTACTCGATATAATATAAAAAAAGGTATCAACGAAAAATCTAAATTTGATAGAACTTTGCACGATACTGTATGTCGCTGGGAAGGTGAAGATCAATGCTATGGCAGCGTTTGACTGTCAGGAGATGAACCGGAAAAAAGGAGGGGGCAGAATGGTCTGGAGAGCCATTTAGAAGAGTTTCATCACAAGGTAATCCAGAAAAAAAAGGAGAGAATAGTTGTTGATGAATAAAATTTTATGTGGTACAATTTCGAGCGGGAAAATTTTTCTCACAGTTTGTTTTGTTTGCTAAACTTAATATGTGTTGATGTATTCATTCAATTGTTTTTTATGCTTCCATGTTCATTTTTTCTCGTCACAGAAAACTATTTGGACGATTGAGTAAAAGTGTAAACTCTTACCGACTGTCACCGGGACGAGGTCGCCGTAGCCCACGGTAGCCATTGTGACAACACTCCTAAAATGATACTCATGAATAAAACCACTTAAACTGTAAAGTATGGTAGCTGTACTATATATGTACAGTCTGGCTTTGCTAAATTAAAAAAAAAAAAGATGGGACACCTCGAGCTCATTTGTTCTCAATCGACCCTCTTGTTCTCAATCGACCCTCTTGTTCTCAATCGACCCTCTTGTTCTCATAGAGATTGGTGACTTATCAAGGGCTCTCTTGAAAAGTCAATAATGTCTACAATTCCACCTTCCATACTCACTCTACAAATTCCAACAGTTCCGTTGCCGTTCGTGATGTCCCTTATTGAAGATCTCTTCTCGAAACATCTTCAGCCCGTTCAGAAGACACTGTCAGACCAAGCAGCAGAGATTTCTTCTCTACGTCAAACTCTAGCGGAAGTTCAGAGTAGCTTATCTCCAGTTTCTCTTCGTCCACATATATACTCAGCAGTGGTTGAGTGTACAATCAGGGATAAAGACATGCTAATGAGGAAGTCCAAGCGAGCGGTTCTTCTTCGACTCCCCGAGAAGGCTGTCGCCGATGAAACCCACAAAAACGACCAAAGAACCATTGAGCAGATCTTTCAAAAAATAAACTCGTCCGATCTCATGAGGTCCCTCAAAACTGGCAAGATCTCTCACCATCGCCACCCTGTGGGTGCCCCTCGGCCCTCCACGTCTACTGGACGACCGATCAAAATTGAGTTCGTCAACTCATGTGACCGAGACATGTTCCTCATGCTCTGTAAACAAGTCAAAAGTGTCCCAAAAGGATGTCATATCAGATCCGATCTCTCTCCCGCTGAACTAATCGCTGAGCGTGACTGTAAACGAATTTCCCTGGAATCTTCTCATATTCCCGTCAGACTGGTCGACTCTCATCTGGAACCAGTCCTCCCTCAACAAAAATGGAAAAACAAGAGAAAATCTCTCATTAACACCCAAACCACATCCCTTTCTTCTCCACCTGCTCTAACTCGGACCTTTGCAGCTGTAGCGTCCTCCTCTACTCGGATCAGAACCCTCCCTCTACAAGTGAAATCCCCTTATTCAATACCCCTATCTTCTCTGCCACGACCCCTCCACCAGCACCGCAGCCTTCTTCTCGTCCTCGCCTTTCTCTTATTCCCCGACCTCGAGTCCCTCTTACCTTGTCCAAAAAATCAGAAAATTGCATCGTCAATAAATCGCTGACCCTGAATGAGCCTCCAGTAGTCATCAGAAGAAGCGCACGCACTCAGCAGATGGCTGCGGACAAGAAGAAGCGATCGAAATAGCAATTAAAGAGAGTGAGTTCATCCAAGCTTGAATGTGTCTCATTCAATGCTCGCTCGATTAAGAACAAATTATATGATCTTCACCATCTACTTAGATCGTCCTTCCATGACATTCTATTCGTTTGTGAAACATGGCTGAATTCTTTTGATCCTGATTCACTTCTCACTGACGCTCTCCCATACCTCATGTTTAGAGCAGATCGTCTTGATAACAGCCGCGGTGGTGGAGCCGCTTTACTTGTTAGCAATAAACTTTCTCCGGTCAGTGTATCCTCATTTTCTCAAGACTCAATTGAATGCATAACTATTGACATCTTTCCAAATGATTCATGTACACTTCCTTTTCCCTCTCTTCGACTTGTTTCCTGTTACCGATCGCCTAACTCTCCCATGAATGCCATTGATGATCTCATCAGTTACCTCATTCCTCACTGCTCCATTCCTTACCCTGTGATCATCTGCGGAGACCTGAACTTCCCGAATGCCGATTGGTCAGCAGCCCCTCCCCCACCCAAGACAAGGAACCCAACTTTTTTTCACAATTCACCAATGACTACCACTTAACCCAGCTTAACCCATGTATTGACTCCAACTCGCTCATCCAACATTATCGATTACGTTTTTTGTAACCATGATCTCATCACCGATTGCATAACTTCTCATCCTTTCTCGACGAGCGATCATCTATCAATAAATCTTTCGATCTCTAAATGCTCCACGCGTCCCAATAGATCATGCTCTAAGTTACTCCCTCAATGGAGAAAGGCCGACTGGAATGCCATCAGTCAATCTCTTTTCCCTGTAAATTGGACGATTGTATTTTCCACCTTGAGTATTGACCAATGCGTTCTTCATCTCACAGATGTTCTATCTTCTCTTGTGCATCAATATGTACCATTATCGAAGCTCCGTAAACCTCATTTGAAATACCCCTCAAAAATTCGAAGAATATTTAGTTTTCTACATAGATCTAAGAAAAAATATCCATCAGCAACCTGTACTATGAGAACATGCAGAAAGTTACATAAGGCTATTTTCAAATTCGAATGTGAACGAGAGAATCTGTTAAGTTTTCCAAAGAATTTCATGCAATTCTACCGTACCATTGCAAACCGCACTAAACCTAACAACACAATTTCGTCTTTGATTGTTAACGATGTTCCATTAACATGTCCTCTTGAGATTTCTAACACATTCGCCAAATTGTCCGCTTCTGTAACCTCAAATCCAGTTCAAGGTCCATTATCATTAAGCTGTTATTCAACTCCTATTGTGTACAACTCCATTCTATCTCCAATAGACATTCACAATCTCATCAAGGGTATTGTTCCCAAAATTAACACGTCTCCTGATGGTTTACCTAACATTTTCATCAAGAACTGCAAAGACGCTTTGTCACTGCCACTAGCCATAATATGTATTTTCTAACTGCTTAACACTTGGTTACTACCCAGCGGCATGGAAAACAGGTTTGATTAAACCGATTCACAAGAAAGCTAGCAAAAGTGATGTTAACAATTATCGTCCTATCACTCTCGTCAGTTCGTTGTCTAAGCTATTCGAGAAGCATTTGTACAATGTAATTTACCAGCATCTTGAAATGAATACCATTTTACACTCCAATCAGTCTGGTTTTCGTCGAAATCGGTCGACTACTTCATCTCTTGTTGAGTCCCACGCTTTGTATCTTTCTTTCCTATTCAGGAAAATCCCTTTTGACATCTGCCTGATTGACTTCTCAAAGGCATTCGACATGGTCGATCATCGACTCCTTCTTTACAAGCTTGAATGTGCAGGTATCCACTCGTCTCTATTGTGTCTTGTTTCTTCGTTTCTCTCACAGCGATCTTTTCGTGTGAATGTTGATGACAATCTTTCTGATGAACAAAGAGTGGCCACCGGTGTTCCTCAGGGAAGTTGTTTAGGCCCCTTGTTCTTATCGATAATCATAAATGATATTGTTGACAAGATTCCAGAGAATGTACATTGTTTTCTTTATGCCGATGATGTTAAGATTTTCTCCGATGATCCTATTGCTCTACAAATAGCTTTGAATTTAATAGCCGACTACGCCTTCAAATGGTCTCTCTCCATCTCATTCGCAAAGTGTCTGATCATTCATTGTGGTCCTAACAACTCAGGTATACAATACCATACTAACCATCACAAACTACCGACCCAGTCTCACGCTCGAGACCTTGGAATTTTATTTGAAAGCTCACTATCATTTTCCACTCATATTGAAAGTACTATCTGCAAAGCTAGCAAGTGCATGAATATCATCTTCCGATCTCTGAAAACATCATCAATACCATTAATACTCAAAGCTCAAACTTATGTTCTACCACTCCTAGAGTATGGATCTGAGATCTGGTCCCCAACTTCTATAGGCCTCATAAATGCCTTAGAACGCGTTCAAAGATCTTTTACCAGAAGGCTTCTAGTTCGAGCCGGCCTCCCCAACTTGAACTACCTTCGTCGTCTGAGTTTTCTATCTCTTAACACACTAGAATATCGGCGATCGATAGCTGATCTGTGTTTCGTTCACAAAGTTGTTCATGATGCAATTAGGCTTGATAAGAGCACGCTGTTCCGCATTCTTCCTTCTCCTTATGGAAACCGCAAAACACATTCATTGCGATTCGTACTCCCCTTCAAATTTCCTCAGTCTCAAAGTACGTGTGTATCTAGATCCATTAATGTATGGAACTCGTTGCCTTCTAATGCTGTATCTTGTAAGTCACCAAGTGCTTTCAAAAGATTTCTTCTCCAACTCTCCGATTCTGTGAATTTCGTTTGCTCGAAACTTCGCCTTAATTGACTTTTCCTCCTGTGAACATGTCATATTTTCGTTGTTAATTAATTAATTTATTTTTTACTCCCCTCGAACATTCGGTGTTAGTTTGTATCACCAAAACTGAGCTCACTTAAGTGACAGTGATCCGTTTTGTATACCCATTCATCAACATAATTGTATACAACCTGGAATAAAGAATGAATTACCAAACTAGGAAAATAAAATGAGCATCGAAAAATAATATAATAAATTGACATTTGTTTTTTTATTTATTTCTTCAGATAAATTTCTGAAACAAAAATGCGACAACACTCGGAATATGGTGAACACATGATATTGTACATTCTCTACATGTTAGGTAACTGCAGATTAAGTAGTTCTGATATAACGAGAAAACTCAATCTTGCTTCCAGGGCAAGTACAGTGTGAGCAGAAACAATTTCATAGGGAAGCTTACAATAATATCTAGCGAAAAGGCGGAAGAATGGAAATTGACATTCGACAATTTTCTTTGAGGTACTTTAGGCTAACTCGTTTTTGATCATCATATTAGTCTAAAAAAGAAAAGAAATTCAAGCGCACTCGTTTGACTCAAGCGCAGTTTCAATCATTGTATAATGTGAATTATAGATCGTGGATTTCCAGTGAGGTTTTCGTTGAGATTAGGTTTCAACTGACCACCAGAAGGCTGCAGGTATGGAGATGAACTTGGTGTCCGGCTCGTCTTTCTCGAGGAAGTAGATGAGAGTGGAGAAGAAAATGACGACGGTCATCATAACAACTCCAACCATCTGCATTTGCTTCTTGCTCTTTTGCAGAGTCAGCGCGAAGTTGGCGAGGCCTGCACACAGTGGTTTGCATAGTTGGCAGCCTCTCTATAAGCCTAAATCACTATCTTTTTGTCTTTGATTCTCCTTCTTTATTTTTGCGCTAGATCATCGAAGGTGAACCTGGCGAAAATCTTCCCAATTTAGCAATCCTGATGACTCTCAAGACCCGCAAGAGACGAACGGTGAGGAAAGCCCATCGCACTTTTCTAATGTTGTCGCCGCTCAAGCCGACCTGGAGGGAATAAAATTAGTTTCGAATATAATTTTTTCTACAACGTTTGCTCGGTGACTTTGACTAATGACTTGAACATTGAGACGCTCGAATGAAAGTTTATGGCTACATGTTATAGCAGGGATAGCATGACAAAACATGTAGTTATGTGGGCTCAAAAGCAGCGACTTACAAGAAGCAGCAGCATTTCGCAGAGAAAAGGCAGAATGGAGAGTAGATCGATCACATTCAGGAACTGGCGAACGAAAGCTATCTTTCGAGGAGCGACCCATAATCTAGAAGACATTGGTTTGACCCTCTCATGGATTAAGAGAGAGAGAGCATTTAAAAAACGAGAGAGCAAAACTGAAAAAGTGAGATAGTGAAAGGAAGATCAAAATGAAGAAATTAGAAGAGAGTAGTGCGGATCAATCTAAAAACTGAATAAACCACCTTTTCAAAAACAAAAACTTTTTTGAAAAAACTTAATAAAGGAAACAATTATTAAACGGTTTTTGCAGTGTAATTTCAAATCTCACACATACTCAAATAGAATCAATTCTCGAAACAAGCCTTTTAGCAATATTCAATGGTGTCTATGTAAAAAAAGAAAAATTAACTTCTAACCATACCTCAGCATGTATTCTGCTGTGAAGTATACGACACAGAGATTCTCGACGTAGTTGAAGATCGGATGTTCTATCATTTCTACCTTGAAAGATCTTCACTTAATGAACGATCTCAATGGAAAAACATACGTCGATGATGAACGTCTCAATGGAAAAACATACGTCGTACGTATCTAGTATGAAGGGTTTCAAAAAAGGAAGAGAATCAAAGAAATAGGAAAGAGAGCGTGAGAGAGAGGAGAGCAAAATGAAAAGACAGGGAGGGAAAGAGAAAGAGATATAGAGGTGGAAAAGAGATGTAAAAGAGATAGAGAGAGCGAGAAGAAGAAAAGATGAGAATGAAGAGATAAAAAGTGAGGAAGAGAGAGATAATTATAACCTGGGTCTGATCTCCCCCCTTGACAACTGTCTTCGACTCCACCGTAATCCCTCCAGCCATATTCGGATAAGTCGGGTAAGTCGCCGTTCTACAAAAGAACACACATACTATAAAAGCGTACTTCAATGACCAATTCCCGAAGATCACGGAGATCTCAGATTGGAAGGTTTGTAACTCACTAACTTTTAGTTAAACTTTTTCTCTTTTTTCAGCAGTTATACATATTATATGTATCATACATACGTTGTCGTGATATTCAAACAAAGTGTTTTTTCTCAGAAAGAAAATTCCTCGTGGTGTGCTTCAACAAGAAAAGCAGTGCACGAAAACCAACGCGTAAATGGGCTGGCCAGAGTCGTTCTTCTGTGGTACTTGGAACTCTGGAATGGAGCCAAGTATGAGAGCGGCCACAGACAAGACGACGAATGATGTCGATGTAACCTGAAAAATCACTCAAGTAGGGTTATGCTCTTAGGTATCGAGCCTTGGCTAATATAGAATCCAGTTTCTAGGTCTACGCATTCTGCAATACCATTTCCGAATCCTGAATTCGCGAAAATTCTCTCAACGTTCAACTCCTCACTTATTTTCGGTTATCTGAGAATTCTAAAAGAATTTGTAGGTATGATGTTTTTCAATACACAATAAAGGCTTCGACTTTCCCAATCTCAGAACTGTTTGATTAGTGAATACGTGTTAAGATGAGACTCCATTGATTTTGTATGACTTTTCGCCTTATGGCTTGAAATTTCCGCCCTCTTATAACTAAAGCATGACAAGATCATGAGTAAATGTTTGTAAAAGACACACCTCGAAAGCCTTCCACCAATTGGAAGTCGAGTGTCCTTCCAAGACCAACCATAGTCGCCTTCGCAACTTTGCACAACGAGCTCCGATGAAGTGGTCCTTCTCCTCAACATTCACTCATCTCTTCATACTTCTGAAGTGAGGTGGTTTGTTGCGATTTGTTTGGACGTGAGGTGGTTTGTTGCGATTTGTTTGGACGCTGAACCAGACTTGATTCAAGATCTTCATCTAAGCAGACCATATCCGCATTCGGACAAAGTCGGCCCAAACATTCGTTTTTCGATAGAAGCGGGAACTCATGTTAATCTTTCGATTCATCTACACACGCTGGGTCACCTCATTTGGTGGGTTCCATCGGGATCGAAGAACAGAAGAAAACTAAAGAGACATACAGAGGAAAAAGCTAAAACGATAAAACAGAAATCGAAGGTTGCCTACCAATATTCTCTTTCAAACACTGATGTAGATAGTTTTATTCTAGACAACTATTGATATAAGAGAGGTAATATATAAACACTTCTGATTATATAGGTTAAAACTTGAAAGTTCCGATTGCAAAACAAGGTATCTTGATTTCGATAGACATAGAAATGACGCACCGAGTTTGAGGGTTGAAAAACCTCATTCAACAAAAGATGAATGCAAGGTTTAAAATTGAAATTTAGCAGAAGAGAGCAGGAAATTTGAGGAGCTGAGAGTATGCAACGTTATTTTTGAAGAAAAGGGATTACACAGACTCTCTTCAAGTTTGCTCTCTTCAAAAATGATTCGTGTATGTAAATTTTTGTAAGTTGGATTGCCTTGAGGACACATTAGTATATGAGAAGTCTAATAACAAAGTTTTTATCTAGAATTTTAAAGATTTGTTTAGCAGCTCGCTTGTTTCCTCTATAGAGGTTTTTAATCGGTCAATTTTTGTTTTCTAATCTGAGTTTTAGCTTTGGTGATAATTATGTGCGAAGAATCTATTTGAAGCAAAATGTGACAGGAAGTATTCATCAATCAGGGGAGGAATCGGCCAGTTTTAGAATGGAAGAGATATCGTTTCCAGGGTAAATACGTTCCTTAAACTTTTTTGATTCAACAAACTTCAAATTTTTGATTTTCGATGATTTAAATCTGTTTTGAAACGAAAAATGTTTTGATTATATACATATGATGAAACAAAAAATTAAATACAATGAAACAAAAAGTAAAACACAATAAAGTAAAAATGAAAAACTCGTAGCACACTGGGATCTTGTTTTGCATCGGACACTGAGTGAAGACTCTGATTCTTTGAGTATTGAATGATAAGCTGCTCTTGAAAAACTTTCGAGCTCATTGGAACAAGTTTTTTCCTAGATCACAAGAACTTTCTTGTGGAAAACTGGTGAGAACAATGAATGTTAAAACAAGTTTAGTGGAATCGAAAACTTGATTGATGATTACTAAACACCTATTAAAGCATTAAAGCTTGAGTGAGAAGTTATAATTGCCTTTTATATTCATGAAATTTTTGATGTTTTAGAGTCTATTCGGATGTTCAGCTGACTTTTGCTTTCTAGTGGAAGCGGACTGAGTGGTAAGGAAGCTAGTCTTCCAAGTTAGAGGCAGTGATATATCTGATGAGACGAGTTATAAGTGAAAATAACATTAAAATCCTAGTCCGAGGGAGGGAACAAACCCAACCACCCCCCGAAGCTGATTTACAGAAGATACCTTTTTTCTAATGAAATTATCATTTGATCTACTGTTCTCTCCCGAATCTATGAAGAACTATCCAAAGAAAGTGTGAGAGATCGAGAGTAGTTCAGATATCTCAAAACGTCTCCTACATATCATACGTGTTCTCCTGGGCTAAACTTTTTTCCCTGAATTTTTCCTGAATTTTTTTTTTCGGTAGACTTTTTTCAAGACATGGCCTTGAGAAACTGTGTTTCTCACACATTGCCTTTTCCACATTATTCTGGGTAAATATCATGAGAATTGTACGCGGAGAAGCTCATGAGACTCGAGCAGGGAGAAAATAGGTTTTCATGGCTCAGAATATGTTGTACCTGAATGTGAAAAGGTACAGTGATTGTGGGTAAACTTAAACAAAAAATAAGTGCTCGCAGGAATGTTCTGATGGCACTGTTTTTTTCAGTCACCTCATACAAATTCTTGGAATTTTTCCCTGGAAGTTACTGAAACCTTTTTAGACCTATAAATAGTGCTTATCTTCTTCTGACTAATTTTTCCTTGAAAATGCATCCGAAGAAGCGCCAAAGTGATTAAGAAATCCTTATTTATCATTATTTCTCATCGGATGTTTCCCTAACCCGCACAAGAAATCTATGTATACGCGAATGTATGTGTCTTACAGAAACACGTAAATTTTTCTGGGTCTCGCAGCTTCCACTCTTTTTTTCCTCCAAAATCCAGCATTCCCTCATCTACTAATTTGTGTTATCTACAGGCTTCTTTCGGTGGTTGTATTGAAAATTCTTTGGCTCTTAACCCCTTATGGGCAGGCATACCCCGCGTTTCGTCTTGCGGACATCGGAATACTAGACGAAAATTTTGCTTTAAACGTTACGGTTTCGAAAATTTACTTCATTTCGAGCATCAGAGACTCCGATTCTTTAAAAAAATACAAAAAAATTTACATCAAAAATTTATTTTTACAAAAGAAATATGTTTACATCAAAAAACGCTTAGGCTTAGTAGAAGTTAACGTTAACGAGGCCGTACTGCTTAGGCTAACGAGACCGTATAAAAAAAATCTGCACTGCCTGGCGTCTAGTATGCCCATCAGAGAATAAGAGCCAATCCTTTTTCCCATGTCGTATGAAAACAGCTGTGCTCTGGCTTTCTTTGAAATCTAACATGAACAGATAATAATAAAAAGCGAAGATACATACATATATGTATATGTATGCACATTGTTTTGGCGCAGAACTCGAAGTGAGTTTGGTTTCAAAGAGAACGATGGATTGGTTTTATTTTCTTACTGGTTTTATGCTAAATATTTCTTTGATTCTTCCTCTGCAATTCGAGTGTCATTAGTGTGAGATAAAAGATAGTCTTCTGCCTACTTGGGCAGTCGTGTGAGGGGCGACACAGTACTGCGTGAACGGCGAGCAGCAGTCGTCCATCTTCGACTTGCTCACTGCCCAAAATCTGGAGAAAGAAGGACACCAAGACTCGAGAAAATTTCGAGTCTGTCTGGAATTTGGGAAACCAAGAGAATCTCAATATAGCGATCAAGAAAGAGAGAAACAGAGTTAAATAGAGCGAGTAAGAGGGAGATAGAGTAGAAAAACGGAATGACTGAAAAGGTGAAAAACTCTTGAAAGACTAGGAAAATTAAAGCCCGAAAATCATCCTCGCTTTTTCCAAATTTTAAAAAGATATTAACCTTAACTCAGCCATGAATTTGTCAAAGCAGAGATCTTTAGGCACATGCAATTTACCCGTCGCGTAGAAATCGTATATGGGGTCAAAGTACCTGAAATGATGAGAACCATCTTGTTGGCACAGCAACATTGATTTCTCATATTTTTCAAGACCAAATTTGTTTGATTTATTCTTTTTACACCATATTTGGTATCGTGAAGTGTTTGAAGTCCAACTTAATGTTTTAATAAATTACTTGCTTTGTATCGCAGATTTTTATTAATAAAAGAGTAGGGTCCATATGTTGATTATTAACCAACCTCGGAACTCTTTCAAAGAAGTACTCTTCCTCCGGCTCGAAATAAGCGTCCGCCCACTGTCTCCGATGCTCATGATCCATGCGAACGAATTTCCCAAGTAGCGTTTTGGGACCAAAGCGTGCGATTGAGCGCGTTCGAATACGGTAGCTACTGCCTCCGATGTTCAATCGCAGGATGATATCCTAACAAAAGTACTTGATGTTCTCAGTTAACACGTACTTTATTGTTTCTTAGGCTTTTCGGCTCGAATGTTATAATATAGTTCCGTCGAAAAATATTTTATTGAATGTCGAAAACAATGAAAAGTTTTGAAAAGAAAACTCACTGCAAATATACTAAATTAATTAATTAAAAAAAAATATGAAAATAGTTGTTTGTGTTAGATGTCAAAAAGGGAACCATTAAACGAAAGATGAAGAATTTTGTTAGGAAAGAGAAGTAGAATCAAGAAGTTCTTCAGTGAATACAGCGTACTTGGCGCTTTTTTCGATATGGTCTTAATTGCTTACTCAACATATTCCTCAGCGAAATGAAAGCAAATACTTGTATTGTGTATCACTTTGTTTAATAACGCTAGCAATCTGCCACATATCTTATCTTTTTCATATAAACATTTTTTTCATCATGAAAATCATAAATTTTATCATATCAGTCGTTCCCTCGCTACACTCAGTCGTTCCCTCGCTACACTCAGTCGTTCCCTCGCTACACTCAGTCGTTCCCTCGCTACACTCAGTCGTTCCCTCGCTACACTCAGTCGTTCCCTCGCTACACTCAGTCGTTCCCTCGCTACACTCAGTCGTTCCCTCGCTACACTCAGTCTTTCCCTCGCTACTCACTCAGTCGTTCCCTCGCTACACTCAGTCGTTCCCTCGCTACACTCAGTCGTTCCCTCGCTACTCACTCAGTCGTTCCCTCGCTACTCACTCAGTCTTTCCCTCGCTACACTCAGTCGTTCCCTCGCTACACTCAGTCGTTCCCTCGCTACACTCAGTCGTTCCCTCGCTACACTCAGTCTTTCCCTCGCTACACTCAGTCGTTCTCTCGCTACACTCAGTCGTTCCCTCGCTACACTCAGTCGTTCCCTCGCTACACTCAGTCGTTCCCTCGCTACTCACTCAGTCGTTCCCTCGCTACACTCAGTCGTTCCCTCGCTACACTCAGTCTTTCCCTCGCTACACTCAGTCTTTCCCTCGCTACACTCAGTCTTTCCCTCGCTACACTCAGTCTTTTCCTCGCTACACTCAGTCTTTCCCTCGCTACACTCAGTCTTTCCCTCGCTACACTCAGTCTTTCCCTCGCTACACTCAGTCGTTCCCTCGCTACACTCAGTCGTTCCCTCGCTACTCACTCAGTCGTTCCCTCGCTACACTCAGTCGTTCCCTCGCTACACTCAGTCTTTCCCTCGCTACACTCAGTCTTTCCCTCGCTACACTCAGTCTTTCCCTCGCTACACTCAGTCTTTTCCTCGCTACACTCAGTCTTTCCCTCGCTACACTCAGTCTTTCCCTCGCTACACTCAGTCGTTCCCTCGCTACACTCAGTCTTTCCCTCGCTACACTCAGTCTTTCCCTCGCTACACTCAGTCGTTCCCTCGCTACACTCAGTCTTTCCCTCGCTACACTCAGTCTTTCCCTCGCTACACTCAGTCTTTCCCTCGCTACACTCAGTCTTTCCCTCGCTACACTCAGTCTTTCCCTCGCTACACTCAGTCTTTCCCTCGCTACACTCAGTCGTTCCCTCGCTACACTCAGTCGTTCCCTCGCTACACTCAGTCGTTCCCTCGCTACACTCAGTCTTTCCCTCGCTACACTCAGTCTTTCCCTCGCTACACTCAGTCTTTCCCTCGCTACACTCAGTCTTTTCCTCGCTACACTCAGTCTTTCCCTCGCTACACTCAGTCGTTCCCTCGCTACACTCAGTCGTTCCCTCGCTACACTCAGTCGTTCCCTCGCTACACTCAGTCGTTCCCTCGATACACTCAGTCTTTCCCTCGCTACACTCAGTCGTTCCCTCGCTACACTCAGTCGTTCCCTCGCTACACTCAGTCGTTCCCTCGCTACACTCAGTCGTTCCCTCGCTACACTCAGTCGTTCCCTCGCTACACTCAGTCTTTCCCTCGCTACACTCCGTCTTTCCCTCGCTACACTCAGTCGTTCCCTCGCTACACTCAGTCTTTCCCTCGCTACACTCAGTCGTTCCCTCGCTACACTCAGTCGTTCCCTCGCTACACTCAGTCGTTCCCTCGCTACTCACTCAGTCGTTCCCTCGCTACACTCAGTCGTTCCCTCGCTACACTCAGTCTTTTCCTCGCTACACTCAGTCTTTCCCTCGCTACACTCAGTCTTTCCCTCGCTACACTCAGTCTTTTCTCGCTACACTCAGTCTTTCCCTCGCTACACTCAGTCTTTCCCTCGCTACACTCAGTCTTTCCCTCGCTACACTCAGTCTTTCCCTCGCTACACTCAGTCGTTCCCTCGCTACACTCAGTCTTTCCCTCGCTACACTCAGTCTTTTCCTCGCTACACTCAGTCTTTCCCTCGCTACACTCAGTCGTTCCCTCGCTACACTCAGTCGTTCCCTCGCTACACTCAGTCGTTCCCTCGCTACACTCAGTCGTTCCCTCGCTACACTCAGTCGTTCCCTCGCTACTCACTCAGTCGTTCCCTCGCTACACTCAGTCGTTCCCTCGCTACACTCAGTCTTTCCCTCGCTACACTCAGTCTTTCCCTCGCTACACTCAGTCTTTCCCTCGCTACACTCAGTCTTTTCCTCGCTACACTCAGTCTTTTCCTCGCTAATCTCAGTCTTTCCCTCGCTACTCTGCAAGACACTTGTTCCCTGCTATCTTTATTGAAGAATGAGCTCTTCGCCTGAAGCTCAAAACGTCAATGATGACACAGCGGTTCTGCAAAAGTCTCTTCAAAACTTTCTAATAGCTGAAGAAAAGAGTCCATCTTTACCAGGTCATGTGATTCTTCTGATTAAAACTTGTAACACACTCATAGCAAATTTGTGCCTCAAAGAAACAGATGAGCAGGTCACTCGCAAAGAGATCGAAGAAAAGAAAAGACTTCACTCAGTAGTACTGTAAAGAGTACCGGAGCTCAATAATGCTCCTCCGTCTGCGCAGACTAACCATGACTTTCAGTGCATCAACACTCTTCTCGATGCAACGGGGGTAGCTGTAGGCGGAATCGCTCATTTTCGAGTGGGTATTCAGCAAAAGGAAAGAGATTCCACCAATCCTAGACTACTTAAGGTCATTTTTCCAACCAAAGGTTACCAGCGCATGTTTCTGTCAAGATGCGCCTCTCTCCACAAAAGCCCTCAATTTAAGGAAATTTTTGTCAGACCAAGCTTGACTAAAGAACAGAGAGAACAAGAATATTTGCTGAGACAAGAGAATCGTCAGTTTTTGGCTGCAGGAAAAGACTACGTAATCTACGCCGGAGCCCTGATGCCAAAGTCCGAAGCTGACAAACTACGCCAAGCAAACTTTCAGTCGCGGACTTCTCATCACAACAGAACATGGTCACAGAATGTCACAAATCGGACTGTGAAATCTTCGAATCCTACAGTCGAAAACCCGCCTCGCAAAAGTGGACCTAATCCTGCTCCGCAGAAAGCGGCGCAAAGAACAAAAACGAAATCGTCAAACTGAAGTTATGTGCCGGTTTCAAATCTTTCTATTACATTATGCGTTCCCTTCGAAATAAGTTGTCCCTCTTTCGTAGTTTCCTAGAGATAGAAA
Organism: Allodiplogaster pararmata; assembly: GCA_964056735.1. NCBI lineage: Eukaryota > Metazoa > Nematoda > Chromadorea > Rhabditida > Diplogasteridae > Allodiplogaster > Allodiplogaster pararmata. The sequence continues at coordinate 25,098,528 of OZ057405.1, forward strand.
AGCCTGATCTTGTCGGATTGACCGGGACCTGGTTGAATTCTCGGATATCTGATTCGGAAATCACGGGTTTGCTTCCTTATCATATCATTCGTACTGACCGAGATTCCAGAGGGGGTGGAGTAGCTCTGATTGTGCGTGATCATTTTACTTTCGTTAAACAAAGTGATTCACATAATCATTGTGAGGTAGTCACAGTCGATTTACTTTTGGCGAACTGATTTTGTCGTATTATAGACCTCCTAGCGCCACCACAGAGCAGACTTCAGAATTATGCGACTTGTTAATGGATTTATCTTCCTCTTGCGATTTCCCAACAGTTCTAGTAGGCGATTTTAATAGTGACTCCCTTTCTCAGCCTTCAAATTTGTCAGATAAGCTTCTTAGGTCTATGGTTGACAACTGTTGTCTCACCAGTTTGCTTTCTCAGGGCTTTCTCAGGCCTAGACTGGCTCATGTCATCCAAGAAAGGTCTAATATCAAACCCAGGTGTTATCTCGCCTTTCCACACTTGTGACCAATTAGGCATTCAATTTTCTTTACAGTCTTCCTTCCGTACTCCTGCTTCCACGGCTGTACTCGACTTCGCAAGAGCAGATTATGATAAATGGAATGAGTACTTTCTGAATGTTAACTGGGAGTCGATTCTTTCTACTCGGTAGATGATTTGTACAAACGTTTCCAGTCACTCGTTAGTTAGGCAATAGAATCACATGTTCCTAAAAGAGTTCCTCGTCCCCGTTTTGCCTCATTTCCACTTCACATTCATGCACTGACGAAATATCGGGACTATCTCTTCTACGTTATTCATCCCCCTTCTTTCCGTAGTATTTACGACAACAAAGTCAGTTTACGAAATCCTTGTCAAACAAATCAAAAAATGAAATACATAGGTATTGTGAAAAGAAGAAGCTGAGACGAACACGTGATTTATTTCGTCATGTGGCTTCACTCACCAAACCAAAGTCAGCTCCTCCTCGCTGCTTGATTTCTTCTACAGGTGAAACAATTATTGACTCCTCGGCTAAGTGTGAGTTATTAGCTAGTGAGCTCGCAGCTAATTTCACTCTTGATAGCGGTCTACCTTCTCCACTTTTCGGGCATTCTATTCTAACTCGAAACGGAGAATCTTTGTTTCTTCGTTGCACAGTTTAACGCATTCTCTCTACAGGGTGGTCCATAAATAGTGTTACAAATTGGAATTGTTATACCTTTTTTCAAAACAGAGAAAATCATCTCAAATTAACATATTTTATCAACAACATAAATGTCAACATTCACGCGAAAGTTCAGCTCAAACTATCGTCTTTTGCTCGAACTACAGCTCGAAGTCTCTTTGGGAACGCCTCTACCACTGTACGGAGGTATTCGACTCCGATGTTGTCCCATTCTGCCTGAAGGGCATTCTTCAGGGAATCAATATTTGAGTGGGAGCGAGAGTTGACCTTGGACTCCAAGTAGGCTCAAACGGAATAATCCAGCGGGTTCAGGTCGGGTGATGAGGCCGGCCATTTTGATGTTGTAATGAAGCCGGGAAAACTTTCCTTGCACCACGTTTGGACCTTTTTAGCTTTGTGGGCTGGTGCTGAGTCTTGTTGAAAGGTCCATGTCCTCTGATTGAAATGCGATTGAGACCATGGATGGAGCACGTCTTGCAGAACATGTTCAGGTAGTATTCCGTGTCGATCTTGACGCCTTTCTCGACAAAAACAAGCGGTGTTTTTCCTGTGGCGCAGACCATGACTTGAGTTGGATGTGCACTGCGTTGGACCGTTCTACCCTTGCTATCGGTTTGCTCTGCGTCCTTCGCAAGCACTCTGACGTTTTTTGAGTTGTGGACTTCTTCCACGGTGAACAGCTTTTCGTCAGAGGACACCATATTGAAATGTTCGCCTAGCTGCGTACGGCGAAGACGGTCGCGACATCTTTTGACTCTTCCCGACTTGTTGCGAGCCGACAGAAAAGCGGCCTTCCGTGTACGATACGACCTGAGTCCCAGCTCCTCCGTGACTATTCGTTTCAATGAAGTTCGGCTCATCGGGAGCTGCTGCGCCATCTGTCTGATGCTTCGTCGTGAATTTCGGTTGATCCGACTCCGAACGTTTTCGATGAGTGGTGTCGTGCGAACAGTGCGAGGACGACCTCGCCTTGGACGGTCCAAAGATGTGCCAAGCTCCTCGAATCTTTTGATCGCTCGATACACTGTCATGCGAGGCAGGCGAAGCGTTTCAGCAATGCGAGTAGGAGCGTGGCCAAGAGTGTGTAGGCGAATGATCGCAATGCGCAAGCGATTCGACGCTGTCATCACCCTAAACATCGATGGAATCAATCGCAACTCACTTGACACGTACTAAAAAAAACGGGGGATCAGGAAAACGAGAAAAGTGACCGCTACGTGCGGTCACTTTCCCAGGAAATGTTTTCGAACATTTGTAACTTTATTTATGGACCACCCTGTAGATTGAAACCCACATGAAGTACCGGTGTGGACGGGATTACCCAAATTATCTTCCAAAAATGTGCGAAGTCTCTTGCCACCCCTCTTGCACAAATTTTTAAAACTATCTCTTTGGGTGAAGTTCCCAAGTTTTCGATTAAAAGCTTCTGTAGTTACTAATCTCCTTGTTTGTGAGGATGACTGGACTCGTGAACTAAGTAGAGGAATGTCGGTTGACGTTGTCTATCTTGACTTCAGTCGAGCATTTGACACGATCAGTATCTCTAAGCTCTTAATTAAACTAGCCCATTACGCTTTTTCTGAAGGGATGTTGATTTGGCTATAATCATTTCTCACAGATCAGTTTTTTTTCTGTAAAAGTGGGAAATTTTCTATCTGTCCCTAGACCAGTTACCTCTGGCGTTCCACAAGGCTCTGTGCTTGGTCCTCTACTGTTCTCCCTGTACATTAGTGAGCTTAACAAAGTTCTCACCCCTTTCTCAAGCGTGCGTTACCAAGCGTACGCTGATGATATAATGCTCTACATATATATCTTTCAGCCCTATTAATTGATCTGAAAGGTCAATCGAGATGCAGAATTGTCTGAACGCCGTCTCGGCCTGGTGTACCGACAATGATCTCTCGCTTTCTTCTAACAAGGCATACCTTTTACATCTTGGAAGTTCTTCTCAGTTCAATGAATATCACTTCAACAATGTTGATCTGCAGAAAACGAATCAGGTGAGAATTTTAGGAGTTTTAGTGGTTCCTTCTTTGAAAAGAAACAGTGCAATCCTAGACCGAGTCACGAAAGCTCCCAGAGCTATACATGCCATGCTCCGCGCTATTTCTTTAAAAGGTTCAAAGGTACTTGTGCAGTGTTTTCAGACATTGGTTCCTCCGTATTTAGAATTCGCATCATGCTTTTGGAATACAAAATATAAGAAAGAATCAGATTCATTGGAAAAGGTACTAAGATCGTTTACTAGAATCGTCTTTTACAGAAAGATCAGGAAATCAAAAAAGAAGATGAATGATATATGGTTTCAGTTGATCGGTTGCTATCTGCCGGAGATTGACCGAGCACTACTGGGACTGCACTTTCAGTTGATCGGTTGCTATCTGCCGGAGATTGACCGAGCACTACTGGGACTGCACTTTCAGTTGATCGGTTGCTATCTGCCGGAGATTGACCGAGCACTACTGGGACTGCACTTTGGAGCTGAAATCCGAGGAGCGATCTTTCCGTCACGTTTACATTCTATTCCACGAAAATGACTCATTCTTATTATGCCTCTCCTGATCCATAATTGATGTGCCTGTGAACCCCGAAATGAACGAACTGAACTGCTGATTCACGACTCCCCACGACTCCTTACTTGCATCGGAAATGCATTTCATGTAATTTTTATTTGTTTCAAATGTGTGATTTAATTTGAGTTTTTCTTTATATGCAGACGTTTGTATTTGTATGCATCATTCCCCTCTGAATGATGTAGATAAAAAAAATATACAGTACCGTGCAAAAGAATACCAAAAAGTATATTTAAGTATATTTTGTCGTATAACTTTTCTTTTTTCGCGTACACTGGCGCAATTTTTTTATATTGTGTAGATCGTCATTCACATCATACTGTTACGAAATGGAGCAGTTTCTGAAAAAAAGCAGAACAGCTCAGCAATTTTTTTCTGAAAACAGTATTTTTCGAGATTTCTGCAATATGTTCTTGTTTATTTGTTTCTGTTTATTGCAATGATCTTGATGGCCTCTATACAACAAAGATGCAAAACAGTCACTCACTGATGATGATCACAGAGATGCAAAACAGTCACTCACTGATGATGATCACAGAGATGCAAGACAGTCACAAAGATCACAAAGATGCAAGAAAGACTGTAAAATGTACTTTTTGGTATACTTCTCCACTCACTGATGAGCCCCTCCCAGAGAGTGTCAAGGTTTGTCTGGGCTCAAGGGCGAAACATAACTTGACTCATATTATGTAGGTATGTATATATTAGAAACCTATCTTATTCCTCATTGATTTTCTACTTCTCTTCTCAAATAATTTAGTGTAAATGAAATAATATTTGGAGCTAAATAGTTTTTCGTTAGATATGTATATCAGTTACATTAAATCTTTAAAAAAATCCTCAAACCGAAGTATCTCAAAAAGTCGTCTCACCGGAATATTTTCTCTCAAGCTGCTCTTATGCGAGCGATCTAGTGGCATCCGAGACTCGAGGTCCTCGTTCATCTGCTCAGTGTATCTGCAAATGGAAGAATCTCAACCAGAGTTTATATTATAAATCACACAGTTAATGAATATTCCTATTACTTCGAATACATTGAGCACAGAAACCAATTGCAAAAGTAGTAACTATAAAAAACTTTGTTGGTAATTCAATAAAAGAACTCGAACAACAGATTTACTTCATATACTACTCGTTGAAAGCGCGTCAGTCAACAAAGAAGCACTTATGTAAAATTTTCTTACGTTTTTTCTTACCTTGCAAAAAATCTAGTCATTCGCAATTTCAAACTAAGCTGAAGAAAAACAAATTAAGTCTTTTTTGTCGTAGAGTTATAAAATAAGAAATAATTCTTTGGAAGAAAAAAACGAGAAAGGTTACCTTTATGTGCGAAAGTTCCATCAACTTCTTGTTCATATACCATTATACTCTGAGTTCATTAACTTCTTTCACGTAGCTAAAACTATGCTTTGTATTGGGTGCGCGAGAAAATATTCTCGGTTAAAAAAAGTCCATTATTTTTTCCGGAGTTTTCTAGAACTTTCTTTAGTAAACGTATATGAAGTTCTCACTTTCATGTTTTTTCTCAGGCATATCATTATACTAGCTTTTCAAATGGCTGAACGGTGCGAGCTCGAAAAAAATGATACTGCGGGCCTGTCTTCTCTTCTGCTTCAAGCTGGGCGAGAGCGCTGCCGCAGCACATCGAAAATTATGTCAGGCATACGGGCAAGGATGCCTCAGTGAACGACAGTGCCAGGCTTGGTTTAGTCGGTTTAAGCAACGCAACACCACGCTGGAAGACATGGACCGTCCAGGACGGCCTCGCCAGCTCGATTTCGAGGATCTTCGATCCTTTGTCGAAGCCGATCCCAAAAGAACTTGCTACGAGATTGCAGAGCACTTCGCGGTGTCTCAGACCACCATTGAGAACGGGCTTCACGAGCTCGGTAAAGTACACAAGCTCAGGCAATGGGTGCCACACGACCTGAGGTCACTCGAAAGAAACCGACGAGTCGTGGCCGCCTCAAAACTTCTCTCCTACAAAAGAAAAGACGTGTGGCTGGATACATTGCTAACTAGAGACGAGAAGTGGGTGACCTACTGCAATGCTACACACAAGTGCCAGTGGCTCAGCAAGGGCGAGCAGCCAGAAGCGATTCCGAAACCCGGACTGCGCTCGATGCAGGTGATGCTGTGTGTTTGGTGGAACTCACGCGGGTTTTCTACTGAGAGCTGCTACCTAACGGCATGAATGTTACAGCAGATACCTACTGTGCACAACTCGACCGGGTGCAGCAAGCTATGGTGGCTCCAGGAGAAGAGAACGCCAAGATAAGATTCCTACATGACAACGCACGAACAAACATTACGAAAAAAACGGTTCAGAAGCTGTTGGAGTTGGGATGGGAGTTGATGCCTCATCCACCGTACTCGCCCGACATGGCACCTTCTGACTACCACCTATTCCGCTCCATGCAGAACATACTCTCAGATAAAAAAATTGAGAACGAAGCTGAGGTAAAATCATGGTTGCAAGACTTCTTCGACTCGCTCTCTCCGTCGTTCTACCACAAGGGCATCCACGATCTGCTCACGCGATGGCAACACATACTCAACCATGATGAATCATACTTTGTTAAACCATAATTCCAAGTTTGAAAAAAGTATCTTTTTGTTTCTTTTTTTCAAGACAGTGCTCTGCTGTTGTTGTTGTTGTTGTTGTTGCCGGATGTAGCCGGCTTCGAACTGCGCTCGATGCAGGTGATGCTGTGTGTTTTGCAGGTGATTTTGTGTTCTCCTCGTTTCTTGTTCTTCTTTTTTTCCCTTATATCTTCAAGAACGCTTCGACCGCCAGCGGCTTGGTCCAGAGGTCGATTGGAGACAGCGCGGTCGGGTGGCATGGGCAGTTGAAGAGATGCGCGACGTCGTGAGGTCCGGAAGAGCAACCGGGACACACGTCGGGGATGGATTCGTCAATGCGGTGGAGGTAGTTGTTGATGAATCGTGCATCTAGTCTTGCGGGGTAACTCCTTCTCTTTTTCCTGGATAAGGGGCGGAGGTCTGCCTCCCAGGATGACGGCACCCTTCAACGATTGGAGTTCGTTCGAGACCATCATCGAGTGTACGGTGTTCGCGACTGATTTCCCATTGTTCGGATCCTTTGACATCTGTTTCGCGGCTTCGACAGTCTTCTTGCAGCTCAACACGAGGTTGTTCTTTATTGCGCGAGGGGGCGCCGGGCAGTCGAGGAGGCCGTGGTGGATGTGTTCTGGGTCCAACGATCTCGCGAGGTACTGCGCGGCGAGCATGTTCAGATGGGATTTGGTGCGCATGACCTTCCCTGTCACGATGATTCCCTGTCACGACGCGGAGTCCGGAATTCTGAGAACGTTGGATTTTGGCGTGAGCGGAGTCCGAGAGGAAGGTGGACCAGGCGGGTGCGGCGTAGTTGCAGATCGCTTGCGAGATGGCTTTGAACGTGAGGCGGAGGGTTTCTTTTTGGTTGCCCCAGGTGCTTCCGGCAAGGGCTTTCAGTACGTTATTGCGCTGCGACATGACTCCTTTCGGACCTAAATGATGGAGAGTTATAGGAGCGATGCCATCTGGACCAAGCGCGGTGGACTTCTTCGTGGATCTGATGGCGTCTGCTACTTCTGTGGTATTGAAGTCCTCGAAGTCATCTGCGGACAGGCGGTGTATTTTTCTCATAGTTTTCCTTTTTTAATTCCAAGTTCGAAAAAAGTATCTTTTTGTTTCTTTTTTTCAAGACTGCTCAACTAATCGCAATCCTTTTCAAAGCTAAGAGAGACTATTTGGAAGGATATTTTTTCTTGCTTTTTAGCAATCAGTTTAATTGTTCAGTAAACTTTATGTAAAGAAAACGAAAACAAATTCAAACTTATAGATTTTGATTGTGTACTCACAAAAAAAGCGTATTAATAGTCATACTTTCGAAAGCATGCAAATTGAACTATATACTTTGAAAGCATTCTAATTCGTTCCGCACACAAGTGTTACTATTGATACTTCAAAAGTATGAATAGTAAGCTGTCTTCACAATTAAAGAATGCTAAATATACTTTGAAAGTGTGCTGTCTACACAAAAAAGTATGTATGCTGTTTCTTGGGTTTTTCATTCAAAATTTTTTCTTTCTTTGTGACTTTCCCGAGCGGCCTTTTTTTCTCGAAAGGCGTTCCCGAAGGACATTTTTCAAGGAGAACGGTTCACAATCCAAATTTTTCCCGATGCCTTCCAGAATGACTGGGTGAAATGATTCACACGATAAGATTCGTATGTGTGCTTTACCCCTATATGGTAAATGAGATAATAACCTTATATAGAGCAACCTAAGTCAACCGGGTTTGCAGATTGGATAAGTGCCAAGAAAAGGAAGAGAGCCACCAAGGCATACTTTCAAAAGTATCCCATTCATTTATAGATTGTATGCCCTTTCTAGCATACTTTCATACTTATGCGCAGTAATACTTTCAAATTGTTACTATTCATAAATCACATTTATGCTTTTTTATTAATTTTTTTTTGTTTTTTTCGCAAACTCATCCTTTTTTGTGTGTGTGGAAATTCAGTTGTAAGGAGAGTTTTTGCAATTTAGAGAACGATGTATAAGATAAAGATTTCAAAAAGTAAACAAACCTAATAATAAACTTTTTTTCTCTGGTGAGACTCAAAGACGCCCTTTTTTGATAGAATTATTTATAAGAACTCAGCAAGGTTTAACACAATGAGCTGTTTTACGTTAGAATCGTTTTTTTTGCACTAAAAAACAATCCTTCTGAATTTAGCTTGATAGAGTACTTCATCATTCGAATGTATTACAGTACTTTCAACATTTGAAAGTGATACAGTACTTCTGACTAATCTTCTCCTCGTAGGAGGCACTCCTGGCCGGCAGCTCCCCTATGCTTTCCTCGCGTTCATTGTTGTTCTCCCTGCCGGCTACAATGCTGTTTGAAGCGATTTGCCTGAAGCGTCAATCACAAATTGTCGAATCGGTAAGTAGGCTGCTTGAGGAATCTGCCTTGAGAATTGATATACATACTACTTCAAAGGCTCCCTTTGTTAGTCTAATGCTCAAAGAACCCTCTTGAACCAGTCCTCAGACCGTTCTGCAACAAACCAACTTTTGACGAGAGACTAATGAACTCCTAAACATTATGTGTAGATCATTAAATGAACTTTCAAGTATGTAAATATACTGCAATGAATTATGAAAGCTTTTTCATACATATAATTTATATATTCTAAATATGCAGCTGCGTGAAAACCGCCTTTTATTCTTCATAAAGACATGAAGACATGGAATTAACCTTTTTAAATTATATACTTCAGCTTCAAGAATACCCCCCCCTTCAAGCATACCCCCCCCTTCAAGCATACCCCCCCTTCAAGCATACCCCCCCCCCTTCAAGCATACCCCCCCTTCAAGCATACCCCCCCCTTCCCAGTAACGTAAAACAATTGTTTGAACAAGAAATATTCCATGGTACGAGTTCGAAACCAGCTGTCTCTGTATTACCGATATCCAGCGTGTTATCACTCCAATACTTCCGTCATAGTTTCTAGCCTAAACTCATCCTCCAACAGCGTGTACTAGTGTAAGAACATAAGTTCATTCAAAAGCCATTGAAAAATGAAATGAATATTGGTACATAGAACATGTATTTTCAACGCGGACATCACTAATTCTCCTTTTTTCTTATAAGCACCTCTCAATCACGTGTGATATTTGTGAAGCTCTGAAAAAAATCACAATGAGTTTACCCATGCCTTGTGACAAAATTTTGAAGTATTTATGTAGAAAGGTATTTGAACATTAAGCTTTCAAACAAAAAAACGGAACAAAAACGAAACACGTCAAGAATTTACGTATGAGAGAACTGCTTTTCCATTAAGAATGAAACAAATACTAGGAAAGAGAATTTTCTTAGGTAGAAAGGATACACGTAACTTCCGAGTGATTATATAATACCATGTGTAGTGAGGAAGGAGTTTGAAGAAAAAAAACAACCGGTGTTTATATGACTGTAATGAAAAATTATCTGTAGCTCATTGACTCGTTCAAGTTGGAGATGGATATCGATAACAAAACTCAGCTTCACACGGAGGGCTGAAAAAGGCCGTTGTCTCGAGCTTGGGCACATGATTCAGAAATAAACCGAGAGGAGGAGAGAAGATGATGATAAAAACAGCGAAAAAAGAGAAATAAAGCATGAAGGTAGAGAGAAGAAATGGTTGATAGAGATATGCATACATAGTTAAAGCTGAGAACAACAGGAACAAACTAAGAGTAATGGTGAATGAAAATTCGATAGAGAACAATGGAATTTATTTTCCATTTCTAGTATTGAGAATTAATTGGTAGAAAAAGCAGTAAATCAAATGGGTTTTTACAGAGAAAAACAAACAAAGACAGAAATAGCGAGAAGTTCTCCGGAGAATTTAGACAGAAAAACTTTGAAAATAGAAAGGCTTATCAAGAGAATCCTTAACCAGAAAAATCTATTTTGGAAAGAAAAGTAAGAAGGATTAAATGGATTCATATTCCGATGTTCTCGTTTTTACATGAGTTTTAGTCTGATTCGGAAACGCATTTGAGAGATACCATAACTGTTCCTCTTTCAGTCGTGCGAGACTAAGTTGATAATATCTTTTAGTGGTTCCGTATACTTGGGGTTACTTGAGTCTTCATTCGAATCAGTGGACCTTTTCCATAATAACTTCAAACCTAACCTCAATGTTATACTGGTGAAGCCTGTTAGAGCCAATTCTGATTACTTCAAGAGAGAAGTTATTAAGACAAATTAAATTCGATTTCACCAATCTTAAAATTAATGTGAAGGTTTCCCGAATAAAAGGAATTGAAGATGCGAGTTCTCTGAAAAAAAATTTTTTTAAACGTTAGCCAAACTGTGCACGTGGAATCTTTAGAAGTTATTCTTTGGCTATACGGCCTCAACTCGATCTTCCAGGTTTTTCAGATACTACTTCTGTCTTCTCTCCGCAATTTTTCGATCTGCAGTTTTTTTTCCTATTTTCCTTTTTCCCTGTCGCTCTAATATGTTATTTCTTCTTCCAAGCCTTTCTTCGCTCTGTTTTTAACTCCATATGACAAATGTGTTACCGAAATCTTTTCTAGCCTTTCTCTCCGTATTTTTCTCGCTCTCTGTTTCAATCAAACCCTTACCTTTCTCTTTCTGTTTTCTTCCTCTCTTTTTCTCTCTCATTGATTCTTTTAATTTTCATCCTCTCTTTCTTTATCAGTCATTTCCCCCCTTTTTTAATCCTCTTTATACGAAGTTTTCTTTCTAACAAACGCGCATAATCTTTTTAGCTTAATGCAATCTGAAAAAGACAAGTGAAGTGAGTGAACAAAATTGGAGAACTACAGCCTCAAGTCAACTCAATTAATCAATTATAATTTTATCAGCGTTAAAAAGATATGGACTAGTAGTGGTCATCAGAGAAGCTAGCAACCAAGATATGGACTAGTAGTGGTCATCAGAGAAGCTAGCAACCAAGATATAGCAGGGGTCATCAGAGAAGCTAGCAAACAAGATATGGACTAGCAGGGGTTATCAGAGAAGCTAGCAACCAAGATATGGACTAGCAGGGGTCATCAGAGAAGCTAGCAAATAAAGATATGGACTAGCAGGGGTCATCAGAGAAGCTAGCAACCAAGATATGGACTAGTAGTGGTCATCAGAGAAGCTAGCAACCAAGATATGGACTAGCAGGGGTCATCAGAGAAGCTAGCAAACAAGATATGGACTAGCAGGGGTTATCAGAGAAGCTAGCAACCAAGATATGGACTAGCAGGGGTCATCAGAGAAGCTAGCAAATAAAGATATGGACTAGCAGGGGTCATCAGAGAAGCTAGCAACCAAGATATGGACTAGTAGTGGTCATCAGAGAAGCTAGCAAACAAGATATGGACTAGTAGTGGTCATCAGAGAAGCTAGAAACCAAGATATGGACTAGCAAGGGTCATCAGAGAAGCTAGCAAACAAGATATGTACTAGCAGGGGTCATCAGAGAAGCTAGCAACCAAGATATGGACTAGCAGGGGTCATCAGAGAAGCTAGCAAACAAGATATGGACTAGTAGTGGTCATCAGAGAAGCTAGCAACCAAGATATGTACTAGTAGTGGTCATCAGAGAAGCTAGCAACCAAGATATGGAGTAGCAGGGGTCATCAGAGAAGCTAGCAAACAAGATATGGACTAGTAGTGGTCATCAGAGAAGCTAGCAACCAAGATATGGACTAGTAGTGGTCATCAGAGAAGCTAGCAACCAAGATATAAACTAGCAGGGGTCATCAGAGAAGCTAGCAAACAAGATATGTACTAGCAGGGGTCATCAGAGAAGCTAACAACCAAGATATGGACTAGTAGTGGTCATCAGAGAAGCTAGCAACCAAGATATGGACTAGTATTGGTCATCAGAGAAGCTAGCAACCAAGATATGGACTAGCAGGGGTCATCAGAGAAGCTAGCAAACAAGATATGGACTAGTAGTGGTCATCAGAGAAGCTAGCAACCAATATATGGACTAGTAGTGGTCATCAGAGAAGCTAGCAACCAAGATATGGACTAGCAGGGGTCATCAGAGAAGCTAGCAAACAAGATATGTACTAGCAGGGGTCATCAGAGAAGCTAGCAACCAAGATATGGACTAGCAGGGGTCGTCAGAGAAGCTAGCAAACAAGATATGGACTAGTAGTGGTCATCAGAGAAGCTAGCAACCAAGATATATACTAGTAGTGGTCATCAGAGAAGCTAGCAACCAAGATATGGACTAGCAGGGGTCATCAGAGAAGCTAGCAAACAAGATATGGACTAGTAGTGGTCATCAGAGAAGCTAGCAACCAAGATATGGACTAGTAGTGGTCATCAGAGAAGCTAGCAACCAAGATATGGACTAGCAGGGGTCATCAGAGAAGCTAGCAAACAAGATATGTACTAGCAGGGGTCATCAGAGAAGCTAACAACCAAGATATGGACTAGTAGTGGTCATCAGAGAAGCTAGCAACCAAGATATGGACTAGTAGTGGTCATCAGAGAAGCTAGCAACCAAGATATGGACTAGCAGGGGTCATCAGAGAAGCTAGCAAACAAGATATGGACTAGTAGTGGTCATCAGAGAAGCTAGCAACCAATATATGGACTAGTAGTGGTCATCAGAGAAGCTAGCAACCAAGATATGGACTAGCAGGGGTCATCAGAGAAGCTAGCAAACAAGATATGGACTAGTAGTGGTCATCAGAGAAGCTAGCAACTAAGATATGGACTAGTAGTGGTCATCAGAGAAGCTAGCAACCAAGATATGGACTAGCAGGGGTCATCAGAGAAGGTAGCAAACAAGATATGGACTAGTAGTGGTCATCAGAGAAGCTAGCAACCAAGATTTGGACTAGTAGTGGTCATCAGAGAAGCTAGCAAACAAGATATGGACTGGTAGTGGTCATCAGAGAAGCTAGCAACCAAGATAAGGACTAGTAGTGGTCATCAGAGAAGCTAGCAACCAAGATATGGACTAGTAGGGGTCATCAGAGAAGCTAGCAACCAAGATATGGACTAGCAGGGGTCATCAGAGAAGCTAGCAACCAAGATATGGACTAGTAGTGGTCATCAGAGAAGCTAGCAACCAAGATATGGACTAGTAGTGGTCATCAGAGAAGCTAGCAACCAAGATATGGACTAGTAGTGGTCATCAGAGAAGCTAGCAACCAAGATATGGACTAGCACGGGTCATCAGAGAAGCTAGCAAACAAGATATGGACTAGTAGTGGTCATCAGAGAAGCTAGCAACCAAGATATGGACTAGCAGGGGTCATCAGAGAAGCTAGCAAACAAGATATGTACTAGCAGGGGTCATCAGAGAAGCTAGCAACCAAGATATGGACTAGTAGTGGTCATCAGAGAAGCTAGCAACCAAGATATGGACTAGCAGGGGACATCAGAGAAGCTAGCAAACAAGATATGTACTAGCAGGGGTCATCAGAGAAGCTAACAACCAAGATATGGACTAGTAGTGGTCATCAGAGAAGCTAGCAACCAAGATATGGACTAGTAGTGGTCATCAGAGAAGCTAGCAACCAAGATATGGACTAGCAGGGGTCATCAGAGAAGCTAGCAAACAAGATATGGACTAGTAGTGGTCATCAGAGAAGCTAGCAACCAATATATGGACTAGTAGTGGTCATCAGAGAAGCTAGCAACCAAGATATGGACTAGCAGGGGTCATCAGAGAAGCTAGCAAACAAGATATGGACTAGTAGTGGTCATCAGAGAAGCTAGCAACTAAGATATGGACTAGTAGTGGTCATCAGAGAAGCTAGCAACCAAGATATGGACTAGCAGGGGTCATCAGAGAAGCTAGCAAACAAGATATGGACTAGTAGTGGTCATCAGAGAAGCTAGCAACCAAGATTTGGACTAGTAGTGGTCATCAGAGAAGCTAGCAAACAAGATATGGACTGGTAGTGGTCATCAGAGAAGCTAGCAACCAAGATAAGGACTAGTAGTGGTCATCAGAGAAGCTAGCAACCAAGATATGGACTAGTAGGGGTCATCAGAGAAGCTAGCAACCAAGATATGGACTAGCAGGGGTCATCAGAGAAGCTAGCAACCAAGATATGGACTAGTAGTGGTCATCAGAGAAGCTAGCAACCAAGATATGGACTAGTAGTGGTCATCAGAGAAGCTAGCAACCAAGATATGGACTAGTAGTGGTCATCAGAGAAGCTAGCAACCAAGATATGGACTAGCAGGGGTCATCAGAGAAGCTAGCAAACAAGATATGGACTAGTAGTGTTCATCAGAGAAGCTAGCAACCAAGATATGGACTAGCAGGGGTCATCAGAGAAGCTAGCAAACAAGATATGTTTTAGCAGGGGTCATCAGAGAAGCTAGCAACCAAGATATGGACTAGCAGGGGTCATCAGAGAAGCTAGCAAACAAGATATGGACTAGTAGTGGTCATCAGAGAAGCTAGCAACCAAGATATGTACTAGTAGTGGTCATCAGAGAAGCTAGCAACCAAGATATGGACTAGCAGGGGTCATCAGAGAAGCTAGCAAACAAGATATGGACTAGTAGTGGTCATCAGAGAAGCTAGCAACCAAGATATGGACTAGTAGTGGTCATCAGAGAAGCTAGCAACCAAGATATGGACTAGCAGGGGTCATCAGAGAAGCTAGCAAACAAGATATGGACTAGTAGTGGTCATCAGAGAAGCTAGCAACCAAGATATGGACTAGTAGTGGTCATCAGAGAAGCTAGCAACCAAGATATGGACTAGCAGGGGTCATCAGAGAAGCTAGCAAACAAGATATGGACTAGTAGTGTTCATCAGAGAAGCTAGCAACCAAGATATGGACTAGCAGGGGTCATCAGAGAAGCTAGCAAACAAGATATGTTTTAGCAGGGGTCATCAGAGAAGCTAGCAACCAAGATATGGACTAGCAGGGGTCATCAGAGAAGCTAGCAAACAAGATATGGACTAGTAGTGGTCATCAGAGAAGCTAGCAACCAAGATATGTACTAGTAGTGGTCATCAGAGAAGCTAGCAACCAAGATATGGACTAGCAGGGGTCATCAGAGAAGCTAGCAAACAAGATATGGACTAGTAGTGGTCATCAGAGAAGCTAGCAACCAAGATATGGACTAGTAGTGGTCATCAGAGAAGCTAGCAACCAAGATATGGACTAGCAGGGGTCATCAGAGAAGCTAGCAAACAAGATATGGACTAGTAGTGGTCATCAGAGAAGCTAGCAACCAAGATATGGACTAGTAGTGGTCATCAGAGAAGCTAGCAAACAAGATATGGACTGGTAGTGGTCATCAGAGAAGCTAGCAACCAAGATATGGACTAGTAGTGGTCATCAGAGAAGCTAGCAACCAAGATATTGACTAGTAGGGGTGATCAGAGAAGCTAGCAACCAAGATATGGACTAGCAGGGGTCATCAGAGAAGCTAGCAACCAAGATATGGACTAGTAGTGGTCATCAGAGAAGCTAGCAACCAAGATATGTACTAGTAGTGGTCATCAGAGAAGTTAGCAACCAAGATATGGACTAGTAGTGGTCATCAGAGAAGCTAGCAACCAAGATATGGACTAGCAGGGGTCATCAGAGAAGCTAGCAAACAAGATATGTACTAGCAGGGGTCATCAGAGAAGCTAGCAACCAAGATATGGACTAGTAGTGGTCATCAGAGAAGCTAGCAACCAAGATATGGACTAGCAGGGGTCATCAGAGAAGCTAGCAAACAAGATATGGACTAGTAGTGGTCATCAGAGAAGCTAGCAACCAAGATATATACTAGTAGTGGTCATCAGAGAAGCTAGCAACCAAGATATGGACTAGCAGGGGTCATCAGAGAAGCTAGCAAACAATATATGGACTAGTAGTGGTCATCAGAGAAGCTAGAAACCAAGATATGGACTAGCAGGGGTCATCAGAGAAGCTAGCAAACAAGATATGTACTAGCAGGGGTCATCAGAGAAGCTAGCAACCAAGATATGGACTAGCAGGGGTCATCAGAGAAGCTAGCAAACAAGATATGGACTAGTAGTGGTCATCAGAGAAGCTAGCAACCAAGATATGTACTAGTAGTGGTCATCAGAGAAGCTAGCAACCAAGATATGGACTAGCAGGGGTCATCAGAGAAGCTAGCAAACAAGATATGGACTAGTAGTGGTCATCAGAGAAGCTAGCAACCAAGATATGGACTAGTAGTGGTCATCAGAGAAGCTAGCAACCAAGATATGGACTAGCAGGGGTCATCAGAGAAGCTAGCAAACAAGATATGGACTAGTAGTGGTCATCAGAGAAGCTAGCAACCAAGATATGGACTAGCAGGGGTCATCAGAGAAGCTAGCAAACAAGATATGGACTAGTAGTGGTCATCAGAGAAGCTAGCAATCAAGATATGGACTAGTAGTGGTCATCAGAGAAGCTAGCAACCAAGATATGGACTAGCAGGGGTCATCAGAGAAGCTAGCAAACAAGATATGGACTAGTAGAGGTCATCAGAGAAGCTAGCAACTAAGATATGGACTAGTAGTGGTCATCAGAGAAGCTAGCAACCAAGATATGGACTAGCAGGGGTCATCAGAGAAGCTAGCAAACAAGATATGGACTAGTAGTGTTCATCAGAGAAGCTAGCAACCAAGATATGGACTAGTAGTGGTCATCAGAGAAGCTAGCAAACAAGATATGGACTGGTAGTGGTCATCAGAGAAGCTAGCAACCAAGATATGGACTAGTAGTGGTCATCAGAGAAGCTAGCAACCAAGATATTGACTAGTAGGGGTCATCAGAGAAGCTAGCAACCAAGATATAGACTAGCAGGGGTCATCAGAGAAGCTAGCAACCAAGATATGGACTAGTAGTGGTCATCAGAGAAGCTAGCAACCAAGATATGGACTTGTAGTGGTCATCAGAGAAGCTAGCAACCAAGATATGGACTAGCAGGGGTCATCGGAGAAGCTAGCAAACAAGATATGGACTAGTAGTGGTCATCAGAGAAGCTAGCAACCAAGATATGGACTAGCAGGGGTCATCAGAAAAGCTAGCAAACAAGATATGGACTAGTAGTGGTCATCAGAGAAGCTAGCAACCAAGATATTGACTAGTAGGGGTCATCAGAGAAGCTAGGAACCAAGATATGGACTATTAGGGGTCATCAGAGAAGCTAGCAACCCACATGGTATCATGATGAAAAGACCACAAGAGACACTGAAAAGACTTATCCATTAGTCAACTGAATTTTCCAAAAGCTTGAATCAAAAGGCTGATGAAGGAACTAGTGGATGTATATTAGTTTGCACCCCGACTAGATAGAGAAAATATCAGGTAAACTTTATCAAGTAGAGTTCATTCTCTCCCATTGTGGAAAAATGTAAAGTGAACCGTATTCCATGTGAAAAATTTCGAATTTTGAAGTGAAAAACATATTTGGTTTTCAACACGTGATCGAGCATACGATTGAATGCAAGCGATACATGCTTGAAATGGGTACCAGACATTTGCGCCGAGACGTTTGCGCCGTATTGTCTTTGAGCAACGAGTAGCACCGGCACCCACAAGCGCCGACCCCACTTGCATCACACCCTATGGCGCCGATACCCGTTAGCGCCACACCCTATAGTGCCGATACCCGTTGGCGCCACACCCAATAGCACCGATATCCGTTAGCGCCGTACCCAATTGCGCTCATATCCATTAGCGCCTTCCCTATTGTGCTCATATCCATTAGCGCCGTACCCGATTGCGCTCATATTGTTTTATGGACTTTAAAATATGCATTATACTACATATTGTGTGCGTGTGTAGCTGCGAAAGTGTAGCCGCCCGGAATGCGAAAGGTCACGGGTTTGGTTCCCGTCACACCACACGATTTTTGCAAAAGTTTCTGCGAACAGTCTGCTCCTCTTCTCGCTATAAAAATACGTTGCTTGAGATCAACGAGGAGTATCAACGAGGAGGGAATACTCTAATTTACAATATCCATAAGCGCCGTACCCATTTGCGCTCATTTTGTTGTATGGACTTTAAAATGTGCATTATACATATTGTGTGCGTGTGTAGCTCAGTGGGAAGAGCATTCGCCCGGAATGCGAAAAGTCACGGGTTTGGTTCCTGTCACACCACACGATTTTTGCACAAGTTTCTGCGAACAGTCCGCTCCTCTGCTCGGTATGAAAATCCGTTGCTTGAGATCAACGAGGAGTATCAACGAGGAGGGAATACTCTAATTTAAAATATCCATAAGCGCCGTACCCATTTGCGCTCATTTTGTTGTATGGACTTTAAAATGTGCATTATACATATTGTGTGCGTGTGTAGCTCAGTGGGAAGAGCATTCGCCCGGAATGCGAAAAGTCACGGGTTTGGTTCCTGTCACACCACACGATTTTTGCACAAGTTTCTGCGAACAGTCCGCTCCTCTGCTCGGTATGAAAATCCATTGCTTGAGATCAACGAGGAGTAGGGAATACTCTAATTTGCAATATCCATTAGCGCTATACCCAATTGCGCTCATATTGTTTTATGGACTTTAAAATGTGCATTATACATATTGTGTGCGTGTGTAGCTCAGTGGGAAGAGCATTCTTCCGGAATGCGAAAGGTCGCGGGTATGGTTTCCGTCACACCGCACGATTTTTGCAAAAGTTTCTGCGAACAGTCTGCTCCTCTGCTCGGTATGAAAAACCCGTTGCTTGAGATCAACGAGGAGTGGGGAATACTTTAATTTACAATATACATTAGCGTCAGTTGAAGCTAGCAAACAATATATGGACTAGTAGTGGTCATCAGAGAAGCTAGAAACCAAGATATGGACTAGCAGGGGTCATCAGAGAAGCTAGCAAACAAGATATGTACTAGCAGGGGTCATCAGAGAAGCTAGCAACCAAGATATGGACTAGCAGGGGTCATCAGAGAAGCTAGCAAACAAGATATGGACTAGTAGTGGTCATCAGAGAAGCTAGCAACCAAGATATGTACTAGTAGTGGTCATCAGAGAAGCTAGCAACCAAGATATGGACTAGCAGGGGTCATCAGAGAAGCTAGCAAACAAGATATGGACTAGTAGTGGTCATCAGAGAAGCTAGCAACCAAGATATGGACTAGCAGGGGTCATCAGAGAAGCTAGCAAACAAGATATGGACTAGTAGTGGTCATCAGAAAAGCTAGCAACCAAGATATGGACTAGTAGTGGTCATCAGAGAAGCTAGCAACCAAGATATGGACTAGCAGGGGTCATCAGAGAAGCTAGCAAACAAGATATGGACTAGCAGGGTCATCAGAGAAGCTAGCAAACAAGATATGGACTAGTAGTGGTCATCAGAGAAGCTAGCAATCAAGATATGGACTAGTAGTGGTCATCAGAGAAGCTAGCAACCAAGATATGGACTAGCAGGGGTCATCAGAGAAGCTAGCAAACAAGATATGGACTAGTAGTGGTCATCAGAGAAGCTAGCAACTAAGATATGGACTAGTAGTGGTCATCAGAGAAGCTAGCAACCAAGATATGGACTAGCAGGGGTCATCAGAGAAGCTAGCAAACAAGATATGGACTAGTAGTGGTCATCAGAGAAGCTAGCAACCAAGATATGGACTAGTAGTGGTCATCAGAGAAGCTAGCAAACAAGATATGGACTGGTAGTGGTCATCAGAGAAGCTAGCAACCAAGATATGGACTATTAGTGGTCATCAGAGAAGCTAGCAACCAAGATATTGACTAGTAGGGGTCATCAGAGAAGCTAGCAACCAAGATATGGACTAGCAGGGGTCATCAGAGAAGCTAGCAACCAAGATATGGACTAGTAGTGGTCATCAGAGAAGCTAGCAACCAAGATATGGACTTGTAGTGGTCATCAGAGAAGCTAGCAACCAAGATATGGACTAGCAGGGGTCATCGGAGAAGCTAGCAAACAAGATATGGACTAGTAGTGGTCATCAGAGAAGCTAGCAACCAAGATATGGACTAGCAGGGGTCATCAGAGAAGCTAGCAAACAAGATATGGACTAGTAGTGGTCATCAGAGAAGCTAGCAACCAAGATATTGACTAGTAGGGGTCATCAGAGAAGCTAGGAACCAAGATATGGACTATTAGGGGTCATCAGAGAAGCTAGCAACCCACATGGTATCATGATGAAAAGACCACAAGAGACACTGAAAAGACTTATCCATTAGTCAACTGAATTTTCCAAAAGCTTGAATCAAAAGGCTGATGAAGGAACTAGTGGATGTATATTAGTTTGCACCCCGACTAGATAGAGAAAATATCAGGTAAACTTTATCAAGTAGAGTTCATTCTCTCCCATTGTGGAAAAATGTAAAGTGAACCGTATTCCATGTGAAAAATTTCGAATTTTGAAGTGAAAAACATATTTGGTTTTCAACACGTGATCGAGCATACGATTGAATGCAAGCGATACATGCTTGAAATGGGTACCAGACATTTGCGCCGAGACGTTTGCGCCGTATTGTCTTTGAGCAACGAGTAGCACCGGCACCCACAAGCGCCGACCCCACTTGCATCACACCCTATGGCGCCGATACCCGTTAGCGCCACACCCTATAGTGCCGATACCCGTTGGCGCCACACCCAATAGCACCGATATCCGTTAGCGCCGTACCCAATTGCGCTCATATCCATTAGCGCCTTCCCTATTGTGCTCATATCCATTAGCGCCGTACCCGATTGCGCTCATATTGTTTTATGGACTTTAAAATATGCATTATACTACATATTGTGTGCGTGTGTAGCTGCGAAAGTGTAGCCGCCCGGAATGCGAAAGGTCACGGGTTTGGTTCCCGTCACACCTTTGCACAAGTTTCTGCGAACAGTCCGCTCCTCTTCTCGGTATAAAAATACGTTGCTTGAGATCAACGAGGAGTATCAACGAGGAGGGAATACTCTAATTTACAATATCCATAAGCGCCGTACCCATTTGCGCTCATTTTGTTGTATGGACTTTAAAATGTGCATTATACATATTGTGTGCGTGTGTAGCTCAGTGGGAAGAGCATTCGCCCGGAATGCGAAAAGTCACGGGTTTGGTTCCTGTCACACCACACGATTTTTGCACAAGTTTCTGCGAACAGTCCGCTCCTCTGCTCGGTATGAAAATCCGTTGCTTGAGATCAACGAGGAGTATCAACGAGGAGGGAATACTCTAATTTACAATATCCATAAGCGCCGTACCCATTTGCGCTCATTTTGTTGTATGGACTTTAAAATGTGCATTATACATATTGTGTGCGTGTGTAGCTCAGTGGGAAGAGCATTCGCCCGGAATGCGAAAAGTCACGGGTTTGGTTCCTGTCACACCACACGATTTTTGCACAAGTTTCTGCGAACAGTCCGCTCCTCTGCTCGGTATGAAAATCCGTTGCTTGAGATCAACGAGGAGTAGGGAATACTCTAATTTGCAATATCCATTAGCGCTATACCCAATTGCGCTCATATTGTTTTATGGACTTTAAAATGTGCATTATACATATTGTGTGCGTGTGTAGCTCAGTGGGAAGAGCATTCTTCCGGAATGCGAAAGGTCGCGGGTATGGTTTCCGTCACACCACACGATTTTTGCAAAAGTTTCTGCGAACAGTCTGCTCCTCTGCTCGGTATGAAAAAACCCGTTGCTTGAGATCAACGAGGAGTGGGGAATACTTTAATTCACAATATACATTAGCGCCGACCCGTATCAAGTAGATAGAATAATCTCAGTGTGCATAAGTTCTAGAATTTTTTTCGAATGCAGTATTAATAATTTTTTTCCTGAATGATGTGAAGTAAGTTAAAAGTTAAAAAACAGATGTTATTATTTAAAAAATTGCTGAAAAAATTCTTTACCACGCAAACATAGATATCGGTTTACTTGTTCCACCACGTAGTGCAATCAAAATCGCTTTTTCCTGATGTAAAGACCGACACATTTCATTACGGATATGCCGACTGAATGCTCGCATACATATGATAATGTGTCCTTTTCCTAGCTCTGAAGTCCACCACCCATTTTTTCTTTAAAAGCCACCACCCAACCCTATGTATTTACGAAAAATGGCCTGGTTCGAATTCACCTTTTTGTAGAACTACTACGGTTCACAAACTCACATCTCTCTGACTTCTTGTACGACTAAACTCCTAGAAAAGATAGTATCTTCTTCTCTCCACTCTTATCTGGACAGAAACAACTTGTTAAACCCATTACAACATGGCTTTCGCTCTTCAGCAGTGATTATGTCAATTTCTAAGTGGCAGAAGACTTTTAATCAGTCCAGTTCTCAATATATTTCCACTGTCTTCTTAGACTACAGTAGAGTGTTCGACACTGTGCCCATCAACTCCTTGCTTTTAAAACTATCTTCTTTTGGTATAATAGGATGCCTGCTTAATTTCTTCAAAGCTTTCCTAACTCAAAGAACGGTAGCTTCATTTTTCTCAACCTCCTATCATGTTCTCTCTGGGGTTCCTCAAGGATCTGTCCTAGGGCCTTTAATGATTCTACTTTATATAAATGATCTTCCTCAGTCACTTTCAGCAGGCGTTCATTGCACTCTTTATGCCGACGATGCCAAACTGTTCACTATGAATGACGCATCTCTGCTGCAGAAAGCATTAGATGTTCTCTCAATTTGGTCTTCCTCATGGGGTCTTACTATTCCTCCAAATAAAACGTGCTACATGCGATTGGGAATCAATCATCCTGATTTCAATTTCTCTGTGAATGGTCACTGTTTTCCGGAAGTGAAACAGTTTAGAGATCTAGGGGTTTTAATTTTGAGTGATCTTTCATTCAAAGCGCATGTAAAGAGTATGTGTAGTAGAGCCTCTTCTATAACATTCCTGATACTAAAATCTTTTCGCATTCTGAACGTCAACATTCTCATGAATCTTCTCAAGGTTTACGTGAGACCAATACTGGAATATGCTAGCGAGATCTGGAACACTAGAAGCATAACCCAATCTAAGCAAATAGAAAAAGTTCAGCAGAAATTTACTAGAGAAATTTTCAATCGTGCCTCCTGTATGAATATCCCTTATAGAAAGCGATTAAAGTTATTAAGAAGCTTGAGCCTTAGAAAATGTCGACTGACAAACGAGCTACTTTATAAAATAGTACATCACACTATAGACATTCCTATTGGCGAGATCCTTCCTCTTGCTCCTAGAAGTAGATTAACCCGTGGTCATAAATGGAAACTTCGTATGCCTATTTGCCGTTTAAATAGATTTCAATCATTTTTTCATTATATGATAATTAGAGAGTGGAATGATCTTCCCGTTTGTTTTTTTATAGCTTATCACTTCCCAAGGCCAGGAAGTTCTTAAATGAATTGAAATTTTGATTTTTTTTCTCGTCAGTTGTTTAATTATTAGTAGCCCAGTTGCTACTTCTTATTTTGCCATTGTAAATTATATTTGTTTTCGATTTTTACTGTGCACTCAATTGTATAATCATGTAACGATGACAATAAAGTTATTATTATTATCATCTCATAATAAAAAAACTTTATTTTAAAGTTTACCTGCTTTTCTCTCTAAATGAAACTTCAATTTAAAACTCATTGATTATCAACTACATTCAGAATATCGAAAATAAGGATTCTAATTTTTTTCATCGCTTGTGAAATCAATAGTTTCTGGTCACTTTCAAGTTTTTTAAAGTTACGATCAAACAAAGAAACTTCGACTAGGCCCTCCGAACGCAAACTTGTTTGGTAAACTTAAAGAATAAACATGGTCCAAGAAATCTGTTCAACTTCATTTTCTACACAATTATGATTTCATATGAAGCGAGCGGAAAGTATTGATCCACCCTGCCTATGGAAACGAACAGTCTAATGAATGTGTTCATAAATTCTGAACAAGACCTTGTTAAATCTGAGATTCATTCTGAAAAGTTGATCCCGTTGGATAAACGCTCATCCAAATAGCTCAAATTTGATCTGAGTTTCAAACCGTTATCGGTACTAATTTATTCATTTATTTAATCATTGAAATACATTATTCAATGTAACAACACGAGGAAGACTCTGCTGACAACTAAAAATAATATTGTTTTAAAAACTGAAAAAAAAGAAGAAACCACGAGAACGAGAACGAACGACTATCATAAACTGATGTTGATGTTTAAGACCTCTGGAACATCCAGCAATAAAAATTTCATCCGAAAACTTAGCATGGTTGGATTCCTGAGAAGACTGACCGCTAAATTAATTTAAAAAATAGAGATGTCCGATGAGCGAAAAAGTGAAAAAGTGAATTTCTGTTTGTGTGCCCTATATGGAAAGCATAAAAGGGGTGAAAGTGTAAAATTTACAAAACAGTAACATCGGTGTAACCCTTGAGAATTTTGAAAGCTAAAAGAATACCAGCTTCTAGTTTTCTTGCAAAGAGAGATGTCAGGTTAAATCTTATCAGCCTACTTTCATAATTGCTCCATTGCGTGAGTGCAACACAACGAAACTGTAGTAAATTTTGTGAACAAATGTTGAACTTTCTCTAATTTTCTGATCAAGTTAATTTTGTGGGGAGACCAAACAACATAATCAAAGTATAGCACCGGCAGAACATAGGTTTTCTAAAGCACATAATACATGGTGTATCGACATTTCAGAGAAAATATAAAAAAATCGATACCAAATTAAGATAATATCTCAGTTTATTTACATATGGGGCTCATATAATTTCCGTTCATTCTTCCCTTTGTGATTAAACTCATTTAAAAACGCTACTGACTCCCCCTGTATCTCTCTTCTCTTCGCCTCATTCTTCTCGTTTTCTAATAAACAATTGAGGTTTAGACTTCAGTCTGAGGTCTCAAGTGTGACTAATTCATCCCTAAAAACTTGTTTACGTAAACAGTTATCGAACAAAACGTGAATTTCAAATTGGAGAAAAGTTCTGAACTGTGATCTTACTTAAATCAGTGCTTAGAAAGTGTGAACATTGTGAGTCTTCAGAAAAAGAAAATTGAGCAAAGCTTCTTTGGAGTGAACAGGTGAAAAACAACATACTCGGGCACATTTTTCGCTACCATGTTTCAAGTAGAACACCGAAATTGAGTTTTTTTCTTTTTCTTTCTATTTGACCATTAGGAGTGTTTATACAAATTTGATATTGTTTAGATTAAAGTTATATATTCCGAAACTGAGATAGTCTCTACTCTTTCAGTTTATGTTTGCAGAGGTTCTATCGTGGAACAGTTTTTGAAAAATATCAAAGTCAATTTTGAATTTCTACTCTCTTTCAGTATTCAGTCATACTTCAGATGCAGAAACGAATCCATGTAATCAAACCGAAAAAAATATTGTAAAAAAGACGATTAATTTCTATTTTGATTTATTATTATCAACTTTATTAGTAATTTAAATGA
>OZ057405.1:25124332-25201714 GCA_964056735.1 Allodiplogaster pararmata
TATCGATCATCGCGATGACGCTTCACAAAAGTCTGTTTCGCTCCCGCTCAGAGCCCCACCCAGAGAGCACAGACTTCTGTGCTCTCTGGGTGGGGCTCATCAGTGAGTGCCCAGAGAGTACATATACGATGAATTTAAACGATATTATACCTTGTGTTAAACAACGTAAACAAACAAATACAAATACAAAAACCAACAAAAATTAATTTAAAGGATTTGAATCAAGGAGGAATTAAATAGTTTTCTGGGAGTATGAATCTCATTAGACTAGTCTATTATTATGAAAATCATTTATAACTTATTTAGAATCAAGAAAAATAGGAAGGAAGTCTCATTGATACAAATAATAAATTAAAAAATTTTACGTAAAAGAAAATGTGAGAAATAAGAAAGAAATTAATATTAATAGAAATCATAATTATTACTATTTTTGAAATGACGTAAATGTTTTAGAACGTAAATGAATAAGAATAACTCAACAAAGGTCCCTTCAAAATATTTAAAAAATTCTCAACCTTTTTTGAGAGGGAAAGAATAGAAGTGGGCCAGAGTTGGAGAGGGAATGAAGAGAAGTGGGTCAGAGTTGGAGAGGGTATGAAGAGAAGTGGGTCAGAGTTGGAGAGGGAATGAAGAGAAGTGGGTCAGAGTTGGAGAGGGAATGAAGAGAAGTGGGTCAGAGTTGGAGAGGGAATGAAGAGAAGTGGGTCAGAGTTGGAGAGGGAATAAAGAAAAGTGGGTCAGAGTTGGAGAGGAAATGAAGAGAAGTGGGTCAGAGTTGGAGAGGGAATGAAGAGAAGTGGGTCAGAGTTGGAGAGGGAATGAAGAGAAGTGGGTCAGAGTTGGAGAGGGAATGAAGAGAAGTGGGTCAGAGTTGGAGAGGGAATGAAGAGAAGTGGGTCAGAGTTGGAGAGGGAATGAAGAGAAGTGGGTCAGAGTTGGAGAGGGAATAAAGAAAAGTGGGTCAGAGTTGGAGAGGGAATGAAGAGAAGTGGGTCAGAGTTGGAGAGGGAATGAAGAAAAGTGGGTCAGAGTTGAAGAGAGAATGAAGAGAAGTGGGTCAGAGTTGGAGAGGGAATGAAGAGAAGTGGGTCAGAGTTGGAGAGGGAATGAAGAGCTTCTAAGAGTGGTCAGACAGGATCTGAGACTTACCTGTTATCGTACGAAAAAAGCCGTGATCTTATCTTACAAGAGCCAGGAGCAGTGGCTGAAGTAATGCAGAGCTCTCATTGCTGGAACGCGGACTGGATCTCATTTGAGAACGATTTTCTCCGACGAGAAGCGTTTTAGATCGACAAAAATTAATATCAGAAACACATCCTAGAAGACGTACTACTACCCTATTCCTGTTCTCACTACAATCACTGACATTCCAGCAAGATTCAGCTCCGGCTCACAAAGCAAAACAGATACAAGAGTTGTGCGAGAGGCATTTTCCTTGCTTCATCTCCGCGGCCGAAAGGCCATCGTGCTCGCCGGACCTGAATCCTATGGACTACTCGGTTTGGTCGTACCTTGAAAGCAAGTTCAATGCTCGTCCTCACCAGAATTTGGAGTCGCTCAAGCACGCCTTGCTGAAGGAGTGCGAAAATATCGAAGTCAGCTACATATGTATTTGCAGTGATACTTGGTAACAGGAAATGCTACCCTGTACATGCTTTTTAGCATCCTGTGTATCTATTGATAAAACTTTTTTCTTCTTTTTGTTTAGTATTCTTAGTTTCTGTCCTCTGGCGTTTTCTTTGAAATTCAAAGTTATTTAGCGAGTACTGTTGCGTATGAAAGGGCAAATATACTGATGTCTGACCGGCCGGTTCTTGATTTGTCTCTTTCCTATAATAAACTTACAAAAAATTTTTTCCTATTGGTTTTTAGTTTTTCTTAATATTTAAATTTCAACTTGGTTAATGTACAAATTGGTTAATAGTTTTGCAGTTTTTTCTCTCGCTTTGTTTATAATGTACAGACTCAATAGTTTATGACTCAATAGTTTATGACTCAATAGTTTATGACTCAATAGTTTATGACTCAATAGTTTATGAACATAACGCACAACAATAGAACGTAAAATATCCAGAATCTTTGCCGACTCGACTGCAAGAAATATCACGTCGGAAGTCAGTCGGAAAAAGAGAAATGGTAGAAAAATAACCAGTTCTCGAGAAAAAATCTTAATACCGAATATTATACACAAAGAAAAGAGTGGAGTGATTGTTCTTTATTTTGAAGGTAAAAAATAAGTATTAAAACACTGCTCAAGTAAGGGGTAGTTTTTCATGTGAATGAAAAGGGAGAATTTTATAGAAAAAAACGACAAATTCTTCAGAGAAAACTTTGTTTTGAGAGTTCGAGAGATATGTACTTGACATGCAAAAAAGGCATGGACAGCGAGTTGTGATCCAAGAAAATGATTTAAACTTGAATATCTCGTAGACATTATGAATCATGGGACAATGACAGCTTTAGGGCAATTTTGAAGCCTGGTCAGAGTTGTTTGCAGTGAGAGAGAAAAAGTGAGAGAGAGAGAGAGAAAGAGAGAGAGATAAAGTGATATAAGGTTCTTCGTATAAAGATCGAGAGAGAGAGAGAGAGAGAAATAGAGAGATATGTATGTAACATGATTGCAAAATAGCTAAGAGTAACAAATTCAGATGGGAGAAACTCAAACAGCTGAGCAAGAGAGCGGCATGGGATCACCACCTTCTCAGGGATAGAGTAAAGAGAGAAGAATTTGAGTTGAAGGCGACTGGCAGGTGGCAGTACGGGTCTAGAAAGGGAGGAAGAGAAGAGAGTGACAGGGAAAGAGAATAGGGAGGGAGATAGATAGAGAGAGGGAAATAGAGAGAGAGAGAGAGAGAGATAGAGAGAGAGAGAGATAGAGAGATTTATAGAGAGATCAATAGAGAGGCTGATAAAGAGAGACAGAGGGAGAAGGAGAGAGGGAGAGGAGAGAGAGAGAGAGAGAGAGAGAGAGAGAGAGAGAGAGATAGAGAGAGAGAGAGAGAGAGAGAGAGAGAGAGAGAGAGAGAGAGAGAGAGAGAGAGAGAGAGAGAGAGAGAGAGAGAGAGAGAGAGAGCAACGGCACTCACAGAAAATAATGTCTTGAGTAAACTTATAGATCTCCTTACTCTCCTTTTTTATATTTCAAATTGTGAAACATCCCTGGGTGATATGCTTAATGTGGCTTTCATATTGCTTTATCCTAATTCAGAAGCCCGTTCCTAGAAGCGTTTTCCATAAAATTTTTATTCGAAGCATTTTATATAAAAACCTGGAACATTTCAATTTCAGCTGTTCTTCCGCTCACTTTCAGTGTGTACATCAAGGGTACTAAGTTGGATCAAGGGTACTAAGTTGGATCACTTCCAACTCCCTGAATTATATCTCACCAAACTTGTAGAATTTCTGTCGATCGCCCGCCCAATCGCCCGAGAAAAAGAATTCTTTGGAAATATAACAGAAGTTGATCTTAGAAAAACTAAATTTTTTAGTGAATGAAATTCCGAATGTTAAAATCCCGCCCCCGCTGCGTGAAAAAAGACCTGCCGCGACATTAATCTCTCGAAAAAAGTTGAGTGATCGACGATGTATCTGTAAAGATGACATCATTGCTCGATGAATGAGATCATCGAGTCAGTGTTAATACAACTGAAATTTTTCCCGATGAGATCATGGCTCTCGCACTTTTCAGGCAAAAAAATGTTGGATCAGTGAGGTATGAGATGATCTTGCGAGAGCACGCGAAATAACATCTTAAAGTACGAGAAAATGAGATTTCACATGTCGTCTTGCTATCCAAATGAATCTTAAAATACTAACCAATCGCAATCTAATTTGTTTCCGTACTTAAAAATCATTTCACTTTTTTTGTTGAACATTTCATTAAAATTTTTGTTATTTTGTTGTATTCTCGACACTTCGTACCGCGACATTTCGTACCCCGAAACTTTGTACCCAAATGTAATTAAGATTCTCATGACATTCGTAATGTAATTAAGATTCTCATGACATTCGTAATGTAATTAAGATTCTCATGACATTCGTAATGTAATTAAGATTCTCATGACATTCGTAATGTAATTAAGATTCTCATGACATTCGTAATGTAATTAAGATTCTCATGACATTCGTAATGTAATTAAGATTCTCATGACATTCGTAATGTAATTAAGATTCTCATGACATTCGTAATGTAATTAAGATTCTCATGACATTCGTAATGTAATTAAGATTCTCATGACATTCGTAATGTAATTAAGATTCTCATGACATTCGTAATGTAATTAAGATTCTCATGACATTCGTAATGTAATTAAGATTCTCATGACATTCGTAATGTAATTAAGATTCTCATGACATTCGTAATGTAATTAAGATTCTCATGACATTCGTAATGTAATTAAGATTCTCATGACATTCGTAATGTAATTAAGATTCTCATGACATTCGTAATGTAATTAAGATTCTCATGACATTCGTAATGTAATTAAGATTCTCATGACATTCGTAATGTAATTAAGATTCTCATGACATTCGTAATGTAATTAAGATTCTCATGACATTCGTAATGTAATTAAGATTCTCATGACATTCGTAATGTAATTAAGATTCTCATGACATTCGTAATGTAATTAAGATTCTCATGACATTCGTAATGTAATTAAGATTCTCATGACATTCATAATGTAATTAAGATTCTCATGACATTCGTAATGTAATTAAGATTCTCATGACATTCGTAATGTAATTAAGATTCTCATGACATTCGTAATGTAATTAAGATTCTCATGACATTCGTAATGTAATTAAGATTCTCATGACATTCGTAATGTAATTAAGATTCTCATGACATTCGTAATGTAATTAAGATTCTCATGACATTCGTAATGTAATTAAGATTCTCATGACATTCGTAATGTAATTAAGATTCTCATGACATTCGTAATGTAATTAAGATTCTCATGACATTCGTAATGTAATTAAGATTCTCATGACATTCGTAATGTAGTTAAGATTCTCATGACATTCGTAATGTAATTAAGATTCTCATGACATTCGTAATGTAATTAAGATTCTCATGACATTCGTAATGTAATTAAGATTCTCATGACATTCGTAATGTACTTAAGATTCTCATGACATTCGTAATGTACTTAAGATTCTCATGACATTCGTAATGTAATTAAGATTCTCATGACATTCGTAATGTAATTAAGATTCTCATGACATTCGTAATGTAATTAAGATTCTCATGACATTCGTAATGTAATTAAGATTCTCATGACATTCGTAATGTAATTAAGATTCGACTCAATAGTTTGTTAGAAAACTCGACAACAGACTTCCTAAGAACCATTTATGAGTTTTATCTTGTTAGAAGTTATATTCTTCTTAACATAACTAGTTGTGTCTTTCAAGGACAGAATGAACGTCACATTTACTGCAAGCAAGTTTTTCATAAGCTTGACTGCGCAAAAACCAAGTGAACGTCAAAAGCTCTCCTTCCACTTCTGATGTACTTTTTCTTTCCAAACGGTGCCAGCGAATAATTTTACCAATCAGGAAAAAAAAGCTGAGCTGAAGTTTTCGTAGGCTAATTTTGCTTTATAAAAAACTTCTGCCAACACAAATAATTTCCTTCTTTTCATAATTAAACTTTTTTTAAACGCAATAATTCTATGCTTCACGAGTCATATGTTTGATATTTCTTGCACATACATACATATGTATCTCTGCCTCAAAGCAAAGCACGCGCTTACCTAAGCTAAGATAGACAACCAATTCGGTAGAACATTATATTTCATCTGAAGTTACTAAACGATCGTATCAAACTTTAAATAAACCTATCAATCCTAAAAATTCTTTGCGTCTTAGATCACAATTTTCAAAATCTTTGTTTCCGTCTGTTTTTTTAAACTGTACATAGAAAAATCATGTTTTGAGATCAACATTGACAAACAAATACAATTTCAACTGAATTCCACGGCTTTGATATCGACGTCATGGGAAATGAAGTGCCATTGATTCGAAGGATTCCATCTGAGTCTCCGGTTCTTGTGAGTAGAGATGGAATTGTGGTGTTCAGAATGGAGTTCCGATCTTGAATGGAATGTTATGGCATCAGTGTCCAGAGACTGAACTTAGAAATGAAGAGAGAGAAGGTAGTCGACGTTTTTCCCCACGACAAATGTCTTTATTGCAAAAAAAGAAAATACATACAATCAAAAAGAGAAAAAAATTGATTTTAAAACAAATCGGAAAAATAGGTTTTTACTTTTTTTAATTAGAGACAAGTCGATAAATTAAATCGTATGAACAGATGAATTGGTCGAAACTAAAACTTTTTCTTTATTTTCTTTAGACTTTGTTCTTTATGAAACAAATTATTTCTTTTCTAGCTGCTTCTCCTCCTCGTACTCCCATATTATGATGTCGTTAACCCTTTCAAGGTTGTTCCATCTCTTCGCTGGATGGAACCGTTAATTGCGCCTTAGGCTCTTTGATCTTCTCCTCTCCTCCTCGTCTCCAATGGCTGTTGAGTCGTTTGTAAGTTCTCTTCATTTATTTATCTTTCCGTCTCAATCATTAGAAAGTTCAGCCTTTCCCTTTTTGCTGTATACCTTGAGCGAATAGAATAGGGCGTTGCGATCAAAGCGAATAGAATAGGGCGAATAGAATAGGGCGTTGCGATCAAATCTGAAGTTTTCCGTTGTCACTCAGTGTTTTATAAAAAAAGCACTCAAGGCACAGATTTGGTTCATTTATGAACAACTTTGCGAAAATAACAACAGACAAAAACGAGAAAACTTACATACACACAAAGAGAAAGAACACCCCTTCCTTTCTCTCTCTTTCCCAAACCAAACTAAATAACTCTATTCTTAACTCCTGCCTATCGCCTGGTGCCATCCTCGAAGAAGATGCCTCCGTCAAGAGCACAGTACTTGGGGCAAATGCCTTTCTCGCCGGGGCCTCCAGATTGACCGGGCTGACCATCGGTACCGGGCTGTCCATCTTGTCCAGGCTGTCCATCGTTACCACGAGCTCCAGGTTCTCCGTTCTTGCCAGGTTGACCATCGTTTCCGGGTCGACCAGGAGGTCCGGGTGGTCCCTGAGATCCGGGACGACCAGGCTGGCCCGGAGCACCAGGCCGTGGGCTGCCACTCTCTGCAGACTTTCCGGGTGCGCCAGGTTGACCATCGTTTCCGGGTTTTCCAGCTCCTCCGTTGTTTCCTGGAGATCCTTGCTCTCCGGGGTAGCCATCTTGTCCCCTCTGTCCGGGCTGTCCAGGGCGACCGTCGTTTCCGGGAGCTCCAGGGTTGCCAGGAGGACCAGGGGGTCCCATGGGGCATGGTTGGCAAGGTGGTGGTGTCACTGGCTCACATGGTGTTCCGATGGGGCGGCCAGGGCTACCTGGCTGGCCAGAGGCACCGGGACGACCGGGAGCTCCGGCGCGACCAGGGGGACCAGCAGGTCCGGGTGCACCCGGTAGACAGCAGCCGTTGCAAGACGCATCATCCCAGAAGGCAGTCTGACGAGCCGTGCGGTTGCGAGAAGGGACAGTCTTGAGGGCGAAAACATCCGACCAGACTCCCTTTGCGTTGCTCTGCAAAAGAAACGAGTTTCATGATTTTTCGGACTAGAACATGAAGGGAAAACGTTCACTCCGATTTCAAATGACGTGAGAGTTGTTTACTCCGGAGACGTATCTCTTATAAATTATATCATTGCTACGATGAACTTCCACAAAAAAGCGAACTTTACATTAATAATTTACATTTTGGTAAATTATGAAAACAATCTTAGATGCTGATAACCAGCCTATATATAAAGTATTAAGCTTTCAAAATAGTTTCAACTGCTGGGCTTCCGCTTTTTTAACAAGCTCGAAAAAGCAGATTAAGAAGAGGTAATGAAAACACAAAAATTTTCCCATTTTCATGTAAAATTAAATGCCCAAAAAGCAAAGAAGGATTGAAAAAAACTATCGATTACGCAAAAAAAGGTTAGCTAAAATAGGAGCTTAAAACTTCTTTTTTTTAATGAATCTAGTGGATTTCCCGGTATTGAATTTGCACTACCTTGCAAGCATTCAGCTCGACGGTGACTGATGAGCGGACGTTGGAGACGTACTGGTAGACGATGGGAAGAGTGACGGCGATGGAGAGCATCGCGATTGCGGAGAAAACCACTGCGCCGTATCCGACGAGGCGGTACGCCTTGATTTTCTGGGACTCGTCCATACTCGCTAGTTGTGAAGGCACCTATGATGTGGAAGCTCTTTCTCTGCAGGTTTAAATACTCACCCAGTGAGATACCTTGAAATAAGTGATTGGAACGCTAATTTGAGACAAAAAGACATGGAGTTGAGAGAAGAAAGAAAGTTAGAGAGTGCATGGATGGCAATGATGTACCCTCTTTTTTAGCTTCCCTATTTCGCTCAGAACGCAATGTGTTACACCGGAGGGGAAAGTGTGATAGTGTGACCCGGCATTGATTCTCTTCACTGCAATCACTGATCAAGCTCGATCTTTCAGGCGCTAAACTATGCGCGTACTTTGAGAGTTAAAAAAAAGATACTTCACATTTTTTTCGTTTCATCCTGGATTAAGATTTTCTGCTTCTGTTAGTTATTATCATCTGAGTCCGTTTCGCTTTCACAAAACTGCATATTGATTACGTTGAGATTCTTAAGTACGGAACTACATTCAATTAGTTACGAATTCGGTAGTGAACTATGACATACAATATTAATGCTTTGAATATATCAATAGTTAGTTTATTACTAATATTTGTTTATTCATTATTCAATCACTACCATTCTTTTCCAGACAATCTGGTTTTATGGTATGAAAAATTGTACAAACGATGTTACGATTAATATTTAAAAAGAAACTTTTAAGTATGACTATATGTAGTAAGCCCTTCAAATTTTGATATGAATATTGAAAATCTTCAGAACATATTTGCATTGAAAGATCTTTGTATTGTTTTGTGTTCAGTATCACTATGACTCTCTATGAGTGAATACGTATTCTGCTCTTTATTTTCTTGGGTTTTTTGACATTCGTTTCTGAGATTTCTGTTAACGTTCTGCACACTTGATTCATGCATGGCTCAACGATAGAGCAAAACAAAAAAAACAAACAAAAAACAGAGTAGAGACATCCGAGAAGGTTAAAGTGAAGTACATACATTGGAAGAAAAAGAGAGGTACTGAGCAGAAAAGAGAAAATGAATAAAGAAAAGAAGAAAATCGAGAGAAAAAGAGAAATATAGAAACAGGAAAAGGAAGAAATGAAACAGAAAGAGGAAAAGAGAGAATGAGAACCAGAGAAAATGAGATTATGTAGAACCGGGAAAAAAGGTCAGAAACACGGAGAACAAGAAAAGACGTTTATATGCACATGAAAAGGGTTCGAAGTCGATCATAAATCATGATGTTGCCTACCTCTAATATAATTGCCTACCTCTAACCTTATTAACTGTTCTTCTCTAGTTCTTACACATTAATCTCTGCTATGAGACCCCACACCTTCCAAGGATGAGCATATCAGTCTTCTGGCGACCGCATATGGGAAAAATAACTTCCCTCAGAGTGATTCGAAAAGAGAACACCAAAGCATTTTCACGAAAATTTCGTGTTTTTTTCCTAATTAACTGACTCAAGTTACTTCATGCTTGGAAACTCCCAACATCTCAGATTTCCTCCTTGGCTTCAACCATCAACTCATGCCCGTTTTGATTTTCCTAAGCTAAAATTATCCATGGTTTTTTCCTGACTACGAAGTTAATCAAGCAAAGTCAGGTTAACAAGTTCATTAACACTAAGAAAAAATAAACTGCAGAAAATCCTTCTGGTTTTATAAATCTCTTAATTTTTGAATACTTTATGAATTTATGTTTTATATCTTATACAAAGATCATTCATCTTTTTGAACCTCTAGAAACTGTTGATGTTTTGACATATCGAGACCTTGTTTTCCGCAACTACAGACGCCTCTTGGGTGCTCCGATTTCCGACACTGAGTTTATTAACATTCTCAGAAACTTCCGCTCGACCATGCGACGTCTGAAAAATATGACTCTTGAAATCTTTTTCCACAGAAAATTCACTCAATAAGTGTGTTCGAGGAGTGTGTTAGAGATGAAGTGAATATGAGAAGGAATGAAAGAGAGTACTGGAGATTCGATTCAATAGAGAGAAACTAAAACCACATATAAATATAAAGCTCACGGCTCGCTCAATGGAAAGTGCGCTAAACTATCCTTCTTGCAGTTTTCAAGTAGTTCGGTTTCTATGCTGACCGGCATAAAACAGTTGGTTCTTGACCCACAATCTTTATTTTCTCAGTAGTTAGAAAGGTTAAGTTTTGTCTTTAATAAGATTGGAACGCCTTGACACCGTAACGTCCGCACCAGATCATACTCAGGCCGCATGGCTCAGTACGAGACTGTAACGAACACCCAGTTGAATTTAGTTTTACTCGAAATTCTGATCCGTGTTCAATTTCTATTTAAATTAAATTTCAATAAGAAGAGTGGGCGAACATGAATAACAGCTAAACATTTCACTGCTTTAAGCGAAAAAAACAGTGAATAATGGCTGAAAACATTTCACCTAAGCCTAAGCGAAAAATTCAGTGAAAAGGAACCTGCCCCCAAGTAAAGTGCGCCCCCCCCCCAAGTAACAAAGTGCCTTTTACTGAAAGAAATAATGGAAAACTCCTCAAAAATTGCTGCTGAACACAAAATTGAACAAACACCGAATAGACTACAAGAGAATTTAATTACGATTACATTACAAAGTTATCAAGCTGGCAAATTGAACTGAGATTACAATAGAATCTCCAAATAAAAAGTCTTACAACAAATTGATAAAAAAGGAAACTCTGTGTAAGACTCTCAGGTCGATGATTTTGGAAATGGAGCAACGACCTTTTTTCTCTGAGGTGACTATTGAGGTCACCTCATATAGATTGAACGTGCGGCACAAGTATTGGAATTTAGTCAAAACTTGGGAAAGCGGGCTATATGATTTCGGAATTGGCTCGTCAGTTCAAGACGGAATTGGCTCGTCAGTTCAAGACGAATGTTCATGCTTCCATTACTCAAAAAAGCGGACAAAAACTAATGAAAGACTACGCAAAACATCTTCTGGCATCGATCGAGTCATACGCATCTCCAAGAAAAATCTAAGGCTGAACGGTAGCGATATCAGCAGGATCGTTCATCTGTTTTACGGAGTAAGCGTTGAATTTTTCGAAGTGATGATTGACTAAATGATATTACGGTTCAGGCGTCAAATTCTACTAAAAAAGATCGGCTGCGTCAATTTAGACTATTTGAAAGTAGGCCGGTGAAAAAAACCACTGATCTCTGAGAGAAACAGAGAGGTGTGTCTGCAGTGGGCTAAGGACCACCTTCACAGGACTTCTCAAGACTGGTCTGATGTCCTATGGGGCGATGAGAATGAACATATTCCGGTAGGAACTGACGGTATACAATATATTAGAAGGATTGTACGTTCAAGACATCATTCTAAGTATAAGATTTCAAGTTTAAACCATTTAGGAGAAAGTGTCATGGTTTAGCGCGCATTCTATGCAAGCGGTGTCAGACCTAAGACTGATAGTGTACAGGTTGCGTCAAAAGGACTTGGACACTGAAAAAACCGCCTATTATCTTACAAATTGAACAGAATCCCGTCAAATTGACAATATAGTGTATTTATAGTCTCATCAAAAAACATGAAAATATCACTCGATACGGTTCCCTTTGTTCCGAATTACAGCTCTTAGACGCTTGGGATATGCTCCGACTTCGGCCCGCAGTGTCTCCTGGGGAATCCTTGTCCACTCACGCTGTAGGGACCTTTCCAGACTGGATAAGTGGGTGTGAGCGAGAGAGCAGGATTTGCCTTGTAATGGAAAATTTCATGGGATGCGTTTACATTTCCAGTCTCCAGCCGCAAAGAATAAAGGCACTTTGCGAGAAAGCCACCCCTGTGTTTTCTCACTGGTCTGGGCCGGGTTCCGTCTTGATGGAACGTCCAATTCTGATTTCCGAAATGAGCATGAGTCCAGGGCATCACATTCTTTTTGAGAACATCCGAAATGTTCCGTGTTAACCTTGGCTACTTTTGGAACGAAAATTTGGAGTGTGACCAGTAGCCGACAACCCGGCGAAAATCATCACGGAAGTGGGGTGAGACACATAAGTCACGATTCTCCCAACATGATTAGCAGCTTCAGAAGATGACGCAAGCACCCTGTCATTTTGATGATTGCAACTTCGTTTAATGGTGACTTTTTTTGCATGGTGAGGTGATTTCCAGCCACGACCTTCGAGTTTTCCCGCCAAGGCTGGTCAAGTATTGTCCAAGTACTTTTGACGTACCCTGTAAAGAGTTAATGAAACTATCTAGAGATCATTTATTCAATTCAGTTCAATTTTTCAATTCCATGCAATTTCATGAACATTTCAAATAAAACATATAGTTAAGCAAATACGTGGATTACGATTCTATTTTTTTAAAAATGAGAAATATTTGATTCAGTGGCAGTGTTTCTCTATTCCAACGAAAGGAGAGGTTTAGTTTTATAATTTCTTTTAGTCGCTTGGAAATAATGAGATTCATCGGTAGTACTTTAATTTTATTCATAAATATTTCATTGCAAGAAATGCTGACAATTTCATTTGGCAAAGAATTCCAGATGGATATTGACTTTGACGCTCATGTAGAAAATCGAAAACATTTTATTGTATATGGTAATGAAATTCTCAAGGAATGGGTATTTCTCACAGCTATTGTGAGAGGAGCTAGAGTTAACAGACGAGAACAATCGAATTCAAAGTGTTCATGAATTCTATAGTGTATGAATAATATATCTGAAATAGTCCTTCGATATTCGAGAGATTCTAATTTCAGCATTTTTAAACGCTCGGAGTAAATCAGATAGTTGAACCCATTTCTAGCCAATACTCGTCTAGTAAAACTTCTTTGTACTTTTTCGATATCATTAACTAACTAAAACCGATCGCGGTAGGCGAACACACAACAGAGCTGTATTCAATGATCGGACGGATATATGTAACGAAAGCACGATTTTCTTACATACATCAAGAGAATTGGTTTTGAAAGTGCGCAAAAAAGATAGGTGAGGTTCGTAGATTTCTTACATACTTGTTTATTACAAGAAAGTTTGCTTGAAA
Organism: Allodiplogaster pararmata; assembly: GCA_964056735.1. NCBI lineage: Eukaryota > Metazoa > Nematoda > Chromadorea > Rhabditida > Diplogasteridae > Allodiplogaster > Allodiplogaster pararmata. Next base: position 25,137,545 of record OZ057405.1, read on the forward strand.
AAAACAACACCCAAATCAACTATTTCGGAAGACTCTGTAATTGAATGACCATCAAGACAATAATTGTGCGTGGGGTTAACACCAAAGTGCGAGACCGTACATTTATGAGCTGATAGTCTATGATTGGACTGTTCGCGCAAGTTGAAAAAATTGTCTATGGCAGTTTGAAGATCAAAATGTAAGACATACTGTTCACTTATAGACGTGTAAAGATGGTCCGAGATGGTCGTTCAAGCGAGATAATCACCCGAAACCCATTTATTTTTGATCGAGAACTGGTTTGGGCAGATAAGAATAAAGCTCTTAGACTGTCCAAGCCAGTCACCTGACCTAAACCCTATTGAGCACTTGTGGTAAGAGTTGAATAGAGCACTTCAAGGCAAAACTGCGAGAAAAGGGCAAAAAAGTTTGTATAACTTGAAGGAGCTTCGAGAGATCTCCCTATAAACGACTCTGGCGAATCTAGTCGCTTACATTCCTTGTTGATGTAGTGCAGTGATAGAAGCAAAGGACATGGAAACTGAGTATATAATGGACATAAATAATTACTGTCTTCGTTATATCCATTATTCGATTAGTATATGTTTTGTTTAGCGCAGTGCAAACAGACTTTTTTGGAAAACTGCAAAAAAATAGAAGTTATTTGTTTGTTTGTTTCTACTTATGTACAAAACAAAGTCTATCATTCTTTTTCCATAGTTGAAAATATTGTTGAGAAAACCAGCTAGAAGCTTAAAATATGGACGGAGGTGTGTAGAAAAAAAAACCATCGTTTGTATATTCAGGAACGGGACTTGGAGTGTTTTTTATTGTGCAAACTTAACTTTTTCTAAGTCTTCAAGGATAATGGCATACTTTTTCGGATGTTTGTTTAAATGTTTTTACATCACAAAACAAAACATGTACAAATATATTCATGGGAAAAAGATTCAATTGTATGTATCTCACACATCCCCATTCTCTTCGCCGACCTTCTTCTTCTTCTACTCATCTACAGTTTACTACAGCTAATCTTCATCAGTAACGTAATCGTTGTGATAGAAAGTGATGCGTGAGAATTATATTACTCAAAAAATTGTTTTATAACTTTAACAGGACCATTATGAAACTGTAAAAAGCCAATTTAGGACACCGTGTCACTCAACAACAGATTATCAACTTAGCTAAGTGAGAATTAAGAAGAAATAGCAATTTATGCTTTAAAATCTTGATCTTATAGTTAAGCTTCAATTTGATTCCAATTAACAAGCAGTGATCATGGTTCCAGCAATGAATTTTTCAGGACTTACCACTATCAACGAATGTTTTTTTATAAGAGGAAGTTTTGATGAGACCTTTTTGTTTAACACTCTCGAAAAAATCTACTTTGTTGTCTTGAAACTGTTATCAGTAAACTTATCATTATTTTCGAAGGAAACGGAAAAGTTTGATTGCTTAGAGAAAATGATTATAGAAAGAGACAGAGAGATAGCAAAACCCGCTATACATAGAAGACATACAGAGCCCAGTAAAGAAGAGAAAAACGTAGGGAAACGACGGAGAAAAAGAGAAGATGGGAATAGAGAGTGCCATGCAGTTTTAGAAAACAAGTAAATTCATTTGATTACTTGAATGTATAATATGAGTCATCGGAGAGCCATATCAATTTGAATTGATCGATATATAATGGTCCATTATGAAAACACTCAAAGAACTGATTAACAATGACTACGATGGCCAAGTTCTTTCTTTTCATCCTGCTCAGTAAGTTGCAGATTTGACCTCTTTCTATAAAAACCTTACCTGCGAATTTTTTAAAATAACTTTTTGTTTTTCCACGATACATTCCATCGTGTTAGAGGTTAGAGCCGAACTCTTGAAAGCAAAACACTTGCCAAAAAACTAGCCAAAATTTTGGACTTGTACGAGTCTCAGCAATTCCACCTAGCACTGCGTCCGAATCATTCTGAACATAGAATGTATGCACTGGATAGCGTAGTGATGACGTGCTAACTCACATTAACGAATTGGTGTGGTCTCACCACGTAAACTAGCTTTGCTTCCTGCAGTATTTTGTCTATAATTTAGTGCAGAAACCTTTTGCACAGTGTCACACTTTCTTGTATATCTAGAAAAACAATTTTCCTTGTACGAATCTCCGCGTATTAGCTAGGGTGAGTTTTTTCTCATCAAGAAGCTTTTGTATCAATTAGCAGTCAATGTTTATTTCAGTCACGACCGCAAGATCCTCTCTTCATTGCGATGCATGTGCAGGAAGAGACTGTCTCTCAGGTCTCACTGCTCAAAATTTCATATTTAACCTCATCTGTCTTTTCTCTGTATATTTTATTCTTTCTTTGCACTCTTTCTTTCTCTCTCTCTTTTTTTGGCTCCTTTTCAATTCCTCATGATTAATTCTCCTTTTCTCACCAAGGTTACCTTCAGATGTTATAACGAAATGTAGTGCTTGATAGTGATACTTAAGTGTTTATTTCTAAATTATACACAGAAAAAACAAATACATTCTCAGCAAAGAAATTAATATCCACCTATGTTCATGGGTATTAATTGAGGAGTAGGAATCGTCGTCACCTCTTGCTCACCCAATGCAGAAGGTTGCTTCAGACACACGCGTTACAATAATTGTAAGTGGTTTTTTTTTTAAATCTCAAAAAACGAACTTTTTTCCTGCGTTCCAAAAGTTAGCATAAATGCTCCATTCGATGCGCAAGGAGAAGAAAAAAAAAAGAAGGAAAATCATTGGAAGAAGGAGAATAAAAAAGGTTTGATTGATTTTCTAACGTAATTTTAGTATAGCAACGTTTAGGAAGGTTATTTTTCAATTATCTTTCTCTTTTAATATTAACTTTTGCAATTTGGTTACTTCATTTTTTCATTTCATTTCATTTCATTTCTTTATTCCAAGCACATGAGATATCATGAAAACACAAACAAAAACAAAGTTAAATGCATGGACTTTCTTCAAAGTGGCGGGGTTTAGGGGTTGCGGTATAGATGAAAAAGGGGGGAGGGTGATATACTTAAAATCGACCATTATATTAGTCATGAACGAAAGGTTTAGGTAATATCTTTTCAGTAGGCAGATATAATAATTGTTTTTTGAAACTAGCAGTGTTGGGTGTACTGACGATCTCAAAAGGTAATGAATTCCATACTGATAGCTGGCGAGAGACACATGTAGAAATAGAACATTTGCTAATATGAGGTGTTTTTAGCCTGAGCTCATGAGAATGGCGAGAAAATCTCTGTACTGCAGACAATTGAAACAAGTTCATAGTTTCAAGTTCACATTTTTTGTGGACACATTTATGAATAAATAAAAGGTCAGATATAGCACGACGATATTCAAGAGTTTCTATGCCTAACATGGAGATTCTTTGTGAATAGGGAAGTCTGGAATGGCCAGATCTTGCTAGGATTCTTCTCGTAAACGACCGCTGAACTTTTTCAATAGATTTTACTAAGCCGGGGGATGAGGGATTCCATAACTCACTAGCGTATTCAAGAACAGGTCTGACATAAATTTTAAAAGCTGAAGTTAAAAGAGGCGGACATGGTGACTTGAAGGCTTTTAACATCATGTTAACAAGAGCAGAGCCTTTTTTACATTTGTCTTCAACATGATTACGATAAGAGAAACGATCACATATGATTACACCAAGATCTTTGGCAACTCTACCAACTACTAGAGGTTGACTGTTCATGTAATAGACGCTGCGAGAATTGGATGATCCGAGATGAAGTACATTACACTTAGATATGGATAGGGACAAATTCCACTCTAGGCAACAATCGGTTTTACGATTCAAAGCTAGTTGGATATAATTACAAGAGGTAGCGCGTCCCATTATCTTTATATCATCAGCGAATAAGCAAAATTTGATAGAATCGGGATAGCTTCTTTAACAGAGTCGATGTACAACAAGAATAACAACGGGCCTAAAGATGATCCTAAATATTTTTTTTGTTATTAATATTTAGTTTACTTATCATTTTTTATGAAATGGTTGTTTCAATTATAGCCAATTTACTACATAGCATTTTTATATAATGCTAATATATATATATTAACAAACTCCACCCAGACAGCACAAAAGTCTATCTGAGCTGGGGCGAAACAGACTTTTGTGAATAGAGTAGAAACATTGAATTCATGTTTCATGCTGAGGTTCTCTTATTTTCTTTTCTACAATGACAATAATGCTATTGTATTCCGGAATGGCATGGTGGTAGAGTGCACCAGCTTTTGTACGTAGGGTCAGAACTTCAATCTATTGTACGTAGGAAAGTTATCAATCGCACGGGCAAAAATGGCACTCGGCCGGGACCGAACCTCCGCTGCCTAACCGGAGCTTGTAGAGCGCTACCAATACACCAACCGAGCACACATTTTCCCATGCGAACGATTTACAAAGATCGAGAAAAATATGGTCAGAAGTTCAATCTACTGTCATGGGGTCACAAGTTCAATCTTTTGTACGTAGGGTCACTAGTTCAATCTACTGTACGTAGGGTCACAAGTTAAATCTACAGTACGTAGGGTCACAAGTTCAATCTACTGTACGTAGGGTCACAAGTTAAATCTACTGTACGTAGGGTCACAAGTTCAATCTACTGTACGTAGGATCACAAGTTCAATCTACTGTACGTAGGATCACAAGTTCAATCTACTGTACGAAGGCACAAGTTCAAAAAACTTGTCAGAGCTACCCAAGCCAAAGACTCACGAACAATCGCGGAAGTTTGCACAAATTTCACTTGTTCACCTTTTGTATATAGTAGCAGTTAGACAGGTATTAGCTAAGGGTCCTACCAAGGTACATATGTACCACAGCTAAGCACATCATCAGCGGAAAATAATAAAATAATATTGAACTGCAGTTCCAGCCATACAAATGAAAATTCGGTTCATTTGTGGTCTTTCTGCTCAAACAGTTATTGTTTGAGTAATTTCCCTGGGATGTGCGCAGCCGGGACACTGCTTGCGGAACGACTACGCGCAGGAGGGCATTGAGTGCACTGTATGCGACATGGATAGATGCAATGCTGGCGTGGTCAGCAAGTCACAAAATACTCAAAATCTCGAAGACTTCAATCGATACGATAATAACAAGCATTATCTCACGAGTTGAACACGTTTAGAATGCGCTTCATGGGGTATTCCTAAAGAATTCACTTTTTGTGGTTTTGTTGTCATGAAACTCTTCGTGTCGTAATTTAAAAAAATATACCGGTCAAATCACGAAATGTATAAGTCATGTTAGTAAAGTACCAGTCAGATCAGAGCTAAGACACGTTGTGATCTAATTTGGAGTTTTCTCAGCCGAGAGGCTTCGGATCGGGCGGCGGTGGAGATGTTTGGGATTCAGCCGGAGAACCAAGCGCGTTCTTCCCTCTCCAAGCGTTATCTGCCCTGCTTGTCTTCTTCGTTTTGTGTATGTGAAGTATTGTGTCGAATACTGTGTTTTTACTTTTAAAACAAACCTATTACTTTCCGAAAAACAATGTACTTATAATGTCGTATGGGCCTTGCAATGTGCATTATATTGTGTGCGTGTGTAGCTCAGATTTTAAGAGCATCGCCCGGAAAGTAAAGGTTGCAGTTTCGGCTCCCGTCACACCAAAAGATTTTTGCACGGGTTTCTGCGAACAGTAAGTTCTTCGGTTTGGTATAAAATCCGTTTCTATAGATCAACGAGGAGTAGGGAATACTCTAATTTACAAAGACTGTGTTTTATTTTTTGAATGAATCGTGTTCGATGAAGCAGGCATTACTTCTGCTGTGAACACTTACCATTTCTGAACTTGTTTTTGTGTATTTATTTATCTTTGGATGAGGCTCTGACTAGAATTCGATTTCACTTAATTTTGAATAAATTAAGTAGATATTGAATAAATTAAGTAGGTAATTTATGAGCTCTTCAACAGATTGTACATATTTGTTCTCTGCGCATTCACAGAAACTTTCGAACAATTTTCATGAATCTTTAAATAAACATCACATACAAAGATCGAACGGCTATGACACTCTTCATTGAAGATCTCTCTCAACTTCTCAGACTGTATGGGAACTCGAAGAAGCAGAAAAAGAGAAGAAGCGATAGACATATAGTGACAGAGAATAACACAAACACATTTTTCAGTGATTGAGCAAATAAAATGAAGCTACGAATTTCAATAGACGCACGGAGAGTGGAAAAATGAAGGGAGTACAGAACTGAAAAAAAAAGATTTCTGAATAGTGGGCTTCGAAATCATACTGAGACAGACAGACTGGAAATGGATCAAGGCAAATAACTAGAATTTTGAAATAGAGATTGGAAAGTCATACGAGACAGGAAGAAAGAGAAGAAAAGAGGGAGAGAGAAGGAGAGGGAGAACGAAAGATAGAAAAAAATCTAGAAATAGAGGGAGTAAGAGAAAACAAGTTAAATAAAAATGGCATGTGTAATGGGGTGAGAAAAGTGTTGAGTGGGTTGGATGACCGATAAATACGTATAATATCTTCAGATCACAATGCTATCGGACAAATGGTGTAACTCTTGGAATGTTGCCTCCAATAGACTAGAAATATACCTCGAGCCCTGACTCATTTTCCTTCCTTCCAATTCCCTCCCTTTTCGAGGCCTATGCTGTGAAATGTCTTTAAATAGAAGTAGTGGATTCTTAAAACTAAGTTTTGTGTGTGAATTTATCTTTAGTTTATAATGCTTTTCTAAAATGAAATGTGTTTCAAATAGCCGAGATCTCCACGAAATCAGATCTCGAATTTTTTATAACGAGTTTTCATTAGAAATGTTTTTGAAAATTATCTTTAATTCAAGGACATCGTAAATAAATCCATTACGAAACATTCACTCCCGAAAAAATTTGAGACTTTTTTATAGCGATAAAAAACTTGTCTGAGACCCCCATCTCTCTGTTGTAATAATCTCTTCACTATACATATATTAGGTATAATCACATGAACACGTTGCGTCTTGTTACGCCTCATAATATCAACCAGTCTCTCTTCTCTATTTGTGTTTCTGGTCAATTATCAGTATGGAATTCTTTGGATTACGAAATAGTAAACGAACCTAATAGCAAGATATTCAAAAAGAATATACTGAATTTGCCTGTTCATGTTATAGTGCCTCTTTCTCATGTTTTTGATTGTTGAAGAACTAATTCGCATTTATCAGTAATTCCTTCCACCTCCCTTTCCCTTCCCCTCATACTCAACCGACCTTTCGCTCATAAATACACCGGCACTAGAAAGATAGTCCATGCATATCCGCAATCATTATTGTTTTAATATGTGCACGGAATAAAGAATGAATGAATGAACACAAATCGCGATAAATCTGTTTCGGTTTTTGATCCTATGAGTTATTGCTCTAAAAACTCACAATCTCAAAAACTGATTCAAATTCGATGAGTGTTCACATTTCCGGATTTGACTTTTCCACTTATCTACTGTTTATGGGGAACTTTTTTTCTCGACAGAGTCAATTCTGTTATCAGTTTTGGCAGCACATGATAAAATAGAATTGTAATTGAAGATATGAATAGAAATTTGCGAGAAAATTTTCGTTTATTAGAAGTTTGAATCAAAGAAAGGCCCAATTTTTTTTCCTAGTTTTGAAAAACATTACGTTAAATCATGTCCTTTGTTTTTTGGAACTATGAGCTAATCCGGTAATTCAGCTCCCAACGAAAGCTTACTTGGCTCAAGGGAATGTTCTTAAGTTTAGTTCAAAAAGGGAGGAATTTTTAGTTGAATGAAGATCATTGATTATTCCTTTATAGTTTTTTTTTTATAATATTGTAAAAAAAATTTTGAGTGTGGATATGATAACAACGGCCTACTGACTTGTTCTAACTGATTTATTTTATCATTATTATTTCATGACTTTCTGTTCATTGACTAATTGCGACTAACTGAAGTTAAACGATGTAGGAGTCGGTGACTTTTTTCTGTCTTACAGCTCTCTTCCAGGATGCCTAACCTATTTGTGATGACTGTACTCACTGCAACACTTGGCTAGTTCTCGAATAACTTACGCTTTTTTAACCTTCCCAATAAAATAGCGATCGAGCCAACCTAAATCGGAAAAATAGTGCGGGATAAAAGACTGTTTTGTTAGGACTGTGTTTTTAGTTATGAAAAGGCTGTTTTTTAACAGTAGAAAGCTTTCAAAGCACAATGGAAGTCTGTCTAGCCATGATGCCCTATTCTATAGATGCCTTTTTCTCACCAAAAAAAAGCTTTAGAAGGTAGAATCTTCGGAGAAAAAGTTCCGTAAAACCCGCGAGCTATTTGAAAAAATCTTGAGCTCTTTCATCTATGTCTGTTATGTGTTTACTACAACAAATGTTTAGCGTGCACTGAGGTAAGACGTAAATATGCAGAAGGCAAGAGGTAAATTTTTAACAGCATAAACTTTTTAATTTTATTTGCAATTCAAGTTATAGTTATTCAAAGCTGTTCAACAACTTGAAAGCATTTTCTTTGGAAAAATAGCCAAATAAAAAGAACGTCAAAATTGTTTTTGTTGTGACTATCAAATTAAGTCAAACGATAAAAAAAAGAAAATGAACGAAAAAGAGGCTGAAGAGTGCTGAGTATGGAAATTTACTCTGAGGAGCCCTTTGTATCTTGACGAATTCCTTTGAGAGCTTTATTAAACTTCAGTAATTATTTAACATCGTGACTATTTTGAGACTGCAAGGAGGAACTTAAGAAAGAAGCTTTGCAGCGATCGCATACGGCAAGCGATGCTACTCTTGTGATAGTCAGCTAAACTGCGATATGGGAGTTGGCAGAGTAATTGAGTGCCCCTACGAAGCCCACTGCTACACTGTCAAGTACAACGCCAAAAGTTAATTACTCGATTCTTGGGTGTTGTAGGCAAACTTCTCACAAAAAAAAAATTCACCGATAGCTGAAAGAACACAAGAGCTTTTCACTAATTATGCTTTGATCAATACGATACGGCATCTCAACATTCCATAAAACTTTCTCAATATAACATTCTTTGTTCTTCTTTAGCTGTCGTTCTTTGTATATCTTCCTTTATTTCTCTTCCAATAGGTTTTTTTGTGTAATAGTGCTATTGCACACAAATTTTTTTACTTTTTCAATGTATGAAAAAATAGATCCAGAAGATAATTTTTTAATAAAAAATATCCGATCATTCGAAGAATCGCCAAGCGTAAAAAAAGTATAAGTAGAATATAAATCTAAAAATTTTTTGAGAGAACCTAAAGTTACGAAATTCATTTTTGAAGAAGCAAGAATTTTTTTCATTCAAATTCGGTTTGGCATGACCATTTCTTATTTGTCTCACATCATTATTACTTCTTCTTGTTAACGAGCGAATCAATCTATGAAAAGTGTCCAGTTCGTTAATACAATAATGAAAGTAGTGCAGTTGAGCTGAAAGGCTGCTCAAGTAGATCATGCGACTTCAACCTCAGGGCCTGCCATCAATGCCAGGGAGACTTGTGCAACTCCGGTCAGATTTCGATGAAAACTAATAAAAACACAGAATTCTGATGATTGATGTGAATCATACATTGTACAGGGTGTACAGAAAGTCCAGGTGTCTGACTTTGTCACTTTGTATCTTTTTTGTTTGGTGTAGCGGTACTGTGATTTTTTGCGTGTATCTCAGGCATAACGTTAACATCACACCCTGAAAAAATCAGAGTGATGTCTCTTTTCGTTCTTAGATATGGTCTCTGACATTGACCGAGGGTGTATTCTGCGCTTTAGCGAGTCCAGGCACACTCAGAAGCACAGCGCCAGAATCACCGGATTCTCGCGCAGGACCATTCAAAATACAATACGTCGCTTCCGTGAGACTGGTACAACGACTGACCGTCCCAGGAGTAGCAGACCAGTGACCGCGACCACTTCCTTCAACGTGAGAAGCATCCGAGACAAGATTCGATATAACCCCAAGCGGAGTCTCAGGAAACTCGCGAAGGAGCTGAATATCTCGGCGAGTTCTGTTCAGACGATCGTCAAATCTCGCATGGGACTCCGCCCCATCAAGCTGCAGAAGACTCACGCATTGACGGACCAGATGAAGGCGACCCGTCTTCGGAGATGTCGTGAACTGTCAAAGCGGTTCAAGCCGGTGGACTGTTTGGATATTCTCTTCACCGATGAGAAGTTGTTCAATATTGAGCAGTCCTTCAACCACCAGAACGATAGGATTTGGTCGAAATCGGTCAAAGGTGCCAATAAGAGTGGCCGTTACGTCTCGAGAAAGGGATATCCTGCTTCTGTCATGGTCTGGGCCGGGATTTGCGCGACTGGCAAGACTCCACTCGTTTTCGTCGAGCAGGGAGTCAAAGTGAATGCCAATAACTACCTGAACGACATTCTCATGAAGGAAGTACTTCCCTGGAGCCAGGCTCACTTCGCGGGACGCAAATGGACGTTTCAGCAGGACTCTGCGCCCGCCCACAAGGCTAAAGTGGTGCAAGACTGATGCAAGAGCAATTTCCCCTCCATGATCACATCCGCCGAATGCCCTCCGTACTCACCTGATTTGAATCCTCTGGACTTCTCTATGTGGTCGGTCCTTGAGAGCAAGGCCTGTGCTTCCCAACACAAGAATTTGGAAAGTTTGAAGCGCGCCCTACAGAAGGCGTGGGATGATCTTGACGTCGCTTACCTGTCCACCACGGTGGGTGCCTTCCACAAGCGACTCTGCGCCTGTGTCAAGGAGAAAGGAGGGCTGTTTGAAAGTTGAAAAGCAGTTATATCCCAAACTATTTGAATAAACTTTAATGAAAAATTTGTTTTATTTGCTCAATCCGTTAAGTTTTTATCGGAAAAATACTACACACCTGGACTTTCTGTACAACTTGTATACACCAAGTTAAACAAGTTAAATGATTTTTAAGTTTATAAACGTGGTTTTTAATATATTTTTTTGATCAAATTGAACATATAACTTTAATTAACATATAACATAACATGAGCGATGAGCGATGAGCGACAGGAGAGGAAGAGTAGCACTTCGATCGCTACTGCATGCCTCGCTCAACCTCCGCTCAACGCTCAGATCCCATAATCGATGATGTTATAATCCCGATGTGGCTTGCTGATCTTGATAAAGCGTTTAAATTGAATTGAATTGAATCACTTGCTTAAGGTGTTAAGTATTTACAAGACTTTCTGTGAGTACATTGTAGTTCAAAATCTACATAAATAGCCATAGATACAGAATTCACAGACACATAAATATCAAACATCCTAACAACGTTAAAAGGTAAACTTTTTAGATGTCAACTTCAATGCTGGATACAACATTAATGGTATGTATGTTCTTTAAATTTTGTCTGAAAGTCTCTGAAATGCATCTCTGATTGCAAAAAACTTTTTTTTACTTGACATTCTTTATTGGAAAATTTTTTTTTCTAAGAGGTTTTCGCTTTTGGAGCATATGAGAAGCTTTTATTTAGACTTGTGAAATAATACATTAGTTTTTGAGAAAGGCAAGATTCTAACACATCCTTCACAAATTCTATTATATCTGATCTGCAACCGAAAATGCGCAACTTTATAAAAACATAGTGAAGAATACATTCATAATGAAAGTTACTGATTCATTCATATTGAATCAGTAACCTTTTTTAAAAATTGGAGAGAGTTCGTCTTGAATCGAAAAAGAGGTAATATGTTATATAAGTGTTAAGCAAGGGCTAAACTTGATAAATATTTTTTGATTTACCATACTAAACTGTTTAAAAAATTATTTTTAAACAGAAGAAAAAAATGTTTCATCAAATTAAGCGCGCTACCTGGTCGTCCATGAACGGACACAGAAACAAGTTGTTCATCATTAAATTGTAATGAATCACTGTTTATACGATAATCACAAGAGTCTGTTTCGTTAAAACAAGAATTATGTTTGTTCGAAACAACAAAATGTGTTAATCAAAACACATAAAACTATAACTTCACTCATAACAACAATGATTTTCTTCCGGAAGTTCATTTTTGAAGAAAAATAAATGATAAACGAACATGCGATAACTTAATCATCAATTTTACCTAGGCAACACCTACTACAACCCTTATGGCAACGCTAACGACAACTATCGAGGTAGTTGAACAAGTTTGGCTTTTTTAGGTAACTAATGGAGCGTTAGAATTCAACTTTTCACTTTGCAAAGTAATCCCTGCAAAGTGATCCCGTTAAACGCTTAACGGGATGCGGCCATGATGCGGCCTAGAGCGTTTAACGGGATCACTTTGCAGAGATTACTTTGCAAAGTGAAAAGTTGAATTCTAATGCTCCATAATATTTCGCGTGAGATATCAACGTTTGTGTTGGAAGATAAAAAGGATTGGTAATACGATATGAATTTTAGTAGAATTCTCGAACTCATTTAAGCCATTCGATTACTGATCGCAGCAAAGCATACAAATTAATATGTTGAGTTACTTTATCAAATTCACTTTTAAAATACTTACGCCAAAGCTTCGAAACAACCAAATAACATCCGATATTAAACACAAATACTTTCCCTGGAAAACATTTTGATGGAATTCGTTCATTACTTCGTATATTTTTTCTCGTTCATTCTCTCTAGTTGGCTCACCTTTTAGCGGTCGCTTCTCGATCATGGGCGGGCCTCCGCCTCGTTTTCCTTGCAAGCAGTGCACGGCGTATGAAAAAAGCTTAAGGAGATGATGGATAAAATACTCCGTCTCGAGAGTATCGTCGAGCAGCTCGTCTTTCGTCTGAACTCTCCCACTCGACAGCTTCCCCGGTGACCTCAGTCATCCCCTCTCTTCTTTCCATCTTCGTCACATACTCGCCTATGACGCAGTCGTCAAAGCCATGACTGTTGAAAAATAGGAAATCGAAGAAAAATCTGAGAACATCGTTTGTGTTGGCATTCCTGAACAGGAAACGGACGAAAGGACAGACACGGCTGACCAAGACTTTGTCAAATCCGTCTCTCGAGACTTGAATCTCCCACAAATCGCAACCGCCTGCTTCAAAAGATTTTGGGATCCAGTTGAGGAACGACGAGTACTCAAGGTATTTCTCGAGTCTTCATCTCTGAGAAACCAAGCACTACAGCGGATTCGAAGAACATGCGTATTCGAAGAAGACGCGGATTCGAAGAACATGCGGATTTGAAGAAGAAGCCCTGTATGTCTTTCCGTCCTTCCACACGCCTACTTTAGAGAAGATCTGACTAGGGAAGGCCTTGAATTGAAGCGAAAGATCAAAAGAGTTGCCAGGGAAAGAAACCAGGTTCCTTTCGGTCCGAAATGGAAAGTCGTCGGGACTAGCCTGATGCCAGTGCGAACGACTTTCTCGTCTTACTAGCCCGGACCACTTGCGACTCCGATGATTCGTCTTCGCCGACGGTCTCTCTTCCCGCAGCGAACGGAATGAAGAAAACATAGGTCAGTGGAGGTGTTCTCCCTATCGTAGTCCCCCATAACCCCCCGTCTCACGTTGACGTAAAGAATATTAGTTGCGTTTCTCTCAATGCCCGTCCTTTACGTAATAAAGTCTATAGCTTATAGTTTTTTTCTCAATACACATGTTCATGATGTAATAGGTATCACGTATACTTGGTTAAAAGTCAAGAAAATGATTCGTTGATAGCAAGTAATTCCGTATATCAAGTTTTCAGCTGTGATAGGAGTTCATTCAAAGAAAGAGGCGTTGCTTTTCTTGTCTCTTCTCGTATTCCCTGTTCTCTTTCTCATTTTCTCATTTGAGCAAGTCGAAACGACTTGCTCAAATGACGGCATTGAAGCTGTTACCATTGTTTTTCATTAATCAGTATTTTCAACCTCTAATAATTTGAGATATATTTGTGTGTATCGCTCTCCATCCTGTTCTACTTCTTCTCTTTCCAAATTATTATCGTCTTTTTCAGAGTTGGTGGATATCCTTGATAGGTGTCCTGCTTTGATTGTGGGAGACTTCAACCTTTCATTTTCATTGATTGGCTCAATCATATTCCACACAGCGAAGGTCAGCACGAAATGTTCTTCGAGTTTATGACAGATAATTTTTTCAATCAGTATGTTGACTCTCTTCCTAGAAATAATAATATTCTAGATCTTTTGCTCACCAATGCACCCATTGTTAACTAATGTAATGTTATCGGCCGCTTCAGTGTTGGTGACCACAACATGGTATCATTTAAACTATCATTTAGTGTCCCTTCTTTGTCATCTTCGTCCTCATTCAAGTGTTCCCGTAAAGCCAATTGGGCTGCTATCGAATTTGAACTTGCACTTCACGACTGGACCCAAACCTTCTCTATAATGGACGTTGAATTAGCTAATGATTATCTTGTTAGCTTTAGTTTTTTATCTTATCGAGAATTATGTACCAATCGTCGATAGTAGAGACGAAACATCTCGTTACCCTAACTTTCTACGCAAAACGCATCGCAAATTGCAACGCATATCTAAAGAATCACCATATTCATTGTTAAGAAAATGTATAAATAAATTGTTAAGAAAATGTACTCATTTCGGTATACCGAGTTTAGTTATAACTTGGTTGAAGTCGTTCCTAACAGATAGAGAATTTTCCGTTCGTATGAGCGACACCTTATCAACTCCACATCCTGTTACATCCGGTGTCCCACAAGGGTCTGTATTGGGACCCTTGCTCTTTGTCTTATACATATCCGAATTGAATCAAGTTCTTTCTTCATTCACTAACGTTCGATATCAAGCATATGCTGATGACATAAAGTTGTATCTGTCTTACAACAAGAATAACATGACAGAACGTTGTCTTGAACTTCAAGCTTCTCTAGATGCAGTATCATTCTGGTGTACTTCCAACCAATTATCTCTCTCTACCTCTAAAACAGTTCATTTACATATCGGGTCTACGGCACTTACTCCTACCTATTACATAGACAATACTGCTTTGGAGTGTGTGAGTCGAGTTCGTGATCTAGGTGTACAAATAATCCCTTCTCTTCGGCGTAATATCACTATATCTGACCGAGTATTTAGAGCCAATTCTGCTCTATATTCAATGTTAAGAGCCGTGAACATCAATGATGCCTCTATCTTGGTGAAATGCTTCAAAATTTATGTCATGCCTCATTTAGAATTTGCTTCAAGTTTCTGGAATCCGCACTTCAAAAAAGACGTCGAAGAAATAGAGAAAGTTCTTAGGTCTTTCACGAGAATCGTATTCGCTCGCTGCTTTCCTAACTGTAGCTATCCTTACGGAAATACATCTTATAAAAGTAGACTCTCTAAGCTAGGTCTCATGTCTTTAGAAGAGAGACGAGTATATATGGATTTGACCATGGCATGGAAAATAATCAATGACAAAACCATCATTAAGAAACAAAATTTTTTCCAAAGAACCAAAGAAACGCGAACTAATTCTCACGGAGTTTCAATAGAAGTAACGAAGAACAGTGCTAGGTACAATTTATTTAGTCTGAGAGTAGCCCGTTGGTTTTCTCGTGTACCAGAAATGCTTGACATAACTTCTTTCAAAATGTTCGTAGAACTGCTTAAAAATAATAATGTGATGAAAAACCTTGCCATTACGAACAAAGTTGACTGATTACAGCTTTTTGCGATTTTTGAACAACAGACGACGCAACAGCAATAGTTTTCACTCTTGAAACGAAATCTCGCTTCTGTTCATCATACGTTTATCCAAAGTCGAGATCTCGAAGTTCTTCACGGAGACATATATTTCCAATCATCATCGAAGATACCCTTGTTCATCCTACCCAAAAAGTCCAAACCATCAAATATTAATTCTTTGCCAAGGGCAGCCGATGGGGACCGGGGGACTTGGTCGGTGAGGAGCAGCTCCTCCACTGCTGATGCCTACTCAGTCAAACCAAGTACCGCTCAAGGTAGCCGCTCTCAAATCACTCGCGAAAGCTATCCTTATGTACTCCTCCCGATCCAATCACGGCCTGGTCCACCGCTATCAAAAAACTCAAACACGCGGATTCGTCACCCGCATGTTCTCTCATCGATCTTGAACTCTGGAAACCGTTGGGCACCCAAGGCTCCCTAGCTCCCAAACTACCCTACAATTGCATTTTTCGAAATTTAGATAAAATATATATATATTCCGATTATTGCAATAGAAAAGCGGCAGAATTGGATAGGATGTTGGATGGTTTTGAACGTCAACAAGAAACTAAGCTGATCTTACGTGGGAACCAGAATTATTTCTTTTCTGCTTGCAGGAATCGTTCAAGTAATAATTGTTAATCAGGGCATGTTCACCTTTGTCATCAGAAAAGACCGAAACCTTTTCTCGTTACTTTTCTTTTGTTTTTTCGTCTCCTCTGCAAAGTCCGTTACCGAGTACTTTTTACCTAAAGTTAACGAATCAGTTGACGTCGATTATACTATGTATCATCTTCAACAACATTCTACTTTCAGGTATAGTGCCCTCATTATGGAAAAGATTTATTAGTAAACCAGTGCATAAGACTGTTTTTTTTTAAATTATAGACCGATATCTTTGTGTTGCTCTCTGTCAAAAGTGACGGAGAAAATTATTTTCACTGAAATCTATTCTTATCTTGAACGAGAACATTTGTTGTCTTCTCATCAAGCAGGCTTTAGAACGAAAAGATCCACCATCACACTTTTGGTCGAATCTCATGAATTTGTCGTTGATTCATTAGCTCATGGAATCCCAGTGGATGTTGTTTTACTAGATATATGTGAAGCTTTTGATTCAGTTGATCACAGGCTTCTTCTACATAGAGTTCAATGTTATGATTTCGCATCCCACATTGTCAAATGGCTAAGTAGTTACCTGAGTCAATGCACCCAGTCTGTATGCATTGTTGAAGTTTTATCCGAACCCATTCCAGTTACATCTGGAGTCCCTCAAGGCTCCTCACTAGGTTCTCTTTTGTTTTTGATGTACATCGAATGTTTTTAAATCCGTTAAGAATGTTTTGCCTACCAATCTTCTTTTCTCTATATATATGCTGACGACATTAAGATTATTGGGCGAGTTCCTTGTTCTAGAGAAGAAATACAGTTTGCATTGAATTATGTTAACGATTGGTGCTCAGAGTGGAATTTGCGTCTATCCGTCTCTAAATGTAGCGTTGTTCACTTTGGCTCATCCAATTCCCGAAATCCATATCATATGAATCATCAACCTTCCGCAGTGAGTAATTCCGCCAAAGACCTCGGAGTAATATTTTTCGATGAATTCTCGTATCGTGACCATATACATGAGAAGTGTACAAAAGCTTCTTCTATTGTTAACATGCTACTGAAAGCATTTAAGTCGCCATCTCTTCCTTTTCTGACCTTGGCTTTAAAAATCTATGTTTTGCCGGTATTGGAACAAGCTAGCGAGCTTTGGAACCCAACATCTTCGAGTATGGTAAAACAACTCGAAAAAGTCCAAAGCTCTTTCAAGAGGATAGTACGCGAGAGCCGGCCATCCTTCACTCCCTTTTTCAGAGAGACTTGTTATTCTAGGATTTAAAACTCTTGAATTTCGCCGAGCTCTTGCCGATATAACCTTCATCCAAAAATGTATCCATTAGAAATGTGACATAGATATTATGCACTTATATCGGATATCTTCTGTTGATCGCTCTTCTCGTCATTCTCATCCTCTACGTCTTGTTCAACCCAATAATATCAGCAAGTCTTCTTTAGCAAGTTTTCCTTAGTGCTTCACGTCAATTATCAGTTTGAAATTCTCTTGAATTTGTATTTGTGAATAATCCTAATAGCAAGGTATTCAAAAAGTATTTACTCAGTTTGCCAGTTGATATCATTGTACCTCACTCCCATGTTTCCGATAAATGAAAAACTTCACCGTGTTTTATTAACTTATTTTAATTTTACTTTATTCCCTCACCCCCTCCCAGTTTTCAAGCGACCCTTCATACATTCATACATACACCGCCACTAGAAAGAAAGTGATTATTGTCCGTAAATAAAATAAACTCTCCCCATTGCTGCTAATCACACTAGCAATGATCTAGCAGACAGCCACTGGTTCTACCAGGATAGGTCTGTCCTGCATCTCAGGGGAGCGCGTACCCTGCCGCGAGGCGGGAACATGCGCGAGGAAAGAGAGAGAGAGAGATTGTCCGTAAATATCACATGTGCACGGAATAAAGAATGATTAAATGAATATGGTTATGGTACAAAAAATAACTTTCACCGTGGTGAATCGGTTTTTTTCTCTCAAAGAAATGCTGATTTTGACATTAGGATTTTGACAAATGAAAGATCTCAAACTTTGAGGCTCATTTCAAACATGAGGGGAGGCAGAAAATTAGTATTAAAGTTACGGTCACTGCCCGCATCAAGAATGCAGAATGGAATCAGATTGTGATCTAAATTAAACTTGAGGTGAGATCGGTACAGGTTCACAATCTTACGGTAATGTTGACATCCCACGCAATTCTCGGTCTGAGATTGGGCAAGGAGTTGGGGCATTCGGTGAGTATTCGGGAACTTATTACAGAGTTCTTAATTCGAGAAAAAGCCCCAAAAATTCAGAAAAAAATAAATCGAATCTTCCGTTACTCCTAGTTTGGACTTGAAATTAGAGGCGAACACCATATAAACTCGTATGAGAGAGTGCGCGGTGTAGTTAGTTGTGAAAAAACCATTGGCCTGAGAGCCGGGACCCGCGGCTGCGATCTCCGTCTCCAAAAAACAAGACCTATGAGTTTTTTTTTTAAAATAAAAATAAGATCTTCGAAGGGGATTCAGACTATTGATATACTGCGAGCAGGCTGTTTGAAATTAGATCTAATGTTTTTCAAGAGTGGTTGCTGCAAATGGTTCGCTGATTTGAAGCATCTTTCAATTAGATCCGCTCGTTGAGAGAAGTTCAAAAGTGCAAGAACCATGAAATCTCTGAATGTAAAAAACTGCACTCAAGAAAGTTGAGCGAGCACCTCATTCAAGCTTTAAAAACATAGCGGAAGAAGGTATTTATAAGACTGTTCATGAACTGACATATCCTCTTCAAAAATACTGCCCTTCAAAGAATATTCTCAAATAATACAACCGAAAAGGTTCGATAGTGCTAAAGATCTTCAGTACTACTAAATCACATAGTACTGTGTTCCTAGGTGGCATCGGTGGTGGAGTTCGACCCGAATCCAATATCGGAGGTAGTCTTATTGAATTTCCTTTACCTTTTCGTAAATACCATGTGAAAAGTGGTTTTGATTTGATGGAAGCTCTTTTTAATTTTTCACAGACAAAATGCGAAAAGCATCAAGAGATCAGTAAGAGACAAAAAGAGTGATAGTATGAGTAAGGGTTTTTTTTGTTGATAATATTACATGACCTATTTGACTCGAATAGTTTTTTGTTGGATACTTTGCCGCAGAACTGGAAATTTATATGTTAAAAATTTACATTTTCACTATAAAAGTTTGAATTGAGGAGACTTCAAGTTGGTTACTTGCAAATTTTTTGACTTTTAACAGTCCGTAGTGAAAAACTTCATTGTATTCTTTCGAACTGATTCACTTTTTTTCTACAAAGCATATTCTAAGGAGGAATTGGTGGCGGTGTCCAACCCGGTTATGGCGGCATCGGGAGTGGCGTTAACGCGAATTCAGGCTATAATCGTTAGTGTAGAATGTATGTTTTTTGCGAAGAAGGCAACAAAAACTTTTTTGAAGTTCTCTGTGAAAGTTACCGAAAGCCTTGTATCGACTTGCGCTCCAGATTCCTCGTGACCTTGCACGGGATGTTTAATGAATGAGAATCTTCCGAAAAAAATTTAATAACTCAGGCACTGAATTCAGGCAGTAGTTTAGATGATTGATAACAAGACGAGATTTTTGTTGGAATTGCTATATGTACTTGTAAAAACCGAATCCATTGCTTGAATGAGTTAGATAATAACTCAAGTGAAAAATCCCCTAAAAGATTGGAAGTGGAATCCAAGCTAGGAATTTTTTTTCCATAAAAAGTAAGCAGATAAAAAGGCGAGCGCTAAAGTATCTAACAAAACAAAACAAAAACATGTATGATACAAAAAAATCCATTAACTATAAAAAAATAAGAGAAAAGGTTGTTTTATATCAATAAAATTGAGGGTGAAAAACTTGACTCAGAAACCACTGTGGTTATTGTAGAAGGCATCGGGAGCGGTGCTGCGCGAGGACATCAACATAGCCGTATGTTTACAAGAGGCCTTCTTCTTCTTCGAATTTGAGCTTTTATTAAAAAATTATGTGGTTGATATTTAAAAATTTTACAATTAGGAAATGGGTCACAGAATTATCTTCAAAGTTGCACGCGAAACAATCATTCAATAATATGAATCTTAATGATATCAATAAACTATCTTCTTATTTTCTATAGATTTTGTCCGATGTATAGAGTGAAGTTTTTTGCTCTCAATTTATCTGCGTTCCGCAGCCAGGTCTCATTTGATGCTGTCTCGCTTACTAGTATTTTTATTCGGTTCTTGAGTAGCAGTACATCCTTTGCATATAATTACTTCAGAGTACTCTCGATTGCTCTAGATCTAATAAAGGCAGCAGAGGAATAACAACAAAGTAAGTTTAGATGGAATCGGTCACGGGGAGGGTCGTTATTAAAGAAGTTCATCGTTAAACAAATTCGAGGCGAGGTTGATACTCATTCGAATCCCTTTTTTCAAAACAAACTTGAAATGAAACTTCCCCAAAATGTCACAATTAAACTAAAACAAACCCAGTTAAACTCACAACTAACATATACACTTAAACTCAAACTAATATCACGATAACGAAAAAAATAATTTCCAATTAACAGGTACAATCATAAAAAAGTGATGATTTCACGTACAGTACAGTTAAGATTGATACCATATCAGGAATTATAATTGTCATTACTACTCAAAACACAGTCATTCTCTAGCAGAATTTGGGCACATGAAGACAACATCGTCTAAAAATATTACATACTCGTATCTATACGTTCAACGTTTTCCCCTCAAACTTTGTCATGATTATGAATGATCGTATAACAGAGAAAAATTGCAGACATCATGGCACTTCATGTCTATCACATCGCATAGACAGCGAGTTAATGGAAAGTTGAAACTCTGAAAACTATACTATGCAATTTATACAACTACTACATATGTAGAATGATTTCCTTTCTCAGATTACTCTGGGATCGGGCAAGGCGCGCGTCCAATGTCAGCAGCCTCTATGACAACCGCGTCGACGATGATCGCCCTTTTGATTCCTCGTCTCTTTCTTATAAGATAGCGATCGGTCTATTCAGTCACTTTCATGGTCAATTTTGTTTCTCATTTGGGACAAAATCTCAAAATTACTTGAAGAATCGCGCAGAAGATGTCGACAATGAATGTTTTCTCGAGATGGATAGCATTGGTGAGGTAGACGTATGGTTATTATAGAAACTGTAAGAATACTGCTTCTTAGTTACATTTTTTCGGTTATCTTTTTCGTTGTAAAATTTTATTCCAATCATTTCAAATTAGCTCAAGCTTTTTTTGTTTGCTTCGCAATTGAATTTTTGTTTTCTTTTTCACGTCGATAAAAAGCTTCTCCATTGTTCATTGAATATTGTACTACGAGAAAAAGAATGAATATCGTATCAAAAACTTCTGAATAATTATCCTAACAAAATTTCGAAAGGAAACATCATATAATACTTCAATTCAGTGACCTTAAAAAACACATCACTTTTTTGAGAGGAAGGCTCAAAAATGGAACACACATTCTGTAATAAACTAATAGATCTTCAAAACGAAATCAGATGTGATGCACTTTAAAAAAAAGAAAGATTATGAGTACAGGGTAACCCATGTATTCGGCAACCAATCTTTCTGCGTTTATAATCCAATTTATAGTGCACATTGAGCTTCATGTTCCACATATGTTTTTTTCTCAATAATTTTGATACATGGAATGAATTTCCCTTCGTTTGATGCTCTCTCAAAAAATAGTGACCGCTCATGACACTAAAGACTTGGTCGATAGAATAAGCGCATCGCTGAGGATCTCAACGTATCTCGCTATTTTGTCTGGAAAACAATCGAACGGCTTGAAAAGTTCGGTACACTTGCTGACTGGCCCCGGACAGGTGTTTCTCGATCAGTGCGCACCCCTAACCAGATTGAGGCCGTGAGAGAGCGAGTAGGTCGGAATGCTAGGCGAAGCATCAAAAAACGGTCTATGATATGACTTTATTAGGCTAGACTCTTCGAAGAATTGTTAAAGAGAATTTGAGGAGGCTCACCTCCTATCGTGTCGAAAAAGCTACCATTCTAAATCGGCAGAACAAGGAGTGAAAGGCTCACAAGGTGCCGTGCCTTCATCCTTCAGACCCGCGACATTCCTCACTTTAAGACAGTCTTCTCGGATGAAAAGCTGTTAACTTTTGAAGAGCCTGAAGTTCTCAAAATGCCCGAGGGCTTGTTCGGGACTCTCAGGTAGCTATTCGGCTGGTAGACTCGTTCATACATAGAGCTTCTTATATGGTAGAACACTGACTATCAATTCGGCACCTCTCAAATCATGGCTTCGGACTACATGCTGACAGGAAAAAAGATGTTTCATTATTTCAGTCTTCATTCTCCGCATCATCATCAGCATCGTCGAGCACGGTCTCTCGATAGTTTGGAGATCTTCAGACCACACCATCAAAACAATTTATAACCGAGTCTATGCAATCTGTGTTTCCACTCGGTTTACATCCGTAACACAGATGTGAATTCCGTTTAATTGACTAAATCAAAGCGCTTCAGTGTTAAAATTTTGTATATTAAGGAGAAAAAAATACGAAGCGAGGAGTTTTTGATATCCGTTGGATCAAAGCATTGCAAAAAAGTCAACTAAATAACAAAAAAAATCACTGAAAAATGGCGTGGAGCGTTATGATGAAAAGTTAAAAAAACTTTCGCAGTGGTTTAAATTGAATAACCTTTAGAATCGAATAGAACTTCGCTCCGGATTTATGGTTTTTAGAATCGAATAGAACTTCGCTCCGGATTTATGGTTTTTAGAATAGAATAGAACATCGCTCCGGATTTACATGAATAATGAATTACTCCTTCCGTTAAAAATTGCATGAAATGTATAAAACTTGTTTTGCTTTCCAATAATTTAGAAACTCTGGTTAACGACTATAAAACCGTACATAAAGTTAACCGATTGTAGCAAATTTTTTATGTCAAGTTTTGTAATCAATACATTTAAATTTTTAAATTGAGTCTTCATATATCATTACATCATTCAAAAATTCAATAT
This sequence comes from Allodiplogaster pararmata, assembly GCA_964056735.1. Taxonomy (NCBI): domain Eukaryota; kingdom Metazoa; phylum Nematoda; class Chromadorea; order Rhabditida; family Diplogasteridae; genus Allodiplogaster; species Allodiplogaster pararmata. Next base: position 25,160,801 of record OZ057405.1, read on the forward strand.
GTGTCTTTTGAAATTTGATTTATGTTCATTCACTCTTTATCTCCACGCATTTCACATACGTTATGGCAAATTTCCACCTTTTCTCTCGCCCTTTCTCTTCATTCCTGTATCTTCTCTCTTAATCTTTCTTATTTCGGTCTCTTTTTTATTTTGCTCTTTTTTATTTTACTCTCGCTTTCTCTTTTTATGCTTTCTTCCTGTTTCTTTTTTCAACTAGTCTTCCTTCTTCAGCTGATAAGAACAAAATTTGATCATGAGTGAGAATTAACAGTAAATCATAACATATAATATACAAGGTAAAGTCCATTGTCAAATCTTTCATTGACAAACTAGACAAACGGACAAGCTTCTTCATCTTAATTAAGGCAAAGAGAATACTCTCTTTGTCATCTTGAAAACCAATGAACTTTTGCCGGAGCTGGTTGCTGCAGATTGCTTCCATCGTTGCAATTGGTTAGCTTATTTTGACTTTTTTTCTCGCGTGATTTCTAAACGCTGATAAAAGTTCTACCCTGAGCAACAAAAAAGGAATAGTACATCGTAAAAAATCAAAGTCTTTGAACGCGTCTCAGTTTTTTCTTCTTCTTCTTTTAAAAAGTTCATCAATAGAGCATCAGTTATTTTCTCAAAAATTCTCTCCAAAATAATTACAACGAAGAGTGGAATATTTAGTACATTAGTGATTGATAACTGATGGAGAAAGCTATCCATCAAATAGGTTTCGATGGAAGTAGTTTTTTGAAGCCCGAGAGATGATTTGCTTACTGTCTGGAGATTTTCCGATTTTTTCAAAACCAGTGTGTTGAATTCGAACCATGAAAAGCCATTCAGGCGACATCAGATAATTGCAACTAAGAAAATTCTGAGTGCGAAACTTTCTGAACAATATATGAAACAAGGTACTCAATCGCTATGCGCATCGCGAGATCAGCTCGTTCGTTGCATTACCTGCTGTGAATATGCGCATGAAAAGTTGATGAATTGCTAAATTTTGAGGGGGGGGTCCAGACTTACTGCTTTTGTTCAAACATACATATTTATAAAAGTTTAAAACAAAATTACAGCGAAATTTTGCTTTGCAACTGGGCAGAAGAAACTCACGATCGAAGATGTGCCAAAATCTTCGCCTCCAAAAGAATCAGGACAAGCCAGGTTCATCGAAAGTTAACTTTTTTTGGGTAGAGAGGCAGAATTTCAAAACACGGCTTTTTAAACAAACAAACAAGAGAATTCTCATAAGCTAAAAAATTGATTTAAAAAATTCTGTTCATTAACTGATATATTTTTGGTAAAACCAATATTATATTTTGATATATTTTGTTTCAAAATACTTTGCGTAAAACTTCCAACTTCCTTATATTTTTGATAAGTTGAGAAACTCTTGCTTGCAAAAGCGGGAAAAAAACTTGTTTTAAGTTTTTGTTTTTAGTTTAGTTTTTTTCTGCGCAGATGACAGCGAAATGCCACTCATCTCAAATCACTCAGCAGATCAAATCAGACATTTTTCTTGGTAGTTTCGAATTCGAAAAATTTTATTATGAAATACACAAAAAGACGATTTCGAGGCTAGCAAGTGTCTGTGTAGAATTGTAGATCTGACAAAATGCTATCCCTTGAAATAAGACCATCTAAAAAAATGAAGAGTTTAAGATGAAAAGAAAAATTCTTTTTTTCTTTTGAGGTATCTGTCATTCGAATATTCGTTCCGCTCTGAATCCGTCGTATATGATGATGTGAGGCATAAGGAGGAGGCGCCCTCAACAATCATCCAAGCCAATCTGTCGTTCCACATACTTCATCAAGGAGATGGCGAGGTTCTCGGCAAGTGGCAGGTTCTCAGAGCGTATATTTTTGTATATACTCGCATATTCATGTGACTTTTATAGTTATCGATAATATCAATAAAGTTTTAAAAGATTTGTAGATAAGACATTTTCGCACTTGGTAAGAAATATATTCACGTATCTAGAGCTAAATATAAAAAAGAGAAAGCGAGAGATAGAGAGCAAAAGGGATAAGAGATAGAGAGATAAAAAATATGGAAGAAAAAGAAGAAATCTTAAAGAGAAAATGTGGGAGAGAAAAGGGAACGAAGTATTGAAAGAGACACAAAAGTGGGAGAAGGAAAAGATAACGATAGAAGTGCAGGAAAAGAAATCTCCAGTCGAGAACCGCAGCTAGTTGATGTTGTCCTTGCCTTCCAGATGGAAAACTGCCTGAGTGGTAACTGCGGTGAATGCCCTCCGCTATACATTTCCTTCACCAGAGGCGGCAATAACCTTGAAGAAGTTTACATGGATATGAAGTTAGCGCATTATCAAGTGCATTGTTTCGAAAAACTCTCTACACAAAAACACTTCTTCACGCAATAACATGGTTTTTCGAGTTCCCATTAACTTTCAGTTCATCAGAAAGTGGAAAGTTGTTAAGTTTATACGACATTTCATTCAAACTTCATCATCATTAATAATAAAAAAGAAACTCAATTGGAAATTTGTTCCTGTGAATAAGAGCGTTAGAAGCATCTTAAAGAGTTTGTTAACTGAATTTTCTGCATTTTGATATTTTTTCTCATCTGTGTAATTTGTCTGTTTTCAACTTCGAGTTTACGGTGTTATTCAATTCAAGAAATGCACCAGAAGACTACATTCCTCAGTGGAATCTTTTGTTCGCCGTAGTCAATACCATTTACACCCCGGCTCGGCATGGTGAAGGGGATACACAACGCGTTGTTAGTTGCTCAATCCGAGCTTTCTTCTGTTCACTTGTGATGAATTTCATTCATTATTGCGATGGATTTCATACTTGCGATGGATCTCATTCATTATAGTCTCAGTCCATCGTTGCTTAAAACGATTAACAAAGATTTTTAAAAAAATTTTCACTTGTGACTTTTGAAAGTTGCATATATGGACATAAGTTCGAATTTATATATATATATATATATAATAACAGCATGAGGCAGTTCGAGAAATCTATATCTTATCATAACAAAGCGTTTTTTTACCTCAGTAATAACTCAATCTTCATCGGAATTCCTCTTAAATCCCCCTCCTTCGAGGCTTGATCAGTCTTTCCAAGATTTTTTCCTGCGAGGACTGAGACTCTTCCGAAGAACTTTAGATTCGTGGGTTTTTTTTCTCTCACATTATCATGCCATACTTCTATTACTTCTTTTCCGCCTATAGGAAACGACATATGGAACTTGCACAACAGTTTTCTCACGCCCCGAAGACAAGCGTTTCCGGCGAGAGATAAAGGACTGTCAACTTAATGGAATTCAGTGAGTTTCGATTAAATGGCTTCTAAATCATTCATGTGTTCCTTTCATTAATTAGAGTGACTGGAAACGTAAGGTTTTGAAATACTGAACTATGAATACGAATGAAGTCAGTGAATCTTGCGTGGGCTTGGTTCCTTACTACACCGCCTTGAACGGAAAAACCTATTGAACGCTGTCATCACATCAAAGTCCATTCATGTGGAATCATGTAAGAAGGTTACGATGACTTCAATTTTGTAGTTTTCAGTAACTTTTCACGTATCGACGGAGTACTGCATGCACAATTCTCTCAAGACGTTCAATATGTGTCAGTTAAAAGTAATGGAAAATGTTTCATTAGCGTTTACGCTTTTAAATTTTCTTTCAAAAAAAGAAGCTAAAGTGTGTTCTAATGATGCGGTTGGATAACAAAAAAAAGAGTTAATATGTATCACAAATGTCAACCGTTTTGTGATTTCCTGATGTGTCTCAGTGAGTTTTAGTGAATATCGTCATCCTCATACAAAAGTTGGCAAGGTCCAATTTCCAAAATCCGATTCATATGGTGTCTTGGGGCGTGAAACGTCATTTGCACAAATCATGGGAGTTTGTTGATTGGGGCTAAGATGATGAGGAAGAATCTGGTGATTGATCAATCAATCAATCAATTTACTTTTTGGAAGTTAAAAGTATGTGTTATTATATGAAGTCAGTAAACTATAGATTGCTTTTTTCATTTCAAACATCAAGCAAATTAAAAAAAAATTGACCATTCCAGACAAAACGTTAAAGTTGACGCGGATATCGTCGTGATTGATTCAGTTGAACACCTCACACTCAAATCGCCTTTCGATGAGAGATTTGGCGTGACTGTTGAAACGAGGTCCTACTCTAAATTAATCCAACAAGTACTCTATGGTAATTTATTGGCTGATATGCTCCAGTATAAGACTGTGCTGCTCGATAAAGGAGCCCGATAAAAACTTTTTTAAACAAAAAAATCGTAAGGATCAGATAGTAATCAATTTTCAGGTGAAATTGAAATCAGATTTTCACAACAAAAAAATCACACACACACACAAAAAAAAATCGATCCTTCAATAAAGTTTCAGTCCACTTTTGAGAAATGAGTCATGTTCAATTTAAATTTTGTGAAAGAGGAATTCAGTCTATCTGAAGTGTTATTGCGTAGAAGAATGAAAGTTTAAGGGACTTTTCAACCATACTTTGACAACCGAAAATGAACGTTGAGTGCGGTTGAGGAAGTGAGGTAGAGTTTCCATAGAAGGTAACTTTCACACAAGAGCTGACTAATTGAAAAAAAGGACTTATACAGTAAGACTTTCCACAGTTCTATGTGTGACTATTCCAACTTTCAAACTTTTAATTTTTGTAACCATAAAGTGAAAGTGCCAATTTTCCCATTTCTTTTTTCGTGTTAGAAGACAATGATGTGAATTTATAATCTCAGATCTTGTTTCAATATCAGTGGTTCAGTTCCCACATGAAAATGAACAATCGAACATCTCTGATTGCTCCGCGTCACTGCGACCTTCACGCGAGTGTCGGAGAATGCGCCAGCACCTTCGGGGCAAGCAAAGTATCCGATCGATTGTTTCGGAGAGTTCAAGTTGAAGCTATAGACAACGATGAATATCTGAAAAAGAAGGTAATTTTCATACTGAAAAACTTAAATAGTCTAAAATGTATTGGAAGGTACTATGAGTACTTCAAAACTACTGTATGGGTTTTTTTACTGTATGGGGCATGTTATTGATCAAAACTAGTGAATTAGTATGAATCAGTTCAGTCTCAAGGCATTGCGAACTCAATTAAAATTAGATTTCACAGTAGAAAACAATGGTCTTTTTTTGAGGATGCAAAGTCTATTGAAGATTTCAGTTGAATTTAATTCGGGAGGGGAAAATTCCGAAGTTCTTCCAATCTCCAGTCATTTCTGTCTTCTTTCTTGTGTTTATAAGTTTTTGATTTTGACTTAATTGTTTCTATTTGAGAGCTTAAATGTATTTGTTAAGTACGTGATGAAGAATGCATTTCTTCTCCAGAGTCTGAAAGATTCGTTACTAACTTTTGATTGAGCTTTAGCACAGAAAAAAAGCTCGTCCACCGGGCGGGATTGAACCCAGCCATCTTTTCATACATATAATCGGGAGCAAGCGCGTTACCATTGAACTACGGGGACACATTGCTATTTCCCGCGATAGTGTCATATGAAAGGTTCATATGCCTTGTTGTCTTAGTCACGCATGCTCATTGAGTGATTGCGTCATGAGTGGAGCGTAACTACAGAATTCACGATTAAGACAGAAGAGAGATGGAAGATGTATGATAAATCTTCAAAATTTCAGTTACACAGTTCAAAGGCAGTTACGCCTGGTGAAAATTTACTAAGTACATATTTACTAAGTACATATTTACTAAGTACATATTTACTAAGTACATATTTACTAAGTACATATTTACTAAGTACATATTTACTAAGTACATATTTACTAAGTACATATTTACTAAGTACATATTTACTAAGTACATATTTACTAAGTACATATTTACTAAGTACATATTTACTAAGTACATATTTACTAAGTACATATTTACTAAGTACATATTTACTAAGTACATATTTACTAAGTACATATTTACTAAGTACATATTTGTGGACGCGCTTCGATTTCATATCTGAAAAATCGAGCCTCTGCTTGTATTTCCATGTTTTTGTTTTTAATTAGAAATGGAACAAAGTATTGAGAAAAATCTTTATTTTCCTAGATGAACGATCTTCTGTTAACCATGCGTCCGGTTCACTCAAATCAGAAAGAATGGAGTGAAATGCAATCAGAGACTTTCAATAAACTTCTCCAGGTAAATGTCATTTATGAAACAGTACTTATTGGAAATTCTAAAGAGTAAGTCAGAGTAAGAGATAGAGAAAAAAAAAGAGAGAGCAACCGTTTTTCATGAGTAAAATATTTCCTGGACTGCCAAGATCTGCATTCAACTGAATGGATCAATTGCCGCTGATCGACTGGCGCACGCCTTACTCGATGAAGACAATCATTTTTTGAGGTATGTGAGCATTTATCGGGAATTTCACCATTCATTTACAATTTTATGGTAACCCTCAAGCGATTTGAGAGAAAGCAATTTTTTTAGTGGCAGGTTTTAATAATAACACTAATTTTTTCCATCGCTCTGTTTGTTGTGAATAATTCAAATAGAGGTAAGATACGCAATAACACCAAGTGCGGCACTACTCAATGGCGAATAAATATGTGCGTTGATTCGAGTAAAGAGATTTTGGGAGGAAATCGATGATATTTAAAATAATTATAAGTAAAATGCGGTTCAGAAATTATTGAGTCTGATTATCGGAAAATCGGAAGTCCGCGGAAAGTTCTTTTTTCGATTATTGACTCTTTCTTTTGTGTAAGTTTAGAAACTAGCAGAATTCGAAGATGTGAATATCTGATAGGTCTTTGTAGCAAATCGCTCTTCTCTATTATTACTCGGCTATGGGACATAGCTCCATATTCCTATCTCTGCATCACATGTTATAAGCCAGAGAATGCTTTCGCATGGGGCACTATAAATACGCCCCTTCGCTCGTCAAAGAGAGGAGAGACCGGGCCCGGTCACTCACCCCCCACCCATGTTACCTAGGTGCATAATTTGTAACGTAATTATCTCCCCCATTGTGATTGTCACTTCAGATGCTCTATAACATAATGTTAATGTAATCGTTCTCGGTATCCATGTTATAATGTCTTGACCCAATAAACTTGTCAATTTTTATGTTCGTGTTTGGGGTCACAAGACAGGGGACACCACACCAAAACCCGCGGACTCTCACAAAGAGAGGAGGTCATATTTTCTTAACCTTAAACAACAATCACTTATTTAGATTCTGAATTGACTGCTCTGTAGACCAAGTAAGAAGTTTTAAACCTAAAAAGTTCTAAGAAACGTTCCATTGTGGTTCATAGTACTGAAATTCTTGCATCCGTCTTTTTTAGAGCCGTTCTCTCAAATGCTCTGGGAGCGATCGGTGGAGAGGAGTCCGTACGACGAGCGAGAACGCTCTTCGCTGAAAAAGCATTTGATACGACGGTGTGTCCGAACTAAGAAATAGAAAAAAATGGTTAAATTTTAATTTAGGGACAAAATTCACTGCGAAAGCTATGTTATACATAATACGCCCCACCCTTCTTAAACCCGGGCGATATAGGATGCTGAATCAACATATAATGAATTGTTTAATGGTTCCTAACACTACTTTTTTCTAAATTTGTTATTAGATTGTAGTTTTTTTCTACGAATGTCGACTTTTCTATTAAATGATTGCTAAGGCTTAGGCAAAACTATCAAAGTTGATTGGATTTTAGAGAGTGTGTGGTTAAAGTAAAAATTTTCATGTGGCAAAAAAAATTTTCATATGTGGGGGTTGAAATACACTTCTGCGATGGCTTTTGTAATACAAACTTATCTCTTCAGAAATCGTGTTCTAATGTAGAAATCGTGCGCTAATGTAAAAGATACCCGGGTGTGGACTTTAGTCACCCATTTTCTGTGATAAAGGGCTATTGTAAAATCTTGGCATACTACTTCCCCCCCTTCTCAAATTTGAATATTTTACTTCCAACACCGACAAAAAATTTCCGTGTTTTGGGGGGCTATTGAATCACTGGGGGACGTGCTGGAGGTGGGAGGGAGGTAAAGTAAAATTCTACCAAAATTGTGATCTAGAGACTGAATTATTAGGAAGAAGACAAAAGGTTTGAAAGAGAATGGAGCGAGAGAAAAAAAGAGGTAGATAGAGAAAGGGAAAGAGAGAGAGACACATTAAGGAAGACAGAGGGAGGAGGAGTAGAAGAAGAGAAGAGCGGACGTGAGCTAGAGAATAGCTTAACGAAAGCGTGCGAACGGTGACCGTAAATGACGGAAGTAATTAGATTAGACTCAATTCACAGAGACGACCACAAAGTCCAAGCATTGCAGCCCGACCTGAGCCGCTACCTGACGGATTATCTTTTTGGTGTAACTCATTCAGTCAACCAGGACGAGAAATGGCATAGGCAGTTAATGGTTTCTTGCTTTAAGACGTTCAGTTCTCAAGAACGCTTCAATTTAGCTACAACATAATACGTACCTGAAAGCACATGAAGGCTGCCAGCTTTTTAAAACCAAGTATAGGAATAACTCATTAGTATACTATATATATATATATATATATATATATATATATATATATATATATATATATATATATATATATGTATTTAGGTCGACAGTAAAGTCCAAATTCAACAGTTAAAAAAAGACTTATAAAAGTTTTCTTTCCATTTTAGAGTGACCATTTCATTAAATTTAGTTTTTCACGATTTCTTTTTTTCTCATGCATAAAGTACAGTATGATCAATTCAATTGCATTGAAATTTCATTCAATACTAGCTAATAAAAAAACACTGTTTTTAAATGTTAAATTTCTGAGTTTATACTCATTCGCGCGCTTCACAGTACTGGCTCAATGAAGAAAGAGAGAAAAACTCTCGGGAGAGCTCAGTCCGATTCTGGCAGCTGGCAAATGCGATTGCCACCGTCTTGTGGAAAAGTTGCCTTAGCAGTTCCAGCAATCAAGATGCCTGCAACACAGGGAAGAAACCAGTGAGTTAATTTATGTTATGTCCCCTTACTCAATAACTCATTTTTGAGTACAAGTCAACTTGTGTACCATTCAGTCCAGCGGTAGTTCTCCTCCCAAAAAATGTTCAGGCCGGGTTTAGTCTGAAAAAAGTCAACTGCGATTATTCCAAAAAAACGCTGAAGCTGTAGCTTTTTTAGAATTGGAATTGACAAAAAAAGAAGAGAGAAAATTGTTAACTAGGTTTATTCGAATGCTCCGTCAAAAACAGTCGCACCTGACTAAGACGCATTATGAATAAACGCTCACGCGGAAAAAACCTGATTAACAGGTTTGAACCGAACACAGTTTTTTTTGTCTTTCCTGGAGCAAGCGATATCCACTTTTCTTGTTTTTGTTCATGAAATGATTTAACCGGCAAAAGCAGCTGTTTTTCTTTTAAGATTGTCAACAAGTTCTTGACGGAACTGCGGACTGACAAGAACGATGAGAAATTCATTCTGAAGGCACTACAAACTCTTCGAAATTTACCCGTTACTGCGTAGGTTGAAATTTATAAATACATTGTTAAACGTAATGGGGGGCAGGTCATTTTCTCAGTCTTTTCTTCTTGATGCAAAGTATTCTTGTTTTCAAAATCTTTCATCTTAACAGTGAAAATCAGGAAAACGCAATTCAAATCAATTCAAACGATTTATTATCGTTGTCATGGGACATGACGCGCCATTAAATAGAACGGAAAGTAGGTTTCAAAAGGCTGAAATAATTGGTGACGAGAAAGAATGAGAATGAGGTTTTCTATTATTCGTTTCAAGATATAATATCAGGAAAAAATCAGTGGAATACGGTTAGAACAAAATTTCAAAGAATTTGACTAGAAAATAAGGGATAGGAGAGCCAATGAGTGCGAATTTATGAAGAGCTTTTCTCTGGACCTTCGTATATATGATGATACCATCACAGTAACTAACGTTCAAGAGGATTTAACCAGTTTTCAGGAAAACAACTTTTTTAACAGAATATGCTTGAAGTGAGCTACATTTTGTGAGAAAATAAATGAGGAAAAAAGGGGAAGGAGTGTAAAACGTCTTTTCACATTTCAGTCGTTACAATGCGAGTGAAATTGAAGATGGTGATTGGACGAAATAACAACTCTTGAAAAAAGAAGGTTTTTCCGAATGAGCAAAGCTTCGGTTTTACTAGAATTCTTTTTATAGCTACAATGAAAGTTTTAGTATGTTGCTGTTTGTTCTCGAGTTGTTACCGGACCTCGTGTTGCCAGCTTCCAGATGGCTGATAGCTAACCTAGAGAATCAAATGGTGAATGACTTGCTGGCTTGAATATAAACTCATATACAGAACAATAAAGTCGTTGGATACGCAGGAGGCCAGCAGTGATTAGACAACTTAAAGCCCTAGTCAATGGTAATCTCAGGTCTGTTTCTCACGCTCTATCCTACGTGTGCTCGCCTAAAGACTTAAACGTTGAAGTACGGACAGCCGCTCTGAAGCTGGTAGAAAGAGGAGCTTCTTCAATTACTCTTAATCGAACGGTTTGACAGTTTCTCTCATCCGTATCGTTTAAAAAAATTCATGGAGAGGTTGAAAAAAAATCGTGAAAAATGAAGTGCGAAATAAGGGCGCAGTGGAGACGCAATCATGCAAAAAATGTGTGAGACGAGGTCTCATGATGAGGCGAGACTCTATCGAACAGGCGAAGCTCGTAATCAAGGCTCCATCAAGCATTCGAGGTTCTACTGAACACACTGGAAAAAAAACCATAAAATTTTAAGGAAAAAAACGTTTCGCGATTTTTCCAGATGGTCTCAAAGCTGATACAAGTCGTGCGCAACGCCTGTCCTCTTGCAGTGTCAACCACAGAAAGTGTGCTTGCGGCGGACATAATAATCAAGTGAGGCTCAAATATTTACCCTTATAACGAGTCTATATTTCTCGAAATCCATTTAGAGAGTTTTGAAAACCCTTGAAATTTCCGATGTTTCAGTTTTACACTTAACAATGAATACATTATTGGAAATGCACTTCAGGCACTGTAAGATTAAAAAAAGGTCTTTACTAGAACTGATTTCTCAGAAAAGTCTTTTTTGTTTTAGACCTCATGTAAAAAAAACTGGCTTCGAGGAGTTTTATACATATATGTATGTTTGAAGTTGTTCAGATGAAATCAATCGAACAAAGAGTTCAGAACCTATCAGAGAGCAAAATTCTGTTTTTTAAAGGCAAAATATTTTTTTTGAAGGTCGGTTCCGGAAAACCTGCACGCCGCGACCCTTCTTCTTCGATCTGAGAGCGCCTTTTTTCCCCAAGACAAAGAATTGTGGAGTCACATCTACTCGGCGATAGCAGCTTCGCGGGAATACAACACTACTGTTAGTCTAGTACTCTTTGATAGATATAAATCGTGCTCTCAAAGTGAAAAATCTTTGTCAGTGAATGTGCAATTCTCCAGAAGGATGGCTTTTGGCGCCAAATGCGCTCGTTCAAAGTTTTCCGGCCGAATTGGTCCCAGAGAGCTCTCGCTGCGGAATCCAGTTACAATGCACAGGAAATCACGGGTTATAGAATGTTTCTGACTTGGAAAGTAGAGAATTTTTAGAAACTTCCAGAATAATCATCCCTGTAAAGGTCGAACAATCAAGTGAGCTGAACAATATCATCGCTCTGAAAGCCTACCTTAAAAAAACATGAAAACACAGTTGCTCGCTGAAATTTTAGTTCGCTAGTTTTTTGTATATCTAATGTACGAACGCAAATCATTTATCTAGTTTTGGCATTCAAGAATGCGTTGAGAAACACATTTATAGACTAGTTTTAAAAATTCACTCAATGAAAGCATCGCCAACTAGTACGATAAAAACGATAAAAAACAGATTTCTCTGGTTATGAAGGGGTAAAAAAAAGAATTTTTAGGTATTTTCTCTTGTGGGAAATGCAGCTATATTGGTTCAAAACCTTTTTTTTAGCCTGGATTTATTTAATTTGAGAGTCAGAGAAAGTGAGAACTGAGTGGGAATACAATAGCATGTAAAACTCGGAGACTATTAAGCTCTTCAAAGCAAAATATACTCCAACGCGAGAGCTGGTTTGTAGAGTTTGTAATTAATAAAACTGATGAACGTAAGAAGACCCTGCCAAAGTTTTTGCTTCGACTTCACATATACAAAATATGTGATTATAAACATATAGTATGTCACATGTTTCACTATGAACGAGTCTCATCTTGAGACCTCCATTAGCCTCGTTTGAATCATTTTGTTGAGACTACGTCGTTTTCCTCCCTCATTTCTACTTTTCGAGTCAACTTGGGCGAGGCTCTTTCCAATCCTCTCGTTTCGAAATAACCGCTCCCCGTGGAAGAAGAGCTGGAAAAACTCCTCATTCACTCCTGGAGGCAAGTAGCTTGAATAACATTATATTTTATCGTTGAAAACTGACAAAAATTCTTAATTTGCTTTTCATTCATTCATTCATTCTTTATTCCTGATGTAAGTGATGGAAAAAAATCACAACGGATAACTGTCACCAAAGTGAGATCAGTGTTCACATACATAAATATGCAATAGTAATGAAATAATGTTCTTTTTAAATATGATTCTTCATCGCCACAGGGCCGGGGGGTGAAGAGTTGCAACTCACGTTGTGAGTCAAAAAGGGCTGAGGGTGAAGAGTTACAACTCACGTTGTTAGTCGAAAAGCATGTTTAGGCCAATTTCTCATAAGGTTTTCATCAGCAGGGAACTACGAAATTTAACTTTTGTTCTTTAGAATTTTCTGGCAAGGCTTTGAGGATAACTTTTTTTTAATTTGGTTGAAAAAAGATCAAAAACTGAAGATCTCCTCAAAAATATAATATATTACAGATTAAATAATAATATTAATAAGAAACCACCCGAAGCTGTCGATTCCTTTTCTCGGAGCCACTGTTTAAACTTTGTGATCATTGTTCAAAAGCACATAATCAGTTTTTTTCTGCTTGCTTAGCTCAATCAACTTCAATCTCTAACCTTGAATACTGTAACAATCGGAACATTCGGAAGGTTTTCCAGCTACACATAGACACGTACGGGCTGGATTCTTATGTGGAACATTCAACGGACTCTGCAGAATCAACGGATCCTAAAGTCCGAAAACTTTCTTTCAAATAAGTTCACTTTCTTTCTCTGAAACATCCGAAAAGTAAAAAAAATTTCAAACCTACATATTATTTCGGTTAGATTTTAAATTCTTGACAAAATTTCCATTGTAAAATGTGCTTTCTAGTTCGTGCGCTTTGTTCATATTTGTTGAAGACAATAATCTGATGCTGCTAAGCTTTCGACAATACCTGAATAATTCGCAGGTTTACTTACTCCTGTCTTTGTTTGGCCATGCTCTTCCCGTGCACACTCTGATCGACGGTCATCATTCCCTAATGTCGGCTGTGATGTCTGCGTCTGGCCAGAGTGTGAAAGCCTTCGAGGTTCCTTTTTATCCACCAACTTCTTGCACTCGCTATGTTGAACAACAGCGACCGTTGCCTCACCGAGTGCTTGTATCACTCGAACGAGAGTAAGTGTAGGACTCTTTCATAGTCAAAAGTAAACAATTTCACTAGCCATGCGATCAGGTGCAAGTAGAAGGTTTCTAATCAATCAAGCATTATTTCGCTTTTTGTGAATTTTTCGAGGAAGAAAACATTTTATTCTACATATGTTAATAGTGAATGAGTTTTATTTGTGAATGAAGTATTTTTTTATATATGTTTAACTGTAAAACATCTTTTTGAAATTCTATATACATACATACATAGAAGCATACACATACCGTATACCCGCATGTCTAACATAAATTCTATATACATACATACATAGAAGCATACACATACCGTATACCCGCATGTCTAACATAAATTCTATATACATACATACATACATAGAAGCATACACATACCGTATACCCGCATGTCTAACATAAATTCTATATACATACATACATAGAAGCATACACATACCGTATACCCGCATGTCTAACATACGTATGCTATAACGCATGGAACTATTGTGGGTTACACATGTGAGCATGGATGAAATTTTCACAAATGTACAATCATAAATGCAAGTCTTCAATGAACCATTCGACTTTGCTTTAATGACGAAATACGACACATACATAGTTCGATCATATTGAATGTTTAATTATTTCGGTCCCACGTAACTTGAGTTTGTATATAAGTTGCCAAATCTGTTTAAACAATTTTTGTATGGCGAATTGGATATACATATACATATAATTACATATAATTAGGGAATGGGACGATGAATGATGATACAGGGCGCGGTGCCTCTGATTGCGTACGCCCAGCAATTCCCGCTGCTTTCTGGGATGACAGTGTCGCTCTCTGCCGCAGGCTCCGCTTTCTTTCGACTGAGTGCCTCTGCGGAGGTTTCCCTCTGGAACAGAGAGGGCTCAGCAGATATCACAGTCAGGTTAATCGCTAAAGTGAAACTTCACTCGAAAGGGCTTGAAGTTCCTACAATTAAAGATACCTAAAATCGGCACAAGCTACTTAAGTCTGACTCAACATAAAAAAAACGGAAATCTAGATCCTACGATTTCACCGGTTCAATTCAATTCAATTTTCAATTTAAACGCTTTATCAAGATCAACAAGCCACATCGAAGATATAACATCATCGATTATGGGATCTGTAGCGACATGAGACGACTCCACTCCTCAGCGTTCTCTGCCTTCCTTAGGAATTGGGGACCAACGGCTTTGAAAAAGTCGTCCCTCCATCTCATAGCAGGGCGACCTTTCGTTCGCTTTGGCCCACACGGGTGCCACTCTAGAACAGCCCGCGCCCACCGACTGGGGTCGAGCCTCGCAATTCGGCCTACCCAACGCCACCTCCTTTCACGGCAGATTCTGACCACGTCCTTCATGCCCGTCCGACCGCGCACCCACTCGTTAGTCCGCCTGTCGAGTAACGAGCACCCCAGCATAGAGCGCTCCCATTTACGCTGCGCCACAGCCAATTTGTTCTCAAGTCTTTTTGAAAGGGTCCAGGTCTCCGAGGCATAGATTAGAGCGGGCAAGACAGCACCTTCGAAAAGGCGCCTCTTGAGAGACATTGGGACCATTCTTGCCGCGAACAGGCTACGGTATCTATTGAAAGTGAAATTTGCGGACCGGATTCTCCTATCAACTTCAACCGTGAAACGGCTGTCATCGAGGGAGACATCCTGCCCTAAATACACGCATCTGTTCACCACACGAACCTTGGTACCCCTGATGGTTACATCTCTACACATTTCACCGGTTATTGCATAGTAAGTGCGCAAAAGAATCGCCTCAGTTTAGAATAAATCAATTATTTTCCCGGAATTTTCTAGAACTTTCTATAGTAAAGGTGAGTTCTCACTTCCGTTTTTTTCTCATTCAGCTCACTATATCAGCTTAACAAATGGCTGAACGGTGCGAGCTTGACAAACCGATACTACGGACCTCTTCTCTTCTGCTTCAAACTGGGCGAGAGCGCGGCCGCAACGCATCGGAAATTCTTTCAGACATACGGACAAAGATGCTTCAGTGAACGACAGTGCCAGGCTTGGTTTAGTCGGTTCAAGCAAGGCGACCACACGCTGAAAGACATGGACCGTCCAGGATGGGGGGGGGGGCGTCAATGGCTCAGCAAGGGCGAGTAGCCAGAACCGATTCCGAAACCCGGACTCGACCTCACCAGCGAATCCCGTGGCTGTGGCTGTCTCTTCTTCGCCAGTTCATCGCCGATTTTCTTAGAATGTAACGATGAGACGTTAGGTGAGCGGCGGTGTTCTTTCTAGTCCTGACCCCCCTAGCCCTCCACATTTTTCACAGAGTTCAAGTATCAACTGCATCTTTTTTAATGCTCCATCACTTTGTAACAAGCTGTATAATCTATCTTTTCTGCTGCGTTCTGTTGCATATGATGTAATAGCTATATGTATGTGAGACCTGGCTTACGAACCAAGAGAATCATTCCTTGGTACTCAACAACAACAACAAATCAAGTTTTTCGTTGTGACAGAGATCGTTCAATGAAAGGAGGTGGCGCAGCTATCCTTGTATCGAATCGTTTTCCTTGCTCATTCGTTTCCACGCGCTCTTACGACAGCTTCGAAGCTGTCACCATAGACCTTTTTTCCGTTTGTCTCTTCCACAGTATATTCTCGAATTCATGGGCGATAAATTCTTTACGCAGTAGGTTGATTTCTTTACTCCCACTCGAAACGACAATACTCTTGACCTGTTGTTCTCGAATGTACCTATTATTTCCGATTATAAAGTTATAGGTCGTTTCCATAGAAGCGACCACAATACTTTTGAGCTGTCATTCACAGTCAATACCAGATCGGTTCAATCAACCTTCAAACTGTTCACTAAAGCCAACTGGCTGTCTATTGAAAGTGAACTAGTCTTTCATGATTGGACTCTAATGCTTTCTTTGATGAATGTTGAGTCTGCAAACAATTATCTTGTTTCTTTCATTTCATAGGTTCGCTTTTTCAGAGCTACGTTCCCTTGGTAGACCGTAAAGACCCATCATTTCGCTACCCATCTACTCCCAAAATATGGAAGCATTCCTTCATTTCTGCAATTCTGAAACCTGGTAAAGATCCTAGTTTTTCTTCATCTTATCGTCCCATTTCCATTCTTTCTCCAGCCTCTAAAACTATGGAACGCCTAGTTCGAGACATTCTTGTTGATCATTGCACGAAAAACAACATAATCCCTAGTAACCAACATGGATTCAGAGTAGGTGCGGTGCATCTGTTGTCACTAATCTCTTAGTTTGTGACGATGATTGGACTAATGCTTTATCAATCGGCCAGTGTACGGATGTTATTTATTTAGACTTTTCTAGAGCATTCGATTCCATAAGTATTCCGAAACTCCTCCACAAATGCAAATATTACGGCATCAACGATCCATTGCTTTCCTGGTTACAATCATTTCTGACGTAGCGTAGTTTTTCGGTTCGAATAGGTAAATCGTTTTCGAAATCACTGCCAGTGAACTCCGGAGTTCCTCAAGGCTCTGTACTAGGTCCTTTTCTGTTTACTTTATATATCGCCGACATTAATGATGTTCTCGATTGTTTTCCGAATGTGAAGTACCAGGCTTATGCCGATGATATTAAATTATATGTCTCTTATAACAAGGGAGAAATGAACGAGAAAAAAGAAGAACTACAAGAAGCTCTTGACTGTGTTCATAACTGGTGCCTTTCCAATCAGTTGACTCTTTCACCGTCTAAGTCCTTCCATTGGTTCCAGTAATCCGTCTACTACATATGTCATCAATCAGATATCGATCGACAGAGTACCACAAGTGCGTGATTTGGGCATCCAATTGACCGCATCCCTACGTCGTAATGACACTGTACTTGATAGGGTGGCCAAAGCTCGAAAGGCTATGTTCTCATTTCTTAGAGCCATCTCTGTCCACGATTCATCTATATTGGTCAAATGTTTTAAAATTTATGTAATGCCTCACCTAGACTTTGCTTCGACGCTTTGGAATCCTCACTACTCGAAAGATTCGACAACGGTAGAAAATGTTCAGAGAATTTTTACACGCATTGTATATTATCGTTGTTTTCCGAACAAAATGTACCCTCAGACTCTTCCGTCTTATGAAACTAGGCTGAGATGTCTAGGCCTAACAAAATTGGCCGATAGGAGATATCAAAACGACGTTGTCATGGGTTGGAAGATTATGCAGAACCAGTCCATAATTGATAGAAACCGCATATTTAAAGAAGGACGTTGTACAAGAACTAATCCTAGTGGTATTCAAGTTGAAAAAACTCGTAACACTGCTAGGTACTACAGCTTCTCTTTGCGAGTTTCTCGAATATTTAGCAAGTTACCTATTGATCTTCTTCGGGAAAAGTCTCTCAAAGCTTTCCGTAAAAAATTGTCTGTAAATAGAATAGTGTTTCGCATTTAATGAAGTATCTAGCCTTCATATGCCATAGCTCTCAATTGTCTTTTTTTTTTCTCTTCAAACAAATTTATTGTCTTTGATGTTTGATTACCAATGCGCATTCTCGGATGCAGATAAAATATATATATATATATATATATATATACCCAAAGGTTCTTCGTGAAATGTACTCTAAGCTGCAACGTATCTCTAAGAAATCCCCTTTTTCTCATTTTTCTATAAGGAAATCTGCTGAATTCGATAAGATGTTGCTTAGCTTTGAATATGATCAGGAAGCTAAACTTATTTTAACTTCCTTTTTGTTTTTGTTTTTATTGTTTGTTATCTTAATTTACTCTTATTACTTCACATTTATACTCTCTGGGCACTCACTAATGAGCCCCACCCAGAGATTGTAGAAGTTTGTCTGAGCTGGGGCGAAACAGCCGCACGTTTAATCTCTGTTTTAACTGGGTGACCGGTCGTCGACCGGTCACGTAGCTCGTTGTCTGCCACATGAACTTTTATTTTCATCAGTGTTATTAACACATAATAAAATGAAATGTCGTACAAGAGAGCGTGAGCTCATTGTTTAGTTTACGAACTCACTCTAAAACTACGTTGTTAACAACGAGCAGTGTGAGAGAACGAAAAAGAGCGCATAAAGTCAGAGAAGTGGAGATTTAAAATGCAATCCTATTTTCATTACGAACATTTTGCAAGAATTTAACAGGCTGTAATTAGTAGCAGTTCGTACAATTAAAAAAAACAAACATTGCGTCCCCTTACAGAAAATGCGCTGAAACAGTGTGAAAACGTACGTTTCACTGTCAGTTGAGCTTGATTACTAATGAAAAACATGCGATTAATTTCTAAGGCAGCTAATTAGAACAAAACAGTTTTTAAAAGGTTCTTCTAGCAGTTAGTTTTGTTTTTAAAGTGTTTTATTCTGTATTCGATTTGAAGATTGTTGAGAAGTGTCATAGAAATCATAATACTGTCTCTAAGTTCAAAAAGCAAAGTTTTCTTACATGACCGGTGATCTAAGACTCATGCCTAATCATGATTCAATTTAAACGCTATATCAAGATAAACAAGCCACATCGGGGATATACAGGGTGTACAGAAAGTCCAGGTGCCCGACTTTGTCACTTGGCATCTTTTTTGTTTGGCGTAGCGGTCGTGTGATTTTCCGCTTGTATCTTATTCATACTGTTGCTAACATGCCCTGAAAAAATCAGAATGATAACTCTTTTCGTTTTCTGGTAATGCTCCCTGATATGGACCGAGGCTACATTCTGCGCTTGAGCCAGTCCGGTCACACTCAAAAGCACATCGCCAGAACCACTGGATTCGCCCGCAGCACCATTCAAAGCACAATACGTCGCTTTCGTGAGACTGATACGACGGATGACCGTCCCAGGAGCGGCAGACCAGTGATCGCGAACACTTCCTTCAACGTGAGAAGCATCCGAGACAAGATTCGATATAACCCTAAGCAGAGTCTCAGGAAACTCGCGAAGGAGCTGAATATCTCGGCTAGTTCTGTTCAGACGATCGTCAAATCTCGCATTGTACTTCGCCCCATCAAGCTGCAGAAGACTCACACATTGACCAGATGAAGGTGACCCGTCTTTGCAGATGTCGTGAACTGTCAAAGCGGCTCAAGCCGGTGGACTGTTTCAATATTCTCTTCACCGTTGAGAAGTTGTTCAATATTGAGCAGTCCTTCAACCACCAGAACGATAGGATTCGGTCGAAATCGGTCAAAGATGCCAATAAGAGTGGCCGTTACGTCTCGAGAAAGGGCCATCCTGCTTCTGTCAAGGTCTGGGCCGGGATTTGCGCGACTGGCAAGACTCCACTCGTTTTCGACGAGCAGGGAGTCAAAGTGAATGCCAATAACTACCTGAACGACATTCTCATGAAGGAAGTACTTCCCTGGAGCCAGGCTCACTTCGCGGGACGCAAATGGACGTTCCAGCAGGACTCTGCGCCCGCCCACAAGGCTAAAGTGGTGCAAGACTGGTGCAAGAGCAATTTCCCCTCCATGATCACATCCACCGAATGGCCTCCGTACTCACCTGATTTGAATCCTCTGGACTTCTCTGTGTGGTCGGTCCTTGAGAGCAAGGCCTGTGCTTCCCCACACAAGAATTTGGAAAGTTTGAAGCGCGCCCTACAGAAGGCGTGGGATGATCTTGACGTCGCTTAGCTGTCCACCACGGTGGGTGCCTTCCACAAGCGACCCCACGCCTGTGTCAAGGAGAAAGGAGGGCTGTTTGAAATTTGAAAAAAGCAGTTATATCCCAAACTATTTGAATAAACTTTGATGAAAATTTTGTTTGATTTGCTCAATCCGTTAAGTTTTTATCGGGAAAAATACTGTCCACCTGGACTTTTGCTGCACCCTGTAACATCATCGATTATGGGATCTGTAGCGACATGTGACGACTCCACTCCTCAGCGTTCTCTGCCTTGCTTAGGAATTGGGGAACAACGGCTTTTACAAAGTCGTCCCTCCATCTCATAGCAGGGCGACCTTTCGTTCGCTTTGGCCCACGCGGCTGCCACTCTAGAATAGCCCGCGCCCACCGACTGGGGTCGAGTCTCGCAATTCGGCCTACCCAACGCCACCTCTTTCACGGCAGATTCTGACCACGTGCATTATGCCCGTCTGACCGCGCACCCACTCGTTAGTCCACCTGTCGAGTAACGAGCACCCCAGCATAGAGCGCTCCCATCTACGCTGTGCCACAGCCCATTCGTTCTCAAGTCTTTTTGAAAGGGTCCAGGTCTCCGAGGCATAGATTAGAGCGGGCAAGACAGCACCTTCGAAAAGTCGCATCTTGAGAGAAATTGGGACCATTCTTGCCGCGAACAGGCTACGGTATCTATTGAAAGTGAAATTTGCGGACTGGATTCTCCTATCAACTTCAATCGTGAAACGGCTGTCATTGAGCGAGACATCCTGCCCTAAATACACGCATCTGTTCACCACACGAACCTTGGCACACCTGATGGTTACATTTCTACACATAGGGTTGGTCGAGATTGCCACAGTTTCTGAAGGATTGAGTGACAAACCGACTTTCCCCAGTGCGACAATAAGCTGATCAAACATAGATTGAATCTGCCTACTGTCGTGACTGATGAGAACTGCATCAACAGCGTACATTAAGTGATTTAAGTACCTCCCATTAACATTGATCCCTTTCCCGAACCAGTTGAGAGACTTGAAAGCTTCTTCCAGAGCAGCAGTGAAAAGACGCGGAGACAGACAGTCCCCTTGTTTAACTCCTCTGCCAATCTTTATCGGAACCTACTTGCAATTGACCACCAGAGAGTTGAAGCTCTCTTTTCCCAACCGATACAGGAAGTTCACAAGTTTAGGATGCACCCTTTGGGCTTGCAGCGACTCGTACACCACTCAGGAGTGCACACTATCAAACGCTTTTTGAATGTCCAAAAACAATAAGCACAGCGGTAGCCGATACTCCTTACAGTTGGAAATGATAAGATTTAGCGTGAAGATGCCATCGAGAGTTGAATACTGAGAACGAAAACCCATCTGGTTCGTGCTTCTTTCTGGGTCAAGAATTTGAGCAACTCTCCGGTTAAGAACCCCAGTGAAAGTTTTTTGAACTACCGGCAAAAGAGTGATAGGCCTATAGTTTTTTGTGAGAGTGGCATCTCCTCCTTTTGGCAGAAGTATGATGCGGCCATTCCCAAATCCTGATGGAATTTGTCCCTCTAGACATATATTAAAGATGCTGGTTAGGGCAGGAGTGAGAATGTCCGCAGCACACCGAAGCATTTCCCCATTGATTCCGTCCTTCCCTGGCGATTTACCAGAAGTGAGACACCGGAGTGAAGCGAACACCTCGTCGTTTTGGATGGGCATCCACTCCTCCTCAGTGTATAACTCCGTATACCCATCACCACTATCACCCCGATACAGTTCATTGTAAAAGTCTTGGAACACCCTCATGACTCGAGTCTGCTGACAAACAATTTGACCACCCGAATCCTTGATCCGATTAATCAACTGCCTGGCTAAACTCTGGGATTGGACCGCTTTGTTCCATCCCCACCCTACCCGCACCGCCTCATCAACCCTTTTGTTGAATCGCTCCACTCTATCATCCCTCCAACTTTGCCGTAAGGATCGGTTGGTCAGGACCCATTGCACTCGCGAGACTCCTATACCATTTGTTTTTAGTCGGCGTCTTTCTTGTAGGAGTCTTTGCGTACGTTGAAAAAAACGCTGCGCTGTTGGAACAATATCTCTCGCAATCATAGCAGCGCGACTAATGGAATTTATAAGCGTGCCATAGGAAGGGTTGGACCGCTTCCATCTCTCTCTCTAGTGCATAATGATAGAGTGGGCGATTCATTTTGAAGTTTATACGACCAGTGAACCGGCGGGGCAGTGGATTGGCTGGGATTCTGGCCACAGCTATAAGGAGCCTGTGATCAGAGACAAAATCAAAACAATTCGTAACACCGACATTGAGGACTTGAAGCCCTTTTGGGTAGATGAAAAAGTCGATTTCGTTACGAACCGTTCCAATCGGCCCCTCCCATGTGTATTTGCGCCCAGGTCGTTTTTTTGAAGAATGTATTACCAATACTTAAACCATACGTATCACATAAATTAACCACCATTTGCCCCTTGGAATTTCTGACCCCAATGCCATAGTTCCCCACGCTAGTCTCGGAACCCTGTTTTGAGCCAACCTTACTGTTAAAGTCACCCAAAACTACCCTGTGGACTTTTTTGAACAACCTAGACTGCGGCACCGGTTCGACAAAAGCCGCCTCTAAGTCCATGAGGAACTCGTCAAACTCGACCTGCGGGCGAGACGAAGCGGGCGCGTAAACAGAAAACAGACGCAACTATGCGCGGGGAGACCGAAACGAAACGGACCACAGACAATGTACACGCGCTGCTCAGAATGAAACCCACGCCTGCTGTGCGACTATCAGTACGCCCCGTGTGATAAAAGATCCGACCTGTACTCAGCGTCATGGTTCCCTCCTCCTTTCTTCGTACTTCTTGCACTGCCAATACATCGATTGGCCTTCTGTCGAGTGCCTCCTCCAATTCGTCCAATCTTGCGTCGGTCGTTAACGACTGGAGGTTGAGCGAGGCAAGCAGTAGGAGCAACCGCTTACGGAGGGAGACGAAAGAATCATGATTGAACTTGAAAAACTCAAGAAAATAAGAAAACGAACTTAAAATGATTAACAATTGTATCATTTTTCCTAATATTTTACAACGCTCTCATGCTTCTCAATTTTTTGTATTTTTCTACCAAATATTTTTGTTTTCAATCGTTTTACTCGGCTTTTCTTTTCTAGAAATTTTTTTTGCTCAGGTTCCAAAGAGAAAAATTTTTCCGGGTCGCTTTTGAGTATTTTTTACCAAAAAATTTCATCAAGATTTTGACGAAATTCACTATTCAAAGAAAGACAAATTTTGTTCAAACTGTAGGAATTCCATTTCAGGAGTGAGCAAAACGGAATCAAAACCCAATGAAAGTGCCCTAATTGAACACTATTAAACGTAAATCAAATTACAGAACTGGAAAATTCTGTTCAGGACTTCATGGTCGATGATTTTTGATATGAATTAATCATCTTTTTATCGAGGTGACATGTGAGGTCACTATAGATATGTATGTAGATATAACGTGCGACAGGCTTCTGCATCATCTTCTTTGCATTTGCATTGTACTTTTGTGCTGATAAATACCTTTTTTTATGTTTATTCATCTTCTTATATTAACCATAACTCATTTATTTCTGCGTCACCTAACATATAATTATACTGCAAGGCAATCAAAAGTCCTTTTCCGCTGCTTGTAGAAGTCGTCTAAGTATGAATGTCAATCTAGCCATTGCTACTCTGTTAGATAATCAGAGGCAAGATATAATATTGTCATCGGATAAAGGGAATGCTTTTTTTCTGAATACTTCGCAACAGTGTTTTCCGTGCCTATGCTTGGTCCAATAAGAAATCCATCCTACACTAGAGTAATTGAGATGAATGTTGCTTGTATTACCGAGAAAATGGTTTTGAAAGCCCTTTCATCTCTTGTATCCAAATGTAACACTTCTCCTGACGGGATATCAAATATCCTTTTGAAGAAATGACGATTCGCTCTTGTGAGACCACTATGATTTTTTTTCAATAATTTTCCCTCAATCAATTTTATTCAGAATTCCGTCCCTCATTAACGCTTACTCAATATATATCTCCTATCTGACCTAAAAAGAAGCCTTTGATGTAGGTCTTATTGACTTCACTGAAGCTTTTGACACCGTAGATCATTCTCCATAAACTCAATTCTTGCGGTATACACTCTTTTCTTCTCCTACTCATCAAATCTTTTCTTTCTCATTGATCATTCCGCGTTGCCATTGAGGACTGTGTATCAGAAGAGAAATCAGTGACTTCTGGGGTTCCTTAAGGTAGCTGCTTAAGACCTCTTCTATTCTCAGTCTTTATCAATGATATACGCTCATATCCCTTCCTACGCACATATCCCTTCCTACGCTCATATCCCTTCCTACGCTCATATCCCTTCCTACGCTCATAGGAGTAGGTGACTTATTCCTATCTCCGCGACCGTATCCTGCCAAAAGCGCAAATGACCCTATCTCCCCAATCTCTCATTGACATCAATATTCCCTCAGTTCCCCTTCCCTTCGTCAGTTCACTTTTGAAAGATGTCATTCAACAAGCCATCGCCCCCCTACAACAACAAATCGTGGCCCAGGCGCTACAGCTACGAAGTCTGGAAAAAGAACTCTCCCTGATCAACATGTCTCTCTCGCCCGCCTCTCTACGGCCACATATCTACTCAGCTGTAGTAGAATCCACACTAAGAGACAGGGAAATGCTCGAGGGAAAGGCCAAGCGAGCGGTACTTCTTCGTCTTCCCGAAAAAGACAATGCTGAAAATACCCAAGCCAGTGACAGAAACACCATCCGCCACCTATTCGTGTGCCTGAAACAAGATAATCTTGTGAAGGCACTCGAAGAAGGGGCCATTACTCATCACCGCCATCCCATCGACCGGCCTCGACTCTCTTCTGAAGTAGGACGGCCCATCAAGATTTCATTTGAAAACAGCTCTACACGGAACCAGTTCCTTACTCTGACCAAAAAGACCAGGAATTGCCTCCCTTCTGGTTCCTCTGCTCGTGCCGATCTCTCCCCTGTCGAACTTCTCGCCGAGCGCGACTGCAAGCGAATCGCCCTCAACCCTCTCCATCCGCCGGTTAAAGTTATCGACTCACACCTTGAACCAGCCTCACCAAACAATCATCCTGCCACTCAGTCTTACCGAAAAGTCCCCTATTCCGCAAAACCCCCGACTCAACCTACATACCCTCCCTCTTCAACTTTCTCTGCGACGACTTTCATGCCTAAACCAGCAGCTACTACACGCTCCTCGCCCTCATCATCGTCTCCCAGTGAATCTCCTCCCCATCCAAATGACGAAGCATCGTTCCCCTCGCTGAACTCCACGTCCAAGAAGTCTCCAGCAACTCCCTATTCTCCTGCTTCTCAAAGCTCGTCGCCCGTCGCTCATCGCTCGTCGCCCCTGGCTCGTGTCTTGGCTCGTGTCACCAGAAGAGCGGCTACGCACTCAGCTCCACTGCCAACTCTGCCAGCGAATCGAGCCCCCAGAACGAGAGCAGCCAGGGCCACTAAATAGGACAGATTTGGTGTGAGTTCATGTAGCATTACTTGCCTCTCATTCAATGCACGTTCCATTAGGAACAAGTTATACGACTTATATCACGTTCTCCGTTCCTCCTCTCATGATATAATTTTTTTGTGCGAATCCTGGCTGTCATCATCTGATCCTGATTCTCTACTTAATGATGGCCTACCCTATCAAGTTTTCAGAGCCGATCGATTAGGCAGTGATAGAGGAGGAGGCTCAGCCCTGCTTATCAATTCACACTTGTCCCCAGCCTTTATTGATTCATTTGCTCATGGTTCCGTTGAATGTGTTGTATCCGATATTCATCCAAACTCTAGATTCTCCTTCCCGTATCCCTCTCTGCGCCTAATATCATGCTACCGCTCTCCCAACTCCCCTTTTGTCAGTGTCCAACCCTTCCTAGACTTTCTCTCTATGCATATATCTCTGTATTTTCCCACTATTATATGTGGAGACCTCAACCTTCCAAGCATTAACTGGCCTAACCTCACGTGTCCATCTAACTGCCCTATCTCTAACTCTTTTCTGCAATTCTTCCTTGATAGGCATATCAGTCAGCTGGTTAAGACACCCACCCGTCGGGCTAACATTCTCGACTATGTTCTCTGTACACATGCCTCCCTTATATCCAAATGTGCCACATCCCATCCCTTCTCGACTAGTGACCATCTATCTGTAACATTCTCTGTCTCTGTGTCCTCCATCATCTCTAATGGTCTCTCCCCTTTACTCCATCCGTTATGGAAGAATGCTAATTGGACAGCCATTAACGAAGCGATCAACTCTGTAGACTGGACCATAACGTTCTCTTCCCTCACGATTGACCAGTGTGTTGAACATATAACCATATTTTTGAAGAATCTTATCTCCCTTCATATTCCGCATTCAAGGCACAAAAAAACCCATCTCCTCTATCCTAAAAAAATCCGCAAGATATACAGCTTTTTACAAAGAAACATTAAACGCTCCTCTAACTCCACAACAACCCTCAAAGCCTGTAAAATGCTTCATCGAGAAATTTTCAAGTTTGAATGCAAACGTGAAGACACATTTGCTTTTCCTAAAAACTTCAAGTCATTTTACCGTATCATCGCGAATCGAACCAAACCTAAAATTACTCCCGCTTCTCTGATAGTTGACAATACTCCCATAACTTGTCCTACGCAATGCGCCAACGTCTTCGCCTCTCTTTTCTCTTCAAATGTGTCTGATCCTGTCACTGGCCCCCTACCCAGACCTACACCCCAAGTCATTATGTCCCCTAGCCACAATGTCTCGCTCTTTGAAGTTCACCGAATAATATCTAAAATGTGCCCAAAAGTGAACTCCTCTCCCGACTTAATACCAAACATACTTATCAAAAACTGCATAAATTCTCTAAGCAATCCTCTCTCAATAATTTTTTCTAATTCATTTACCCTTGGATACTTTCCCAGTGCTTGGAGATCTGGAATTATCAAACCCATCTTAAAAAAAGGTAAAAGATCAGAGCCCAATAACTATCGTCCCATAACCCTCGTCTCTTCCTTCTCGAAAGTCTTTGAAAAACATATTTTTCACCTTATTTACAATCACCTCGAAAGCAACAACATCCTCAACCCAAATCAGTCTGGTTTTCGCTCCAAACATTCCACTGTTTCTTCCCTTGTACACGCTCACTCAGTCTATCTGTCTCTTTTGTTCAAAAAACAAGCCTTCGACATATGTCTCATTGACTTCACAAAGGCTTTTGATACTGTAGATCATAGGGCACTACTCTACAAACTTAGTTCTTGTGGTATAGACTCCTCCCTTCTCCTACTGATCAAGTCATTTCTCTCTAAAAGGTCTTTCCGCGTCTCTGTTGACGGCTTCGAATCTGCAGATAGAGCAGTGACCACTGGGGTTCCTCAGGGTAGCTGCCTCGGGCCTCTGCTTTTCTCTATTTTCATTAATGACATAGTAGAGCTTCTACCCTCAAATGTTTTTAGCTTTCTGTATGCAGACGATCTCAAAATTTTCTCCCAGTCTTCGTCCTCCCTTCAAAATGCTCTTCACAGAATCGCTGAATACGCTCAAACTTGGTCACTCACAATCTCATTCCCTAAATGCTATATTGTTCATTGCGGACCTAACAACCCTGACTTACCCTACACCTTAGAAAACCACACCCTGCCCTCACAATCAATCGTTAAAGACCTTGGTATTCATTTCGAATCTTCTCTCTCATTTAACCATCATATTACTACAATGATTCAAAAAGCCAGAACAGCCATTAACATTCTTCTTAGGTCTTTAAAAACCTCCTCCATCCCGGTCTTACTTCGCGCATACAAAACCTACGTTCTACCAATTCTGGAATATGGATGCGAACTCTGGTCACCTGTCTCTGTCGGTCTCATTAACGACATAGAGCGGGTACAAAGAAACTTCACCAGACGCATTCTCGCTAGAGCTGGCCAAATCTCTCAAAATTATTCTGCCCGTCTAAAATTATTAACCCTAACCACCTTGGAGTATAGGCGCACCATACTTGACCTATCTTTCATTCATAAAGCCATCCACAATAACGTTGTGCTTGGAACCACACATCTCTTTGTGATCAGGCCTTCCCCCTACAGCCAAAGAATCTCCCACACTCTCAGACTTATACTGCCCTTCAAAATGCCCGAAGGTCATAATACGTGTGTTTCTCGCCGTATTGATATTTGGAATTCCCTGCCCTCGCCTCTTGTTTCAATGCCATCCTCGTCACATTTTAAAAATGCTCTTCTTAATTTACCAATTGATGTAATTGTACCCTCTTCTAAACTAAGACTCACATAGCATTTGAGT
The DNA here is from genome assembly GCA_964056735.1 of Allodiplogaster pararmata. Taxonomy (NCBI): domain Eukaryota; kingdom Metazoa; phylum Nematoda; class Chromadorea; order Rhabditida; family Diplogasteridae; genus Allodiplogaster; species Allodiplogaster pararmata. Next base: position 25,189,245 of record OZ057405.1, read on the forward strand.
ATTTCTCACCAATTAATAATTATGAACTCACACCTTGAACTTCTCGATCAATTGTAATTTAAATGCAAAAATTACGGTTAATGTACATACATATGTATTATCTTATTGCCTCGAACTGAATCACCCTGTGACAGTTATCCATTGTATATCAACCATGTGCAAAGGAATAAAATGAATATTATGGAGCTTTTCCCACTTAACGTATTCAACTTTCTGTATGCGGATGATCTCAAAATCTTCTCGACATCTCCGTCTTCCCTACAAGCCGCTCTCAGCACTATCGCTTAATATGCTCAAACTTGGTCTCTCACAGTCTCATTATCCAAGTGCGTTCACTGTGGATTCACTGTGGACCCAACAATCCTCTCCTACTCTATACTCTAAATGGGCATATTTCCCTCCACAATCAATAGTCAAAGATCTTGGAATTAATTTTAGTACTTTTTATTTCTTTCAACCACCACAGTTAAACCATAATTCAAAAAGCTAGAACAACCAATATCTTTCTACGCTCTATGAAAACCTCCTATACTTCGGTCTTGCCCCGATCGTAAAACTTACATTCTTCTTCTCTTAGAATACGGATGTGAGCTCTGTTCCCAATTCTCAGTCGGTCTTATTAACGATCTAAAACTTGTCCAAAGGAACTTCACAAGGCGTATACTTGCCACAGCCGGTGAATCTTCTCAAAATTACCTAGCCCGTCTTGAACTCTTAGCCCTAACCACTTTAGAATACAGGCGAAGCATTCTTGATCTTTGCTTTGTACATAAAGCTATCTACAAACATGTAATCCTTGGCACATCACATCTTTTTGATATCAGGCCTTTCCCTTACAGCAGCAGAATTTTCCACTCTCTCAGGTTAATTGTGCCAGTTAGTCTTGTTTCTGATCCTTAATCAATACTTGTAATTTTTCATTAGTATCAGAGCCCCCCTTTTTTCCTTTTACACACCGCCATTAAGCTTTATGTATAATGTAGTCCATGCATATTTTTATCAGTAATTTGTTTATTTCTCAAATACTTACGTGATTGAAATAAAGAATGAATGAATGAATGAGTGAATGGGATTTGAAAGGCCTCGTTAGAAAGAGCAAGGACAAGCACTTTTGAAAATTGATGTTATTGTACAAGTAACCAAACTTTAGGAGCTCCTCTTCAATACTCGCATCCGTTGTTCTTCTTCGGAATGGAGAACGTGTTCATGTCCTCCATTCACAGCTCTCAGCCGTTAATCAGGTATTGTACTCTTTTGTAAAAACTCTATCGATTGCACAAATGTTCTGCACAGCTCGGTTCGACTTGATTTTTTTATATTTACAAACATTATAAACGTGAAATTGAAGTTTTAAGTGAAAAAAAGTTTCCCCAGTTTAACTACTGAGAATGAATTAATCTCAAGTATAGTTCTTGTACACGCAAGCGGTTTATAGTTTTTGAACACTTCAACGAAATCCTCAGTATAGAATGTTTTATTGAAAATATGAGTTTGTGTGCAAGAATCGAAAACGAATTGTTGAATAGATCTGTGATTCAGGTGAATGCTCTAACAAATGTCATCTTCATTGCGAAACCATATCATTTCTGTACGCGAATAGCTTCAAACGAGACGCCAATAACGTCAGTTTCATTCTAGAAACAACTGCATTTTTTTGTCTCATTTGCTTCTTGACACATGTATGAAGTATTAATATAACCGAGTTATCATAGAACAAACTCAATCATTTCAAGAAGTCAGAACAGCCAAGGGAACATCAATAGAACTAACTCAGCCTTGCTTTCAAATTGTGGACAACAGCGAATGGATGAATTGCTTAAAAAGAACCAGCAAGAATTTCAAGCAGAGCGATGAGCAAACGAGTGAAAAAGCGGTTACAACGTGAGCAATAATCCCTTCATCAAAAAGAAATTTTGCTTAGTTTACCAGAATGAAAAAAGTATTCAGTGGATAATTAAATTGTCCCCGTCTCGGGAAGTCCATGAAACGTTGCTTGACATGGTGGTACTTTTCATGTTTTTTTCGTATCGTGTGTACACTCTTATCATCATCTCTCGCTAGCCAGGAGCTTGTGACTTTGCTGATCTTCTTTTTTATGTAAGAAGAAACATACTACAGCTTCGCCAGCAGCAGCTGGTTTAGACTGCACAGCTGAATCGATAAAAAAAGAAATCGCGGGCTCATCTGTACGTGCCCATTCCGTAGCTGAATAAGGCCAATACATGTGGAACATAAGAAATGGGGATTGACGCGCAAATCAAACTTGACTCGAAGCTACATAAATACGTAGCCTCTGCAGTTCCGAATGCATTTCAGTTCTTCAACCTGCTTTCCATTCTCCTGAAAAGTTCTATTTAATCTTTTTCTTGGAAGAGAATTTTCACTCGTATTCTAATGCGCACTTCTAAAACTTCGGAGCATTAACAATTTCGGAGAAAGTTTTAAAAAGTTTCTGGCTAAATGCTCTCCACTCGGAGGTGTATCAAGCTACATTGAGCTTTTTTGGATTAAAAAGGAGGCCAGGACTCTCATTAAAAAACCAACCATCAACATCAACATCAGAAAAAACTTTCGACCAAGTCCGAGAGCGCATCATTAGAGATCCGGAGAGGAACATGAGGAAAGTGTTCCTAGATTTCGAATTGATCAACTTAATACCTGCGGTTGTTCATAACACTCTTTATATAACTTAAGTTTCTGAAAAAGTGTTAAGGCTGATTATTTTTTTCTCCTCTCTTACAAGTACTTCTTTTCAATGATGAAAAAAAGCTAAGCAAATTAAAAGAAAGAGAGTAAGAGAGACTTAGTGAGAGAGAGAGAGTGAGAAACAGAAATAGAAGAGAATAAGAGATAGTAGGAGAGTGAGCGAAAGAGAGTAAGAGAGACTTAGTGAGAGAGAGAGAGTGAGAAACAGAAATAGAAGAGAATAAGAGATAGTAGGAGAGTGAGCGAAAGAGAGTAAGAGAGACTTAGTGAGAGAGAGAGAGTGAGAAACAGAAATAGAAGAGAATAAGAGATAGTAGGAGAGTGAGCGAAAGAGAGTAAGAGAGACTTAGTGAGAGAGAGAGTGAGAAACAGAAATAGAAGAGAATAAGAGATAGTAGGAGAGTGAGCGAAAGAGAGTAAGAGAGACTTAGTGAGAGAGAGAGTGAGAAACAGAAATAGAAGAGAATAAGAGATAGTAGGAGAGTGAGCGAAAGAGAGTAAGAGAGACTTAGTGAGAGAGAGAGTGAGAAACAGAAATAGAAGAGAATAAGAGATAGTAGGAGAGTGAGCGAAAGAGAGTAAGAGAGACTTAGTGAGAGAGAGAGTGAGAAACAGAAATAGAAGAGAATAAGAGATAGTAGGAGAGTGAGCGAAAGAGAGTAAGAGAGACTTAGTGAGAGAGAGAGTGAGAAACAGAAATAGAAGAGAATAAGAGATAGTAGGAGAGTGAGCGAAAAGTTGAACACGATCGATCAGAGCTTCTCAATTACCCATTTCGCTATGAACAAGTTGATCACGTATTTCACCGATTCATCGGTAACTATTGGAGTCAAAGTATTTATTTTAGTTTGAGTGTGGTTCGCGAGACACTGGGAGGACGTCAGAGACCGGCTATTGTCACGAGAAAGAGAAGAAGAGTTCTCGCAGGTCACACGTTGCGTTTGAATGCGAAGATGTTGAGGCAGTGCAATTCTCACGACAAAATGCTGAAAACGTGAAGCTGTTGGCATTTGCTCAATTTTAGTCTACTGCTTCTGTTCAAGCTTAACTAGCGCTTATCTCTCTACCCAGTCTTTGAATTATCTCGCTTTATAACGCGAGATTTACCATATTTTGCTTCATTATCTCACTAAAAATCTTTTTTTTTCTTTTTTTAGGAGTTTTCCTCTATTGTATTAAGATAACTTTCATGTGAATTATGCTTTCTCTCTTTGTTTCAACCAATTTCGTTCTGCTTTAGGGTAATTTCATATCACTGATTATGCTTTAAATAAAGCGAAACGTCCGAACTCTTAGCACGAAACCACACCGAATCTCTACACTGGCACAACAAAGACTTTCACTGTCTAATTAACCTCCACGATGGGCGTCACTCAGTACTCAAAATTTATATCTATATTCCATCTTCTCGGACTATGCCGGTCCTTCTCAGATGCAGCCCTTAATTCAAATGGAACGCACCAAAAGCTTATCCATGCGTCGATCTCTCTACTTTCTATTAGAATGCAACCTTTTAATGTTTTACCTCGTTTTATTTCTAACTCTCTCGTTCACTTACCTATTAACTCATATTCTCTCATTCGTCGTATTAATTCATTGGGCTCTTACCTTTTGAAAACTGAAATTTACATGAAACCTAAACTAGTTTTTTCTCTTTCCTCAAAATGTCGTACCTCTGCTTCTATATTTCGATCAAGAGTTTCATCCGAATCTTTCGCTCAAATTGTCCATAATTCTCGCGCTCTAGGTTATAGCATTCGTAAAGAAGTGCGCCAAGGGCTCTTCAAAAAGTTGTGTAGCCTTGCTTCTCATGCCTTCTCGGTTACTCCCGTTTCGAATGCTAATCTTCATAGAGTTACTGTTGTAGATTCTCTATCACTACCTGAGCACTTATTATCGGTATTGAATCTCGGTCCATCGTTCATCCCAAGCGCAGCTTTTCCTCGTAACATTGATTTGATATTGAAAGTATCACTCCACCAGCTCTCTCAACGTTTAAGGTGGAAGAAGTTATTCTCACATAATCTCAATAGTGGGAACGTCCAATCGAGTACTAAGAATTCGTTCTTATACGTAGTCCTCGAACCCTTACGGCCAGTTTTCCTCGCAATCTTTAGAAAATAATTAAATATCGTAACTCTCTGTTTCAAAATATCAACGATTCTAATACCCGTTCTCTTTACGAGAAAGCTAGTAAAGATCTTCGGCCTTTAACAAAGTGCTCCAGGTTGTCAGGGTTGTCAGTTGTCCAGGTTGTCCGCAACGCGGTCGCGTTCCGTTTCTTTTTTTCCGGCATTCTCGGCATCCCGGCTTTTTGAGAAATTTAGCCATTGAATTGACAAAGAAATTACAATATGAGAAATTTTTTTTATGCGTTCTCGTTCGCCTAAGCCGTACGGCATCGTTAGCGTAAACTTTTTCCTAAGCCTAAGCGTTTTTCAATGTAAAATCATTTTTGATGTAAAAATAAATTGTATGTAACAAAAAAAGGGTAAGGGGGGGGGATTGCATGAGCGTGATGAACAATTTTCAAAAAAAAGTTGGAAAACATGAATTCAACAACATACAAAATGTTGCAAAATTAATTCATCACAGCGAATCCGAACCTTCGCCAAACTACTCACAGTCTAGCACTTTCACCCTACACTACAGTGCCTGATCGTAACTGAGAAACGCAACGCGACCGCGTTGCGGACAACCTGGACAACTGACAACCCTGAAAACAGGGGGCACTTTGTTAAAGGTCAAGATCTTCTGAAGCAGATAAAGAAATGGACTAGACACTGTGAGAAAAAGAGATTGTTTCGCTCTCGGGACTTGTCCCGACATATCTCATCTCTCACTCGGCCTAAACCAGTGCCTTCTCGATATCTATTGAATACTACAGGTGACATACATGTCTGACAGGAGACATTAATACTTTTTGAATATTGAATACTACAGGAGACATGAATACTGAAATTTGAAAATTGAATACTGCAGGAGACACGTAGTCTTGAAAAATAAACTTAAATGTTGCTCTCTCTCTGCTCTCTGCCGAATTAGCTTCTCATTATACTAAGGATGATAACCAACGTATCGCATTGCAAACTGAATCGACACCTACTATTAGCCCCTTTCCTATCTTTCTCCCCTCTTCTGTCGTTAAAAGCCTCTTGAAACTTGAACCAACGGGTAGCACAGGCTCAGATGGTATTCCTCAGATTGTCCTCAAGAAATGCGCTAAGTCTCCTTCACTTCCTCTTTCCCATATTTTCAACTATTGTATTAACTGTGGCCAAATACCGCCTTACTGGAAACATTCTCTGGTGACCCCTATTCTTAAACCAGGAAAGGAACCTCACTCGGCGTCCTCCTATCGTCCGATTTCCATCCTTTCTCCCTGTTCTAAAACGATGGAGCGACTTGTTGAAGCTTTCATAATCAATCACCTATCCGAACATTATATTATACTCATCAATCAACATGGGTTTAGGCGTGAAGCGTCTACAGTAACCAAATGAATTAATATGTGAATATGGTTGGACCTCTTCGTTAGCCAAAGGTCTTTCAACGGATGTCATCTACTATGACTTCTCTCGTGCATTAACACCATTGTTATACGTAAGCTTTTATCGAAATGCACACATTATGGAATTACTGACCCCCTCCTTTGTTGGATTGAGTCTTTTTTTAACTAATAGATCTTTTTGTGTGCGTATGGGTGAAGTCACTTCTGATCCAATGAATGCCACATCGGGTGTGTCCCAAGGGTTTGTCCTGGGGCCACTTCTTTTTACTCTGTATAAATCCGATATAAATGAGGTACTAGAGAACTTTCCTAATATTCGTTATCAAGCATACGCAGACGATCTCAAGATTTATGCTTTTTATGATAAGAACTCATACGGCGAACGAACTCGAGAGCTGCAATCAGGATTGAAATCCGTATTTGATTGGTGTTTAGTCGTTCTCACGGTTCTCAACCTTTTATTTTAAACAATCATAACTCAGCTCAGAGATAACTTTATCAATCGAAATATGAACCATTGGAGTCAAACAATTTTTCCAATGAGAAACGAATTTATTTATGCCGGTAGTATAGAAATCCGGAATTCTGGAGGCGATTAAATCGTTGAAGGCATTTTCGGCGTCGTCATGGTTTTTGAAGCATTTCTCTTGCAGGAAGTTGTCCAGGTGCTTGAAAAAGTTGTAGTCGGTGGGCGAGAGATCAGGTGAGTATGGCGGATGAGGCAGAGTCTCGTACCCCGTTCAGCTTTCGGAGGGTTGTTTGTTTTTTGTCGAGCTTTTTCGACTTCCCAATTTCTTTCAGGTGGTTGGAAATAGTCTTAGGTTTTATATCCAACTCTTCAGCTAGCTCTCGAACAGTTGTGAGTGTATTGGCTTCTACTAAGACTCTCAGATGGTCGTTGTAGACACCACAGGGCCGACCAATGCGGTCCTCATCTTCGAGGCTCTCGTCACCACTGCGGAATTTCTTGAACCACCATTGTGTCGTACGTTCGTAAGTGGTTCGTTGGTCAAAGGCATCGTTGATATCACGAGCTGTCTCGGCAGCTTTTCAACCTAGCTTGAACTGAAACAAGAAAATCGTGCGAATTTGCCTCTTGTCCATGCTACTTTCGAAGTCCTGAAAAAGAGACAAAGAATTTTTTTGAAAACAAATTCTACAATTAGATATAGCGAAAAACTGTCTACAAAATGATATATGACGCGGAACGCGATAGAGCGGATCTCGCTCTACACACTTCGTGCAATAGAAATTTCATACTTCAGAATCACTTGAAACTTTCATGGGGTGAAAAAGCACGGAGAAAACGATGGTCAACTTTATTTTTCACGATCTGTTTTTCATTATGATGAAATTTGTCTCTCAAAAAAATAGGTGTTGAAAATCGTGTCATACACTATTTTGAAGATAACTAAGCTGAATGAAGAGCTTATAACTTCATTTTTGGGCACGTCGTAGCCAACTGGATGTATTACATGTGCGTTAATGTCATTAATCGGATAACTTATTCTCACAGGTTGTTTATTCTCACTTATTCTCACAATCGGATAACTTATTCTATAGACACAAAAAAATTTAATAAAATAATGGAGCGTATCGTTTGCAAAAGAATACTAGAATTTCTGGATGAGAATAAGTTGATCAGCAATCATCAGTTTGGATTTAGAGCTCAACATTCTTGCGAACTATCACTTCTAGAACCAATGACGGAATGGCACTTTAAACTGGACAAGAATGAATACATTAGCTGTGTCTTAATTGACTTCACTAGTGCATTCGATAGCGTCCCTCTTTCCTACCTAATGAGAAAAGTTGAGTCCATTGGGCTTTCAGGAAGTCTCTTAAGTTTCATTTCAAACTTCCTGCATCAACGAGAACAGTCAGTCCGAATCAATAACAGTGATTCTCTACCTTACCCCACTCCATCCGGGGTTCCCCAGGGAAGCTGTTTGGGCCCCTTACTATTTCTCATCTACATAAATGATTTACCATTGAGCCTACCAGTAGGAAGCAGGGTGACTATGTTCGCTGATGATGTCAAAATTAGTACGATTAGCGATGCGAAACTACTTCAAATCGCAATAAACTCTGTTGCCAAGTGGGCCTACTCATGGGGACTGACTATTTCCACTACCAAAACAGTAGTCACACTTTTAGGAAAAACTCACCCCAAGAGTAAATTCTACCTGAACGGTAAACAAATCACAGAGAATAAACTAGTAAGGGACCTTGGTGTAGGATACGATAATTCATTGAACTTCTCTACACACATAGAAAATATGTGCAACAGAGCAAAATCCAGGTGCGCTTACATCCTAAGAACCTTCAAATCGAAAAACCCCGTTCTTTATAAAAAGCTTTACGTTGCTTACGTTCGTCCTCAACTGGAATACTGCTCCGTGATCTGGTCACCTCGTCAGAAATATTATAAAGAACTCGTAGAAAAGGTTCAACGAAACTTTACAAAACAAGTCTGCAGAAGAGCCGGAATGCCCGATATGACATACGAAGAGAGAAAAAAATTTTTCCAATTGCAGTCTCTCGAAGAACGGAGGGACCAGACCGATCTAGTGATGACCTTCAAAATCTTGACCGGAAGAACCCCCATTTCTCCATTCAAGATGTTCTCCCCACAAGACCACAGATACCCCACTAGGTCACACAAGTTCAGTCTGACTCAACCCAGTTTCAAACATGTTAAGCTCTCTAATAACTTCTCAACCAGAGTAGTTCCGGTCTGGAACAAACTCCCGGAGACTGTATTTTCGATTAATACAGTCAAATCATTTAAAACAGCTATCGGTAAGCTATAAAACGATCCTCATATTCTCGATTCCAGACCCACTTACCTCTTTTTCCTCGACTTACCTCTTTTTCTCACTTTGAAAAGTGTCACGCCTTGGTGTTGATACGAATCACTCCTCTATTTGATCCCCTACCTGCCCCTTCCGAAATCACCCTTGCGATAAAGTATTATTATTATTATTATTATTGGTCAACGCAAATGTTGAATATTCATTAAATCTTCAATTTTTGCTTCCAACTCAAAACATAGATCTCTCCACTGAGTATATAATGTAGAGAATTTTTTCTGAACATTCACTTAATACATTATCTGCGAAAAATCTTAAATGTTTTTGGTGAAAACACGCTTTGAAACAAGAAAACTCGTTCAAGCTCAAAAGTCCGATTTGTGCGCTCACACCCAGATAGTGAGTTAGTGAACGACATTGATGACAGGTTTGTCAGTGACTAGAACACAATATCGCTGGTTGTATTTGGAACACGTACACCAGTTTTTTAGCAACAAGAACACATTTTTTTCGTATGCAGCCGAAAAAAATGTGTTCTTGTTGTGGTAACTACCCTGTTGCGCTCAACGAAGTAACGGGAAAACGGTACTTTCCAAAAACAACTTTTAACTTTTGTTGAAAACGTGTATGTCTTAAAATTCTCGCTCTCTTCGTCTCTTCCAATCTTTTTAACTCTTATGGAGTGTTTTTATTTGCGAAAAACATAATGAAACATAACGACATCCCGTTTTTTTTTCCATGTTATGTTAACAACTAAAATTTGTATAAATACTCTCTCGCCGCAGACAACGAGAGACACCGCGACTTCTATGTCACAGAAAGGGCACAAAATACCGTACACCATGCACATTTGAAGCGCTATTCCATTTGAGACTATTATTTATACAAATTTTAGTTGTGAACATAACGTGGAAAAAAAAACGGGATGTCGTTATGTTTCATTATGTTTTCGCAAATAAAAACACTGCATTACTCTCCCTCTTTCTGTCTTTCTCTTTCTCTCTCTGTCTCGCTGTCTCTCACTGCTTTTCCTCAAGTTTTTATCGATTGAACAAACGTTGGCCTCAAGCCTCTCTCTTTTCCCTTTTTTCTCTTTCTTGTTTTCGTATCTCCTGTTGTTCGTCTCCCGCCGTTTCCCGATAATTTTATTGTAAGAAAACAATAAAGTAATACCGTGAATAGAGTTGCGTCAAAAAAATTACTTGTCTTATCCACAAAATTAGTTGGTTTGCCGACCAACGATCGGTTAGGATGAAACTAGTTCGAAAAAACTATTCCTTTTCGATTTTTCACCTCATTCTTGCATGAAATAACTAAATTAAAAAGAACAAGAGTTGCGAAAAATCAACACTTGTTTGAGTTTTGCCACTCTGGCAAGTCGTAATAATTTAAACAAAGTTTTTATCATATTTCAGATAAAAAAAATCTATAGTGAGTGGGCTTCAATTAGATAAATGCTCTGCCGTGATAAAGGGATCAAGTTTTTCAACTTGAAGGTCCATAGTTAATAACAACGAAAAAATTGGCCTATTACGGGCAACGAACAGGGAGAAAATATGCTAATACATTTTTTAATACCGTGCAGGCTAAGCGACGAGTTCGTCAGCGAAACGATGCTGGATTCGACACAGCAACAGCAGCTCAGCTGGCAGAGGCGATTACGTATGGTTCTCCTCTCAACGGCACGTCCACCTACCTCTGCAATCTCAATGGAACCCCTAAACCCTCTACGGGAATCCCGAACATCAACCAGTACTCCTTTTTCAAGTTCGATGGGTCTTCTCTCCGTGCTCGCAAGCACTATGCAATCGGAACTGGCATTGTACGTCCGCTTTCCAGTCTTCAGCCGATGACATCAAAGCTCGAGATTCTGTACGCGGGTGGCCATCAGGGTGGACCGTTCTTCTGGTACTCCCCGTCTACCAGGATGCCTAAGGAGACTCCGCCGTCCGTTGCGAAGAGAGAAGAGGACGAAGGAACCGAGGCGGAAGACGGCGTTTGGAGGTGCACTTCCGACGGATGTACGAGCGTCTTTCTCTCGTTCACGAACTTGGATGCACACGTCATGAGAGGAAACCACTAGCTCGCTCCGGAGAAAGAGACAATCACTGACGTGGCACTAGGACTATTCGCAGCTCGCGTGGAGACTGTCGGATCGCTGCAGGGTCGCATCGCAACCGACGAGGTTATGGATTTGATAGATGGAAGAAATACCACTCTTCTCGAGCACGGGTGGGCACAGAAGAGCACGCAGCGGTCGTCACTGAACCCTGATGCGAAGTTGTTTGTGGAGGAGACAGTGAGGAAGTGCAGGGTGGAAGAATCGCGAGCGGACGCGAAGAGGATCGTTCAGGAGATGAGGGCGGCCAAGAGTGGAGGAAAGTTCCGATTTACTCCTAGCACGATGCTCACGCAGAAGCAGGTACAGGGAGTCATCAACAGATGTCTGCTGAAACTGCGAGATGGGAAAGTGGACGAGGTAGAGGCTAAGAAAATGGACGGGACGGAAGCGGAAGCGTGGAGGGCTGTAGAGGAGTGTGGAGTGCGCGAGGAGGAGGAAGAGAGGGAATTACAGCGGGATGTGTCCGAAGTTGTGCCCAATAAAAAGCTTCGGAAGTGAATAACCTGAATGTTCACATTATTTGTTACTTTTTGATGTTTTCAATTTATAAATCGTCCGTTAAAAATGTTTCCACGGAGCGAAACAGGGTAGTTGCGGCTGCATACGAAAAAAATGTGTTCTTGTTGCTAAAAAACTGGTGTACGTGTTCCAAATACAACCAGCGATATTGTGTTCTAGTCACTGACAAACCTGTCATCAATGTCGTTCACTAACTCACTATCTGGGTGTGAGAGCACGAATCGGACTTTTGAGCTTGAACGAGTTTTCTTGTTTCAAAGCGTGTTTTCACCAAAAACATTTAAGATTTTTCGCAGATAATGCATTATGTGAATGTTCAGAAAAAAATTCTCTACATTATACTCAGTGGAGAGATCTATGTTTTGAGTTGGAAGCAAAATTGAAGATTTAGTGAAAATTCAACATTTGCGTTGACCAATAAAGGACTCAAAAAACCTGTGAGAATAAGTTATCCGATTAATGACATTAACGCACATGTAATACATCCAGTTGGCTACGACGTGCCCAAAAATGAAGTTATAAGCTCTTCATTCAGCTTAGTTATCTTCAAAATAGTGTATGACACGATTTTCAACACCTATTTTTTTGAGAAACAAATTTCATCATAATGAAGTACATATCGTGAAAAATGAAGTTGACCATCGTTTTCTCCGTGCTTTTTTACCCCATATATGAAAGTTTCAAGTGACTATGAAGTATGAAATTTCTATGGCATACTCATGGTCCGCTCTATCGCGTTCCGCGTCATATGTCTTGATCAGCAAAACAATAAAATCAGTGAAGTTAAATAGAAAAGTAT
>OZ057405.1:25201914-25252428 GCA_964056735.1 Allodiplogaster pararmata
AAGAGTTGCGAAAAATCAACACTTGTTTGAGTTTTGCCACTCTGGCAAGTCGTAATAATTTAAACAAAGTTTTTATCATATTTCAGATAAAAAAAATCTATAGTGAGTAGGCTTCAATTAGATAAATGCTCTGCCGTGATAAAGGGATCAAGTTTTTCAACTTGAAGGTCCATAGTTAATAACAACGAAAAAATTGGCCTATTACGGGCAACGAACAGGGAGAAAATATGCTAATACATTTTTTAATACCGTGCAGGCTAAGCGACGAGTTCGTCAGCGAAACGATGCTGGATTCGACACAGCAACAGCAGCTCAGCTGGCAGAGGCGATTACGTATGGTTCTCCTCTCAACGGCACGTCCACCTACCTCTGCAATCTCAATGGAACCCCTAAACCCTCTACGGGAATCCCGAACATCAACCAGTACTCCTTTTTCAAGTTCGATGGGTCTTCTCTCCGTGCTCGCGAGCACTATGCGATCGGAACTGGCATTGTACGTCCGCTTTCCAGTCTTCAGCCGATGACATCAAAGCTCGAGATTCTGTACGCGGGTGGCCATCAGGGTGGACCGTTCTTCTGGTACTCCATGTCTACCAGGATGCCTAAGGGGACTCCGCCGTCCGTTGCGAAGAGAGAAGAGGACGAAGGAACCGAGGCGGAAGACGGCGTTATGAGGTGCACTTCCGACGGATGTACGAGCGTCTTTCTCTCGTTCACGAACTTGGATGCACACGTCATGAGAGGAAACCACTAGCTCGCTCCGGAGATAGAGACAATCACTGACGTGGCACTAGGACTATTCGCAGCTCGCGTGGAGACTGTCGGATCGCTGCAGGGTCGCATCGCAACCGACGAGGTTATGGATTTGATAGATGGAAGAAATACCACTCTTCTCGAGCACGGGTGGGCACAGAAGAGCACGCAGCGGTCGTCACTGAACCCTGATGCGAAGTTGTTTGTGGAGGAGACAGTGAGGAAGTGCAGGGTGGAAGAATCGCGAGCGGACGCGAAGAGGATCGTTCAGGAGATGAGGGCGGCCAAGAGTGGAGGAAAGTTCCGATTTACTCCTAGCACGATGCTCACGCAGAAGCAGGTACAGGGAGTCATCAACAGATGTCTGCTGAAACTGCGAGATGGGAAAGTGGACGAGGTAGAGGCTGAGAAAATGGACGGGACGGAAGCGGAAGCGTGGAGGGCTGTAGAGGAGTGTGGAGTGCGCGAGGAGGAGGAAGAGAGGGAATTACAGCGGGATGTGTCCGAAGTTGTGCCCAATAAAAAGCTTCGGAAGTGAATAACCTGAATGTTCACATTATTTGTTACTTTTTGATGTTTTCAATTTATAAATCGTCCGTTAAAAATGTTTCCACGGAGCGAAACAGGGTAGTTGCGGCTGCATACGAAAAAAATGTGTTCTTGTTGCTAAAAAACTGGTGTACGTGTTCCAAATACAACCAGCGATATTGTGTTCTAGTCACAGACAAACCTGTCATCAATGTCGTTCACTAACTCACTATCTGGGTGTGAGCGCACAAATCGGACTTTTGAGCTTGAACGAGTTTTCTTGTTTCAAAGCGTGTTTTCACCAAAAACATTTAAGATTTTTCGCAGATAATGTATTAAGTGAATGTTCAGAAAAAAATTCTCTACATTATACTCAGTGGAGAGATCTATGTTTTGAGTTGGAAGCAAAAAATTGAAGATTTAGTGAATATTCAACATTTGCGTTGACCAATAATAATAATAATAATACTTTATCGCAAGGGTGATTTCGGAAGGGGCAGGTAGGGGATCAAATAGAGGAGTGATTCGTATCAACACCAAGGCGTGACACTTTTCAAAGTGAGAAAAAGAGGTAAGTCGAGGAAAAAGAGGTAAGTGGGTCTGGAATCGAGAATATGAGGATCGTTTTATAGCTTACCGATAGCTGTTTTAAATGATTTGACTGTATTAATCGAAAATACAGTCTCCGGGAGTTTGTTCCAGACCGGAACTACTCTGGTTGAGAAGTTATTAGAGAGCTTAACATGTTTGAAACTGGGTTGAGTCAGACTGAACTTGTGTGACCTAGTGGGGTATCTGTGGTCTTGTGGGGAGAACATCTTGAATGGAGAAATGGGGGTTCTTCCGGTCAAGATTTTGAAGGTCATCACTAGATCGGTCTGGTCCCTCCGTTCTTCGAGAGACTGCAATTGGAAAAAAATTTTTCTCTCTTCGTATGTCATATCGGGCATTCCGGCTCTTCTGCAGACTTGTTTTGTAAAGTTTCGTTGAACCTTTTCTACGAGTTATTTATAATATTTCTGACGAGGTGACCAGATCACCGAGCAGTATTCCAGTTGAGGACGAACGTAAGCAACGTAAAGCTTTTTATAAAGAACGGGGTTTTTCGATTTGAAGGTTCTTAGGATGTAAGCGCACCTGGATTTTGCTCTGTTGCACATATTTTCTATGTGTGTAGAGAAGTTCAATGAATTATCGTATTCTACACCAAGGTCCCTTACTAGTTTATTCTCTGTGATTTGTTTACCGTTCAGGTAGAATTTACTCTTGGGGTGAGTTTTTCCTAAAAGTGTGACTACTGTTCTGGTAGTGGAAATAGTCAGTCCCCATGAGTAGGCCCACTTGGCAACAGAGTTTATTGCGATTTGAAGTAGTTTCGCATCGCTAATCGTACTAATTTTGACATCATCAGCGAACATAGTCACCCTGCTTCCTACTGGTAGGCTCAATGGTAAATCATTTATGTAGATGAGAAATAGTAAGGGGCCCAAACAGCTTCCCTGGGGAACCCCGGATGGAGTGGGGTAAGGTAGAGAATCACTGTTATTGATTCGGACTGACTGTTCTCGTTGATGCAGGAAGTTTGAAATGAAACTTAAGAGACTTCCTGAAAGCCCAATGGACTCAACTTTTCTCATTAGGTAGGAAAGAGGGACGCTATCGAATGCACTAGTGAAGTCAATTAAGACACAGCTAATGTATTCATTCTTGTCCAGTTTAAAGTGCCATTCCGTCATTGGTTCTAGAAGTGATAGTTCGCAAGAATGTTGAGCTCTAAATCCGAACTGATGATTGCTGATCAACTTATTCTCATCCAGAAATTCTAGTATTCTTTTGCAAACGATACGCTCCATTATTTTATTAAATTTTTTTGTGTCTATAGAATAAGTTATCCGATTGTGAGAATAAGTGAGAATAAACAACCTGTGAGAATAAGTTATCCGATTAATGACATTAACGCACATGTAATACATCCAGTTGGCTACGACGTGCCCAAAAATGAAGTTATAAGCTCTTCATTCAGCTTAGTTATCTTCAAAATAGTGTATGACACGATTTTCAACACCTATTTTTTTGAGAGACAAATTTCATCATAATGAAAAACAGATCGTGAAAAACAAAGTTGACCATCGTTTTCTCCGTGCTTTTTTACCCCATATATGAAAGTTTCAAGTGACTACTATGAAGTATGAAATTTCTATTGCATACTCATGGCCCGCTCTATCGCGTTCCGCGTCATATATCATCAACGTTAACGGAACTTTTATTGAAAAAGAATTATTTAAATGAAAACGGAACTTTTGTTTTGATTGAGATTAATGATAAATCTTCAAATGCTCAGTTACACAGTTTTAAGGCAGTGACGCCTGGTAGAGAAGACAAATGGATCAAACCACCGCACGGAAAAAAGCTAGTCACCGGGGGGACTCGAACCCATGCAACCATCTCTCCTCTATCCGGGAGCGAGCGTGTTAACCATTACACCACGGTGACACATTGCTATTCCGTGCGATAGTGCTTATTAAAGGCTCAATTGCCTCGTTCTCTTAGTCACGCATGCTCATGAAGCGAAAGCGTCGTGAATGGAGCATAACTCCAGATTTCACAATTAAGACAGAAGAGAGGTCGAAGATGGAAGAAGGATGAGCCTCTAATAAGCACTATCGCACGGAATAGCAATGTGTCACCGTGGTGTAATGGTTAACACGCTCGCTCCCGGATAGAGGAGAGATGGTTGCATGGGTTCGAGTCCCCGGTGACTAGCTTTTTTCCGTGCGGTGGTTTGATCAATTGAGATTAATCATTAATGATCAAATCCGTGATTCTGTGAATTCCCTGCAAACTGTATATGCAGGGTGCTTTTTAAGTTTTTAATAAGCCTTCAAACCTGTCTTTTGGTCAAACTGCTACTAACTCGTTTGATATGTATATGGGGAATTTATCATTAAATTCAGGTTGATTATTGATAATAGTAAATTTGAAGCAATTTCCGTTATTCCGAATTACACGCGTGAGACGGACTTATAACTCGGCCCTAAAAACAAGTAACAAAAACCACAAGTAAATTTTTTACAACCTAATATCTCTCTCTCCATCCATGTCTCTCCATTTTCACATTGGAGCTCGATCTCTCTATTC
Source organism: Allodiplogaster pararmata (assembly GCA_964056735.1). Lineage (NCBI taxonomy): Eukaryota > Metazoa > Nematoda > Chromadorea > Rhabditida > Diplogasteridae > Allodiplogaster > Allodiplogaster pararmata. The sequence continues at coordinate 25,206,334 of OZ057405.1, forward strand.
CTCATACAGGAAAAATAATGTCTCCAGTTCATGTGTGTCTCAGATACGTGACCTATGCATACATATAGTTTCTTCTTCGCGTAGGGAAGAGGCTGTAGCAGACCGAGTTAAAAAAAAGCATCCTAGCTAATTCACGAAATTGTGATTGAAAACACAAAAATATTAGAAAAAGTCAATAATGTGGAGTTTTTTCATGCGGTCTCGTTCCTAAGCCGTACGGTTTGGTGAGCGTAACCTTTGCCTAAATCTAAGCGAGAGAAAAAGTGAATAATAAGACGTAATATACTGTGAAATGCCGGATGCTGAACATTTTCGTTCCGAAATGGTGAATGCTGAATGTCGCGTTTTGGTGAAAAAATGGTGAAAAAATCGTGAATGCATTCTCTCATTCGTCTCCCTCCGTGCACGGTTGCTCCTCGCACCGTCTCTTTCCTCGTCTGTGAGAGTCCTTTCCCGAGAAGATTTGGCGCTCCGGGATCGTAGCGCCATCATGAGCGACAGAAGAATGAGATGGAGGGACTAAATTGTCAAAGCCGTTAGTCCCCAATTCTTAAGGAAGGCAGAGAACGCTGAGGAGTGGAGTCGTCACATGTCGCAACAGATCCCATAATCGATGATTTTATATTACCGATGTATAATCTATGATTTTATCTGATCTTGATAAAGCGTTTAAATTGAAAAAAAATTGAAATTGAATGTCGCGGTGCGAAATGACGCAGTGAAAGTGGTCGGTCGCGATGTGTCGCGATGCGAAATGTCGCGATGTGAGATTTCGGATGCGAATATTTGTGGTGCTAAATGCGTGTTACCCCTTTCTTTACTCTTATTAATTGTTTTTATTGCCTTTTCAGCTTCTAACCTCGTGTTCATCTCCTCCTTTGTTTGCTGCCTTCGTGTTCTAGCAGCGTTTGTACTTTTTTCTCTCTCTCTTGGATGAATGCTTTCCGACCTGCTCGTGAGCTGGCGCAGCGTGCACCTTTATCTTACTGCTCGGGGTAGCTTTGATCCCTTGTTAGCGTAAATTTCGCCTTGGCCTAAGCAGAGATGTTATTATTGCGAAACAAGGAAACTGAGAAACTCATCACAACTTCAAAGAACATTAACTGTTTTGCGTTAAATCACAAAACCCTGTTTCACCCGCGCTCATACAGTTTTTTTTGTTATCTGGGCGCTATCTGGGCGTAAGTGCTCTCTGGGCGGAGCTAGTCAGTAAGTGCCCAGAGAGTATCTGAGCGGGGCTAGTCAGTAAGTGCCCAGAGAGTATCTGAGCGGGGCTAGTCAGTAAGTGTCCAGAGAGTATCTAAGCGGGCTAGTCAGTAAGTGCCCAGAGAGTATCTGAGCGGGGCTAGTCAGTAAGTGCCCAGAGAGTATCTGAGCGGCGCTAGTCAGTAAGTGCCCAGAGAGTATCTGAGCGAGGCTAGTCAGTAAGTGCCCAGAGAGTATCTGAGCGGGGATAGTCAGTGAGTGCCCAGAGAGTATCTGAGCGGGGCTAGTCAGTAAGTGCCCAGAGAGTATCTGAGCGGGGCTAGTCAGTAAGTGCCCAGAGAGTATCTGAGCTGGGCTAGTCAGTAAGTGCCCAGAGAGTATCTGAGCGGGGCTAGTCAGTAAGTGCCCAGAGAGTATCTGAGCGAGGCTAGTCAGTAAGTGCCCAGAGAGTATCTGAGCGGGGCTAGTCAGTAAGTGCCCAGAGAGTATCTGAGCGGGGCTAGTCAGTAAGTTCCCCAGAGAGTATCTGAGCGGGGCTAGTCAGTAAGTGCCCAGAGAGTATCTGAGCGGGGCTAGTCAGTAAGTGCCCAGAGGGTATCTGAGCGGGCTATTCAGTAAGTGCCCAGAGAGTATCTGAGCGGGGCTAGTCAGTAAGTGCCCAGAGAGTATCTGAGCGGGGCTATTCAGTAAGTGCCCAGAGAGTATCTGAGCGGGGCTAGTCAGTAAGTGCCCAGAGAGTATCTGAGCGGGGCTAGTCAGTAAGTGCCCAGAGAGTATCTGAGCGGGGCTAGTCAGTAAGTGCCCAGAGAGTAACTGAGCGGGGCTAGTCAGTAAGTGCCCAGAGAGTATCTGAGCGGGGCTAGTCAGTATGTGCTCAGAGAGTATCTGAGCGGGGCTAGTCATTAAGTGCCCAGAGAGTAAGTTCTAAGAATATCGAAATAAAAACAATAACAGCAACAAGAAATATACAACGAACTTGAACAGCTAGACTAAAAAATTACCTCACATATTTAAACAGTATTTTATCTCAATTTTATTAATATCTAACTATTCAAAATTAAACAATTCTTATTTTTCTCCTGCTTTCGACACAAGCTCATTTTTCTCTCGTCTTTTTTTATCCTCTTCTTTTCAGCATTGTCCCGAGATCTACATATGTACGCTACCAAGAGAGTTAAAGAAACTCTTATTTGAACGTGGTAGAATGAATAAATCGCGAGAAAGCTATTGTATTGTGATAAATAGATGGTTGTGTTGGTCTTTTACTATATACATAGGTTTAAGGCTACTTCTGAACGCCCACGTTATAAAATTGGAATTGATGAAGTTTCATCTTGGGTATGCCATAAACCTGTGGGAATGAATACCAATCTAATATTGTAATTTTAAGATATTCATAATGAACGATCAAATGAATAATTGTGAGAACAACAACAATACTTATGTTTTCAAACATTTCATTTCTCTGTATTAAATTATCAAAAGTCAACAAAAACTTTCAAAAAGTTCAAATACCTATATTTACTGTTTTTTTAGTAACTCAGATTGTGAAAGTGTTCAGATATTTGATAAAATGGTACTTTTCTTTCAATTTTGCTTTGTATTCCTCATAAAGTTGTCTTCCAGTTTGCGCTCGTAAGATAACGCTCAAAATAGTGTTCACATCTGCCTAATAACCACGTAGAAATCATCTGCAAATTTTGTATATGGTTTATTCTCTTTCGGAAACAGAAAGTTCTATATTATGATAGAGTTTTCTTCGTTCAATAATAGTTTTTGGAGTTCAGGTAGGTCATGTAAGTTTTCTCATGCTGTCTCACTATCTTAACAAAGCGCTACTACATATGTTATAAGGACATAGAACTTATGGAACTTTTTGCATTACTTGAAGCTGTTTTTTTAAAAGTTATTTATAAGTACATTATAAAGATGTTCCATCAAGTAAAGAGAAATAATGGCTTGAGCGAATCGGAGGAGAGGGCATCTCAGTGATTTGAAAATCCGTGGGAAGCGGATCAGTTCGGCAAAATGTTCGCACTGCATGAAGTCGTCTCTCCATCACGCAGGACGTTCGCAGACCTGAGAAGCTTAAAAATCAAGCTGTGTAGATTTAAAGAAAAAAATTCATATTGGTGGAATGTGTAAAAAGTACATGGGTCAAACAGAAAGATAAAAAAGCGGAATATCTATTGAGCAGCGTGCTCGGAAATACTTGGTTTTTCCTGCGAATTCTACGGATTGCGAGAGATGTTTTAGCGCAGCCTAGAGGATAACCTGATAACCTGAAAATCATATCTGACTTCAAATTCTCCCAGCTGTTGTTTCTCAATCAAATCGCTCTCACCCGCCCAGGTGATTGAAACAAAACAATAAGAGTAATGAGATGTTCCCTTGAAGCTCTTGTGCTCAGTACTACCTTAACCCAGCATTTCTTCTGTGAATAATCAAAATGTTTCTGATTTCACCAACTTTGAGCTCTGTATGATTTCAGGTAATGTGTTTTGATGAATAAAAATTATAACGATCGTGAGAAGCATTATTGAAATTACTTCAAAAATGTGAAAATAAAGTAATTTAAAAAACGGATAAAACTAGAAATTTTTCAACTTTTTGCTCGTTTTTTTGAACTTTGAAGTTTGATAAACATAATTCAATTTTTAAAAAAAAATTTTGAAAAAAGTCGAAAATTTTTTCGACTTTCAAAATCTAAAAAAACCAAAAAATAAAAATATTTTATCACACAGCCCTGGTTAGGATGGCTTCAGTGCTTTTTTAGAAACAGAGGTCGAGTTATTCACTCCTACTGCAGTTTTAAAACCCGATTTCAACGTTTTTTGGTGTGCGGAAATTCATGTTCAAAAAGAAGACTTGAGATCACTTCGACGGAGGTTTTTACTTACACTGAAAATTCCTTTTCAGTGTTTTTTTTGTTTTCAGAGTCTTGTCATCACGAATTTTTGATAGTTTTGTCGAGCAATTCGGAAAAATAACACTAATACATGTACGCTAACAAGGTGAATATTTCTGTGATTAATCAATTAATTCCTTTGTTCTTTAGTTTTAATAGATTATATCTTTTATTGAGGAATTGAAACATGAAGATTCTTCATAGCAGGATGGGAATTAATTAAAGGTCACCAGCACTGTTGAACAAGATGAACACTCAGTGTAGCGGGAAAGTCTGGTATAATAAGAACCTCTCCCCTCTCTTCCCTTCATCTCAAACTAGTTTCTCCTCATTCCAGACCCCCCGGTCGAGATATGGTTGTTTCAACAACAAAAGAAGACGTTTATTGAATATAAAGTGAATCAATCCAATTTATGCCATACTATTTTGATACAAGTGACATCATGAAATAGAAAATCAGTTCTTCTTCATAGTTTCGAAAACACTATAAAACGACCCTGTGATAGCGGGTGAAAATTTCAAAAGTAATGACTAAATTTTTCGGGTTTTTATTACCTTTTGACTTTAAAAAGGATAAAAATTGGTCTAAATTACTTCCAAGTTTACTTTTAAACAGCCCTAATGGCAACATAAAACAGTTAGAGTTTTCCAACTGAATTATTTTTTGTAATACATTTTGGCCAGAAACTCTCTTCGGTTTCTCGAAATCATTGAATAGAAGATATGATGATCACTCATACATAATTTGAGGATTTTTAAATTATTCAACAATGAGTGAACGTAAATATTATTAATAACTTGTGAACCAGTTCTCGGAGTCTTCTCAGGCTACTTCTATTACTAACTTTTTTCTCTCATAAAAACTTCTTTAGTTAAAAATTTAATTTATCAGTTCTTACCGTCCTATCCAAGTGGATTGTCGAAACTCATGACTTGAAACTGTAGACGAGCAAAATTGCTTAGCAAAGGATTGCCAAACGAACAATGTCTTGTTCATTGAGAGAGGAGAACTTGGAAAAGTTCAGGAAGATCTCAGTCTTGTCATTTCTGATTGAAATTTAATGAAAACAGAGAACTTCGTTTATCTAATGTTGTATTTTATAGAACTCGTGTATTGAGTTCAAAGTCAGGTTAAGACTTATTAGAGCTCGAATGCCTTGAAGTTCATGAAAAATATGTGGATAACGCACATTTTAACATCACAAGAACAGTGGAAGCATACCTTTCAAAAATTTTTCATGCTCTAAGAAAATAATTCATTTCCCTTTCTCAATAAAACTCATATAATTATCGAATGTTCGAATTAGTAAGGCTAAGACGATGTATGAAATTGGCTGAATGTTAGCTACTGTTCTTTTGATCATGAATCGATGGTTACTTTCAGGGTTCTGAAAAGGTTTCCCAATGAGCAATGAAGGGAAACGAAACGATATACAAGGTTTTTTCTCCATTTTTCAAAAAAAAAAAGAACCTCCCAACCGCTAAAGCCGGGCTTGGAGCATTTTACAAGCATTCCTTGTTTGGTATTTGAAGTAAACCGCGTCAGTAACTTGTGAGAGTTCTTACGAGATTGTGTTCATCAAATTTAGCTATGTACATATAAATTTTCAAGTGTTCGTTTTCTACCTCTTCGTAAAAGACCCATTTTTCACTTTTTTTTTGAGGTCTCAGAGGAATCGCCATTTGCGCCGTACTGCTCTTCCATCTTTCGCCAAACTTATTTCCGAATGGTTATCTCGGTGTGGACATGTAAGTTGCTTTATTTGCAAACGTGTTTTACTCGAAAAATTCCTGTTGTTTGAAATTTAGGAGCTATTAGTTGTTGTGTTTTTTCCACTTCGAAGATGACTGAGCCTGAAACATTGTTCACAATAACCTGAGTATCTAATTACCACTAAGAAACCGAACTTGCTTTTTTTTAAAGATAGGATTTCATTTTCATGAAGGAACTATTCTCAGAATTCCTCGATTTGATACAATAGTTTTTGATCGCCCTTCAGATCGAAACTTTCTAGTGTAACATATGCAGAGTTGCTGAAGGAGAAATCAATTATTCGAATCCTATCTGTAGATTCTTCGTGCTGTCTGGTTTCTTGATGGCATCTATACTCGCTCATAAGCCTATGACTTCATTTGTGAACCTTTTGGGTTTCTACAGACGTCGCTTCAAACGAATCGTGCCATTGTATGCGATAACATTGGCTGCCGTCACGCTCATCACTCCAGGTCACAAACGAGATGCAGTGAAAATTGTTATAAGATAACTAATGTACAAACAATAATCAGTTGCGACTTTGAAATCCGAGCTAGTCTATATTCTTAAATTTTCAATTATTTAGGTTGTTGACCCGGAACTTTTACAGTTTCACAGAATATGGCTAAATTTAATCCTGAAAAAGAGGGCTACGATCAAAAAAGGTCGGGTACTCAAAAAGCTTAGCCGATTCATGATAAACAACACGTTTCAGTATATTTCCTCGCTTCCGACATACCCCATTACGTCGAAGACCTTAAGTGGGCCATGATTTTCGCTACAAATGTGCAAAACCTCTTGACCCATCGCGATTATTGGACGCAGGTCACTTTTATACTTTTTTCAATTCAAGTCAATTCAAACTCTTCATTATCAATGTCATAGGATTTGAAGCGCCATAATTCCAAACCGAATCTTTTTTCTTTGGACTATTCTCCAGAACTCGGCTCTAACGCCCCGCCCCGCACAACGTCGTCAGCAAATAGTAAAGGTGACGGCCATTGATATTTATGCCTTCTTTTCCATTTCTATACCTACTTTTTTCATTGTATGCATTGTGATGAAGAATCACTTAATCTCTTTAAACTTGATTCGAGTGCGCAATATTCCATGACAACTGTCAACCTTGGTAGAATTGTATCGTCATGCTGTAGTTGTTTTTTGAATCTTTGCTCTCCATCTGTCTCGATCGTGTCTCTCTTACTTTGGTTTTTCAATTGCTGGCATTAGTTTCAGCGTTGCAAAACAATGCTTCGCCAACAGGGTCGCCATCGTAGTGAGTAAAGCTCTTCAAAGCCGAGTGTCCGAAGTTCAACCTCAATCTGACAAAGCCGAGTATCCGAAGTTCAACCTCACTCTGACAAAGCCGAGTATCCGAAGTTCAACCTCACTCCGATGTCTATTTCCATTGATGCCGACAACCGCCGTATCCAGATTTTCTCCACATAAGGCCCCACAAACCGGATGCGATGAAGAGGATAAGGACAAGTTCTGGCAGGATCTACACGACCACGTTATGAACTGCCCCGCAGAAGATCTTCTGTTACTTGGAGGGGATCTCAATAAAAATGTTGGAGGAGAAAGCAGTGGATACAGTTATCACGGTAGAAAAGGAAATGGGAATAGGAACCACGATGGATGCGGAGCCCTCTACTTTGCAGAAGCAGTTACTCTTGTCATATGCAACACTTTTTTCCAGAAGAGAATAAGCAGATGATCACGTATTTCAGGTTTTCGTGTATGGAAGTGTGTTTAGCGAAAGATAGAAAAGAATACATGCATTCTTTGACTGGCTCAGGTTTTCGCTTATCCCTTGCTGCTGCACGCCTGGTCCCTCGGAGTGGAGATACAGTACTACCTCATTGTGCCCTTCCTAGCTTCTGCCTTCAGAATGTGTAGAGAATCTACCATGCGCCTCTCTCTCATCGTTTTCTTCCTGGCAGGTGCTTCTTCTGTCCAAATTTCAACCACTCTAGAGCAAAGGAAGATAGAAAGAGAAAGAGAGATGGAGAGAGAAAGAGAGAGAGCAATAAAAAAAGAGAGATTGGTTACAGAAAGACAAAGATAGCCAGATAGAAACAAAAAGGAGAAGAATGGGATGAAGAGAAGAACAAGAAAGAGAAAGAGAAAAACATATGAAGAGAGAAACAGTGCATATTGCAGCTTCTTTGATTATGTACATACTCTCTTCTGCTGCGGTCTCCTTCGGTTTTCTGCCATGCAGGGTCTGGCAATTCCTCGTTGGAACCCTCACCTTCGAAACCGGTCTCATTAGAAATGAGGTTCTCTGTTTTAAAATTTTCCAAGGAACAAGTTCGTTAATACTTAAGAGCAAAGTTTCAGGGCATCTATAATCTAACTAAAATTAACTTTGAATAACCTTCGTAAAGAATAAGAGCATTTCAAAGAAATGATGCGAAGAGTCATCGATCAATAACTGGAACTCAATCTGAAGAAAAATGATCTAGTTGCCTTCCAGCAAGTTTTATAGCTGTTGATCTTTTCTTACGCCTTTTAGCAGACTTGCGCACAAACGAATCACGCGAACCTTGTATTATGGAGGCAAAAAAGGTTTTCAAAGATATTCTCTGAAAAATCCAAGATAAATTGGAAGTAATTATTTTTTAGCTTTAAAAATTTACAAAGTTAAAAAAGAAGTTCAGTCGACGGTTTCGCTACCGGAAACACAAATGCTCATTTCGGAAAAAGAAAAGGAATTTGAAACTTCTATCGAGCATTCTAAGAGTCAGTTAAATTTGTTAGGGATTGTTCAAGAATATTTTGTTGATCATAAGTTTAAGTTGAAAAACAGAAAAAAAAAGATTTCCACTTCAACTACATTTCAACGAATTTAATGTTACAAATGTTTATTCAGCTACTATTGGTTACTCAGTTAACATATGAAATAAAAGAAAACTGAGCTACATACACCCTGATTCAGGTTTTTCGTGCAAAGAAAATATCCTAATACGTCACTCCTGCAATATACTCGTGGTATTGCTGATTCTTCTCTTGATCTTCCCCTCGGCACAGCTCTCGCTTTGTGTTAGGGTTATGGCGATAACGATTGTGGCAGTTTTAATCTACCTCGAGAGACCGAGCGTCATGGAAAATCCGTTTGTTTTGTTACTTGTTCTCGGGTATAAAAGAAACGTCCACCTTTCTGAGTTCACCTTATCAAAGAAACACGTCTACCTAAAAAAATTCTCACCTAATTCAGTGACGGCTCAACCTAAATAAGTGACACGTCAACCTGCTATTTTGAAAAAACTTTTTGCTCACTTTTAGGGCTTACGTGTCACGGAACACTAGAAGTAAAGAAAATACAAAACTCTAGGTTCAACGGAGAACTAGAGGAAGGGCTCACATATTTCATGTGAACTGGAAGAAGTGCTTACATAATATTTCAACGTTGTGAGCGTTTTTTTAAAATTCACCGGAAGGAGATAAAGTACACATAAAAAATTTTATGAGTTTATCAAAGTAGTATGTGCTACAATAGCATGAAAAATGGTGAATAGGGATAAATACAGGGTGGGGTGTAATTACTATAGCTCGAAAATGGGACGCAATTTAAACAGTTTTCAAAAATACACAAAAAACAAAAAACACACAGTGAACCTCTTTCTAGGCTCGCATACCCCTTAATTCAGAATTTACTATCTTATAATCGCTTAAAGATTTAATAAGCTAATTTTCATAATTACTTTCTTTTTTATGCATTGCGTTTGCATTGCACTCACTCTCGTACCTCTTTAGACGGAGTTCTTGCGTTTGTCCTCGTACAACATGAGCGAGCGCCATTGGGATTTTGTCATTTATGTACTTCGGAGAACAGTCATAGACTTAAGTGCAAATCTAAGGAAAAATGCATTACCGGCCCATATGAAGCTGCGTCCAATTCAATTCTTTGTTCCAGTTGTTCAAGTAACGTATGAACGTGCATGACAAAGGATGACTGACAAAGTGTGTTTCAGTATTTAAAATAATGATTCAGGTATCTTATCTTATCTTTCCACTTTTCCTCGCTATGCAGTTCACTTCCTTTTCTCAGTTAATTTTCAATTTTAGGAATAAAAACAAACCGTCAGCCTACCTTGTTCTCAAGGTCCGTTGTATATAGAAGTCTTTCATGTGATTCTGAGTTAATCACTGACTTGTCTCATCTCTTATTGAATTGAAAGCAGATAAGATTGAAAGAGAGACCATGACATAGGAGAGGTCATCAAAGACACTAATTGGTAACGAAAACTCCTAACGGTGATTCCAGCAACTTCCACGGTCGGGTCAGCGCTTTTGAATGAATGTTTTACTCCTTTTCCCTTTTTCTTAGGTAGGGCCCCTTTTTTTACTGAAGCCTCCCCCCAACGCTCAGGTGAAGCCCAGGTAGGGGACAACCTCTTCTGAAATGGTTGCTTTTTGAATTATATTTATTAGATGTTTACTCATTGAGATTCCAGGTTCAAACAAAGCGTACCTCGATTTAGTTATTCATCTGAAAAGGAAGAGAAAACAGCAAAATTGATAGGTCCAAGTTTTGATAAAATTAGGTTGACGTGTCACGAAAAAAATAAATGAGCAATTTGTTTTATCGGTAAAAGTTTCATTGGGCGCTACTGCAGTTTAAATGCTAAGCGTTTCCGGCGAAAATAAGTTTTAGATTTCAATTTTTTTTCTGTTTCTTGAACAATACGTGACCCAAGTAGATGACGTAAGCTTATGGTTTTTAGAAAACAATTTTAATTTTTTTTGAAGAAAAAATCGTTCTTACAATTTATTCTTGACTTCAGTTTTTAGACCCCTACTACTTTGAAAGCCTATAAACTCAATAAAAAAAATAACAGCTCAGCGATTCTCTTCGGATTCCGCTTTGAAATAATTTTGGGGTTGAAAGAAGTGCGATTGAGTTTCAGTGATTTGAGAGCGTGATAGAAGAATTTAGGAAAGCGTTCTCTACCACCTAAGTCGGTCTCAAAAGGAAAGCGGTCTCTACCACCTAAGTCGGTCGCAAAAGGAAAGCGGTCTCTACCACCTAAGTTGGTCTCAAAAGGAAAGCGGTCTCTACCACCTAATTCGGTCTCAAAAGGAAAGCGGTCTCTACCACCTAAGTTGGTCTCAAAAGGAAAGCGGTCTCTACCACCTAAGTCGGTCTCAAAAGGAAAGTGGTCTCTACCACCCAAGTCGGTCTCAAAAGGAAAGCGGTATCTACCACCTAAGTCGGTCTCAAAAGGAAAGCGGTCTCTACCACCTAAAATGGTCTCAAAAGGAGAGCGGTCTCTACAACCTAAGTCGGTCTCAAAAGAAAAGCGGTCTCTACCACCTGAGTCGGTCTCAAAAGGAAAGCGGTCTCTACCACCTAAGTCGGTCTCAAAAGGAAAGCGGTCTCTACCACCTAAGTCGGTCTCAAAAGGAAAGCGGTCTTTACCACCTAAGTCGGTCTCAAAAGGAAAGCGGTCTCTACCACCTGAGTCAGTCTCAAAAAGAAAGCAGTCTCTACCACCTAAGTCGGTCTCAAAAGGAAAGCGGTCTCTACCACCTAAGTCGGTCTCAAAAGGAAAGCGGTCTCTACCACCTAAGTCGGTCTCAAAAGGAAAACTGTCTCTACCACCTGAGTCAGTCTCAAAAGGTAATCGGTCTCTACCACCTAAGTCGGTCTCAAAAGGAAAGCGGTCTCTACCACCTAAGTCGGTCTCAAAAGGAAAGCGGTCTCTACCACCTGAGTCGGTCTCAAAAGGAAAGCGGTCTCTATCAACTAAGTCGGTCTCAAAAGGGAAGCGGTCTCTACCACCTGAGTCGGTCTCAAAAGGTAAGCGGTCTCTAACACCTGAGTCGGTCTCAAAAGCGAAAACTTTTGCTTAAGCCTGAGCAAGTTGTATAAAGAAACTTTTTTATTCCTCTGAAATTGTTTCTATGCCTATGCAGAAACGAATACATTTAACCAGACAAAAAACGATTTTTAAAACTTTTCTGAATAGTTATAAGATTTTTTGAAGAATTCAAAGCCCACTTCGCTCACTTGGGTTACTTTATTTTCGAGAGTGCTTACCATTCATACTGCAGTAGCGCCGAATCAGGTAGACGTTTCTTCGAAAAAAGTAGAAGTTCAACTAAAATAGGTTGACGTTTCACTTTTTTTCAGGTTGACGTGTCATTTTTTTAGGTTGATGTTTTTGTTTTTCAAATTAGGGTGACGTGGTGAAGTTTCATTTAATTAGGTAGGCGTGTAATTGTCGTCTCTTGTTCACGAAAGTTTCAACAAAGCGACGCAATTTTTTTTATTGAAAAGACTATACTTGTGTTGTGTGTTTTCTAATCAAAAGATAAAAATCAGAACCTACGGTCTCAGAAAAGATGGAACTTTTCTACGCTGCACTCGATCAAAAACTTACTCAGAGAGCAGGGCTAAGATGCGACGAGAAATATCCTATCACCCATTTCCTTTTTCTCACTTTGTTGTACAAAGTGACTTGTGCAAATGATATTTTATGTTCAAAGTATTATTATTATTATGGAATTGATATATTAAGTACTTTTTTGATATCGTAAAAAATAGGTAGCAAAAAATCTTAGATTTTTGTGGTCACAGCAAAATATTTTCTGCTCCGTAATCATTTTAAAACGATAAACGTATAGAAGAAAGAAGCCTTAGGAATCTTGATATTGTAATTTTAAGTAAAAAGCTAAGCTCTTCTACTGGTGTGAAAAGCGCATGCCTTCTAAACTTTTTTAAATCTGAAGATGTTGCAGACTTTAATGATAAAAGATGTGGTATTCCGTGATGATATTGCTAACCGTGATGATATTGCGCTTTTAGGGTTCTCGTATACATCGGAGACTTGTCTTATGTGGTTTATCTGACTCACTGGCCGATAATAGTTATGTTGAAATATCCGTTGGACTTGTCCCAACTCACGCCTCACCGTCAGTTCAAGTCGAATTCGCATACAAGATTTATATCACCATGATAAAATTATCGCATGGGCTATATTATACAAGGCGGACTCGAACCGAATCGTACTCTTAACACCAGGAGCAAGCGTTCAACTCTTAAACGTCCGAAGACACTTTGCTGTGCCGCGCGATAGTCCTATGTAAAAGAGACTTGACCTTGCTATGACCTTGCTCTCTGCTTATTTCTTCTAGCATGTAAGAGACATCAAACAAAGTTAAAAGGGACATAAACTAGTCAAATTTAAAGTAAAAAATGTAAAAACCTAGCAGTAATTTTATTATTCTAACGACAACGACTTATCATTTGGATAAGTCTACTACAACTCTATTGAAAAACCAAATCACTGGAAAAGTTTTAAAAGTTGGAAAACTTAGCGGTTAGGTGTGGCTGAGGAAAGTCGATCGTGTCCAGAAGAAACAAAATGATGACTGCAGTGGTGCTTGTGTGTTGTGTAGCTACACTCTCCGTGTCCATTGCGGTGCAGCATTCGATCGAGAAGCTCTTCATACAACGCAGCTTCTTATTCTCACTCGCCGTAGTCTCCGGTGTCTACATCGGCCTGTACTCCCTCATCTCCGGCCAGAATTTGGGATGGATAGCGAAGAACTTCCAAAAAAGTGTCAATTCCCGAAGTTCCAATATATTGAAATGTAAAGGCAGTCGACATTCATAATCTTCATTGTAATCTATTCCTCATTTATGGAAAAATTGAATAGGATATAATCGATATAATATTTTCGATAGGAAGGTATCGTTACATGTATTTTAAAACTTCTTTTAAGTCATGTTTATAGTATTGATTGGAAAAGGCTCTCTGACTTTACCATTGACAACCTAAATACATAATTGAAATCAGAAAACTCGCAACTTCAAATTAGTGGTGGCTTTTCGCTTCAGTCGAAAGATAAATCTGCATAGGTTGCATCATAAAAGTCAAACATAGCTGAAGCGCACAGAAACTGTTGTATGGGTTTAATTACTCAGGAGACAACACAACTGAATCGGCTCTAGAGTGGAATTTGCACCAGTCCACTTTGATTTACTGGAAACCCATGAAGGGATTGGAGAGAGACGTGGAAGCGGAGTCATGGACTCAACTTTACAGTGAGCGTCCGCTGAGAGGAATCGTGGTGGGGTCCCATGAAATTTGTGAGAGAGCAGCAGAAAACATATCAGTCCTTGCTAATGGAAAAGTAAAGAAAAACAATCAGGCTAGCAAAAAGCAAAATTGGACGTGTACGTGAAAACTCAAATTATTTGCATCACTTTATTTTAATATTAAATTTCGGTTTTGAACTTTTTTTCAAGTAGAAGCTCCCAAAATAATGCCTATTTATCTTTTTCTAAAAGAAAGTGATTACATTTCAACCCTAGAACGTTCTTATAAGATGGTAAAATTCAAAACTTTTCATGCTTTTGAAAAGAGTTGCTTAAGGATATGAAACTCTTATCGAAACTTGAGCTAGGTTCTTTATAAAACGATGCACTCAGAAAGGCAAGGGGAACGCGAGTGTTCTGCTAGTTGGCAACTCCTACGGCTACCGAGCCTTTCCCACTCTTCTCAAGCTGTTCGATGGTCGATTCGCGCAGTTCCGCATGCTCACGCTCAGCTGTCAGTGCGTCTTTTCTTCCCATATAATCGGACGATCAAGCCAAATTTTCTCCGTGGACAACATAACTGTATCAACCTCTCACTTTTTTATTTCCCTGCACCAATTTCTACCATACATTGTGTAATGAAGTCAGGCTAATAACGCTAGAGTTAGTGCCCAAAGTGAGCAACCTCGAACGCTTACCACTCTGCCACACTGCCTGTTGACTAACTTGAATCAAATACAAAAAACTCAAAATAGAGCGCTTTGGCTGTTTTTTATCATTTTTAAAATCTTCCAAATGATTGTATTTTAAGCCGCCTAGATGATTGACTGGGCAGTAGTAATTCTTTTGAGAATTCTATAACTCCATTTCTAATTCTCTGAAAGTTCTAATTAGTTTGGAGGGCCACTAGTAGACTCCCTGTGAGTTTTATGCCGACAAGAGAAGTAATAGGGATGTGTTTTTCTAAGATTATTGTGATTTCCTCTTGTTTTCAAATATAAAATGACGCTTAACTTATCTGAAAACATCTTTTCATGAAAGTTTTTGAGGGTTTCAGTGTTTTCGTTTTAGATTTTTGAATTTTAATAACATAAGTTAAAAGTTTTCTACTTTTTTCTGAAATTTAGGTTTAACCAAGATTTTACCGGTCTGAGACAGAAAGAACGAGAAGAATGAGAAAAGCGAGATGAGTGAAGCTGAAAAAGCGAGAAAAGAAAAGCTGAATAGCGTCATGAAGGCAGCGAAGCTGAATGAACCAGGAAAAAAAGGAGAATTGTAGTAGCAAAATCCGAAAAAAACAAGAAAAGTTGAAACAAGAGCAGCGAAGCTGCTTTAGCCAGGGAGACAAGAACAAGCAGAAAAACAAAAGCAGCGAACCTGCTTCAGCGTGAGAAGAGAGATGAAGTAGCGGCAAGATGGCAGCGGAGCTGCCTGAGCAAGGAGGAACAGAAAAAACAGAACATTGTAGGCAAGGAAGCTGCCTGAGTCAGGAGAACAATAAGTATGGAAACGGAAGCAGCGAAGCCACTGAGTGAGGAAAACAAGAAAATTGGAAACGAACGCGGCGAAGCTGCCTGAGCCAGGGAGAAAAATAAAGAGAACCCATTCTGAACGGGGACGCTAGTCTTCCTATTCAGAACATCTCGGAGTTGTATAGCATCTGTCGGACCGTCTTCTTATTCGGTGGAGCTCTCATCCAGATAGCGACTGCTCAAACAATCTTCTCTCGCTCTTCGACATGACATACACTGATGTGACTCTTCGACATGTTGTTGTTGTTGTTGCCGGTTGTAGCCGTCATCGAAGAGCGAGGCCCACGTGATATGTTTCTTTTCGCTTCGTCTTTCGTTGTGTATAAAATCATCAAATTAAGAAATTTAAATTGAATCATTTAAGTTACTAGATCTAAAACTATACATTTTTGATTAGTACGTACGTATAAAGTAAAAAATAAAACAAACTTTCTTTCAAAAATGTTAAATTACTTTCAACTATCAAATTTAATGTATATTGATGTTAAGCGTAATATTAACCGTTTTTAAAATATTTCGTACGTATGTATTATTCAGCACTTCAATAGAAAACCGCTCATAACAATTCATCAAATTAAGAAACTTAATTGAATCATTTAAGTTGAAATTCATCATCAACTTAACATACAATCATATAACTCTTATATTTCCAAAATATATCACAACATAATCTATAATAACATCATATTATCTAAAACTATATCAATTACAAGTTAAAATATTAAAATTGCTTACAACTATCTTCACAAACATTTACTTAATATGTTACCCTTGAAACACCAAGGTTATATAAATTCCTATATACTACAAACAGGTGAAACACACCTTTTCTACACGATTCAAAGTAAATTTATAATAGAAAACAGTAAATAATTTGTCCTTATCCAATATAAACAACATTTTCCTAAAAAATGTCAATTTTCAAATTTCAAAAATTACTGTAGTATATTTCACACTAAAAAGTTTATTTTTTGGGGATTATACCATTTTTTGAATCATAATATAATTTTTCGAATCATAATATTATAAATACACTATTATAACTCTATTTACTTTATACCTATATATTATCATTTCCTACTTCTCTTACCAAACACCTAGTAGATGCTTTTAGTATCATTTCATATCAACTTCCTTACATCTATTTCTCATCATACGTATGAATCATTCAGCACTTCAATAGAAAACCGCTCATAACAATTCATCAAATTAAGAAATTTAAATTGAATCATTTAAGTTACTAGATCTAAAACTATACATTTTTGATTAGTACGTACATATAAAGTAAAGAATAAAACAAACTTTCTTTCAAAAATGTTAAATTACTTTCAACTATCAAATTTAATGTATATTGATGTTAAGCGTAATATTAACCGTTTTTAAAATATTTCGTACGTATGTATTATTCAGCACTTCAATAGAAAACCGCTCATAACAATTCATCAAATTAAGAAATTTAAATTGAATCATTTAAGTTGAAATTCATCATCAACTTAACATACAATCATATAACTCTTATATCTCCAAAATATATCACAACATAATCTATAAAAACATCATATTATCTAAAACTATATCAATTACAAGTTAAAATATTAAAATTGCTTACAACTATCTTCACAAACATTTACTTAATATGTTACCCTTGAAACACCAAGGTTATATAAATTCCTATATACTACAAACAGTTGAAACACACCTTTTACAAGATTCAAAGTAAATTTATAATAGAAAACAGTAAATAATTTGTCCTTATCCAATATAAACAACATTTTCCTAAAAAATGTCAATTTTCAAATTTCAAAAATTACTGTAGTATATTTCACACTAAAAAGTTTATTTTTTGGGGATTATACCATTTTTTGAATCATAATATAATTTTTTAATCATAATATTATAAATACACTATTATAACTCTATTTACTTTATACCTATATATTATCATTTCCTACTTCTCTTACCAAACACCTAGTAGATGCTTTTAGCATCATTTCATATTAACTTCCTTACATCTATTTCTCATCATACTTATAATTACTCTTTTCTCTCTTTCCATTTCCATCTCCTCCTTTTAACTTTCTATTTCTTTTCTTATTTCCTTTCAAGTCTCCTTTCCTATTTATAATAATATTATTATTACAATCGAAGGCATGTATTACACTTCCATTAATTTTATCATTATCACACTAGATCGGATGAAGATTTATAATTATACAGTTTTTTAAAATCACAGGTGGGATATACCACACTCACGGGAATTAGCACTTAACCCGTGGGTGAGAACTGGGTCTCACTAAAAGACAGATCTACCGTATCTGAAATACGGAGTAGTGCTCGGTGAACCTTCGGTCAAGCAGCCATCGTCACCGTTATATCCATGCTTAACAAAAGCCAACCACAAAAACAAAACAAACTCTGTTACAATATACCCATATTCCACGAAAAGGTCGATGGTAAATATATCTTCAAAACTGTTAACCTTTCTGATAATAAAGGAAATGAATGTAATAATGCCAGGTGTGTCATATGTAATATAATCAACTACGATAAGTATGTGATTAGTAGTACTACAAAAAAGAGTTTTGCCACTAATAAACCACCTAACCTTACATGTACATCAAAAAATGTGATTTATCTAATAACTTGTACAAAATGTGAGATGCAATACGTTGGAGAAACAACTCAATCACTTAAAAAACGTTTATCACAACATAAATATCATATACAGAAAAACATACTTGATACATACCTATGCAAAAATTTTAAAGAGTGTAATAAATCTCCAAACAATATACGAATAGATGTCTTAGATCATGCAACTAATAAAGCTGAGTTAAGAGCTAAAGAAGCATACTGGATTAGATTATTGATCACAGCATATCCCTACGGTCTCAATGACCAAATTCAAAATTACGGGCTAATATCCTATAATTTGAACCCCATAGAACGGAAATCACATCCATATCACAACATGCCAATAAAAATACCTAAAAAAACTCAGCGTAGACACAAAAACCGCAGAAGAACTCGTCCAGCATACCAAGCCAGAGATATTGAAGAAATTGTTAACAATCTAATAGAATCTAAAAATAATAGACTATTGTATTTGGAACACAAAAAATTGAAAAACAAAGAGAAAGATAAACTCATAAAATTCACTTTAACCAAAGAATTTCATAAACTTAATAACTACAATAAAATAATTATTACTAGTACCATTTGTGACTATTTCTGGAGAAAACAAACTAACTTTATAAATAATGAAATAGATACATTTAATATAAAGCTTACATATCATGGTAAATATATGGATAATATCCCTTTTAACCGAATTTTTAATAAAAGTCTTAGAAGCAACATAGACGTAGAACTTTTCAAAAGAATTGATAAATCCTTCAAAATACGCACTATATACAAATTAGAAGAACCTATCAGTAAAAAAATCTTTAATTACAATAACTTTTTAAGAAATCTAAACAAAACTATAATAGAAGATATAAACAAAAACAATTGTGTCTGCAATGAATACCCTCACTTTATTGAACACAATTTAGGACATGTTTGTACAGGCAACACGAATATTGTCTCGGATCCTCTTCTTCGTAGTATTTTAGAAAAAGGTACCAAATATCGTATTAGCAGTGGTAACTCTACTAAAGAAATTATTACAGAAGAGATTATACAATCAATTCTATCAACAACTGATATAATTACAAGAAAATACAGCTTGAAAACAACTGATAGAAATCAACTAGCTAACCTTCTCATAAATAATAACCTCCCCAAAATCAAGAATTATATAGATAGATTTTATTATTCGGAAACATCAATATATGGTAGAATTCAAAAAAATATTAACAAATTAAAAAAAGACTTTATAATTACTCCAATCGATAAAGCCACAAATAACTACGCCTTTATATGCAAAAAATTATATGTTAAATATATTAATGAAGAAATGAATACAACTAATGATAATGTAAAAACATATGAACCTACCTCTAACATCAATAGCTCCATTATTATTAGTAATCATATCAAACACACCTTACAAAACGGAATAAAAATAAATTTTGATAATACTTTTAAAATTCCCCAAGTATATGGAATACCAAAAATGCATAAAAATCCAATAAAATTTAGATTTATCACAGGAGCATACAACAGTAGCCTTAAACCTATATCTGTTGAACTACAACTCTTACTAAAACACCTATCTAAACATTTTAAAAATTATTCTAAACAAACTGGTGAGAGAAATGGAACTAATCACCTCTTTTCCATACTCAACACTAAACCTTTACTAGATATTTTCAAAACATTAGATAACAAACCTAAAAACATTTTCTGTGCAGATTTCACTTCATTATTCACAAATCTACCACATGAAGTAATTAAAGATAACATGTATCGAGTAATTACAACTTGCTTTAAAAACTGTGGATACCAAGCTATCTCAATTAAAGGCAATCATACACATTATACTAACGACATTAACCAAAAAAGAACTTATCTACCCATTCAAATATACAAACTTCTTATATATATTTTAAATAATAGCTATGTTACTTATGGTGGTGAAATATTCAAACAAAATAAGGGAATCCCTCAGGGCAATAACGCTTCACCACAAATAGCAGATCTTACTCTTGCTATGATGGAATTCAAATACATTAACAAAAATATAAATAGATCCCATAGTTTGAGTAGTTCACTTAACTGTACATTCCGCTACATAGATGATCTTCTTCACGTTTCTGATAAAGATCAAGAATTTATAAAAGTTACTGAAGAAATCTATCACAACTCATTAACATTAGAAAGAACTAATCATAAAAGTAGTGAGGCCGTATTTTTAGATCTCTACATAACCATTGAAAATGACGGACATATAAAACTTAACCTTTATAACAAAACAGATGACTATAACTTCAAGACCCTCAAATATCCTCATTACACCTCTAACATACCTATCTACATTGGCCTTAACACCATATATACCGAGGTTTTAAGATTCAGCGATAACTGCACACGATTCGAAGATTTCTTGAGTAGAATCAAAATACTCATTAGAAGATACCGTGAAAATAAATTTCCAGATTTAACTATAATGGGTAGACTTATCAAAACACTACGTAATAATCCTAAAATTGAAGTAAAATATGACATTAAAAACCATATAATCATTTCACACTTTTCTAAACAATTCCAATAAATTATTTCTCTCCATATAATATGAAATATTGATAAAGCACCCATCAATTTATTTCAAACTCCTTAATCAATAACTTATTACTATCCATATACTCTCTTTCTCTTTTTATTCTTCCCATATCATGTTCATTTATTTGGGTCAAGTTCATATCATGTACAAATTAGTAGATCAATAACACATAAACATTGAACACTACAACAATCCCTTCTCCTAATATCATCACCATCCTAACTCACTCCTCTTCATTTCTTACACTTCACTTGTCATTTGGTGACAATACCGACGAAGGAAGACGACGTGAACTTTCGGAAGAAGAACACCTAATTGAAGAATGGAAAATGAAAATTGGTTTTAATTTTTTATTTTCTAGGTTATTTTTAAAATCTTTACTTTATTTAGTTTCTCCTTTCACATTTTAGATTGTTTTTTTACTTTTTACTTTTTTCCGTTTCTTTTGCTTCTTTCTTTTCTATTTTTCGTTTCTTTTACCGTTTTCATTAACTTTATTATCATACTCTTTTAATTAATTCCATTTAGTTAAAAAAATTTTTAAAATTTTTACTCTTATTTCTTTACAATTGTACTCTCTGGGCACTCACTGATGAGCCCCACCCAGAGAGTGCAGAGGTCTGTCTGAGCGGGGGCGAAACAGACTTCTGCAATGTCTACTTTGCAGTAACATTTCACTTTTCTTTATGCTTAAAAATATTTTTGACACGTTTATTCAACTTTCTCTTATATTAACTATAACTCATTTTTCTTTTTATCACCTTTCCTATAATACACTGATGTGACTCTTCGACATGTTGTTGTTGTTGTTGCCGGTTGTAGCCGTCATCGAAGAGCGAGGCCCACGTGATATGTTTCTTTTCGCTTCGCCTTTCGTTGTGTATAAATCGTCAATTTTTTTTTAAATAGACATCTTCAAGAAGTTTGCCACTTCTCGTGGTTTCTCCCATAAGTCGGTGAGTGAGAGTGTCGTGGGGTCGCCAATGCAATCGAACAGGTGTGCGACGTCATGAGGTGTGGATGAGCATGTTGGGGAGACGTCTGGGATGGACTCATCGATACGGTGTAGATACGAGTTTGTGAATCTGCTGAATCCGGATCGAAGCTGGGAGAGTGTACATCTTGTGCTGCGGGGAAGGTCATGTTTTTCCACGTTGATGTCGGGCGGGGGTCTACCTCCGAGAATGACGGCGCCTTTCATTGATTGAAGTTCGCTAGAGACCATCATAGTGTGTATGGCGTTTGCGACGAGTTTCCCGTTGAGAGGGTCTGTTGCTATGGAGGCTGCGGACTCGACCGTGTGCTTGCAACTCATGATGAGGTCGTTTTTCATGGTGCGTGGTGGAGCATGACTTTCCAAGAGGCTGTGATGTTTGTGAGCTGGATCCATTGTTCTGGCGAGGTATTGAGCGGAGAGCATGTGAAGGTGTGACTTAGTGCGCATGACCTTGGATTCTCTGTGTAAGTGATCGGTGTCTGCCATCTGATGATTGTCCGTGACTACGCGGAGACCGGCATTCTGGGCGCGTTGGATCCTTTCGAGGGCCGAAGCGGATAAGAAAGTGGACCATGTGGGGGCGGCGTAACTGGAGATTGCTTGCGAGATAGCTTTAAAGGTTGTCCGTAAGGATTCCTTCTGGTTGCCCCAGGTGCTACCGGCGAGGGCCTTCAGGACTTTGTTTCTCTGTGTCGAGAGTTAATTATCAAGTCAAGCGCCTCTCTGGCGCTTGACTTGATAATTAAAGGTTCATAGGTTGAAGTTTGAATTTAAGCGTGTATGCTGCTGTGGAATAATTGTCACCAGTACGCCAGAGCCGTGCAAGTTGTAATGGAGAAAAGTTCCCCAGACATCACATTCATCATCAACAGGTGAGTTTATTTATTTCTTTTAAGTTCATAAACTTTGAAGGATTCTATCCATGTAAAACTTGCTAGACTTTTTGTCAGTTTTTACTTCAAGCAATCACCCTCGACCCATATCAGTGTTCATTCCTATCGGAATAACATGAATAACTTTTGCAGGGACCTAAATATCAACAGGCCCATTCAAAATCCATTGGAAAAGGATGCTATTTTAAAGAGAGCGCAAGAAACAATCGACCGATACTGGCTAGTACATCTTTTTGGGTAGCAGTTTTACACCTTTTGAAGAAAAAAACTTTTATAAGTGTCACACTAAATATTCGCGGTGTTGAAACCATCAGGTTTGGGAAGAGAATGAAAAAGTAATCAATTTCTAGCGGGTTTTAACGGTTACCAGTAAAAAGTGCTACTTTACAGTAACTATTCTGGGCTGGTGGTTCTGGACTCACAGTATCCACTGCCGGAATTGAAAGTCGGCATCGCTTACACTATTCAGAAGAGGCTTGCTCTCGGAATCGACGATTTCTCAGATCTTCGAAGGAACTATAATGTCTGTTCCTCTTTGTAGAAACGAAACCACAAACTTTTGTCCTAATAAATACTTTAGTTACATAGAACTAATTTCAAGGCGACAATTAAATAAACCAAGGCACGAAAAAAAGCTAGTCCACTGGTAGGGATAGAATCCAGCCTTCTACTCATTCCGGATGCAAGCTAGTCCACTGGTAGGGATAGAATCCAGCCTTCTACTCATTCCGGATGCAACCACGTTACGATCAAACCACGGCGAAACATTGCAATTTAATGCGAAAGCGCTATATGAAAAATTTCCTTGATCTCTTAGTCACGCATGCTAATGAAACGAAAGCGTTGTGAATGAATCTCTTAGTCACGCATGCTCATGAAACGAAAGCGTTGTGAATGAATCTCTTAGTCACGCATGCTCATGAAACGAAAGCGTTGTGAATGAATCTCTTAGTCACGCATGCTCATGAAACGAAAGCGTTGTGAATGAATCTCTTAGTCACGCATGCTCATGAAACGAAAGCGTTGTGAATGAATCTCTTAGTCACGCATGCTCATGAAACGAAAGCGTTGTGAATGAATCTCTTAGTCACGCATGCTCATGAAACGAAAGCGTTGTGAATGAATCTCTTAGTCACGCATGCTCATGAAACGAAAGCGTTGTGAATGAATCTCTTAGTCACGCATGCTCATGAAACGAAAGCGTTGTGAATGAATCTCTTAGTCACGCATGCTCATGAAACGAAAGCGTTGTGAATGAATCTCTTAGTCACGCATGCTCATGAAACGAAAGCGTTGTGAATGAATCTCTTAGTCACGCATGCTCATGAAACGAAAGCGTTGTGAATGAATCTCTTAGTCACGCATGCTCATGAAACGAAAGTGTTGTGAATGAATCTCTTAGTCACGCATGCTCATGAAACGAAAGCGTTGTGAATGAATCTCTTAGTCACGCATGCTCATGAAACGAAAGCGTTGTGAATGAATCTCTTAGTCACGCATGCTCATGAAACGAAAGCGTTGTGAATGAATCTCTTAGTCACGCATGCTCATGAAACGAAAGCGTTGTGAATGAATCTCTTAGTCACGCATGCTCATGAAACGAAAGCGTTGTGAATGAATCTCTTAGTCACGCATGCTCATGAAACGAAAGCGTTGTGAATGAATCTCTTAGTCACGCATGCTCATGAAACGAAAGCGTTGTGAATGAATCTCTTAGTCACGCATGCTCATGAAACGAAAGCGTTGTGAATGAATCTCTTAGTCACGCATGCTCATGAAACGAAAGCGTTGTGAATGAATCTCTTAGTCACGCATGCTCATGAAACGAAAGCGTTGTGAATGAATTAGAACTCCAGAATTCGCAATCGAGACAGAAGAGTTATGGTAGAGGAATGATGAATCTTTGAATGCTTAGTTACACAGTTTTGAGTCAGTGACGCCTGATTAAGACGAAAATTGAATAAATTATCGCACGTACGTGTCGTCTTTGTGAAATCTGGAGTTATGCTTCATTGAAAACGCTTTCGCCTCACGAGCATGCGTAACTCTTAACGTTGCCGCATTTTTGCCGTAGAAGCATCCGTCGACTCGACGACGGGCAAATGGCAACAACAAACCCAAATCGGACTCAGATCAATTCAATTCTCGGGTTTTCATCTGTGTAGCAGCCTACGCTGACCACACTGCTCCTGTTACTTCTACTTATGGCTGGCATTGAGCCAAATCCGGGTCAACAACAGTCGGTTGGCTGGCCCTGCACGGTATTCGGAGCGTCTGCCTACTACAACTCGATTCACCGCAATGTATGTCTCAACTATGTCCACGCCACGCCCGTTTGCGGCGCGGCCCCGAATTACCGCTTCGATTCAACTAGTTATAAATGCCCGCCTTGGTGTGCCAACGCAGTCGTGCCGCGTCATTCATCGCCCACGTCACACAGCGAGTCACCCCACTCAGAGAAGCACCACAACGGGTCTCCCTTAGCTCAACAAACACCGCTCTAGTAAGTGACTTTGCAGAACTCAACCACTTCCTCAACACTCACAACATCAAAGTGGCAGCAATTCAAGAGACGAAAATGGATCCACTAAGTCGCCAGCAGCTTTTAACGGTTACATAGTTTTTAGACGCGACAGAATACGACACGGTGGTGACTTGCCTTTGTCGTGCACCACTCAATCTCGTTCAGAGAAGTTACCTTAGCGAGACCAACGGATGACCACACTACAGAAGCAATGACGATCTCAGTGACGAACTCAGATGGCAGCATCATCATTACCAACGTCCTGAAAGTTCCTGCCTAACTGGTTTCCGAGCCAGCATTGAAAATTTCCTCGTCGGCCACGACTCTATTTTTTGGGAGACTTTATCGCGCACAATGATCTTTGCTATTCATGTCTGAACGACACCCAGAACCGAGGAGAACATATTTTAGATAAAATTGGGAGTTCTATAATCCGAGTACTTAACGAAGACGATCCTACTCGCCTACCATCCAGCGGTCAACCATCTTCACTCAACATTTCATTCGTCATATCGCTCGGTCTCGCTCCTGTGTCCAGCTGCCAAAATACTAGAGACACTACTTCTTCCAACAATGGTCCTTCACCTCTCACCCTCAACATGGTTTTCGGCCAAGACACTCGACCACATCAACCCTACTGAAACTTACAACAGCGGTCGCCACTGGTTTCAACAAACCTAAACAGGCCCAACGCACCGTTGCAGTAGAAGTTGACTTCTTCAAGGCCTTCGACGCAGTGGATCACTCTGCTTCCACTACTGGATGAAACCACACTCCCACCAAACATTAAGATATGGCTTGCTGGTTATATTCGTGGAAGAGACAGAATTTTGAGATCAAAAACCGAAGAGTCGGATTAGCCGCATTGGAGTGCCACAGGGTGCAGTCCTCTCGCTCTCACTTTCCATCTTCTATGTGCGCGACATCCCACAGCGTCCCACGGACATCAATGTCACGAGCTACGCGGACGACTTCACATTGCACATCACGGGACCATTCTTCGTTGCGACTCTGAGATCAACCTCCCTGCAGACCGTCATTCCATCATTGATTGAGTTTTTCACCTCCCACTTCTATATGTCTCATCCAGCAAGTCCACCGTTACCTTTTTCACTCCCTGGACGAAACAGGTGAACAACCATCCGGACGTTGAACTTCATGGTCAGCAACTTAGGCTTAACAAGACACCGAAGATTTTCGGAGTTACCTTCGACCCCATTTTAAAAAAAAATTCCCGGATTTCCAAACCCCGATTCACAGCAGCAACAAACCGTTCTCACGTCAAGAACCAGAACGGCATACTCCTCCGATACAATGTCGAAAATTGTAAGCGATAGAAAAAACACTTCGTACATCGAGTTCGTCCACCCTACCTGTCGAAGGACCAGTTCCTACCATCCCTACCTGTCGAAGGACCAGTTCCTACCATCTCATAGATTGAAGTAAATTAAGCTCTTCAGAAGATGAAGCATGGAAAGGTATGTGGCCAGATGATCTCGCCGCCTCCTTATTAAAAATCGCAAACGATTATGGACTTTTTCATCTCATGACCCTCTTTCAAAAAGCCACGAAGTATGTAAAGGTTGCTGTAGGAGTTCATCAAGGTTCCGCGCTTTCCCATCTGCTCTTCATTCTGATTATGGACCCGATCACCAGAGATCTACAAACAAATTCTCCGAGAACTCTAATGTATACTGACGACGTTTTGTTATGTTCAAACTCATCAGAGGACTTGGAGAAAAACCTAATAAAGTGGAACGAACGTTTCAATGACTAAGGTCTACGACTAAACCTTCAAATGACCGAGTACTTGGAATTTGAAAAGAGTAACCCGAATACCATCAAAGTCAAGAGCATCGAACTCCGGAAAGTGGATGGCTTCGAGTACCTTGGATCTTACATCACCTCAGACCTAGATCCTAAAGCTAAAAATGATGCGAGAGTCAATGCTGCCTGGCTCAAATGAAGACAATCAACCGGTGTACTATGCGACAAGCGAATGTCTGACAAACTGAAAAGTAAAATTTACCGATCAGTTGTCAGACCAGTCGCTCTGTACGGCCTCGAATGGGCTACATGCAAAGCAAAAACTCTAACAGATGCTGCATGTTATGAGATGAAAACGCTGAGATGGAGCCTCGGACTAACTAGTCTAGACAAGGTGCGGAATTAAACCATCCGATAACTTTCATACATTGCCCCCATATCCGACAAGCTCCGAGAGTCAAGGCTGAGATGGTACGGGCACGTGATGAGATTCCACTTCTCAATCATCTTGGAATCTCCAAGTAGAGGGCAAAAGACCCAGAGGCAGATCCAAAACTAGTTGGCGAGACTGCATCGAAGTAGATATGATGACGACAGGGCTGAAGACCGAAGACGCAGTTGATTGGGTGGAATGGTGTAGTGCAGTCTATAAAGCGGACCCTGCCCGGCAGCGGGATAAAGACTAGGAAGAAGAAGAACTTTCGACCCGATGTTATCTTTCGCAACACATGCTCGCAGCACCGTCACGGAAATACGACAGCGCTCCAACGTGATATGATGGAGGAAAAGCTCTTGGAGGAACGAGCTGGGGACAAGATAAGGAGACTATGGTTATGACATACAAAGCGATCGGCAGAAGTATCATGGAGTACGCCTCTCCAGTCTGGACCTTCAACGCGTCAAAGACTAGCATCCTTCAAACGACGTAAAGCTGATTCAAACGACGTAAAACACTGTTTTTTTTACATACATTACGAGCCACCACAGGATGCCTGGAGATTACGCCCATTGATAACCTCCATGAAGAGACGCAAGTGCTTTCGATACAACAACACTGCAAACTTACCTGTGACCAATACCTCGCAGCTTGCTCCTGCCCACAACACTCATTCTTCGGGCTCAGTTATCTTCATCCGCCGCCCCGTAACACGAAGGCAACTCTAGAAAAAAGCCGTAGTAGACGCGACATTCAGCTGAAATCCGAATCAAGTACTTGGAAGAGCCTAGCCGCCTATCGATGATACAGAGGCGTCTCTTCTAGTCAGCACGTACACGCCTCGCACAAATTTGCTCAGGCTACAACAGTCTTCTCAATAGCCATCGCCACCGAATCTCATCAAAGATCGCCCACGCATGCCCCAGCTGTAAGCCATGCCACACAACACGCAGAGCTTGCTCAACTGCCTAGCTCTATCGGAGCACTGCACCCCAGAGGAGCTATGGAGCAACCCAGTCAGGGTCGCGAGACTCCTCCACTGTTTACTTTAACATATTTCCTGCGAAAAGATCAAGAAAGACGATCCTAGTCCGAGGAATCGCACAACAACAACAACAGCATGCGTGGCTAAGAAAGTGAGGCGATTGAGCCTTACATATACATAGCACTATCGCACGGAATAGCAATGTGTCGTCGTGATGACCCGCTTGCTCCCGGATGGAAAATAGTTGGCTGTGTTTCGATCCCGCCCGGTTGACGAGCTTTTTTGCGTGCGATGGTTTTTATTCAATTGTCGTCTTAATTAGGCATCACTGCCTTAAAACTGTGTATCAAAGCACTCAAATATTTACTAATTTCTAGCTCATTTTCTGAATCATCAAACCTGGCAATACAGTTTCAAAGTGCCCCATGCTTACGATAAACTGGATTAAGAAGTGCTGAAAAGCGGAAACTTAAAAACAAACAATGTAATAAACCATCTGATTCAGGAATTCGTGTCGACATATGACTCAGCAATAAAACGTCAAAAAGCTCTAACAGCAAACAATTTCATTTTACATGACACGGCCGAAGAGTTTTGTCAAATGGATGATTGTTACTTGTCAGTTCATCGAGTACTATTTTCCGATAAAAATCATTTAATTTATTAAATAGTTTTGATTATCTTTTTTTTTGTGAAGTGAACCAATAAGATTGCTCTAAGAATCAAAGGCGAGCAACAACAAAAAGTTTTAAGCTTTTAGAAAATGGTTTTTTTTTGTTCTTGAAATTTCAAACAAGGGGGAAATGAGCTCAGAAATGAAAGGAATCGAAAGTATAGCTCTGTTGTTCCGAACTGCAGGAATTTGTTTCCTCCGACCGGTAGGCTTTTTGGAAAGTTCGTACCCGTTTTCGTTGAGAATGGTCTTGGCCTTAGCCTTAGAGGCAGGACGGAATTCAATAGAGCTAACCGTTGAGGCTGTGAATAGAGTGTTTGTGATGATGGCACGTTTGACGTGAATAGGATGGTTAGAATTATTGTGAATAAGGTTCAAAATTGAAGTGAAATCGTTCAAAAAATACTTGAAACTGAATTGATTTGTCTTTGATGGACTGCAAACTTTGAGTTGTAGTCATTGATTGGAGATACTAGAAATATCGATCCTCAGTCTAGTAAAGAGGGACAAAATGAGAGTGGTTCGTATATGCTCTAGACAGGAAACAAGTAAAATCTCGAGTGAACACACTAATTTTAAGTCGTAAGTTCTAGGCACAGCTTGACCATGATTCTAGGTATATCAAAATTATCTCTTCATGTTAGACTCTAGACAATTTTTAATTATAGTTACAATCGTGACAACTTGCACGCTTACATCGCAGACGTGGGTGGTCATCTGACGAAGGAAGGACTGGCTCAGTTGAAGGACGGTTACAAGAAGATCATTGAGGATTTTTTGCGGTCTTTTTCTCGTGCAAGACTCGTTTAATCTCTCGAAATGAATGAAGATCATGTGAAGTACCTAAAACGATGACATTTTGCCTACTACTGCATTCCACTTCATTTCCGGTGAACATATGTACTGGGTTGCTTTGTTGTGCATCGAACTGGCTGAGAATGATTACACTTCCCTAAAACATACCGTAATTCCCGACTCGAGACCTGCGCGCGCTGAGCACGCGTTTCGAATCGCACGTGCAGTTGAAGAAGCGCGCGCGATTTTAGTAGGCTATTGACTCCTGTTTTTGTGGCCAAACTACCAATTATCTGTTGATAGATGTGATCATTGAGTCAGTGTATTTTTGACTGAAAGTATTGGCTATGATATCATGATTATTGCACATTTCAAGTAACACAATGTCATGATCAGAGAGGTATGATATGATATGATATTAGGAAGCACGCAAAGTTATGTATAAAAGCACAAGAATGAGATTTTATAAAGAACGTTTGTCGTTGGAATAATAATCAAGTGTCACTTGGAATACTAAACACCCGCTATTTTTTTCTGTTCTACAAAAACGAAGAATTTTTTATTTTAGCTTTTCTTGTCTTAGTGAGAGAAAAAAACATTTGATGGTGATTTTTTTGGTTTCAAAACCGGTTTTGCAGGAAAATACTTCTATATGCGTTGGAAGTAGATGACAGACTCAGTAGATGACAGACTCAGTAGATGACAGACTCAGTAGATGACAGACTCAGTAGATGACAGACTCAGTAGATGACAGACTCAGTAGATGACAGACTCAGTAGATGACAGACTCAGTAGATGACAGACTCAGTAGATGACAGACTCAGTAGATGACAGACTCAGTAGATGACAGACTCAGTAGATGACAGACTCAGTAGATGACAGACTCAGTAGATGACAGACTCAGTAGATGACAGACTCAGTAGATGACAGACTCAGTAGATGACAGACTCAGTAGATGACAGACTCAGTAGATGACAGACTCAGTAGATGACAGACTCAGTAGATGACAGACTCATAATCATTCAGGGAAGCAGCACGACAGGGAAAAGCTTGATGATCTTTAACAAAGTTGATAATTCTTCTTTTTTCTATTAATCATTTGCGCATCCAAGCAATTTTTTCCTCATTGTTTAACCCTCATGATTTACTGATTAGCTGGTTCTCGTTTACTTCATTGAGCCCTTTTACAGAAAATGTTAGCTTTTCACTTTATTGAGGTGTTTGTAACGGTGACCGGTCGTGGACCGGCCACCTAGCTCGTTTTCTGACACATGAACTTTTGTTTTTCTCAGTATTAATAACACAGAAAAAGTTGGAATGTCACATAAGAGAGGGTGAGCTCATTGTTTCGTTTACGAACTTTTTTTAAAACTACGACGTAAACAACGAGCGGTATGTATGAATTTAAAAAACCTTTGAATGATAAAGGTCACATCGGGTTTGAGCTCGTCAAGAACCTTGGGATAGCTAGCATAGTATCCACAATTGGAGTATCCCCGGGTTAGGGACAGAATTTCGCACTCTGCAAAAAGAATATGCTGGATAGAAGTCTGAATTCGGGTACTTCATGCCCAGACACCGGAAAGAATCGCCCTCAACGAATTCTCGATTAATCAATCTTTAATAACTTCTCTGTTATCCTTGCCGATTTTTGTATCATTGGCCTCGCTGCATTTATTCAACTTTTCAAATCATTACAAGCCTCAGATTTGTTTGTGTGGCCCAGTGAGCTACTAAAACTGACACATTTGACGCCCCAACTTGTTTGCGCAAACATGGTGAACGTGCGGAAGTAGGGACGGAAGCTTTTCCAAACCAGGTCGGCCTTCGTCGTGGCAAAGCTGTTGCCTAGGATGGCGAAGCGAAGTCGACCGTCTCCTTTCTGAAACCATTATTCTGTAGGAATCAGAGACATTATTGTAATGACGTAATTTTTGAGTTAAAATTTCAGAGTGAGAGAGAGAGAGAGAGAGAGAGAGAGAGAGAGAGAGAGAGAGAGAGAGAGAGAGAGAGAGAGAGAGAGAGGAAAAGGAAGAGACAAACAGAGAGCGACAGAAAGAAAGAAAAGTGAAAAAATTAAATACAACGAGATTCGTTTAAAAAAGAGAAAAATAAGGTATGAGAAACTTGAGAGAGACGGGGAAGTGAAAACTACGTTTATTTTGTTAGGAAAAAAAAATCAAAAAATCAAACCGGCATATGACACAACCCGAATGGCTTTCCTAATTGTTCAAGATACTTGGGAGAAGTCATGTTGCGGTAAGGCTGATAGTCGCATTGTTGCAATAACTTCGCGTGCAGAGGATTCGTGAGCGCGTCCCGGTTTACTTCCACTGCGCTCTCTGCAACGAAAGAACAACACATATTTACACATTCACACTTTCTCATGAGCCTCACCCAGAGAAAGACTCTGTCTGAGTGGGGCGAAAAAGACTTTTTAGATATCGTCTCAGCAGAGTATACATTCCAGAACTTCTTTGAATTAACTATCATCTTTCCTTCTAAACATAAAATGTATGTACATTTACACATACATACATACATACATACATACATACATACATACATACATACATACATACATACATACATACATACATACATACATGTACATTAATCATCTAGCAGTTTAAGTTTAGAATGCTAATTTGCTAACTAAATTCAAAATGTTAATTTGCTAATTTCAGTTAGAATGCTTATGTTTTACTTACATTTAGAATTTTCAATCGCTACTTTTATTCAGAATATTCATTCGCTTATTTCATTCAAAATGTTGTATTGAGTAGATTTGACAAAGACGAAATGATTGGTGAACTCAGGACAGGAGTGAACTCAGTCTAAACAAAACCTCTCTATCAATTTGATTCATTCACCTCGATTAAACTGTGTTTTATTAATTCAGTTATGAAAGGCATCATAAATGGAACCTCCAAGAACTTATTGAATTTTTTTCCTAAAGAACAAATTAGAGAAGAGAAAGGTTGTAAAAGTGCATATTACTTGGAAGATAAAGTTCTGCTCCAAATTATGAATAACAAATGCGAAAGTCTGTTTCGCCCCCGAGCCCAGACAGACTTTCGCTCTCTCTGGGTGGGGCTCATCAGTGAGTTCCCAGAGAGACCGTAATAGAGAAATAATAAACAAAATTTGGAAAAAAACATACTTAAATTACTAAACTAAAATGAAAACAACAATAACAAACAAAAATATTTTTTTTACAATAAATGTCATTAACAAATGACGCACTGACGAGAAAATTAATAAGAGAAAGAGAGATGGGGATGGAGGGGAGTTGAGTGATCAATGATAATACTCGTTGTGTTGGAATTGTTCAATGATCTTTTGATTGATATTAATGTGTACTGTATTATATTTTAGTGATATTGATGGGTTTTTGGGGATAGTTTCAGTTAATCTACTAAATATTATATGATCTTGAAATTGTTTTGACCTGTAAGAATCTATTAACATAGTGTTTCTGTTGAGAAAATCTTCTATGTGTTTACAGTTATTACTAAAACGTAAAATTTCACTGTATATGGTATTAAGACCAATGTTGATAGGTATATTAGAGCTAAAATGGGGGTATTTTATAACCTTAAAGTTGTATGCATCGATCTTATTAAATAGTTTAAACTTTTAGTTGTTTGACCTGTAACATTATATTAACATAGTGATTCTGTGGAGAAAATCTTCTATGTAATTACAGTTATTACTAAAACGTAATGTTTCACTGTAAATGGTGTGTTAAAACTCCAACCTATGCTAGAATCAGTTTCGTACAGCTATGTATTTATCTAGATCGCTGTGAAGATTGCAGCGCAGCTTAGGAGTCCGGCCAAGAGGCAGAAGAAGAGGAGTGTCTGTCCCGAACAAGACCTGGGAATGTTAAAAAGACTACTTTTCAGGTTTTAGTACTTATGTGTGCCCATTTTCATCACGCTGTGACTCACAAAACTTTATAAGAATCTTTTCTTCATAAGGTATCGTATGGAAATTTATCATTACCAGAACCTCGTTTCTTCGATTTTAAGAATCACAAAAGGAAGTTTTTCGGTTGCAAAGTTTTTTTTCTCAATAGGAAAAAACTTACATCTTTGTTTCATACCCTTTCTGGAACAATTTTCGTAGACTCCTTTCGAGAAACATTAAACCAGTTATTTGAAACCTTATAGGATTCTCATCATGAGCCCCTTTCACAGCCCTTGATGTCTGAGCGTGTGGCTCATTCCAGTTACTCCTTGACCCAGGTTCATCATTATCAAATAAGGCAGCCAAAAGAGGCCTGTTAATGTTTTGCACAACGGACTGGGGTTTAATTTTCTTATGAAAGTGTGAATCAACCTAAAGAATATTCGAAGGTCATGTTCACAATGTTTATTTATTCATACATTAAGAAGATGTTACATCAATGTCAGAGAGAATGTTTATTTATTCATACATCAAGAAGATGTTACATCAATGTCACAGAGAAAATGCCGGAATAATATTTTTTTTAAGCAACAGTAAAGTTTATAGGAAAAAAATGCTAAGATGGGGGGAAGGGGGAAGTCAAACCCTCACGCCATGGAGGGACTGGCTCTCAGGAAGAGGACTGAGGATATATCGGGAAGCGGATCGGTAGGCAACTGGGTCTGGTGCGCTGATCTGGATCTGAGGAAGAATAGGAGAAGAGGCGGACTTTTTCTTTGAATCAGAGATCATTTATATCTTTTTCTAGAAAACCTAATAGATTCGGAAGACATAAAAGGTTTGTATTCAAAGCACTATAGCTACACAGACAGAAATCACCGAGCTTGTTCAAATAGACTGTTGTTCTATATGCAACTGAATATTTCAGATTCAATCTATTATATGAAGATGTGGCGAAGCGGCAAGAGGAAACTCTCACATTTGTGGGTTTTAATATATAGAAGGAACTGATTGGCAACGAGATATCACCACGAACGATCTTAATGATCGAGATGAATTTGAGTAATATAAGAAACAAAAATGTTCAAAAAACACCTGTATAAAGATGAGGACGGATGGAGAAGAATGAGAGGAAATCTAAGGTCTCAACTCTGTAAGAAAGATACGCAGCCAATGGAAATGTACGATAGCGCAATAGACAAGAAATGGCTTCCACTCCGACTGAAATGAGGCTTCGATTTTTTTATCTGAAAAGATCATTCGGGACTAAGAGAAAAAACAGGTCATTGAAAACATGACGTAAAAATATTGCAGGTCCCGTTTAAGTGGTAACGAGTTCTGGATCGGTTAGACAATAAAGGTTGGGTTCAATCCTGTTACGTTATTTAGGTTTTGTTTGTGATTACGATTTGTTCCACTGTGTATTTTGAGAATTGAAGCAATACACTTTTGAAACTGAAATGTACACTTACGAAACACAATTCATGAAACTGTGATAAGAAGCTCTAGTCAAGTTAATGCCTCAGGGTTCAATCAATATTAGAAAGTCAATATTTGAAACATACATGCAGTCGTTTTTCGGAAGGCAATAGCGAGACGTATTCTCAATGCCTAGTCTCTTTGAGTAATGCTCGTCCCTTTCCTGTTAGCCTAGTCTCTTTGAGTAATGCTCGTCCCTTTCCTGTTAGCCTAGTCTCTTTGAGTAATGCTCGTCCCTTTCCTCTGAGCCTAGTCTCTTTGAGGAAGGCTCGTCCCTTTCCTGTTAGCCTAGTCTCTTTGAGTAATGCTCGTCCCTTTCCTGTTAGCCTAGTCTCTTTGAGTAATGGTCGTCCCTTACCTGATAGCCTAATCTCTTTGAGTAATGCTCGTCCCTTTCTTGTTAGCCTAGTCTCTTTGAGTAATGCTCGTCCCTTTCCTGTTAGCCTAGTCTCTTTGAGTAATGGTCGTCCCTTTCCTGTTAGCCTAGTCTCTTTGAGTAATGCTCGTCCCTTTCCTGTTAGCCTAGTCTCTTTGAGTAATGCTCGTCCCTTTCCTGTTAGCCTAGTCTCTTTGAGTAATGGTCGTCTCTTACCTGTTAGCCTAATCTCCTTGAGTAATGCTCGTCCCTTTCTTGTTAGCCTAGTCTCTTTGAGTAATGGTCGTCCCTTACCTGTTAGCCTAATCTCTTTGAGTAATGCTCGTCCCTTTCTTGTTAGCCTAGTCTCTTTGAGTAATGCTCGTCCCTTTCCTGTTAGCCTAGTCTCTTTGAGTAATGCTCGTCCCTTCCCTGTTACCCTAGTCTCTTTGAGAAAATCTCGTTCCTTTCCTGTTTGCCTAGTCTCTTTGAGTAATGCTCGTCCATTTCCTGTTAGCCTAGTCTTTTTGAGTAATGCTCGTCCATTTCCTGTTAGCCTAGTCTCTTTGAGTATTGCTAGTCCCTTTCCTGTAAACCTAATCTCTTTGAGTAATGCTCGTCCCTTTCCTGTTAGCCTAGTCTCTTTGAGTAATGCTCGTCCCTTTCCTGTTAGCTTAGTCTCTTTGAGTAAATCTCGTCCCTTCCCTGTTAGCCTAGTCTCTTTGAGTAATGCTCGTTCCTTACCTGTTAGCCTAGTCTCTTTGAGTAATGCTCGTCCCTTTCATGTTAGCCTAATCTCTTTGAGTAATGCTCGTCCCTTTCCTTCTAGCCTAGTCTCTTTGAGTAATGCTTGTCCCTTTCCTGTTAGCCTAGTCTCTTTGAGTAATGCTCGTCCCTTCCCTGTTAGCCTAGTCTCTTTGAGTAATGCTCGTCTCTTCCCTGATAGCCAAGTATCTTTAAGTAATGCTCGTCCCTTTCCTGTTAGCCTAGTCTCTTTGAGTAATGCTCGTCCCTTTCCTGTTGGCCTAGTCTCTTTGAGTAAATCTCGTTCCTTTCCTGTTCGCCTAGTCTCTTTGAGTAATGTTCGTCCATTTCCTGTTAGCCTAGTCTTTTTGAGTAATTCTCGTCCATTTCCTGTTAGCCTAGTCTCTTTGAGTATTGCTAGTCCCTTTCCTGTAAACCTAATCTCTTTGAGTAATGCTCGTCCCTTTCCTGTTAGCCTAGTCTCTTCGAGTAATGCTCGCCCCTTTCCTGTTGGCCTAGTCTCTTTGAGTATGCTTGTCCCTTTCCTGTTAGCCTAGTCTCTTTGAGTAATACTCGTCCCTTTCCTGTTAGCCTAGTCTCTTTGAGTAATGCTCGTCACTTTCCTGTTGGCCTAGTCTCTTTGAGTATGCTCGTCCCTTTCCTGTTAGCCTAGTCTCTTTGAGTAATACTCGTCCCTTTCCTGTTAGCCTAGTCTCTCTGAGTAATGCTCGTCCCTTCCCTGTTAGCCAAGTATCTTTGAGTAATGCTCGTCCCTTTCCTGTTAGCCTAGTCTCTTTGAGTAATGCTCGTCCCTTTCCTGTTGGCCTAGTCTCTTTGAGTATGCTCGTCCCTTTCCTGTTAGCCTAGTCTCTCTGAGTAATACTCGTCCCTTCCCTGTTAGCCTAGTCATTCTGTTAGCGTTTTCATTTTTGAGCTTTTTATTCATTTTTTCGTTACCCTACTACAATATTATTCATGTCTACAGCAGCTTCTTTGCCTTCGTTTCCTCACTTCTCCTTGGTTCAGGCAGCTTGGCTGTCTTTGTTCTCTCACCTACTCTGAAGGTATAGATCATCGTATCATGCTCCGAACAAAAAAAACTAGTAAACAGAAGTTGGAAATTTCCAACAAAAACAATATAAAAAAACCTCTCGTGGTTCGTGCTCGTTTTTCAACCAATTACCTTGAGGAAGACCGTAACCCTTTTCACAATGATAAAATTTCAGAGAATGAAGCTCCGAAGAGCTTGAAGGTTGTCATACAATTATAGCGGAATGATAAAAAAAATTGATCTAGTTAACAAAAATTAAATCGAGTAAAAGTTACAATAGCTGGTTTAGGAATTGTTCCTTGTCTCCGAGTCTTGCCCTTCCTTCCAGTCAGATCTTTCAACAAGGCTTTACGCAGCACCCATAGAGCTCGCAGCAAGTTGCGTTCCTACTAAGGTATTCACAAAGCCGTCATGATATGAATACATACAGTACCGTGCAAAATTCTATCAAATTAAAATTTTTTGTTGATAAGTGTTTCAATTTTGTGTCCAGTAGTTCGAGAAAAAAACATGCTCAGAATATCACTGAAATATGAATACTAATAATTAAGCTTCAACCAGAAAACAATTGTAAATATAACAAATATCCATTTTTTGACAAAAAACCTGAACTTCATCTGAAACAGATCAAAAACAAGTTTTTACTTTCATAAGACGAGTCATTGAACGAAAAAATGTCTAATGTAGCCACAAAAAAATTAAAAATTGTATTTCCCGTCAAAATTAGAAAATTCGGTAAATTTGAGTTTTGGTGCAAATTAGTTAGGTTTATATTGGAGCAGACCTTTCATCATAACTGCATAGAATACTTCCATAAAATACAGAGAAAAAAGACAATAAGTTCGCTTTTTGCAAAGTTAAGTTCAAAAAAAAATTTTCGATAGAATTTTGCATGTTAAGAAATATGGAAACTTTTATAAAACGTAAATGTATGTATGCACACTCACATACCCGCTTCTCTTCGTAGAGCGGAGACCCTTGTTTATACATTCATACATAGATTTGCAAACATCTGCCGCGACATTAATCTCTGAACGATGAGATAGATCATCGGTGCGATGACCTCATGTCATTCAAATTAGGCGAAAATTTTGAAAAATGTTGGAAGAAAAAAGTGGTAACAAGAAGAAAAAATGTTGGGTACAAAGTTTCGGGGTACGAAATGTCGCGGTACGAAGTGTCGAGAATACAACAAAAAAACAAAAATTTTAATGAAATGTTCAACAAAAAAAGTGAAATGATTTTTAAGTACGGAAACAAATTAGATTGCGATTAGTTAGTATTTTAAGATTCATTTGGAGAGCAAGACGACATGTGAAATCTCATTTTCTCGTACTTTAAGATGTTATTTCGCGTGCTCTCGCAAGATCATCTCATACCTCACTGATCCAACATTTTTTTGCCTGAAAAGTGCGAGAGCCATGATCTCATCGTGAAAAATTTCAGTTGTATTAACACTGACTCGATGATCTCATTCATCGAGCAATGATGTCATCTTCACAGATACATCGTCGATCACTCAACTTTTTTTGAGAGATTAATGTCGCGGCTGAGTCCGCTGTGTAAAACATTTGTACATCGACAGATAGCATTTCCTAATGCTAGAAAAATGCTCTATGA
This sequence comes from Allodiplogaster pararmata, assembly GCA_964056735.1. Lineage (NCBI taxonomy): Eukaryota > Metazoa > Nematoda > Chromadorea > Rhabditida > Diplogasteridae > Allodiplogaster > Allodiplogaster pararmata. The sequence continues at coordinate 25,245,238 of OZ057405.1, forward strand.
TTGTGTCTCAACAAATAAACTTTTTACATATCTTTGAGTCTTTAAAGTTGTCGAGTAAGAGATATGTTTCCATATTGCTGTGTAATACATTCTGGCAAACGAGAAACCCTCCTCGTTTTTTAACTATTTGAATCAGAATATACTGATCTCTTTCACCGACTTTTAGGACTTCCAAAGTAATCATTAATTGAGCGTTCTTACAAAAACCATGTTTCTAAGAAATGTGAATATAATGGATAATTTTTGAAGCGGTTCTCGAAAATTTCACGGACTACTCCTCTTACTGCCGCGACATTAATCTCTCAAAAAAAGTTAAGCGATCGTGCGATGTATCTGTAAAGATGACATCATTGCTCGATGAATGAGATCATCGAGTTAGTGTTAATATAACTGAAATATTTCACGATGAGATCATGGCTCTCGCACCTTCTTGGCCCAAAAATGTTGGATCAGTGAGGTACGAGATGATCTTGCGAGAGCACGCGAAATAATATCTTAAAGTACGAGAAGATGAGATTTCAAATGCCGTCTTTCTCTTCAAATGAATCTTAAAATACTAACTAATCGCAATCTATTTTCTTTACGTACTTAAAAAAAGCATTTAACGTTTTTGGTTGAACATGAAGTATCGAGTTCGTGTAATAAGAAAAGGCCCAAGCGCAGACATTGACTCTGTCACTGGGTATGCCCGTAAGAAAAATGTAATGAAACTTGACTGGTTTGTAATTTTGCTCTACTAACTAGATTGAAATTGAATTACGCGCGTAAGTTCTAAGAATGGAATTTCGTGCAGGACCTTTTATTTCCAAAAAAAGTTAGTCAAGGTGACATCATCTTTCAAAATTTTTGCCTAATTTGAATAATATGAGGTCATCGCGCCGATGATCTCATCGTTTAGAGATTAATGTCGCGGCTGATTTTTTCTTTCTGAAAAATTTACTTTGTCGACCTCTACCGTCGTTTCTAAGTAGGAAGGTTACCGATACTCATCACTTGGAACGGTAGACGAGCTAAACTGCTCACCAAGGTTACCGATACTCATCACTTGGAACGGTAGACGAGCTAAACTGCTCACCAAGGTTACCGATACTGATCACTAGGAACGGTAGACGAGCTAAACTGCTCATCAAGGTTACCGATACTCATCACTTGGAACGGTAGACGAGCTAAACTGCTCACCAAGGTTACCGATACTCATCACTTGGAACGGTAGACGAGCTAAACTGCTCACCAAGGTTACCGATACTCATCACTTGGAACGGTAGACGAGCTAAACTGCTCACCAAGGTTACCGATACTCATCACTTGGAACGGTAGACGAGCTAAACTGCTCACCAAGGTTACCGATACTCATCACTAGGAACGGTAGACGAGCTAAACTGCTCACCAAGGTTACCGATACTCATCACTTGGAACGGTAGACGAGCTAAACTGCTCACCAAGGTTATCGATACTCATCACTTGGAACGGTAGATGAGCTAAACTGCTCACCAAGGTTATCGATACTCATCACTTGGAACGGTAGACGAGCTAAACTGCTCACCAAGGTTACCGATACTCATCACTAGGAACGGTAGACGAGCTAAACTGCTCACCAAGGTTACCGATACTCATCACTTGGAACGGTAGACGAGCTAAACTGCTCACCAAGGTTACCGATACTCATCACTAGGAACGGTAGACGAGCTAAACTGCTCACCAAGGTTACCGATACTCATCACTTGGAACGGTAGACGAGCTAAACTGCTCACCAAGGTTACCGATACTCATCACTAGGAACGGTAGACGAGCTAAACTGCTCACCAAGGTTACCGATACTCATCACTTGGAACGGTAGACGAGCTAAACTGCTCACCAAGGTTACCGATACTCATCACTAGGAACGGTAGACGAGCTAAACTGCTCACCAAGGTTACCGATACTCATCACTTGGAACGGTAGACGAGCTAAACTGCTCACCAAGGTTACCGATACTCATCACTTGGAACGGTAGACGAGCTAAACTGCTCACCAAGGTTACCGATACTCATCACTTGGAACGGTAGACGAGCTAAACTGCTCAACAAGGTTACCGATACTCATCACTTGGAACGGTAGACGAGCTAAACTGCTCACCAAGGTTACCGATACTCATCACTAGGAACGGTAGACGAGCTAAACTGCTCACCAAGGTTACCGATACTCATCACTTGGAACGGTAGACGAGCTAAACTGCTCACCAAGGTTACCGATACTCATCACTTGGAACGGTAGACGAGCTAAACTGCTCACCAAGGTTACCGATACTCATCACTTGGAACGGTAGACGAGCTAAACTGCTCACCAAGGTTTTTCAATTCAATTCAATTCTTTATTTCCATGTACACAAAAACAGTTTCACTTCAACATTTAATGGTCACAAATCAAACATGGATTATGATTCTACTAGGAAAGAATTGTATTACAGTGGCAGTGTGTCTACAAAAAGTGTTCTTCCTAGTTTAACTTAGTCGCAGACAATTGGCTCGGGTAAAATACCATTTTTCGGTAGTTTTCTGAGTTTATTCATGAATACTTCGCTGGAATGGTTACATACTACTTCGCTAGGTAAGCAATTCCAAATAGTGATCGACCTAGAAGCACAAGTAGAAAACCTAAAGGAGTTTAGAGCATATGGTAAGGCGATTCTTAATGGATGGGTATTTCTAATAGCTCTAGTAAGAGGAGCTATAGTAAATAAACGAGAGAAGTCGAACTCTGAGTAGTCGTGGACTCTCTTATGTATAAAAACTAAATCAGAAACAACCCTACGATATTCAAGAGATTCTAAATTTAACATTTTTAAACGTTCAGAGTAAACTAGACGGGTAAGTCCTTTCCTAGCCAAGATTCTTTTAGTGAAATTTCTCTGTACCCTTTCGAGGTCCTTAACTAAGCCAATCGCTGTAGGAGACCATACAACCGAGCTGTATTCGAGAATCGGACGAATATAAGTAACGAAAGCACGGGTTAATACAACCAGAGAATTGGTTTTGAACGCGCGCAAAAAGAGATTGGACACCAAGGTTACCGATACTCATCACTTGGAACGGTAGACGAGCTAAACTGCTCACCAAGGTTACCGATACTCATCACTTGGAACGGTAGACGAGCTAAACTGCTCACCAAGGTTTCCGATACTCATCAATTGGAACGGTAGATGAGCTAAACTGCTCACCAAGGTTACCGATACTCATCACTTGGAACGGTAGACGAGCTAAACTGCTTACCAAGGTTACCGATACTCATCACTTGGAACGGTAGACGAGCTAAACTGCTCACCAAGGTTACCGATACTCATCACTTGGAACGGTAGACGAGCTAAACTGCTCACCAAGGTTACCGATACTCATCACTTGGAACGGTAGACGAGCTAAACTGCTCACCAAGGTTACCGATACTCATCACTTGGAACGGTAGACGAGCTAAACTGCTCACCAAGGTTACCGATACTCATCACTTGGAACGGTAGACGAGCTAAACTGCTCACCAAGGTTTCCGATACTCATCAATTGGAACGGTAGATGAGCTAAACTGCTCACCAAGGTTACCGATACTCATCACTTGGAACGGTAGACGAGCTAAACTGCTCACCAAGGTTACCGATACTCATCACTTGGAACGGTAGACGAGCTAAACTGCTCACCAAGGTTACCGATACTCATCACTTGGAACGGTAGACGAGCTAAACTGCTCACCAAGGTTACCGATACTCATCACTTGGAACGGTAGACGAGCTAAACTGCTCACCAAGGTTACCGATACTCATCACTTGGAACGGTAGACGAGCTAAACTGCTCACCAAGGTTACCGATACTCATCACTTGGAACGGTAGACGAGCTAAACTGCTCACCAAGGTTACCGATACTCATCACTTGGAACGGTAGACGAGCTAAACTGCTCACCAAGGTTACCGATACTCATCACTTGGAACGGTAGACGAGCTAAACTGCTCACCAAGGTTACCGATACTCATCACTTGGAATGGTAGACGAGCTAAACTGCTCACCAAGGTTACCGATACTCATCACTTGGAACGGTAGACGAGCTAAACTGCTCACCAAGGTTACCGATACTCATCACTGGGAACGGTAGACGAGCTAAACTGCTCACCAAGGTTACCGATACTCATCACTTGGAACGGTAGACGAGCTAAACTGCTCACCAAGGTTACCGATACTCATCACTTGGAACGGTAGACGAGCTAAACTGCTCACCAAGGTTACCGATACTCATCACTTGGAACGGTAGACGAGCTAAACTGCTCACCAAGGTTACCGATACTCATCACTTGGAACGGTAGACGAGCTAAACTGCTCACCAAAAGATTTTGTTGGGAAACTAACATTGTATTGTTTTTTTAGTTGGAAGATCAGAGTTCGGAAAAAAGTCGTTGCATCTCAATTTTATCTTTAATGATTGAATCTCAACAGAAAACAGAGAATTTCGCTTATCTGATGTATTTTATAAGACTCATGTGTATTGAGTTGAAACAAAGTTGAGAGTTATCAGAGTTGAAAATCTTTGAAGTTAATTGGGAATAAGTGAAAGTATCGACATCTCTAACACCTCAACAATAATGAAAATACCTTTCTTAGTTATTTAATGATCTGGACTAATAACCTTTCCCCTCTTCTCACAAAACCCAAAGAATGATCGAATGTATGGATAGATGGATAGATCTAAGACAATGCTGTGACTGAATTTGAAGCTAGGAAACTATTGTTTTGTTTATGAATCGAATAATTACTTTCAGGGTTCTGAGAAAGTTTCCCAATGAGCAAAGAAGGAAAACGAAAGGATTTACAAGGTTTTTTCTCCTTTTTTCAGAATTTTTTTGCTAAATCTTGAAAAGGCTCAAGCTCGGGTTGGAGCTTTTCACAAGCATTTCTCGTGAAGTAAACAGCGTCAGTATCTTGGAAGAGTTCTTGCGAGAATGCGTTCATCAAATTCAGCTGTCAAGATTTCGAGTCCCCCCGGTGACTAGCTTTTTTCCGTGCGATGGTTTGATCAATTTGTCTTCTCTACCAGGCGTCACTGCCTTAAAACTGTGTAACTGAGCATTTGAAGATTTGTCAAGATTTCGTTTGACTAGATTTAGCTATTGAAGAAAGCATGAAATTCGACTTCCAATAAAGACATGTTTTTGAAGTTTTACCTTTGCGAAAGAAAGAACCTTCTGTTTTCTTTTCATCTGTTCTTTCTGGGGAGCAGACTGTTTGTTGAGGTCTAAGAGGAATTGCTATTGGCGCGGTACTGCTCTTCCATATTTCGCCAAACGTATGTATTTCCAAACGGTTATATCGGTGTGGACATGTGAGTTGCGTATCCTGGGATTGTGATTCAATCAAGAAAAAACCTTGTTGTTTTTATTATGAGAGCTTTCAGTTGTCGTTTTCACTTAAGATATTACTGAGCCTGAACATAACACAATTGCTTGAGCATATACAAGCAAATCGAGAAATGTACAATCGAGAAACCATGTACAATCGAGAAACCAAACTTTTTTAGTCTGATAAGAACTACTCTTATTGAATGAAATATTCTCAAAACTTTTTTTCCTTTTCTAAAAAAAGTTTGGGACTCCTTCTTGTTAAAAACATCCTAGTGAAACAGGTGCAGAGTTGCTTTAGTTTCGAACATTAAAGTAGAAATCAATATGTCAAAGCAACTTTGCAGATTTTTCGTTCTGTCTGGTTTCTTGATGGCATCTATACTCGCCCATAAGCCTATGACTTCATTTGCGAACCTTTTGGATTTCTACAGACGTCGCTTCAAACGAATCGTGCCTTTGTATGCGATAACATTGGCTGCCGTCACGCTCATTACTCCAGGTCACAAACGAAGTGCATTGACAATTGTTGAAAGATAACTACTGTAAAAAATAATAATCAGGAACGACTTAGATATCCGATCCAGTCTTTTTTTTGATTTTTAGAGTATTTTTAGGCTGTCGACCCGGAATTCTTGGATAGATTCAATCGTTCTATCAAACTTTTACAGTTTCACAGAAGATGGCTAAATTGAATCATAAAAAAGAGGGCTAAGTTCAAAAAGGTCGGGTACTCAGGAAGCTTAGCCAATTCATGATAAACAACATGTTTCAGTATACTTCCTCGCTTCCGACATACCCCATTAAGTGGGCCATGATGTTCGCTACATACAAATGTGCAAAACCTCTTGACCCATCGCGATTATTGGGCGCAGGTAGCCTTTTTTTTCCTTTTTTTATATCGGTGTGCAAGAAAATAGCCTTTTTTTGATTTAAAAAAAAAAATTTTTTCGGTTTTCAATTTTTTTTAAATCAGTTGTTAAGTCAAATAAAAACCTCAATCAACAAAGTATGAAACATTATGGTTGAGTATGTATGTTTTTTTCTTTTTTTTGGACATATCGTGGATGCCCTCGTGGTAGAAAAACGGAGAGAGTGAGTCGAAAAAGTCTTTCAACCAGGATGATGCAGGTCAGACCTATCCTGGTAGAAACAATGGCTGCCTGCTAGATCACTGCTAGTGTGAATAGCAGAAGTGGAGAGAGTCAGATTCGTGCATGAGCACTACCAACATTTCTTAACCTCCTTTTTTTGGGTGCATCTGTGTCTTCGGATAACTCCTTTTTTCATTTACTCCTTTTTTGATATTCTTGCCCGAAATAACTAATTCAGTCGTCACATAACTTAAATGTATACTGTAAATTTTTTCTTCCGCCGCGATGAAATGTCATCCATCAGCAGAACTGGGCAAAAAAAAAGTTTTTTTAAAAAAATCATAAAATTGGTTTTTTTTTAGCTAAAAAGTCAAAAAAATCAAAAAATTAAAAAAAGTTGTTTTCTTAAAAAAAATTTTTTACCATCTTTTCATTGATCCATTTTGTAATCTTTTAACTGATAAATTCTGAAGAAAATGTTAATTGACATTTTTAAGAGAAAAATGATTTTTGATGCAAGTGGAATCTCAAAAAACCGGAAATGAACAATGAAAATTTCAAGAGATTCAAATTTTTTGAATATCTTAAATTTTTGAGTTTTTTTAAAATTAATTTGAATTTTTTTGTCGATTTTTTTGAAAAATTTTTTGAGGTAGTTTTTTTTCGAAAATAGTCACAAAAAACGAAAAAAATCAACAAAAAAAACCGACAACTAAAAAAGCCCATTCCATGTCATCAGCATACAA
>OZ057405.1:25252628-25357210 GCA_964056735.1 Allodiplogaster pararmata
AAGATGATCGTTGTTGAGTCAATCTAGAAATGCAAACTTTCCTACGCGTCCATGCTAATTGGAACTACCATTCATAATTGTATTACAAGTTGTTGTTCTTGCATGGAATAAAAAAAAAAAAAAAGAAAAAAACTCAAAGGTCCATGACAAAACTGAAGATGTAACAGATTTGTGATCTGATAATACTATTCTTTACTAGAAAGCTATGTTTTTAATCAGCTGGAGAGCTGTTAAAAGAGCATTTGAAGGCAGTTGCTGTCCCGCTCAAGGATACTGACTGTGCTTGAGGTTTAAGACTACCCTCCTTTATGGTTCTGATAGGGGATAGATCGACCATCGTCTGAAAGCCAACACGAATCTTTCAAATGTCCTATTTGAGATAACTGATATATATTACCTGTGACAACTTATAACCTTTGACAAGGGATATCAAAGCATGTGTTTTAGAGGGTGCTGTAGAAAAAGAATGAAAGCTTCACTCAGTATAACTTCGGGAGAAAATCTTTTAATTTTGTTACGAATAGCTTTGAGAAATTGTCGCCTCCTTTCTTCTCTCTAAGAATAATTCGAATCAGATTTTTTATCGATTTTTCACAACTTTTATGTTGTTAAAGATAGAATTTTCGAATTTTATATAAGTTTTCGGCTAGTGGACTGTCACAAATAGATAGATTTTAATCCTTTTTCTCATTCCATCTTGAATATTTACAAAGGAGGACTGTCGCATGTGCGAGTTTAGTTATACCACATAAAAAAGGTGTTTTCTCTGACGAGCAGGAGCTGATTTGATGCGGGAGCTTGGGAGCCGACATGAGTTCTTAAGAAATTAGAGTAGAAGGACGAGGATTCGAAAACTTGAGTAGAGTGAAGTGAAGTTATGATGTGGAGGGGAGGGGAACGATGGTTTCAGGGGGAAATGAAAAAAAGAGAGGGGAGCAGACGCGACCATCTTGAGGGCAGGGAAGGAGAAAGAATGATTGATTCTTTTGAAGAATGAAATATGTAGAAAGATTGAAGAATGAAATAAAACTATTAATAATGATTCTTTTTTATTAAAGAGGTTTTACGGTAAAGGAAGTTGTTTTTTCTCAAGGTGTCTGCTATAATAGTTATTTTTTAATTTTTTAAACTTCATTCTCTCTATGCAGCCAGAAATTTACATAAAAATTTAATTATGAAGAAAATCAGCAAGAACTGATGAGGACTAAAAGTTTCTCGAAAACTTTTTGTTCATAAATCTCGTTTTTTCCTCTTTTCTGATTCCCTCAAAACAGAAATCAGTTTTTTCTTTTTGTTTCTGCAATTGTATTCCTTTTCCCCTTCGAATAATAGTTCGAATTAAACCAGTTTTTCTTCTGAGCCGATGCTTCATCAGGTGGAATCACGACCAAGCTCAACTGGGATCTATAAAGTTCATGCAAATTCCTATTTATGCAGTTCATACGAAAGTTTATGGCGAAACGTTAAGTAAATTTGGAAGCTCCCACTGTGTAGCCTTATTTTTTTCAATGGAGAAGTTACTCACATATGTACTCACACTCCTTCATTTCCATCATAGCATCCGCAACAACTTTATGAACAGGCTTTTTTTGTGGGATGAAGAATTCCTTAGCTTGTTCCCCGAACGTTTCTTCACCGAAAGAAAAGAAGAAGACATGCATTCTTTGACTGGTTCAGGTTTTCGCGTATCCCTTGCTGCTGCACGTTTGGTCTCTCGGAGTGGAGATACAGTACTACCTCGTTGTGCCCTTCATAGATTCTGCCTTCAGAATATGCAGAGAATCTACCATGCACCTCTTTCTCATCGTTTTCGTCCTGGCAGGTGCTTCTTCTAACGAATCTCAATCAATCTAGAGCAAAGGAAGAGAGAGAGAGAGAGCGAGAGAGAGAGAGAGAGCGAGAGACAGTGAGAAAAGAGAGCGATTACAGAAAGACAGAGAGAGCCAGATAGAAACAAGAAGGAGAATTAAGATATGAAGAGAAAAAGGGAAAAAGAAAAATATAAAGAGAAAGAAACAGTGCCTATAAAGAGAAAGAAAACATTGCAGCTTCTTTAATACGAAACATACTCTGTGGTATCCTTCGGCTTTTTGCCATGCAGGGTCTGGCAATTCCTCGTTGGAACTATCACCTTCGAAGCCGGTCTCATTAGAAATGAGGTTCTATGTCCTGAAAATCTCAGAGGAACAAGTTCGTTCGGACGGGGAGAGAATTTTCAAAGCTTTTCTGGTCTAACTAGTAGTTGATTCTTCTGAGTAACCTTAGTAAATAATATTCAGAAGAATCGACGCAAAGTCAATGATCAATAACAGAAAAAAACAATCTGAAGAAAAATGACCTATCAGCTGCCTTCCAGATGCCTTCCAGATGCCTATCAGCTGCCTTCCAGATGTTTTAACTTTCTTACGCCTTTTCGCAGAATTGTGTTAACTATTCACACAAAGCTTGAAAAATGGAAACAAAAAAAAGATTTTCTAAGAAGTTCTCTGTAAAAAAAATCCAAGTTATTATACATTGGAAGTAATTATACTTTCAGCTATGAAAAATTTACAAGTAAAAAAAAAGAAGTCAGTCAACGGTTTCGCTCCCGGAAACAAGAATGCTCATTTTGGAAAAAGAAAAGGAATTTGAAACTTCTACCGAGCATTGTAAGAGTCAGTCAAATTTTTTTATGGATCCTTCAAGAATATATATATGTATTGATTCGAGTCATAAGTTCAATTTGAAAAATTAGAAAAAAATTTCCACTTCAACTACATTTGAACGATTTGAATGTTACAATTTTTTATTTAGATAGTATTTAGATAGCTACATACACCCTGATTCAGGCTTTTCGCGCAAAGAAAACTTCCTAAGACGTCACTCGTACAATATACTCGCTGTATTCCTGATTCTCTTCCTAATCTTCGCCCCGGCACTGCTCTCGCTTTGGGCAAGAGTCATCGCGATAACCATAGCGGGTCTTGTGATCTACCTCGAAAAACAAAGCGTCTTAGAAAATTCGTATGTTTTATTGATTATTTACGACAGTTTTCGACAGAGCGAAAATATTGACAAAAAAGGCCGAACTTCATGTAAAAGAGATTTTTTTTTCTTTTCTTCTAACAAAACTTTTCGAAACTTACCGTAACGAATCAAAACAAAGTAATGAGATCCTACGGTCACAAAAACCTGGTTTTTTATGCTGCTTTCGATCAAAAAACTTACTAATAGAGCACGGCATTGAGTTATTAAGTAAACTTTTTTCAGATATAGATCAAAAAGAAGATTGGAGAAAAGCTTTCATTTTGGTGAGCACAGCATAATATTTGCTGCATTTTTAGCTCATCTAAAACGTGGAATGTGCTATAAGCCGCAATGCTTCAGAATCTTCGAGTTTCGAAGCGTCCCTTTAGAAAGTGGGATTTCTTATACACAGACTTGAAATTATAAATTTGTATTGTAGTTGTAAGCAAACAACTCTGCTCTTCTCCAAGTGTGAAAAGCGCATGCCTTATTTACTCTTTCTAGTTTGAAGATATTGCAGACTTTTATGATAAAAGATGTGGCATTCCGTGATGATATTGCGCTTGTAGGGTTCTCGTATACATCGGAGACTTGTCTTATGTGGTTTATCTGACTCACTGGCCGATAATAGTCATGTTGAAATATCCGTTGGACTTGTCTCAACTCACGCCTTACCGTCAGTTCAAGTCAAATTCGCATACAAGATTTATAGCATGATAAAACTAGCGCATGGGATATTATACAAGGCGGACTCAAACCGAATCGTACTCTTAACACCAGGAGCAAGCGTTCAACTCTTAAACGTCCGAAGACACTTTGCTGTGCCGCGCGATAGTCCTATGTAAAAGACTAAGTGGCCTTGCTTTCTGCTTATTTCTTCTAGCATGTAAGAGACATCAAACAACGTTAAAAGGGACATAAACTAGTCAAATTTAAAGTAAAAAATGTAAAAACCTAGCAGTAATTTTATTATTCTAACGACAGCGATTTATCATTTAGATAAGTCTACTACAACTCTATTGAAAATCCAAATCACTGGAAAAGTTCTAAAAGTTTGAAAACTTAGCGGTGGGTGTGGCTTGAGGGAAGTCGGTCATGCCCAGGAGAAACAAGATGATCACTGCAGTGGTGCATGTTTGCTGTGTAGCTACACTCTCCGTGTCCATTGCGGTGCATCATTCGATCGAGAAGCTCTTCATACAAAGCAGCTTCTTATTCTCACTCGCCGTCGTCTTCGGTGTCTACATCGGCCTGTACTTCCTCACCTCCGGCCAGAATTTAAGATGTATAGCAAAGAGCTTACAAACAAGTAGGGATTTTCGAAGTTCCAATTTCTTGAAATAAAGAAGGCAATGGAAATTATCCTATAAAAAAGTTATTGAGTAGAGAAGAATCGATATAAGTTCATCGATAGGAGAAAATCGTGATATTTTAAAACTTTATCTCATTCATGTTACTTATGAAAAATAGCTATCTGACTCAACTATAGATAACCTGGACCATTAATAAATCACGCCTTCCACGCCCCTCACGCTCCTCACGCCCTTCACGCCCTCCACGTCCGTTCATTACTAATCCACGCTACTGCGCGGGAAAGAGAGAAAGAGTGTTTGACGCAATATTATGTATATTTTTGATACGGTAACGTTAGCCTAAGCCGTACGGCCTCGTTAGCGTAAACTTTTGCCTAAGCCTAAGCATAAAAAAACTTGAAAAACTTGAAAAACTAGATAAAGCGCATGGGGCGAAGTTAAGAATTTTTCCACGCAGTGGCGTGTATGAGTAATGAACGGGCGTGAGAGGCGTGAGAGGCATGGTTTAGTAATAGCCATAACCTGTGTATTTTAGATCAGAAAACTCGCACATTCAAACTCAGTGATAGCATAGATTTGCTTTGGCTAAAAGGAAAATTTGTAGAAAATTTATCATCAAATGTATCAAAAATAGCAGAATCGCACCGAAACTATGTATGTGCATGTGCCTATTTACTCAGGAAACTTCTTCTTCTTCCTAGCGTTTATCCCGCCGCCGGGCAGGGTCCGCTTTGTAGACTGCACCACGCCATTTCACCCGATCAGCTGCGTCTTCAGTCTTCAGCCCGGTCGTGTTCATGTCTACTTCGATGCAGTCTCGCCACCTAGTTTTGGGTCTGCCTCTGGGTCTTTTGCCCTCTACTTCGAGGTTCCAGGACGATTGAGAAACGGAATGGGGATTTGATCTTATCACGTGCCCGTACCATCTCAGCCTTGACTCCCGAAGCTTTTCAGATATAGGGGCGATGCCCAGACGATCTCGGATGGTTTCATTTCGCACCATGTCTAGACGAGTGAGTCCGAGGCTCCATCTCAGCATTTTCATCTCCATAACATGCAGCATCTGTATAGTCTTTGCTGTGCATGGAGAACATTCGAGGCCGTACAACGCTACTGGTCTGACAACTGATCGGTAAATTTTACTTTTCAGTCTGTCAGGCATTCGCTTGTCGCATAGTACACCGGTTGATTCTCTCCATTTGAGCCAGGCAGCATTGACTCTCGCAGCAACTGTAGCCTTGGGGTCTAGGTCTGCGGTGATGTAGAATCCGAGGTACTTGAAGCCATCCACTTTCCGGAGTTCGGTGTTCTTGACTTTGATGGTATTCGAGGTATTCGAAGTACTTTTTCCCATTTCCAAGTACTCAGTCTTTTGGAGGTTTAGTCGTAGACCATAGTCACTGAAGCGTTCGTTCCACTCTCCTAGCTGTTTCTCCAAGTCCTCTGTTGTGTTGGAACATAACACAACGTCGTCAGCATACAGTAGAGTTTTCGGAGGGCTTGTTTGTAGATCTCTGGTGATCGTGTCCATTATCAGTATAAAGAGCAGGGGGAAAGGGCGGAACCTTGATGAACTCCTACAGCAACCTTGAATGACTCCGAAGTACCCGCTGGACTTCTCACGGTACTTCTAGAGTCAGTATACATCATTTGAATCCATCTTATGTACTCTTCTGGGACTAGGTGGTCTCGAAGAGAGAACCATATCAGCTCATGAGGCACACGGTCGAAAGCTTTCTCCAAGTCAAGGAAAGCGCAATGGACTGACTTCGCCTTTTCCCTGTGTTTCTCTAGATAAAGACGAATGGCGAAAATAGCATCTGTTGTTCCACTTCCTTTGACGAAGCCACACTGATTGACGGTTGTGCTTACAATTTTGCGGAGCCGTGCTTCGATGATCTTTTCCAAGATCATTGTGGTATGAGGAATGATTCTTATCGGCCGGTAGTTGGAGCATATTGTGACATCTCCTTTCCCTTTGTAGATGGGTATTGTAGATGATCTACTCCAGTCTTCGGGATACTCCAGGCGAGCAGTGGCTTTTTGAAAGAGGGTCGTAAGATGGAAAAGTCCACAATCACCTGCGAGTCTCCATGCAGAGGCGGCAAGATCATCTGGCCCACATGCCTTTCCGTGCTTCATTTTCTGAAGGGCTTCTCTTACTTCAATCTCTGAGATGGTGGGAACTGGTCCTTCTACTGGTAGGGACAGCGGGACGGGAGGGTGGTCGAACTCGATGTTCGAGATTTCCTCGAAGTGTTCTCTCCATCGCTGACAAATTTCGACATTGGATCGGAGGAGTATGCCGTCCCGGTTCTTGATTGCCCGCACGTGAGAAAGGTCTTTTGCTGCTGTGGCTCGTGCTTTGCAAATCCGGAAAATTTCCTTCTCTCCTTGAGGCGTGTCGAGCTTACTGTAGATTTCTTGGATGGCTGAGGAGCGTGCCTTCGCTACGGCTCTCTTAGCTTCTCTCTTCATACATAGGTACAGAGCTCGGTCAGCTTCGGTTCCGGATCGTTTCCATTGCTTGAGAGCCACTTTCTTCTCCTTGACAGCAGTTTGAACGTCTTCGTTCCACCACCATGTCTCCTTGTCTACAATGCGTTTGCGACCTGGTTTTGTTAAGCCCAGAGTGACTTCTCCTACCGCCTTCATCTTGTCTCGAACGAACCTCCAGTGCTCCTCAATGGAGTCAGGGAACGTTTTTTGGAGAGTGCCCGGGGATAGGGCGAGAAGAGGCTGATGCATGAAGCGAACCTTGTTGTCACGTACCTTCCACCATTTTATCCGAGAAACTTCGTTCAGAGGCTTTACGTTGCATTGCTTCTGGGAAAATCGGAGATCGATTATAACTGGATGGTGCTGCGAGGAGACGTTATCGCTCGGAATCACCTTGCAATCAGTGATGAGTCTCAGATTGGTTCTTTGCGTCATCCAGAAGTCGATTTGGGTTTTCCTTCCACCACTGCAATACGTGGTGAGGTGAGACTCTCGTTTGCAGAAGAAGGTATTGCAGATGGAAAGATCGTGCTCTTCGGCAAAACTCAAGATTCGCTCTCCTTCTGCATTCGGCAAACCATAGCCGTTGCCTCCATGAGCTCTCTTATGGGCTTCGCATCTTCTTCCTACGTGCCCGTTCAAGTCTCCTCCGATCATGAGAGTTTCTTCCGGAGAGCATTTTCTGATGACGTCATCGAAGTCTTCCCAAAATCCGTCTTTCTCGGAGTCGCTGCATCCTGCCTGCGGTGCGTAAGCACTGACTATTTTGAAGAGTTTGCCATTGCATTCCAAGGAGATGGACATCAAACGATCTGAGATTCGACAAACTTCCGTGACGGATGTGGCAAGGTAGGAGGCAGCGATAATTCCGACGCCATTGCGGGCTGCTGATGAAGTATTGCCCGAGTACCACAGCTTATACCTCCCGTCGAGCTGCTTTGCTTTCCCTCCTTTCCACCTAGTTTCCTGGAGGCATGCCAGATGTACTCTTCTTTTTGCCAGCATGTCACAGACTTCCATGGACTTCCCCGAGAGACTTCCGACGTTCAAGGTAGCTAGTCGGAGGCGTGTAGGCACTGCTATTTGATTAAATCGAGGACGCGGCCTATTATTCCTCGAAGACCCTCGCATATTTCTCACGTCGATCGGGATTCGACGCGCGTCGCTTGAAGGGGACGCCCTAGCATTGGGGTTACTCTGATGGTGCATCTTGGGGGGATGCGACGGTTTCTTCATAGACCGGCTTGTCGCACGAACATCCAAGTCGATAGTTCAGCCTGACGTCCGTTTACGACCCTTTGGGCCACATAACCCGGGATTTTGGGCTATGTGGGCTAGAGGTTATTTTTTTTGGACACGCCTCTTGACCGTGTCCCTTAGGCCAGTGAGATAACAGTGAGCGAGCATTTTATAGGATGTGGGCTGCCCAGTTCCCACACCCACCCGCGACGCTCACTAGCCTAAGCCCCTCTTTGGTCAGCCATGGCAAAGCCACCAAGTCTCCCATCCGCCTGCGGGAGAGGCCCCACATACGCCATCGGGGTAATCAGCGCGTGGATTTACTCAGGAAACAACATAACTAAATCGGCTCTGGAATGGAATTTGTACGAGTCCACTTTCAAATACTG
This sequence comes from Allodiplogaster pararmata, assembly GCA_964056735.1. Classification (NCBI taxonomy): domain Eukaryota; kingdom Metazoa; phylum Nematoda; class Chromadorea; order Rhabditida; family Diplogasteridae; genus Allodiplogaster; species Allodiplogaster pararmata. The sequence goes on from OZ057405.1 coordinate 25,261,075, forward strand.
GAAACCTATGGAGGGATTTCAGAGAGACGTTGAAGCGGAGTCTTGGACTCATCTCTACAGTGAGCCTCAGCTGAGAGGAATCGTGGTAAGACCTCATGAATTTTGTGAGAGAGCAGCAGAAAACAAATTAGTCCTTGCTACTAAAAAGAGAAAACAAAAAGTTGAGTTCACATTTTTTTTTCGGAAAACACCTCATTAAGTCAGCCATACCTAGGCTAGCAAAGAGGAAAACACCTCATTAAGTCAGCCATACCTAGGCTAGCAAAGAGGAAAACACCTCATTAAGTCAGCCATACCTAGGCTAGCAAAGAGGAAAACACCTCATTAAGTCAGCCATACCTAGGCTAGCAAAGAGGAAAACACCTCATTAAGTCAGCCATACCTAGGCTAGCAAAGAGGAAAACACCTCATTAAGTCAGCCATACCTAGGCTAGCAAAGAGGAAAACACCTCATTAAGTCAGCCATACCTAGGCTAGCAAAGAGGAAAACACCTCATTAAGTCAGCCATACCTAGGCTAGCAAAGAGGAAAACACCTCATTAAGTCAGCCATACCTAGGCTAGCAAAGAGGAAAACACCTCATTAAGTCAGCCATACCTAGGCTAGCAAAGAGGAAAACACCTCATTAAGTCAGCCATACCTAGGCTAGCAAAGAGGAAAACACCTCATTAAGTCAGCCATACCTAGGCTAGCAAAGAGTCAGCCATACCTAGGCTAGCAAAGAGTCAGCCATACCTAGGCTAGCAAAGAGTCAGCCATACCTAGGCTAGCAAAGAGTCAGCCATACCTAGGCTAGCAAAGAGGAAAACACCTCATTAAGTCAGCCATACCTAGGCTAGCAAAGAGGAAAACACCTCATTAAGTCAGCCATACCTAGGCTAGCAAAGAGGAAAACACCTCATTAAGTCAGCCATACCTAGGCTAGCAAAGAGGAAAACACCTCATTAAGTCAGCCATACCTAGGCTAGCAAAGAGGAAAACACCTCATTAAGTCAGCCATACCTAGGCTAGCAAAGAGGAAAACACCTCATTAAGTCAGCCATACCTAGGCTAGCAAAGAGGAAAACACCTCATTAAGTCAGCCATACCTAGGCTAGCAAAGAGGAAAACACCTCATTAAGTCAGCCATACCTAGGCTAGCAAAGAGGAAAACACCTCATTAAGTCAGCCATACCTAGGCTAGCAAAGAGGAAAACACCTCATTAAGTCAGCCATACCTAGGCTAGCAAAGAGGAAAACACCTCATTAAGTCAGCCATACCTAGGCTAGCAAAGAGGAAAACACCTCATTAAGTCAGCCATACCTAGGCTAGCAAAGAGGAAAACACCTCATCAAGTCAGCCATACCTAGGCTAGCAAAGAGGAAAACACCTCATTAAGTCAGCCATACCTAGGCTAGCAAAGAGGAAAACACCTCATTAAGTCAGCCATACCTAGGCTAGCAAAGAGGAAAACACCTCATTAAGTCAGCCATACCTAGGCTAGCAAAGAGGAAAACACCTCATTAAGTCAGCCATACCTAGGCTAGCAAAGAGGAAAACACCTCATTAAGTCAGCCATACCTAGGCTAGCAAAGAGGAAAACACCTCATTAAGTCAGCCATACCTAGGCTAGCAAAGAGGAAAACACCTCATTAAGTCAGCCATACCTAGGCTAGCAAAGAGGAAAACACCTCATTAAGTCAGCCATACCTAGGCTAGCAAAGAGGAAAACACCTCATTAAGTCAGCCATACCTAGGCTAGCAAAGAGGAAAACACCTCATTAAGTCAGCCATACCTAGGCTAGCAAAGAGGAAAACACCTCATTAAGTCAGCCATACCTAGGCTAGCAAAGAGGAAAACACCTCATTAAGTCAGCCATACCTAGGCTAGCAAAGAGGAAAACACCTCATTAAGTCAGCCATACCTAGGCTAGCAAAGAGGAAAACACCTCATTAAGTCAGCCATACCTAGGCTAGCAAAGAGGAAAACACCTCATTAAGTCAGCCATACCTAGGCTAGCAAAGAGTCAGCCATACCTAGGCTAGCAAAGAGTCAGCCATACCTAGGCTAGCAAAGAGTCAGCCATACCTAGGCTAGCAAAGAGTCAGCCATACCTAGGCTAGCAAAGAGGAAAACACCTCATTAAGTCAGCCATACCTAGGCTAGCAAAGAGGAAAACACCTCATTAAGTCAGCCATACCTAGGCTAGCAAAGAGGAAAACACCTCATTAAGTCAGCCATACCTAGGCTAGCAAAGAGGAAAACACCTCATTAAGTCAGCCATACCTAGGCTAGCAAAGAGGAAAACACCTCATTAAGTCAGCCATACCTAGGCTAGCAAAGAGGAAAACACCTCATTAAGTCAGCCATACCTAGGCTAGCAAAGAGGAAAACACCTCATTAAGTCAGCCATACCTAGGCTAGCAAAGAGGAAAACACCTCATTAAGTCAGCCATACCTAGGCTAGCAAAGAGGAAAACACCTCATTAAGTCAGCCATACCTAGGCTAGCAAAGAGGAAAACACCTCATTAAGTCAGCCATACCTAGGCTAGCAAAGAGGAAAACACCTCATTAAGTCAGCCATACCTAGGCTAGCAAAGAGGAAAACACCTCATTAAGTCAGCCATACCTAGGCTAGCAAAGAGGAAAACACCTCATCAAGTCAGCCATACCTAGGCTAGCAAAGAGGAAAACACCTCATTAAGTCAGCCATACCTAGGCTAGCAAAGAGGAAAACACCTCATTAAGTCAGCCATACCTAGGCTAGCAAAGAGGAAAACACCTCATTAAGTCAGCCATACCTAGGCTAGCAAAGAGGAAAACACCTCATTAAGTCAGCCATACCTAGGCTAGCAAAGAGGAAAACACCTCATTAAGTCAGCCATACCTAGGCTAGCAAAGAGGAAAACACCTCATTAAGTCAGCCATACCTAGGCTAGCAAAGAGGAAAACACCTCATTAAGTCAGCCATACCTAGGCTAGCAAAGAGGAAAACACCTCATTAAGTCAGCCATACCTAGGCTAGCAAAGAGGAAAACACCTCATTAAGTCAGCCATACCTAGGCTAGCAAAGAGGAAAACACCTCATTAAGTCAGCCATACCTAGGCTAGCAAAGAGGAAAACACCTCATTAAGTCAGCCATACCTAGGCTAGCAAAGAGGAAAACACCTCATTAAGTCAGCCATACCTAGGCTAGCAAAGAGGAAAACACCTCATTAAGTCAGCCATACCTAGGCTAGCAAAGAGGAAAACACCTCATTAAGTCAGCCATACCTAGGCTAGCAAAGAGGAAAACACCTCATTAAGTCAGCCATACCTAGGCTAGCAAAGAGGAAAACACCTCATTAAGTCAGCCATACCTAGGCTAGCAAAGAGGAAAACACCTCATTAAGTCAGCCATACCTAGGCTAGCAAAGAGGAAAACACCTCATTAAGTCAGCCATACCTAGGCTAGCAAAGAGGAAAACACCTCATTAAGTCAGCCATACCTAGGCTAGCAAAGAGGAAAACACCTCATTAAGTCAGCCATACCTAGGCTAGCAAAGAGGAAAACACCTCATTAAGTCAGCCATACCTAGGCTAGCAAAGAGTCAGCCATACCTAGGCTAGCAAAGAGTCAGCCATACCTAGGCTAGCAAAGAGTCAGCCATACCTAGGCTAGCAAAGAGTCAGCCATACCTAGGCTAGCAAAGAGTCAGCCATACCTAGGCTAGCAAAGAGGAAAACACCTCATTAAGTCAGCCATACCTAGGCTAGCAAAGAGGAAAACACCTCATTAAGTCAGCCATACCTAGGCTAGCAAAGAGGAAAACACCTCATTAAGTCAGCCATACCTAGGCTAGCAAAGAGGAAAACACCTCATTAAGTCAGCCATACCTAGGCTAGCAAAGAGGAAAACACCTCATTAAGTCAGCCATACCTAGGCTAGCAAAGAGGAAAACACCTCATTAAGTCAGCCATACCTAGGCTAGCAAAGAGGAAAACACCTCATTAAGTCAGCCATACCTAGGCTAGCAAAGAGGAAAACACCTCATTAAGTCAGCCATACCTAGGCTAGCAAAGAGGAAAACACCTCATTAAGTCAGCCATACCTAGGCTAGCAAAGAGGAAAACACCTCATCAAGTCAGCCATACCTAGGCTAGCAAAGAGGAAAACACCTCATTAAGTCAGCCATACCTAGGCTAGCAAAGAGGAAAACACCTCATTAAGTCAGCCATACCTAGGCTAGCAAAGAGGAAAACACCTCATTAAGTCAGCCATACCTAGGCTAGCAAAGAGGAAAACACCTCATTAAGTCAGCCATACCTAGGCTAGCAAAGAGGAAAACACCTCATTAAGTCAGCCATACCTAGGCTAGCAAAGAGGAAAACACCTCATTAAGTCAGCCATACCTAGGCTAGCAAAGAGGAAAACACCTCATTAAGTCAGCCATACCTAGGCTAGCAAAGAGGAAAACACCTCATTAAGTCAGCCATACCTAGGCTAGCAAAGAGGAAAACACCTCATTAAGTCAGCCATACCTAGGCTAGCAAAGAGGAAAACACCTCATTAAGTCAGCCATACCTAGGCTAGCAAAGAGGAAAACACCTCATTAAGTCAGCCATACCTAGGCTAGCAAAGAGGAAAACACCTCATTAAGTCAGCCATACCTAGGCTAGCAAAGAGGAAAACACCTCATTAAGTCAGCCATACCTAGGCTAGCAAAGAGGAAAACACCTCATTAAGTCAGCCATACCTAGGCTAGCAAAGAGGAAAACACCTCATTAAGTCAGCCATACCTAGGCTAGCAAAGAGGAAAACACCTCATTAAGTCAGCCATACCTAGGCTAGCAAAGAGGAAAACACCTCATTAAGTCAGCCATACCTAGGCTAGCAAAGAGGAAAACACCTCATTAAGTCAGCCATACCTAGGCTAGCAAAGAGGAAAACACCTCATTAAGTCAGCCATACCTAGGCTAGCAAAGAGGAAAACACCTCATTAAGTCAGCCATACCTAGGCTAGCAAAGAGGAAAACACCTCATTAAGTCAGCCATACCTAGGCTAGCAAAGAGTCAGCCATACCTAGGCTAGCAAAGAGTCAGCCATACCTAGGCTAGCAAAGAGTCAGCCATACCTAGGCTAGCAAAGAGTCAGCCATACCTAGGCTAGCAAAGAGTCAGCCATACCTAGGCTAGCAAAGAGTCAGCCATACCTAGGCTAGCAAAGAGTCAGCCATACCTAGGCTAGCAAAGAGTCAGCCATACCTAGGCTAGCAAAGAGTCAGCCATACCTAGGCTAGCAAAGAGTCAGCCATACCTAGGCTAGCAAAGAGTCAGCCATACCTAGGCTAGCAAAGAGTCAGCCATACCTAGGCTAGCAAAGAGGAAAACACCTCATTAAGTCAGCCATACCTAGGCTAGCAAAGAGGAAAACACCTCATTAAGTCAGCCATACCTAGGCTAGCAAAGAGGAAAACACCTCATTAAGTCAGCCATACCTAGGCTAGCAAAGAGGAAAACACCTCATTAAGTCAGCCATACCTAGGCTAGCAAAGAGGAAAACACCTCATTAAGTCAGCCATACCTAGGCTAGCAAAGAGTCAGCCATACCTAGGCTAGCAAAGAGTCAGCCATACCTAGGCTAGCAAAGAGTCAGCCATACCTAGGCTAGCAAAGAGTCAGCCATACCTAGGCTAGCAAAGAGTCAGCCATACCTAGGCTAGCAAAGAGTCAGCCATACCTAGGCTAGCAAAGAGTCAGCCATACCTAGGCTAGCAAAGAGTCAGCCATACCTAGGCTAGCAAAGAGTCAGCCATACCTAGGCTAGCAAAGAGTCAGCCATACCTAGGCTAGCAAAGAGTCAGCCATACCTAGGCTAGCAAAGAGGAAAACTTGCTGTGCACGAAAAATTTAAATTATTTGTATCTTTTCAGTAGTTTTTTTTTGGAATTTGTGTTTCTTTTTTTTTCTCCAATAGAAACTTCCAAATAAAAGCCTTTTAATTTTTTAAGTAAAGTGGTTTTATCTTAGCTGTATAAAATTCTTATAAGTTGAACAAGTAGAACAATGTTAACGCTCTACGAAAGAGTTACTCTCTTCGAAGGTTGACTTAGGCTTTTTGTGAAACTATGCGTTCAGAAAGGCAAAGGGAACGCGAGTGTTCTGCTAGTTGGCAACTCCTACGGCTACCGAGGCTTTCCCACTCTTCTCAAGCTGTTCGATGGTCGATTCGCGCAGTTTCGCATGCTCACGCTCAGCTGTCAGTGCGTCTTCTTTACTCCCTATCCATCTATAATAGCTAGGAGTTGTATTATTTCTGTTAATTTAGAGGAGCGAATTTCAGCACAATGATGCAAATTAACTAACCTTACGCTAATAACAAAAGTCTGTTCCGCCCGGCTCAGACAGACATGTGCTGTCTGGATGAAGCTCATCAGTCAGTACCCAGAGAGTAAAATTACGATAACTTTACAGTGTAAAGAATTGAATACAAAAAACACTAAAAACAAAATCATCTCTCGCATCATCACCTTACTTAATAGAGCTCTCATCCAGAAAGCGAGTGTTCGAAGATTCTTCATCGCTTTCAAACATTCATACATTAGTCTGACTAAGAGTGGCGACTTTTATTCTGCTTTGCGTGAATGAAGCGTGGAAGAATAAAGAGAGCAAAATCCCGAGTAAGGTAAGACTGATGAGATAGAAAGAGAGCGATAGAGAGAGTTAGAGAGGCGCTTGACTTGATAATTAAAGGTTCATAGGTTGAAGTTTGAATTTAAGCGTGTATGCTGCTGTGGAATAATTGTCACCAGTACGCCAGAGCCGTGCAAGTTGTAATGGAGAAAAGTTCCCCAGACATCACATTCATCATCAACTGGTGAGTTCATTGAATAAAATTTAAGTTTGTAAACTTTGCGGACTTCAGCCATGTAAAACTTACTAACTTCATTCAAATCGGAATAATCTGAAGAAATTTTGCAGGGACTCGAATATCAACAGGCCCATTCCAATGGAAAAAGAAAAGGATGCTACTTTCAAGAGAGCGCAACAAACAATAGACCGATTCTGGTTAGTTGACAGTGTTTTGGGTGATATTTTCACACTCTTTTGAAGAAAACACTGGTATAAGTGTCACACGAACCTGTTCTTTGGCAGTGTTAAACCCACGTCACCGGTTTCTTGCTGGTGTAACTAGTTTCCTACAAGTCTCACAGCAAAAAATTTCTTTTTTGTAGTAACCATTCTGGGTTGGTTCTGGACGCAAAGTATCCGCAGCCGAAGATAAAAGTCGGCATCGCTTACACTATTCAGAAGAGGCTTGCTCTCGGAATCGACGATTTCTCAGATCTTCGTATGGACTATAATGTCATTTTTTTCTTTTTGAAAACGGAATAGATGAACTGTTTTCTCTATAAAATAATTTCACGCCAAGCAACGAATTTCAAATCCTTTTCCAGAATCCTCAAAGCTGAGAATGTTTTCCAATCGCTACGATAAATCGGGTTTAGAAGTTTTCAGAAGCAGAAATGAAAAAAAGCTGAATAATGGGACACATCTGGAAGAAACAAAACAAATGGAAAAAACAATTCAACTCAGGAATTCTTGCGGACATATGACTCAGCAATAAAACGTCAAAAAGCTCTATCAGCAAACAATTTCATTCTACATGACACGGCCGAAGAATTATGTGAAAAGGATTATTGTTACTAGTCAGTTCATCAAAGAATTACTCCCGAAATCATCGTTTTTTTAATATAATTTATTCAAAACTTCTTTGGAAAGATAACTATTGAGATTGCTTGAAGAGCAAAAAAAAATGTTTTGGTCAAGCTCTTTTTGTCAAATTTTTACTTGAGGTTGTTTTTCTCTACGAGGAAAATGTTCTCAGATCTGTCAAAAAAATTAATTAAAGTGGATAACCACCAGGAGATCTTAAGACAAGATTGCTTAGTTTTATATGGACTGAAAACGTTGAGTGGAAGTGAAAGGATACGGCTAATACCTATTTAGATCCTGAGTCGAGTATAAAAGGAAAGAATCAGAGTTTTGTTGCAAGTGAACACTCGTGACGTGGCGCGTCTCAGCTCTAAAGATGCAAAAATAAAAAGCTCGAGTGTTTACACTAAGTTTTAAGTTTAAACTAAGCTCTATTGGGGATATAGCTTGACCATTAATCTAGGCTTACCAGGATTACCTCTTCATATTAGAATCACGACAGATTTTAATTGCAGTTACAATCGTGACAACTTGCACGCTTACTATCAAGATGGGAGTGGTCATCTGACGTATGAAGGACTGGCTCAGTTGGAAGACGGCTACAAGCAGATCATCGAGGACTTTCTGAGATCTCCTTCTAATGAGAGCCTCTTCTAGTATAATATTTAATCTTTTAGAATTATTGGTATATATCCAAGTACTTTTTCACGTAAGAATGTATGGATTGACATACATACATATGTACTATGTCAACTCAGCTCCCATTCGTACCGGCAAAAGAGCGCTTCCTTACCTACTCTCTTTTTCTTCCCATCAGCATAGTTGAGCTCGGTCTCTAGCAGGATTTGTACACCTTGAGACTGTATCGTACAAACCATAATCTACATTCTCTTATCTCTACATTCAACTTTCTCGTTCGTGCTATATCAGGAACATTATTGATAGTAGAATTATGATGAATTTTATGAATTGTGGCGCTTCAGGTCTTTGAAATTGATTTTAAAGTGAATAAAAAACATGTATGTACTCACAATGAATTGAGAAAACGGAGATAATTTACTTTTGTATTTTTGTTTCTCACAAATTCATAAACGAAGTTCCTCATTACTATATGCATTGTTGAACGTGAAAAAATTAAAAAGAATTCGCACGTCTTTGTTTCCAAAAAATTCAAAGTTACCGTGAAGGCAATTGTGATTAAATCGAACGGCTTCGGAACTCTTCTTTTGAACTTTTTTGAACCAAGAAAAACGTAAAAAAGAAGGCGATCCACCGTTCAGGACATTAAAAGTTCGGAAAATTCAATCGAAAATAATTCAACGGAGTGATCTTTGTTTGAAACATCAAACATATGAAATGATCGCATTGGCAAAAACTGGTTTTTAGGGCAAGACAGAAACCAGCCTGGTATTCTTACCAGGAACGGGCCCTCAACAAATCACTACCGGAGACAAATCACTGTGAGACAGCAGTTCAGTTCGGTCCTTGCGTTACTATGTATAAATGGGATTTTCAATGCCATGTCATAAACATGAGCGGAATATTCTTTAAGCGACAAGTCTCTTGGTAGAAAATTAGGACTTTAGCGAGAGCCACAGTTGCTCAAGAAACGGTCTTCTTTGATGGGACAACAAGGAGGTCGCGTCTCATGGAGAAGCATTCTAGGGACAGAGTCGCACCACGAGGGGAACGAGTACACCCGCAACGCATGGAACGCATCGCTGCTCCATTTCAGCTCCCATATTTGTCCACTTCCTGGTCTGCAAATATAACCGCCTGTACTCGTGGAACAAAAGAAAACAATGAAATTTGACTGATAGGTATTTCATTTTTCGTTCTCAGTGATTAAATGTGACAATCTGCTGAGCGAGCTGTTCGAGTTTGTCATGTGGTGCTAATCTCTTGGCTTTTTATGGGGTGCTTAATGAAAAACCCATTCCCGTGATAGTTACGAGCTGTTTTAGTTATCAATTAACCCGCCTTCTATTCCAAACAACGCTTATTTATGAACGAGTCTTGAACAGAGCCTGCGTAAGGGAGAAGCTACACACAGAAAAAATTGATCACAAATAATAAGGTTCCACGCATATTGATCACATTTTGAACATTTTTGGTTGCGCTGAGAGCGCAGGAACTGAACATAACATATTTATCAGTATTTTTTACCTAAGCAGTGTTTTATTTTCTCAGTTTGACTGCTATGGTTGAGGTTGAGTATGTTACTTCACATATATTTTAATTTCAACAAAGAAGATTTCGTGTTTTTTTCATTCTTTTTTTGTTGCATTCTTCTTTCCGGATTTTTTTTGTTGCATTCTTCAAAGTTTTGATTTGATCTTTTGAGAACGCCAAAAAATTAGATGTTCATGTATTTTCTGATGACTCCGAATGTTTGCAGGTCAGAAATGAACTCATCAGAAGATCAGCGCAGGGTTAGAATGAGAGAAAAGTTCACTGAAAACGTAAAAATGATATTTTATTTTTCCTCGTGTTTACGAAATGCGTTTTTATGTATTTTCTACTTAAGAAAAGAACCAGAAAAAGTACTTGTCCAGAGCGACGTAGGATCCGCCCCTCTTCCCCCTCGACGGGCGGAGTCGCGGATTTATGAATAATTTTTTATACGGTCTCGTTAGCCTAAGCCGTACGGCCTCGTTAGCGTAAAATATTACTAAGCCTGAGAGTAGTCATAAATCCGTGACTCAGCCCCCCGCCGATGGGGAGAGGAGCGGAGCCTACGTAGATCTGAACAAGTACACTTATTTTAATGTAAAAATAACAACGAGAGGGATGAGGAGGAAAATTAGAGAGAACAGGAGAACATTGTACATCAAAATGCATGGGGGAGGAGCCTACGTCGAACTAGACAAGTGCCACGGAGTGATCTGAACAACAACAAAAATCTAGAGATGGTTTTCCTTTTCATCGCATCATGCCTAATATTTTTTTAAACCAGTGTAATAGAAATAACAGTGTAATATTTTAATTGTGCATCAACTCGTCTGTTTTTTTATTTGTTGAGATTATTGAAATCTTTTTTTCTCGTTAATTCGACAATGATCGAATCATGCTTGTTGATTTTAAGAAAGAAAAATCAGTTACCCATTACAGAGAACCTTGAATTTTTTAAATTCTGCTTTGACTCTTCTGTTTGTGTTCATCGATATTGTGATGGAATATTTTGATGGAATATTTTTTTGGTTATTCCGTAAATGCTTGTTAAAAACGAATTTATCATGCTTGTTGGAAAAAAAAGTTTGTTGATTTTAAGTGTTCATTACATTCCAAAGAAAATGCAATTTTTGTATTTGGAAGAAAAAAGCCAAGAAAGGACGAAGTAGAAAATCAAGAACGAAATAGCTCACAAGTTATGGGCGAGGTTCACTACTACACACTGTGAAAAACAAGAACGAAATAGCTCGCAAGTTATGGGCAAGGTTTAATACTGCACACTTTTTTGCAAGTGAACAATATTATTGATCATAAGTGAACAGTTTCGCAGTTCGCGAATTAGGGCGAGTTGGGGCTAGTTTTACTATAGACTGAACAATATAAAGGACATTAACCTCATCGTCCCCTTTATATTTTTCAGAAAATGTATCAAAACTGATAAATTTTTCTCTGTGTGTAACAAATCGATTTTTCTACCTATGCAGAGGAAGCCTCAAACCAATTACCGAACTAGATCATTATCCACGTTGTGCAGAAGAAGAAAGTTTTGAACTTCTTAATAAAATTGGTTCAAGCCTGGAGCGGCTCCAGTTGCTTAACGTGATTTTCAGGCAACGAAAAAAGTGGGAATTAGCTGACTGTTTCATTTCTGGGAAGAAGGTGTTGTCGAGTGCAGGGAGGAAAGAATTGCAGACAAGAAGAGTGTGGTTCTGCACAAGACACATCTTCCCTGGACCTCCAAGCACTCCCTTACTTCTTGATGAAGTTTTCACCTTAACTAACCTTCTGCCTGACTGTTACAGGTGTATCTGGACTTCTCCCTGTTTTGCTGCAACACAGATTCCAAAATAGTATCCTAAGCCTCACCCAGCCTACTAATGAAAGAAGGGCAATGAAAATTGTTTGTTGTTTGATTATAATTTATGTTAAGCTTCAAAAATTATATTGGTTTTAAAAAAAATTCTTATTCTATTCAACATGCAATGATACTTTTAACAAAAGTAACTGCTTTGTGAGGCTTTGAAATATAGCGACATCTTTCGTTGCAAAGCGCTCCCGAGCCAATGTAAACCTGAAAAACTCAGTCGTTAAGCCTTTTTGAACATTTCAAGAAAGCTCTAGGTAATAAGTTGGAGAAGACAGGACGAGAGAGAAGAAATTAGAAGAACAGAGAGAGAGAGAGAGCGATGAAGAGAAAGAGATCAAGAAATAGAAAGAGGATGAGAGAAAAATAGAGAAGTCGATAGAGAGAAACAAAGAGAAAAGGAGATATAGAGGTCAAGAGAAAAGAGATATGGAAAAATATGTAAACAGAGCAAGAGAGAGAAAGAGAGAGAGAAAGAGAAAGAGAGAGAGAGAGATAAAGAGAGAGAGAGAGAGAGAGAGAGAGAGAGCTGTTTGTTCCACAAGAAAAATCTATGTATGTATGTATGTATATAAGACGATGCTGGGAATAATTTTCGCCAAAATGCTCAAACTGTTTTTGCTGCCAAACTCGGGTTTTTTTCGCCAAATTCGGGTTTTTTTTTGTTGCCAAACTCGGGTTTTTTTGTCCTTGTTTTGACACTGCCAAAATCGGGCTTTTTTGTAGTCCCTGCAAAATTATCCCCAGTATCGTCTTATATGTTATGGCTAGAATTTATCAGATCATTTTTTTTGAGCGCTCACATGACTTTGAGGTCTAGGATAAGAGCTTTCTGGGTACGAGCTCGGCTGAATTTTTGTTTTAAGGCTATTTCAACCACGCGCTTTCCGAATCTGAATTTATCTGATCAATTCAAAGCGCTGAACAAAAGTTCATATTCTCTCTCTCTAGAATTTATCTGATCAATTCTAGCCATAAAATATACATACACTGCGCCACTTGGTAAAGAGATGTCGAGAGTTCCGTTTGTCTCTGCGAAAAGCCACGATTCGGCCATGGAGATATAAAGAGATGAAGAGGAGTTCATCGTCTTCCGTGATTTGAAGGTCAGCTGAGAAGGGAGGAAGGTTGTCTCCCAGGAGACTACTTACGCCCTGCAAGCGATTCTCTACTCATCTGAAACATTGCGCCGTTGTGAGGGATATATATGTATATATATAGATTTATGTTTGCTCTCTAGATTAGCAAATTCACCCACGATTTTTCGAACTTTTTTTAGTTATTTGGATTTTTTTTTGTAGAATAGAGCAATAGTTTGAGCAGTGCGGCAATTCATAAAATAACAAAGCGAAGAAAATTTTTCTCATTTCAATTTTATTATCGTATTCTTGTAGAGACGCTAATGATAACCAGACTTTTCTCATGTAATGTTTCACTGAATAAGTGTGAGATGAAGAGCTAGCAAAAAGTTTCTACGAGAAGTATGTAATATCTAAAAAAAAAATTACCCAACCATAACTAAGAAAAAACTAACTTTTTTCGAGCTCTCGAATCGATGGATTTCTTTTGTCGTAATTTCTTCGTTCTTAGCCTGTACAAAAAAAAGTTTTAAAGAAGTTCTATTTTTCTAGAGATAAGTGCTCAAATAATGAAAAACTTTGTCAGTATCTACAACTAAGTCAAACTATTACGTATAATTATGCAATTGAGCATGATAAAAGATTCGAAATAAAAAAGTTACGAAAAAAACGTTTACTTGACTTTCTAAATAACCATTTTCTTGACATTTTAAATAGCAATGATCACGTGGTAAGTAATACATGGATAATACATAATGTTATACACGAAAATAATAGAATACATGGGTGAAACACAAATGAATCTGAAACTGTATTACAAATACATAAATATATTTGAGTAGCCTACTGCTAAAGATGAACTAATACGCAGGGCCAAACGAACGCAGGGATTTCTTTCTCATCTGGAGCAATCACTTAACCACTCCATTTTCGAAGCCACGTTGCAAACCTATAATGCTATGACAAAGACTCTGATTTTTGAAATGTCATTCAAATGTGAGATAAATTGAACCTCGTAGAAGTTGATTCGATACAACGACGCCGCGGGTGCTGTGCAGGCGTACCTGGAAGTTTTAAACTGTAAGTAACATACATGATGAACTTTTTTTCCAACTATGAATGTAAGTTTACCTTTAAAAAAACTTCTCTAAATCGAGGTATTTTAAAACCACGGACTTTATGGGAAGTCACTTCATTCTTTTACTCTAATTCTCTAAAAAAATTTCAGCAAACTTATTCATTCATGCATTGATTAATGTTTTATTCCGTGCACGTGTGATATTTGCGGACAATAATAATTGCGTATATAAGACGATGCTGGAAATAATTTTCGCCAAAATGCTCAAAATGTTGTTCCTCGGGCAGATTTCCCTTGAAAAACGAAGCTTTTCCATGGCAAGAAACGGAAAAAAGCGCCATGATAAATGGCAGCAAATAACATGAGTTTTGACGGGCCTGCCAAGAAAAACCGTTAAAAAACAAGCTTTCTACTTTGTACTCGTTTTGTCACTGCCAGAATCCGTTTTTTGTTTGTCCTTGTTTTTTCACTGCCAAAATCGGGTTTTTGTTTGTCCTTGTTTTGTCACTGCCAAAATCGGGTTTTTTGTCCTTGTTTTGTCACTGCCATGATTGGGTTTTCTTGTCCTTGTTTTGTCACTGTCACAATCGGGCTTTTTTGTAGCCCCTGCAACCCCTTAGCCTCATTTCTGGGACGATGGAGGATCGCTCTCAGTATCTCTTTGGGGAGTGCCAATACTAGACTTTGATCTCATCCAAAAGGCTGAGATGCAATACCAGCAGCACCAACACCCACAGACCAACCATTTCTAGCGACGTACCCTAACCGAGTTTACTAAACTCGGTTGAGGTACGTCGCTAGAAGTGGTTAATATGTGGTCGTTGCAGATCTGTGTTCAACGGACAAAAAAAAGAGAGCCGAGTTTGGCAGTGCCAAAACATGTCACAAAGGAAAAACAAAATTGTCCGTGATTTGGCAGGAACAAAACTTGACCACAGAGTCATTCATCATTTGTCACTGCGAAATAGTGGCCGATTCTTCGTCTCTATTTTGGCAGCTAAAAAAAGACTAATATCGGAATTTCCTTCTCTCAAGTTCACATACTCGAAATCTTGGCAAAATAAAGTTTTTGGCTGAGGAACAACATTTTGAGCATTTTTGCGAAATTTATTCCCAGCATCGTCTTATATGCATGGACTTTCTTTATAGTGGCGGTGTATGTATGAGCGAAGGGTCGCTTGGAAACTGGGGGGAGGGAATAAAGTAAAATTTAAAAAAAATTTTTAAAACACGGTGAAGTTTTTTTTTAATTATCGGAAACATGGTAATGAGGTACAATGATATCAACTGGCAAACTGAGTAAATACTCTTTGGATACCTTGCTATTGGCATTATTTTAAAAATTCAAGAAAATTCCAAATTTATAGATGACGTGAAACACTTAGGAAGACTTGCTAAGGAAGACTTGCTGATTTTATTGGGTTAACAAGACGCAGATCCGATATAAGTGCATAGTATCTATGTCACATTTCTGATGGATAAATTCATGGATGAAGGTTATATCGGCAAGAGCTCGGCGATATTCAAGAGTTTTAAGGCCTAGAATAGAAAGTCTCTCTGAATAAGGGTTACTCTGAGCTCCTGAGCTCCAGCTGCTACTCTGAGCTCCAGAGTTATAGCTTCGTTAAATTGTTCTACGAGAGGTTTGGTTTCTGACTAATGCTAGGATTACCGGAGCCTCACCTACATGAATTGGGAAACCAGTTTAGCATGTTATTTGGTTTTTTAAATGAGGAATTAATTGCAGTCTCTCTCAACGTCTACCCAAAAAATATTTTCATATGTCATGGAGATCGCGATGCAATTGTCATTCCATGGATTGAAACGAAGTTTGAATTGCTGAAGAGTGCACAGCTAAACATCACGAGTTAGTTCGGAGATTCTTCTGAACCACAAGCTCAGATAACTTGATTTCAGAAAAAAATAGTTTCATGCTCTGATCCTCCTACATATTGAATTATCAAAAGCTGACTACGCTAAAGCTTAGAGAAGAAACCGCATTGGCAAAGACATAAAGACTATCGTAGGGAGAGCTGAGATTCTGGAAATCGTGTGGTATGGCAGATATTCATTTGTAAGTTTGTTCAGTAAAAACTCCTTTTTTTCATACAAAAGTCAGGAAAAAGATGCAGATTTTCTCCGCTTCTGAAGAGGTACGAAAATGAAGACAAATTAATTAGATTGTCTGTCTCCAAAGAGAGACAAAAGCTGTTGAGAAGAAAGGCAGATTGTCCCTGTCTTTGAAGCTCTAGGAAAAAGACCCTTGTTGGCTTTGTTTTTAAAAAAAAACATAGCCCTTTTTAGAGCTAGGGCGATGGCTAATGACGAACGCAATATGAGAGTTGGCCGAGCCATGAAGAAATCGTACGGCAGAGACAGCAGAGTGGTTTACCAAAGACGCAGAGGCCCGGATCAAAGGCTCTCCTTGCACCAACGCCCATAGGAAGAGTTGACATTTCCTGTCCTGCTCTTGCAGCTTGTCCGACCAGTAATCTAAACTCGGAAAGCTTTTCAATCACAGAAGAACGTTGACATTTGAAGTCTTCGCTGACACTTGCGTGCATTATGTTCATGTGCGTGGCGAGGCCTCTTGCGTCATAGTTTCGGTGTGTATTAAATAACTGACGACAGTCGAACAACCCTTGAAGAGGGCAGAATTCGGCTGCCAAAAGGTATTTGCCCGAGGAGTGAAGAGTGAATTCTCCTCCCACAGCTTTTTTCAGATTGCAAAAGCCTCCGGAAAAGTAGAACACAGGCGGCCTGCGATAGTTTGGCACCTGCAGACCTTGATAAGAAAAGGGCACTATTTACTTGGGGGCCACCCTTCCCTTGGGGGCCATCCTTCCCTTGGGGGGATGCACTACATTTGGGGTGGAGGCGCACATTTAATGACTTTTTGAAAAATGTTTTCGTAATACTGTAGATAATTCACCATTTTTTTTCAGTTTATCTGCCAATTTCAGTCGATTAAATCGGCATAAAAGTAATATTGGAAGAATTTTTTATGTGGTCTGATTCCTGAGCCGTACGGCCTCGTTGTTGTAACCTTTGCGTAAGCCGGAGCGAAAACAGTGAAGAATAGTTGAAAACAGATAATACAATCAATTTTATCAACTGGGCTCAAACATTAATATTCTGGCTAATTTTCCCATGCGGTCTCGTTCCTAATCCGTACAGCTTCGTTAGCATAAACTTCACATCTGCCTATGCGAAAAAAAGTCATTCAAAGGCACCAGACCACAATCCCCTAAGTAGATTGCCTCCTCCCCCAGTGAAGTGCAATCTCTCAAGTACAGCGCATTCCACACAAGTAAAAAAAGCCTTGAAAAGTTATCAATTATTCTACAAGGTGATCAGTCTATTTGATGAAAAACTTAGGGTACGTGTCGAGCGTGAGCTGAGTCTTTCTGCAGATTTTAAATGAAACCATTATTCTCTTTAAATTTTGATCTACCTGTAACCAAATTTCGTTCTCTAGTATTTGTTACTCGCGAATTGGTGCGTTCTCATCCTAGTCGGGGCGCAATATTGTCACTGAGTAGTGCTGGACACCCTCCTTCGGAGATCTCTCTTCGGCTGGGAGTCGCCCGTCAGACTGTGCAACGAAATCTCAAACGAGGTACACTAACTGACCGTCCACGCTGTAGTCGTCCCACTTCCGCTGCCAACTCCCGTATCACAAAAATCGTCAAGCAACGCCTGAACCGCAGCAAATGCAGAACCATCAGCAAAATGGCTGCCAAACTGGATAGGTCATACGTTACGATGTAAAAGTTTGTTCGAAAGTAGCTTGGTATGAAGTCATACTAGCACCAGAAACGTCATGGTCTAACTCCTAAGCAACAGGAAGCACGGCGCGATAAATACCCTGCTCCCCTTGCTCGGACCGTCACTGGAAAGCATCTCATGGTCCTTTTTACCGATGAGAAGACGTTTGCCGGGGAGAGCAGCTACAACGAACAAAATGATAGGGTGCTTGCTCAGTCTTCTGAAGAAGCTGATAAAGCCCGCCGAACAGTCTCACGTGCTTCCCATCCGGAGTATATCATGGTTTTCGCTGGCATCTGCTCCACGGGTCGAAATCTCCTCTTTTTAGTCAGAAAAGAGGCCATCTCGGAGATCCTCGAACATCATGTGAAGCCTTGTTCCCAGAAGCTCTTCGGGAAACAGAACTGGAAGTTCCAGCAGGACGGCGCTCCTGCTCATACAAGCAAGAAGACACAAGAGTGGATATAATAAAACTTCTCCTCTTTCATCACCGCCAAAGATTGCCTGCTTATAGTCCAGATTTGAATCAAATGGACTACTCCATATGGTTCATCCTGGAGAGTGAAACTTGCGCTAAAACCCACATTTCGTTGTCCAGTCTCAAGACTTCGCTTGTGCGAGCATGGGACCAAATTCCCCAGGAGGTTTTGCGGTCCGCGGTTTTTGCTCAACCCCGTTGTCTGGAGGCTGTCATTCGCGAAAGAGGAGGTCATTTCGAATGAAAGTTATAGAATATCATCATATGACAGATAATAAAACTTGTTGAGAAGAAAGTGGAATTTACTCGCATTAAAGGAAAATATGCAATAAAATCCGTGTCATCAAGTATATTGATCATCGATGTTGAAACGCCGCTTTATGAGTGAGACAGTCCTCGAGAGCTTCTCAAAGCCGCTCTTTCAATCCTCACTTCCTGTGGAGTCAGAATAGAACTACCTCTATTCCAGAAATGGTATGTTTTGCCGAACTGTGAGCTTAAAATCGTGAGTTTTTGGAAAAAAAAGTAAAGTTTTCAACATTTGAGTATCTTAACAAAATTATAGGACGAAGAAGAACCGTCGTTGGAAGGGCTTTGAGTGGTGACTCTTTGATAGCCGCCCTTTGCCCTCGCTCCTCTTGCCCAGTCAATCTCGAAGGTCCTGTGTTCAGGAACTCGAGTGTTCTCTCTCCTTCTAGCCTCTCAGGTCTCAAGACACCGAACGTTTGCTGGCTCTGCCCTTTAACTTCATTTTTTTTCGGTTTATTTTTTTTCTCCATTCATAAACTTTTTCATCAGTGAACCTATATCATCAAAGATAATTTTAGAACATAAATAAACAAAGTCTTATCTTGTGAAAGAGTCTGAGACCCGCAAGCGTACGAAGCGGTTGGGTGGAAATTAAACGGTATGTATGTATATTGTAACAAGCGATTGGGTGGAAATTAAACGGTATGTATGTATATTGTAACAAGTGCGATCGATGTGCGCCCAATCGCCTCTTCTGTGAGTAAGCTATTGCTTTTAAGCTCGAACAATGTTTTTAAACAATATGTTTTTCAACTAACATTTACTTGGCCATCCGGGGACGGATGCTTCTTGCAGACCGCCTATGAATACTCTTCCCCCTGAGAAGTGGGCTGAGAAGGGCGCGTTTAGAGACGTTTCGTGAATGCTTTCGAGATCGAACCGCTCAAAACTATCAGTGTTTTAGTTTAAAATTGGAGAATAATAATATCAGCGACTCAAGTTAACTCCTAAACATTAAGTTTTTTCTAACTCTTCTTTTGCTCTGCACTGAAAAAAATTTCATGCGATGTTACTATGCGATGATCTAGAACCAACCTGTCTGATATGGAGTTGAGAATTCATTTCAATCATGATCACCGCATCAGTCTTGGGGCAGAGTACAACCGCGTTTTGTGTAGAATCCTCAAACCAATTTGAAAAGTTCTTATACTTCAATGAAACTAAGTTTGAAAACCGCATGTTTTGCATTAGCCTTTTTTTATTGATATATGTGATGCGGAGGAACTTTCACTATTTTGATAACTTTTAGACACGTGGATAATGAATGATGAAGATGATCTTTCCCCTCTTACCAGGAGCAGTTTTTATGTACTTTTTTCCCCGTTATGTTATGAATCTCTTAACTAATAGATCATTTCCACTCCGGATCGAATTCCGGATTGAATGCCTTGGAATACTTTTTTTGGGATCCTCACGATCTTAACCTCTACTAAAAATATCCAAAAGCGTTTCTTTTCCCCTTCCAATCTCCTAAAATTCCTAACAATACCCCTTGTTATGATAATTAAAATACCTGATCCCTGAACTGATGTTTTGAGGTTTTGAGTACAACAGAAAGCTGTATTTGTGACACAATGGGGAAGTGAGCGGATGTTGTGCGAAAGGTCCTTATTTTGACCCCCCCCCTCCAAGATTACTATTTTATTAGACACGTATTGTTAAGTAACTAGATTGGTAAGTTAAGTAACTAGAGATGTATTAACGACAGGGTTTGGAATTATATTCGATTGACCAAGTCCAGTATAAAATGAAGAGTGACCTGATATTGTCTTTCGGATGCCCACTCCATCCTAAGAACTTCACCACATACTGGCAACTCCACACTAGTTATGACCTCAAGTACATATTATACAACTCTACTATCGAGGTTATTGATTGAAAAATCATCTTTCCGGTTTATATACGCATACTATTTGTTCTGAACAATTTTTCAGGGCAAAGTTTCAGTTTTCTAAGAATAGAAATTTAAGAACGTTTAGAAAACAATTTGTAAAACACTCAGTCCATGTTTTGACTCGACAACATTACTGGTTTAGATTTCAGACCTCAAGACTGTTAAATTTTCTTTGAGACAGCAAGGTTTTTAACGATAAGCGTTAATGACTACTCAGTTATTGTTGAGAATATTGATAGCCTAATACCAATATTCTGGAAAAATACTGAATAGTCATCACACGCTTTTATTCTCCTTTCTTTCGCATACGTTCTCGCTTGTAAACCAGGTAATCGGATGATCCATACAGTCAGTTATCCTTTCAATCCATTTCATTGTTACCGGAGCGTATATTAGAAGTACAATAACTGCCTTGAGGTTTTGGTGATCGAGACAAAGAGCAGCTACGGTGTCATGCCCCTCTCCGTTTGCGGCCAGAAGAACAATCACCTTCATCTCGTATTTCCTCTCGGTCATTTTTTTCAATTTTTGCACTGTTGTCGCTCACTCTGAAGTATCCTACATTGAAACCAACTTCTCAAATTCAGTCAAGGATATGAAATCTTTCAAATCCTGCGTTTTTTGAGTTTATTTTCCTTCAACATTATTTTTCTTCAATTCCGTTACCTTCAGAATTATTCTCAATCGTAATTAAAATGCTTAGGCTCGCTCAACTCGCTCTGAAAACAATATTCCGAGTCATAGCTAATCCGCTCGTTGAGCCAACTCGAGCTTGAGTTGTGTGCGATGAAGGCTTCTCAAATGCAGTTGAGATCACGAAACATTTTTCACTCTGCTAAAGGCTCCTCTTAAGATTTCGCTGCTGTATTGTTTGTTCTCCTTTCGGTTTATTTTTCTTAACATGTTCTCAAGATTTTCATGAAAACGGAAATGATCACGAATCACATTGAATGCTTCACTTTCTTGTGAAGACTCGTGCTCTTCCCGAAAATTTTTTGTTTAATTTTCTTATCTGCTTCGAATTTCATCATCTGAAACGGAAATATGGAAAAGACTAGAACTATAAGTTCTTCATGAGACAGAAAGAGAAAAAAAGAAGAAGAAAACACAGAATAGAAAGGGAACCAGATTTCACTAAATGGGACGACGGAAACCGTGGTTATATGTACATTGAAGGGTTATATGTACATATAGTATTGTTGTTGGCAATTCATGAATTTACAATACATCAGACAGAGGTTGTTAAGCTCAAAGGTTTTTTGCATTTCTCCACTCCTAGGATTGCTTAATACCATATATTCCCTCGAGTTAATTGCGAAAACAGTAAATTACTATTCGATGTCGATAGCCAACCACCGAATGGGGAGTGTTTTTAGTAGCTTTCTTCTCTAGAAAATCCTAATCAGAAAACCCTGCTAAATTAATATGTGAGCAATCGGTTAGAAAAATACTTTCTCAGACAACTAAAGTGGATTATGCAAGTAAATTATTTGCAAAATTACTTTTGTCAATTTTGACGATTAGAGCTTTCCGTTTCTAAAGATTCTTAAATCTCCCGACTCACATCAATTTAGAATGCTGAGGAGAAAGACGAAAATGCCACTTGAATACTCGAAAAGAGGCGTGGCTTATCTGTTTTCCACTACCATCAAAACAGCACCGTGTTTTAGTGATACTTGAGTAGGTTGTGATTCAATTAGTTTTAAAAGTTGTATATTTCTTTTCTTTTCTTTTCTGAAATACTTATATTCGTATCAGGAATTCGCTTCACTCACTCTATTTTTGTTCATCTCTCTTTCTATTATTTTGCTTTCTTTATCTATATTTCATTCTCTGCTTCTATTTCTTCAAACTGACTTTTTCTAGAATGCACATAGAGAAAAAGTATTTTGCTAACGTGCAAAACCCATAGAAAGTTGAAAGAAATGACATGGCGAATAACTCTAAAATATTTCGAACAATCTCCACTAGACTCTTACTTACTTAAAAGGCGACTAACTGGTTTGCGTTTCTGTCGTGGCGTCTCGAATACTTTTCTCTAGGAATTACCTTTTAAAGTCAAAAAAATCTCTCCTTTATTTTGTTCATTAAACAAACTTACAATTAATCACCGGAGTAAATAACTTAAACAGTAATATGAAGAAAAATCAGCATTTTCTTCTAAGTCTCGTAAAAATTGAATTCTTTCAATGAAAAGAAGCCTAATCGGATGAAAGCGGAAACAGTTGAAGAGAATGAGCTTGAAGAGAATGATCTGCCGTTCTCTCTAGTGGAACATTCTCAATAACTTGCCACTTGGACTGTAAAGAGTGAGTACGCTATCTCTGTCAGACATTTGTTATGACACTTGGACTGTAAAGAGTGAGTACGCTATCTCTGTCAGACATTTGTTATGTACATGTGCATTCAAATACCCTTTCGCCTGTTTCGCATCTTCCAACTTCTGAACTTGTTCTTTTTTTTGTTAAACGTGAACGTAGAGCTCACAAAGCAATTAACAGAGTTTTCTTCTGTTTGACTATTTTTTACCAAATTACTTACTGTACACAAATACACAAATATATGTGGAAAGTCACAACACAAAAAAAAACGGAATTTTTTTTAAAAAACAGTGATAAACTAATTGTGGAGAAAAAGTTTTGAAAAAAAAAGAAGAGACTGTCGAAGGAATTCTAAATTTATAGACACAGCCCGATCAAGGCTTTCTTACTTGAAACCAAATGGAGAATTATTGGCAACACTTATGTAGGTGTGGTCAGACTGAAAACTGAGTTTATGTGAATAAGAAACGTTTGAATTCTCATGTGACTTCCACTCGAAAACTTGGTTGGGAGTATGAACTTAAAAAACAACTAAGTTTTTGCTTGTCAAAAACAAAGTTAAAAAGAATGTTCTTATGGTGAACGTTTATACGAAAAATTCTAGAGACACACAGATAAATAGAGAATCAAACCGAGAGAGAGAGAGAGAGAGAGAGAGAGAGAGAGAGAGAGAGAGAGAGAGAGAGAGAGATACCGAGAGGAAGAAACGGTAGAAAGGGAGAAAACAAGAGAAAGAGAAAAGTTAGGTATTGTGTAGAAAGTGAGATTAAAAAATAAGGTTCCAACGCGAGTTGGTATTTTTTTTACAAGTGACTAATTGTAAATTTGGATTCCTAAATACTCGGGAGAATTGGTGGTATTTCGAGCGAACGAGAACAGAGATAGGAAGAGATGACGGGGGAAGACACTAAGAAAGAGAAAAAGAAGAGAGTGAGAGAGAAAGAGAGAAGACAAGAGTGAGGGAATGAGAGCGAGAAAAAGCGAGAGAAGTCATGAGAGAGCGAAGAGAGAAGAACGAGATAGTGAGAGGGTATGCGCGAGAGAAAAGAGAGAGAGGAGCCATCGTCAGAGAGAGAGAGAGAGAGAGAGAGACAAGAATGAGTAAGGGAGAGGGTGTAAGCGAGACGGAGAGTGGAGGACTGAAACAGCGACTTAGCAAGTTGTGTGAAGGTATGCAGTTGAAGTGTTCTACCTAGCTACGTTTTCTCTCTGATTTTCTGCGTATAGAAGATGGCAATTGAGAAACAGACTGGAAAGTGTGATTCTTAAGGAAGAAAATGTAAAAAAAGGATCTCAGAAATATTTTAACTTTCGAGAGAAAAAAACAAGAACAAATCGGGAAAAACTGATTCTGAGATAGAAAACTAGAGAGAGGGAGAAAGAGGAAAAGAGAAAACATGAGATGAAACATAGACGAGAAGAGATAAAAAAAGAGATGGAGAAGGGGCTGAAGGCTATCAAAAAAGGTGCGCAAAGAATCTCGGAGGGGTATATAAAGTTGATCATTCGTCGGAACCTTCACCCAAGTACATCTCTACACACGTCGTACTGTAACCGCAAAATGAGGCTCTTTCTTCTTTTCTTGTTGGTTGCGACAGTCTTCGCCCAGGGGGATCAAGTCAATTCCTTTTTTTCAATTTTCAAAACTTTTTCTGTAAATTTTTTACATAATTTCGAAAAACAACAATCTTGAAAAAAAATCAAAAAATCTTTTTGATTGATCTTTGTAGTATGACTTTTCGTATTCTAATGCTCCACAATAAAGTTTTGTAGAATGCGGAGCGCTCGAAGCGCCAATGGTTGATTCCCTCGTACGGGTATGCTTACCCGAGCTATGCTTATGCTTATCCCAGCTACGGTTACGTCATTGGCAAGAGATCAGCGGACCCTGTTAGTCCAGACTTCAAATACAATTGTTTTGTTCACAGTTTTATAATATTAAAACTCAACTGAAAGAAAATGAAAGTTTTGATTGAGAATGGTTGGAACAGAAAGTTGCTATATTCTGGTTCACATCTGCATGTTCACAAGCAACAGATAACATTCTTCCAGAACCATCAAGCCGAGTCCATCCCCGAAGAGCATTCCCGTGCTAAGCGACAAATCTATTACGGATATCCATCATATGGATATGCAAGCTACGGATATCCTGCTTACGGATATTCGCTTCTCTACGGAAAATGAACGATGCCGATTTTCGAATTAATAATCATACTCTTACTTTTTCGTGTGTACGAATTAAGTTGAATGAATTCTGTCAGATCACTGCCTAGTTCAGTTTGCGTGTTAATATTTTTTTCTGAGGAAATAAAAAAAGCATATGAATACTCATTGTTGCCATTCTTCAACGACATATGAAATGATGGAATCATTTTACCTGAATCGGGTATGGCTTGTCAAGAAAACTCCACTACATTAAGCTCGAAAAGCCTTAATATGAATGCCATGAAAATGGAATTTGATAAAACTACTAATACTATAGAACAAACGGACGTTGTGAGTTGAATTGTTAGAATTCAAAACTAATTATAAAATTTTCAAAAAGAGAAAGTAGACAAAAACCAGACATAAATTTGAGCCTGGGTTTGAAAAAGCTCTTTGAAAATGTAAGGGAAAGTTATCCTTATTAATGCCCATTCTATTAATTACTATTTTAAACTGTTAAACTCGATACCTATGGTCCTCTTTGACTACTATACTTGAGTAAAAATCACTATAATTATAATAACTATAAAATAATAATTCAAAAAACATGAAATAATAGATGAAGAACTAATGATGTGTGTTCTGCAATAATAGTCATGATTTAAAAAAACGCTGTGAAAAATAGGCACGTAACTGATTATGCTATTATACTAATCACACTTCTAAATGTTTTAGATACAAAAGCAGAGTTTTCCACTCTCACTGTGCTGTAACACATTGACTGAGGTATGACTCGAAAGTCGAAGTTTCTATTGGCTGTGTGCGGAAGGATCCTCACCAGGCTTGCTCGAAAAAAGTCGAAAAAACGAGAAAAAAATTCGTTTTTTTGGCTGAAGTTTTTTACCCATCATTTAAGGGTCATTTATTGATTGAAGATGAACGGACATACACCAGGCTTTTAAGGGTCATTTATTGATGTTTTTGAAACTTTGAAGATGAACGGACATACACCAGGCTTTTAAAAAATTAAAAAAAATGGTCTCAGGTAAATACCTATTTCATATTGTTCAATGAAGGTTGACGAAGTTACTAAAAAGTCGAGATAATGCGGAATTTTCTAAGCAAAAGGATAGGCAAAGTAATTTTGATAAAAGGAACTCAACTTCAAAGCAGAATTTAAAAAAAAACTGAAAGAAAAGTGAAGGTGAAGCCAGCTCAGCAGCAGAAGGATGAATCAAGTGGCCTCGAGAGAGACAAGTTTTTTGAAATTTCAAGATTTTATTTTAGATAGTCTTTGAGAGCGCTCTCATAGGTCTGCGAACGCCAGGCACCCCATCTATAACTTTTGTACTTTAAAATTTTTTTTATTCAATTTGACGCACTATATTGAAAAGCGTTCTTCAAAAGCAAAAACTGTTGCATTATTACTGATTTACGTTGAATGCAAAAATCTTCATCTCATCAAGAGTCCACGGGTTTTCTGATTTTCTAATATTCAGTTCTCAAAAACCTTTCAAATGATATATGATACGATGGGTTTGAAGAGAAAAACCAAAATAACCTAATTTCATGATGGTAGGTAGCATCACAAAATTAAGGACTCCACGAATTTTTTTTAGATAGTTTATAGGATGAAATGGCAAACACAGTTTGTTGAGAAAAAATATTTATTAAAACTCAATGAGAAAATCAATCAAGTGTATCATTTTTCACTTGGAGATGATTAAACCCTAACTCTCAGTGAGTTAAACCCTCTATGAACCAAGTTAAGGGTACCAGAAAAAAGTTTACCCACTTTGAATGTGAATTTCGGTACCAAGTAGCAGAGTTGAACCAATTTCATTATGCCTATCGTGTTAAAAAATGTTTGAATTAGAACATACATACCTTTAACAAAACCCTAAGTAGGGCTTTCGAGTTTTTTTCGTTTTGAAGGTTTATTTTTCATAACTTAATGATTAATTATATGTTATCTCGAATTACTAAAAATTCGAGATAACATGAGAGAACACAACCGCGAAAAAATTATGGCTAAGTAGCGATGACGAAATTCCTCCAAAAATAGAAGTTTATATGATTAGTAAATCACTCCAATGAAGTGCACTCGTGTCTTTTTTGAACAAGAATTTGGGCAATTCGACAGGTAATACGTCTTAAGATTGGGTCAAAAGGATGCAGTCTGGGTGAATACCTCGAATTTTGTTTTAAAATGCATGGAAACCATCTCGACACACAAATAACACTAAAAATTTAAAAAACTCAATTTAAAGCGTTTTTACCAACATTTTTTTCGAAACGGTCGAAAAACTTCTTTTTTTCGAAAAATGTCGGAAAAACCGAAAACGAAAAACGAAACATGTGCAACCCTGAACCTGACAAATGAGAGTAAGAATTGATTTTGCATTCTCCGACTTTCGATTGATTGCCTGGAACGCATAGACAGCAATGTTAATCATGGTTTGCCCGCATAGACAGCAATGTTGGTCATGGTTTGCCCGCATAGACAGCAATGTTGGTCATGGTTTGCCCAAGAAGTCTGCTAACCAAAAGCCTAAATTTCTCACTCAGTTTATACTTGAAGATTTGTAGTCACAAGATAACAATCACATAATCCATTTTCTTTCTAAGTTAAAAAAGGGAAGATTAAAGAGTAAAACAACTATGTAGAAATGTTTACATTGAGAAAAATAATGCGATTCGAAGACTCATAATGATTCTTTTTTCGTGCAAACCTCATTCACATTGTTGCAGTCACTCAACGTGAGCAGGTTCTGATTTTTTCCCCTGATTTTTCAGTTAGTTTATGCGATTCACCGAGCGATTCAAACTCACAAAGTAACCGAATCGAGAGAAAAAAGTATACATACATATACTCGAGTCGTCTTTGGTGAGCAACTAGGGTTTCGCAACAAAATACATCTCAAAAATTGTTAAGCGTTTAGCTCAAAAATTCTGTTCAACCATTCAACAGTATAACGAGATATTCGCATTAATATCCGATCAAAAATTAACATAAAGTACAATCACGTATGAAAGTATTCATGAACAAGCTTAGCATATATGTGAATACATATGTATGTAGTATACCCATCACATTCTTTACAATGCGGCAAGCAGGGAATTTTGCCTTTTCCGGTTACCTATGACAACAACCTGCCGAGCCTTTCGTCTATTCTTCTTATCAAAAGTGCAATAAACGTCTTCTACACAGAGATCTTCTAATAAAGTTAATATTTCGTCAAACGCTTTAATGATATGCAATATCTTCTCAATTTTGTCACAAAACATACTCAGTAAGACTAAGTATTTCTATAAGCATGAATTTCGCAGGAAAGTTGATTACTTTTGGTGTTAGTTTGTTTAAAAGATTGTTTAAAAAGCTGAGAACATTGCTCAGAAGCTGTGTAATGAAATCAACAAAATATACGAAAGCAACAAACTAAATTTGCAGAAACACTACGTTAAATTTAAAATAAGTAATTTGTTATAGAAGAAAACGTCCTCGGTATCTCAATAACAAGTATTTACTATGTAAGAGAAAGGTACGAAATTCTTTTTCTACAAAGCTATTTATACAAAGCGTTTGGTTTCTCTAGCTATAAAAGTATATGTAGAAATTAGTTTGTTTTGACTGTGATTTTTTTTTTTTTTTTTTGACCAATCTGTGATTTGGAAAGAATAGTTCAAAGGTGAAAAAAAGCGTTAAACTAGAATTCAGATTGCAGAAAAAGAGATATTTTGTTGGGGACAGACAACTTGAGCATCACTAAGAAGAAATAGAGCGAAAAAATGCTTTTTTCTTTAAAAAAAATTTTAATGGAAAAATTTACGG
This sequence comes from Allodiplogaster pararmata, assembly GCA_964056735.1. Classification (NCBI taxonomy): domain Eukaryota; kingdom Metazoa; phylum Nematoda; class Chromadorea; order Rhabditida; family Diplogasteridae; genus Allodiplogaster; species Allodiplogaster pararmata. The sequence continues at coordinate 25,289,694 of OZ057405.1, forward strand.
CCTCTTCAAAACTTTTTTGAGATCAATTTAAAAAGCTACGATCGAACGAACTTGGTTTTGAAAGGTATATTCGAAAAAAAATTGGGTCTAGTACCTACGAAAGATGATATTATGGTAAAGTTATTCTTTTGAACAATGCATCTGCAGCGGGAAACTGATGAGGAAGTCTTTTTTTGTTGTCAGAATTCTTCATGATTCACCAAAAGCCTGAGCTTCAAAACGTGTGTGTTACCGACCGCTGCTTCTAAACCGTTTTTAAGACTGCATCGGCTGTATAAAATCAAGCCAGAAGTTTTTTCGTGGGGTGATAATCGCGTCTGTGCCCAGAGAGGGTTCATCTAGCTGGTTCGGCCAGAAATTCATCCAGAAGAAATCCTTTCATAGGTCCCTCTGGAGTCAACAGCACGAATTTGTTCTCGATGCACATGTGACATATGTGCTCGAGGCGGATAGCGGGGCAGTAAATGGGAGCGTTTTTCAGGATGGTTTCCACGTATTCCAAATGATCTGACTCCAGGTAGTGGCGGACCTTTAAAACGGTTTTCTTCCGGACAAGTCATTGTATGTTGCGTATCCGATTTTTAATACGTGGTTCTAAAATTACTGTGGTCTGAAGTTGCAAATTCGCTTCCGATGAGAGAGAGAGAGAGAAAGAGAGAAAAGAGAGAGAACAAAGGACAGGGAGAGGGAGAGCGATGACTGCGTTCGATCTCACTTCGTTTACTGGCTTTTGTCATATATTCACGGATTGACTGACTACAAAACCGGAGACTAAATCCTCTATCCACAAACCAATACGGAACTATTTTTTTAAATTATACATATTAAGTTTGTAATATCAGTAGAATATTTCGGAAAATTTTGTGGATTCCCGAAGAATATACCTTTCCCTGAACCTGAAACTTCTTCAAAGGACCCGCTCCCAGATCGGGCTTCAGGTCGATGTAAAACGTCACGTTCAGCCATTCAACGCCAGACCTGAGTCAATTTAAATTTTGCGCGAAAGCGTTCGGAATTCAATGATGTTTTTAAAAAGGAAAACTTTGTCAAAATCACTATGAATACAATAGTTATGTAAATATGTATGTTAAATTTGAGTGATAAATTAACGCCAGAACCATTCTTGTCTACAGAAAGTCATCATAGTTATGCTCAAAATTGGAGAAGTTGTAATTTGCTAATGAAGTACATGCTTATTCCCATAAGAACTCTTGTTTGAAAGAATTGATATTGGCCAAAATAACTAACGGCTGATTGAAGACAGTATGAGGTATGTAGTAGGCATTCGCATTCTCTGATTGCAGATCTCTGGTTACATTGAAGATACACGACTCTTTGAAGGCGTTGGCAGCCAGAAGCTCATATGCTCGTTGGTAGAGTGCAGTGTGGCTGCAGCCAGAAAAATCTTAGAGTGCAGTTTGGCTGCAGCCAGAACATTCCTAGAGTGCAGTTTGGCTGCAGCCAGAACATTCTCAGAGTGCAGTGTGGCTGCAGCCAGAACATTCTCAGAGTGCAGTTTGGCTGCAGCTGGAACAATCTTAGAGTGCAGTTTGGCTGCAGCCAGAACATTCTTAGAGTCCAGTGTGGCTGCAGCCAGAATAATCATAGAGTGCAGTTTGGCTGCATCCAGAACAATATTAGAGTGCAGTTCGGCTGCAGCCAGAACATTCCTAGAGTGCAGTTTGGCTGCAGCCAGAGCATTCTTAGAGTGCAGTGTGGCTGCAGCCAGAACATTCTTGTTCCGGCTTTTCTTAGTTCTTGATAGCAACATCACTCCTCATGACATTGCTAATTAAAGTTTTGACCTGGGATAGAACCTATTCGCCTATCTGTTTACGAGGGTAAGTTTCTTACTACATACATTGTCTACTAGTGATAGGATCTAATCGATAAGTTTCTTACTACATACATTGTCTACTAGTGATAGGATCTAATCGATAAGTTTCTTACTACATACATTGTCTACTAGTGATAGGATCTAATCGATAAGTTTCTTACTACATACATTGTCTACTAGTGATAGGATCTAATCGATAAGTTTCTTACTACATACATTGTCTACTAGTGATAGGATCTAATCGATAAGTTTCTTACTACATACATTGTCTACTAGTGATAGGATCTAATCGATAAGTTTCTTACTACATACATTGTCTACTAGTGATAGGATCTAATCGATAAGTTTCTTACTACATACATTGTCTACTAGTGATAGGATCTAATCGATAAGTTTCTTACTACATACATTGTCTACTAGTGATAGGATCTAATCGATAAGTTTCTTACTACATACATTGTCTACTAGTGATAGGATCTAATCGATAAGTTTCTTACTACATACATTGTCTACTAGTGATAGGATCTAATCGATAAGTTTCTTACTACATACATTGTCTACTAGTGATAGGATCTAATCGATAAGTTTCTTACTACATACATTGTCTACTAGTGATAGGATCTAATCGATAAGTTTCTTACTACATACATTGTCTACTAGTGATAGGATCTAATCGATAAGTTTCTTACTACATACATTGTCTACTAGTGATAGGATCTAATCGATAAGTTTCTTACTACATACATTGTCTACTAGTGATAGGATCTAATCGATAAGTTTCTTACTACATACATTGTCTACTAGTGATAGGATCTAATCGATAAGTTTCTTACTACATACATTGTCTACTAGTGATAGGATCTAATCGATAAGTTTCTTACTACATACATTGTCTACTAGTGATAGGATCTAATCGATAAGTTTCTTACTACATACATTGTCTACTAATGATAGGATCTAATCGATAAGTTTCTTACTACATACATTGTCTACTAATGATAGGATCTAATCGATAAGTTTCTTACTACATACATTGTCTACTAATGATAGGATCTAATCGATAAGTTTCTTACTACATACATTGTCTACTAGTGATAGGATCTAATCGATAAGTTTCTTACTACATACATTGTCTACTAGTGATAGGATCTAATCGAAAAGTTTCTTACTACATACATTGTCTACTAGTGATAGGATCTAATCGATAAGTTTCTTACTACATACATTGTCTACTATTGATAGGATCTAATCGATAAGTTTCTTACTACATACATTGTCTACTAGTGATAGGATCTAATCGATAAGTTTCTTACTACATACATTGTCTACTAGTGATAGGATCTAATCGATAAGTTTCTTACTCCATACATTGTCTACTAGTGATAGGATCTAATCGATAAGTTTCTTACTACATACATTGTCTACTAGTGATAGGATCTAATCGATAAGTTTCTTACTACATACATTGTCTACTAGTGATAGGATCTAATCGATAAGTTTCTTACTACATACATTGTCTACTAGTGATAGGATCTAATCGATAAGTTTCTTACTACATACATTGTCTACTAGTGATAGGATCTAATCGATAAGTTTCTTACTACATACATTGTCTACTAGTGATAGGATCTAATCGATAAGTTTCTTACTACATACATTGTCTACTAGTGATAGGATCTAATCGATAAGTTTCTTACTACATACATTGTCTACTAGTGATAGGATCTAATCGATAAGTTTCTTACTACATACATTGTCTACTAGTGATAGGATCTAATCGATAAGTTTCTTACTACATACATTGTCTACTAGTGATAGGATCTAATCGATAAGTTTCTTACTACATACATTGTCTACTAGTGATAGGATCTAATCGATAAGTTTCTTACTACATACATTGTCTACTAGTGATAGGATCTAATCGATAAGTCTCTTACTACATACATTGTCTACTAGTGATAGGATCTAATCGATAAGTTTCTTACTACATACATTGTCTACTAGTGATAGGATCTAATCGATAAGTTTCTTACTACATACATTGTCTACTAGTGATAGGATCTAATCGATAAGTTTCTTACTACATACATTGTCTACTAGTGATAGGATCTAATCGATAAGTTTCTTACTACATACATTGTCTACTAGTGATAGGATCTAATCGATAAGTTTCTTACTACATACATTGTCTACTAATGATAGGATCTAATCGATAAGTTTCTTACTACATACATTGTCTACTAATGATAGGATCTAATCGATTCAGCTGTTAAAAAAGCGCTCAACATACTCATGAAGAAAACGTGTCCACGGAGCACAATTTCGTTTTCTACGATCAAGGTGGAAGAGTAAAAGAATAAGAACTAGGAATGCAGTAAGCTGAGTTAGTAACGGATCATGTGCGCGGAATTCAGTGGAGATAAATTGAACCCCTTGGCTAGTAACTTCAAGACATTCAGTGGAGATAAATTGAACCCCTTGGCTAGTAACTTCAAGACATTCAGTGGAGATAAATTGAACCCGGTCGCGACGGAGGTCACCTACACGCGGTGCGACTGTGGACGACGCTACATGGCGTCGGACCCAATGGACCTCCAAAACAAAACTTCCCAATGGAATCTCCCGCAAGGGACAACGAGGACGGCTTCCCCCGAAACCTCATTTTTTCTAACACGGATCAGAAAGACCCAGCGTCTCTGATCCGAATACTCCTCCAAATCGCTGGTATCGAGACTAACCCAGGCCCAAGATGGCCTTGTTCTGTATGCTCTCTTAACGCGCCTTCGAATTGTGTTAATTGTAGCAAATGTAAGAAATGGGTACATTTCCGCTGTTCCAACCTTAACAATCTTAATGATTGGAACCCCCAATGGAGATGTAGAATTTGTGAGAGAGCCCCGATCCAGCAGACTGCCTCCCAGACGGTAGCTAACCTGAGGATAATCCAATGGAACGCTAATGGACTGAGAGCCCGACTAACCGAGCTAGAGGACCTTTTACATGAGTTGAATGTTCACGTAGCACTCATCCAAGAAACCAAAATGGATGCTAGTATTCCATCTCCGAATATCGCAGGTTACACGATCATAAGAAAAGACCGCTCCAACTTTGGAGGCGGACTTGCGATACTAGTCAAAGAGAATATTCGCTATGCTAACGTGACCTCCCCAACAACGGACCAGACAGCCGAAACACTCAGCGTGGACGTGCCAACCGACCAAGGAACCATAAGAATCTGCAACATTTACATCCCACCTCGATCGTCCTGCCCCAACACATACGCGCCGAACTTCAACCGACTCCTAACACAGAAGAAACCATTCATTGTCGGTGGAGACTTCAACGCACACAATAAAGTTTGGAGTGAAGGTACGGAGGATAGCAGAGGAGATGAACTATGCGACTTCATTGACGACAGCGATCTTGTATGTCTCAACAACTCAAAGATGCCCACAAGACAAAAAGCATCACCAGACATCACTCTCGCCTCGAACGACATAGCCATCGACTGCAACTGGTCAACAATCAACAGAATGAACTCTGACCACCTCCCATGCCTGATTGACGTCGAAACACAGCCATCCAACATCTCAAACGCACGTTGTTATACAAATTACAACAAAGCGAATTGGGAAGGCTTCGAAAGGGACATCAACAAGATTCTCATGGATTTCCCATTCGCCGGCAACTCAGTTCAGATGCACAAATTCCTGACCACCACCTTGACCAAAGCGGCTAAGAACAACATTCCCCGTGGAAAGGTGCCAAAATACACGCCTCACTTGAGCGAAGATGTGAAGAAGCTGATTACAGAACGGGACCAAATGAGGAGGGACAATCCCTCACTCCCCTCAATAATGGCCGAAATCTCCTTCCGCATCAACCTCGAAAAGAGGAAGGCTTGGGAAAAGTACATATCTGAAATTAGCCACAACGAACCGGGCAACAAACTCTGGAAAACGATAAAGGCTATCGACGGCAAATCAATAAAACCGACGCACTTGACCATCACCCAAGACGGGAAAAGTCTATGCCCAACATCTGCCTCAAACGCTTTTGCCAGAAAATTAGCTAAACAAGCCCCTAAAGAGGTCGACAAATCAGCAAGAAGCACAACACGACTAATTAAAGGCCTCAAACGGACAGACGCTCCTCAAATTTCCCTGGCACAGATCGAAGAAGCAATCAAGAAAACCAAAGGTTCCAAATGCCCAGACAGTGAAGGCATCTGCCCTCTACTACTCAAAATGGCCGGTGAAAACTTCAGAAAGTGTCTCTGCATCCTCTTCAATAACACGCTGCAAACAGGTATTATCCCGTCCAGATGGAAAGATGCAAGAGTGATAATGTTACCTAAACCAGGAAAGGACTCCAGCAACCTGAACGGCTATAGACCAATATCAATACTATCACCTATAGCCAAAACATTCGAACGGGTCTTATTACCATTCCTGGCGGAAGGCTTTCAAATCGCTGACTGGCAACATGGATTCCGCAAAGAGCACTCGACTACTACCGCACTCCTGGAAATAACCGGGAAAATAACAAACGGCTTCAATCGGAAACCACCCCCGGACCGCACTCTCATGGTCGCCCTTGACCTCACTGCAGCATATGACTTAGTGAACATATCCCTTCTCTGCAAGAAACTCACTGAAACGAATATGCCAAGAGCCATCGTTCGATGGATGTCCAGCTACCTAAGAGGCCGTACAATCAAGGTAGATTTCCAAGGAAAAAGCAGTCGACGTCTCACATGCAGATCTGGTGTCCCACAAGGAGCAGTGCTCAGCCCCCTCTTATTCAATCTCTACATAAACAACCTCCCGCAACCCACAGGAAACACGCAGATGACAGCCTACGCCGACGACATATCAATTCTCTCCTCAAGCCCCTGTATTGAAACCTGTGAAGATCAGATCAACCACTTCCTACCGAAACTCGTAGAAGAATTGGAACAACGTAAAATGATCATATCCAAGGAAAAGACTACGGTCACTCTTTTCACAACCCATACAGGCGAATGTAAAAAAGAACCCAAGGTAGAAATCCACGGAACCCTTTTGCCGACAACTAAAACACCCAAAATACTCGGTGTCGTCTTAGACCAACTCGGCACCTTCCGACAACATGCAGAATACCTTAAACAGAGAACGGCCAAAAGACTGAATATACTACGTGCCCTCGGAGGAAGAACATGGGGCCAACAGAAAAACACCCTTCTTGCAACCTACAAAACAATGACCAGATCCGTTCTCAACTACGCCGCACCAATTTACTCCCCTCAATTGGCCGAGACGAACTGGAAAAACATACAGGCAAACCAAAATAGAGCAATTCGGATAGCAACAGGAAACCTAGCAATGGCCGACACAGAGCACTTAGCTCTAGAAAGCGAAATGTTACCCATAAAGGAGCACAACACGATGCTTACCAAGCAATTCGTTGCAAGAGCAAGACTCCTCCCAAACCACCCCTCCCATCGTCGATGCATGGAACCCAAACCACCTAGAACTATTTGTAAACATGCCAAGGACTTAGAAATTATGCTAGTAGACAGTGATCAGAAAGCCGCACTTAAAAGAATACATACTGAGACTGTTAGAAATTTCATTAGATCTTGCTCCCCTAACCCAGTTCTAGGTAAGAAACCTCCCAGAATCCATAAATCAACCAATCAACTTCCCAGGGAACAACAAATAACATTATCGCAACTACGTAGTGGCTATGCAAGTTCCCTTAACAGCTACCTACACAGAATAGGAGCTGCCCAATCCCCTCTTTGCCCAAAATGTTTAGAAGAGCCACATACAACTAGTCATTTATTCTCGTGTCGCTGTGACCACACACTTTTAAGAAGTATAGATTTGTAGAATAGCCCGACGTCTGTTGTTAAGTTCTTATACCAGTGATTCCTTTCTCTCTCAAAAAAAAAAGGAAGAAAAAAAAAAAGAAAAAAAAATAACAAAAAAAACCCGAGAGAGAAAGAGAAATAATGTAATTAGATAAATGATGTAAGTAAGGTTATTGTTTTCTGAGCCATGTCAAAGAAGACCTCGTCTACCCAGCCGGAGACCTACGGCGGGCAATCTACAACAACATAAATTGAACCCCTTGGCTAGTAACTTCAAGACATTCAGTGGAGATAAATTGAACCCCTTGGCTAGTAACTTCAAGACATTCAGTGGAGATAAATTGAACCCCTTGGCTAGTAACTTCAAGACATTCAGTGGAGATAAATTGAACCCCTTGGCTAGTAACTTCAAGACATTCAGTGGAGATAAATTGAACCCCTTGGCTAGTAACTTCAAGACATTCAGTGGAGATAAATTGAACCCCTTGGCTAGTAACTTCAAGACATTCAGTGGAGATAAATTGAACCCCTTGGCTAGTAACTTCAAGACATTCAGTGGAGATAAATTGAACCCCTTGGCTAGTAACTTCAAGACATTCAGTGGAGATAAATTGAACCCCTTGGCTAGTAACTTCAAGACATTCAGTGGAGATAAATTGAACCCCTTGGCTAGTAACTTCAAGACATTCAGTGGAGATAAATTGAACCCCTTGGCTAGTAACTTCAAGACATTCAGTGGAGATAAATTGAACCCCTTGGCTAGTAACTTCAAGACATTCAGTGGAGATAAATTGAACCCCTTGGCTAGTAACTTCAAGACATTCAGTGGAGATAAATTGAACCCCTTGGCTAGTAACTTCAAGACATTCAGTGGAGATAAATTGAACCCCTTGGCTAGTAACTTCAAGACATTCAGTGGAGATAAATTGAACCCCTTGGCTAGTAACTTCAAGACATTCAGTGGAGATAAATTGAACCCCTTGGCTAGTAACTTCAAGACAAAAGCTCGAATTCGTAAACCACACACTCTTTCATAATTTTTGTATTCCCTTATGAAAAATCTATGGAAAGTTTGAGAAGTCTTTATTCATCTTTGAACCGACAAACTACTGACTTATTGATTTTCTCCGTCCTCTTTTTGTCTTCTTTCATGCAGAGACAGGTCGCGGGAAAGAGCGATGCGTCTTCGCAGCTCCTTGTCTCATTGATCCGCTCTCTGAAGAGAGAGATCCTTGATCCTTTCCCTCTCGTTCCACCTCGGATTGCCGCGATCCTCTCCTCCTCGCTGAATTCCTCCGCAGACTTCCAACGAGCGGTGACCAAGTCCACCAGCGTCGCCTGGACGTCGCGAGTAGTGACGAGCCTTCAAAGAGCGATCATACAGCTCTACTTTGTCTGTGGGAATGTAATAGTATGAGAAAAACGAGTTTTTTCCTCGGTTAGTAAATTTATCGACTATTAAAATAAATCTAGAAATATTTATGAGTTTTTCAGCCCGACGTATGTTTCACAATTTCTTTCAAACTTTTGTGAAAGTCAGAATGTAAACAAACTTGTCCATGTTCCATACTAGTCTTTCGTATGAGGCTTTCATCTCTCGACGGAAAACAGGGGGCATCCACATGGCAAAGAGCGGCTGGTGCTTCTCAATCTCCGACACTGCTCCTAAAACCAAACACGGTCGTGTTAATCGAAAGGGCTCAAACTTACATGAAAAACAGTTGTTCTCATTATCCTTCTAGAAATTTCAATGGGTGATTCTTGTTCTGCTCTCGATTCGTAGCAAGGGTTCGAAAGAAGCGGTCGCTCGCAGAAATATGACAATTTGAGTCTTCATTGCACACACCATGTTCGTCTTCTCGTCGGAAACCAAAAAATCACTCCTGATTGGAATGTTTGAAATGATGCCCTGGTCCGTCAGAAATAGGGGAGCATTTGAGAAAAACTGAATCAGAATAGCCAGCATATGTATCATCACCACAAAAAAATTGAGAATTTTTAAATGTGTAAAGCTTCTGTCCACTATAATTTCCAATGTAACGCTTTTTCGTTTTCTAATGTAAACAAACTTCAAGTTTTCAGTACCGAAGTGTGAAGGCAATACGTTTGGTGATATGAAAACTCATCAATTTTTGACACGGAACAATTCTATTACACAGGGCGGGACCGAACCCAACCGTCTTATGTATCAGTGCGGGAGTGCGAGCGCGTTACCACACACAAAAAAGTGTATTGAGAGTCATACTTTCGAATTCATGAAAAAGGAACTATATATACTTCAAAAGTATTCCAAATTGTTCCGCACACAAATTGTACTATTCAGAAGTTGAAAGTATGAATAGTAATAAAAATGAAAGTATGCTGGGATACTTTGAAAGTATGCTAAATATACTTTAAAAGTGTGATGTCTACAAAAAGAAAGTATGTATGATTTTTTCTTGGGTTTTCATTCAAATTTTTTTCTCTGTTTGTGATTTTCCCGAAGGGCCTTTTTTTTTCCGAAAGGCGTTCCCGGAAGGCCTTTCTCAAGGAGAGCGCTACACAATCAAGTTTTTTCCCTGATGCCTTTCTTCCAGAATGGATGGGTTAAATTATTCATAGGATACGATTCGAATGTGTGCTTTTCCCGTATAAAGTAATCAAGATGATAAAAAATATAGGGCAGCCTAAGTCAATGGGTTTTGATGTTTGGATAAGTGCCAAAAAAAGGAAGAGAGCCACCAAGGCATAATTTCAAAAGTATCACATTCATTAATTTATTGTATGCCCTTTCTAGTATACTTTTATACTTACGCGCAGAAATACTTCCAAATTGTTACTACTATTCATAAATCACATGTATGCCTTTTTAGCATACTTTCCCAAACTCATCTTTTTGGTGTGCATAACACCGAAGTGACACATTGCTATTCCATGCTATGAAATGTGTGTTATATTGACTTGAAAAAAGTTATTCTGATGAAAGTATGGAGATTTCACTGCAGTCATCATCTTGTTTCTCCTGGACATGACCGACTTCCCTCAAACCACATTCTACCGCTAATTCTCCCAACTCTCAGAATTTTTCTAGTGATTTGAAATTTCATCGTAGCTCTATTAAAAACCACGGAATAGCAATGTGTCCTTGTGGTGTAATGGTAACACGCGCTCCCGGTTTGAGTCGAGGTGGTCTGGGTTCGGTCCCGCCCGGCGGACTAGCTTTTTTCTGTGCGATAGTTCAATAATGTAGAGATTTAAAGTGCCTTGAAGGCAAACTTAAATTGAAAATCAGAAAACCAAGCTAGGTCATAAAAGTTTGAATTAGTTTGAAAACGAAAACAAGGGTCAAAACGTGTAACTTTCAGTCTATGGTCGCTATTGAAGAGCACAAGATAAAAGAGACAACAGCTTTTTCGGATCATCAAATCTGACTGCACCTTCTCCTTCAGATAATCCGCCTCCGGAGAAAATTACTACGGCGGTTGTCTTAGAGGCCGCGCTCCAGAAAAATCTTTCCAACGACTGTCTATAACAACAATAATAAAAGAATTTTTGCGCAGATTTTCATTACGTTGTTTAGGGATTGATAAAAGTGGTTGCCACCCTTCACCCCTTCTTATATTCTAATAAAAACGTTCCCATTTGAATGCTTGTCTAAATAAAAACAGTCTTCATAAGACAATCTGACTTTTTTGTTGTGAATAGCACATAAGATGAAATTACGCAAAGTTGGCCTATCTGAAAATGCTTTCGAATATTTATGTTCAAATATATTTTAAATTGAATTGTTCAAATATAAAAAAGAATAAATCAAAACACAGAAAATAAAAAAAAAATTTTTTCTTGAGAAGTTTCTTGAGAAATTCTTTAGATCAGACTTTTATGACTGAAAAATCGAAGACGAAAAAGCTATTTTCCTCTTCAAATTCAACAATTTAGTCTGTGTTCTAAAATATGCAAGCTTCCTCATTCTCCCGGTCGTTTCATTATAACACAGAAAATAACTGGTTTCATTTAATGACACCTAAATTTGCAGCTTCTCCTCGCGTTTCCAGAAACGTATATTTTCTATGCCCGTAGGTTTATGTCGTTCTGAGTTGAACTGTCGCGAAGAGAAAACTATTTCTTGGCGCGAAGTCGAACTCTCCGCTATTTTCTTACCGAGAATATGCACATTACCCCTACAATAACGAGCACAATTTTCTCACCTTTTCTTCAAAAGCTCCCAAGACTCGAATTGCACTCACTTGAGAAAAGAGTCGATGTGGCTGAGATCAGATGGGACTCGCAGGGTCGGCGAGGCAAGGCGAGTAAACGAGAAATGACAAGACTGAGAGAAGTACGTCGAGAAGTCTGTCATCACTTGTAGCAAACTGTCCACAGCGCTCTGGAGTAGATGTGGATCAAGATTATGTGCAAAGGTACGAAAAGCTCAGAGGTGAAAAAAGTAATTTGAGTCTAAGCTTGTTTAAAATATGTTTTCCAATTCTTTTCAAAGTATATTAGTTCTTGATGATTGCATTCGCCGATAGTTCGCTGGTAACAGCAATTCCTGCGATGAAATGGTTCAACCCCGACCACAGAGAAACCCGTAAACAGCATTTCGGGGCATAGTCCAGCGGCCTTTTTTAAGTAGGCAAACAAAAAAGCTCTTCTCTATTTCTGTGATACGTTCGTATCACTCCAAGCTGTCCAAACTATATCTTTTTCAGAAGTGCAGTATTTAGAATTTAACAACGAGACACCTGCACTACGAAAAAAAAACTTATCATGTGAGCTTTAATTCGATTCACACATGACTACGGCTATTAAGCAAATTCGAACTCAATAAAAAAATTTAAGAGATATTTTCCTAAACTTTAAGGGTTTCATGTTCGATCTCTACACAAGATATATCTACCCAAAAAACTTGAGAGTACGAAAAAATAGTGCTTGCACGGTTATTTACTCGCTAATGCTATAAGCACAATCAGGACCAAGGGTGCAACCTAAATCCATAATTTCAGGCTTTTAACTTATGGCAAGGAAACGCGAAGCCTGAAAAGACTTCTTCGCATGGCCGCGCATACCCTGGCAGGATACTTTTGGTAGAAAAGTAGGGACCAAATGTCAATGATTTCTGATGAACAAGCGCTAACTTCTCCATTTCCCAAACAGTGCAGGGATTCCCGAGTGTCATTGTTGAAGAGGTTTAGAGGACGCAAGTCCAGGTCCGCCAGCATTGGCATCAGCAGTGGGTAAGCAGCGCCCAGTTCGACTTTTCCAAAGCCGACTACTTCTTCGTTCCACATCGTCGCACAATTACGATCTATGCAAAATTGAGGAGTTATGGTAGTCCCGATATCAGTCCCGTTATCAGCATGATAATTGTTAGAGACAGACTAATATGTTTGAGCTGGGTGTATTCCTGTATGATTCAGTGCTCATTGACATCATTAATCCCAGAATCCTTTGCCATACTCTTACTTTTTCCGGGTTCATAAAGGTATTGTATATTCCGATAGTTTTCTATACGATTGATAAAATTCAAGACACTCTTTGGTGAATGAATTGAATAAGGGTTCTCCAGTTCGTTTTGCAAACCTTTCATGAGCTTCATCAGGGTGGGATTGCCTTTGCCAATCAACCCCGATGAGAGCAAAGTTGCCATGTTGGCTCGGCCATCTAGCGAAAACTGAAAAATCATTCAAATACAGATTTACCAGAAAGACTGTGATTATGTTAAACTGGGTTTTTCATTTTATTGTTTTTCCCTGTGGACAAATGAGGTTTAAACCCGATTTAAAGAAAAAATTGCATTTTTTACACAGCTTACATTATTCTATATGAAGGAATATCTACCCGGATAGTTTGAAACTTCGTTGAGTTTCGAAGAAATTTGATCAATTCAAAGAGTACCGAGTTGAATTTGGAGGGTATGAGGAATTCCTTTGTGGAGAGGAGTCTGAGGGTCTCTGGGAGGTGTCTGGCCAGCATCGCCAAAGACATGTCGTCTATTGCGAGCATCAAAAGAGAAGGCGCACCCTGCAAGGTCACAATGCGTTAGCATCCTCACTCAAACAGATGTAGTACTTGTAGTACTAAAAGTCGTTCCGAAATCGAGATACTCCATAACAGGTGGGTGTCTTTAAAAAATACTTCTCAGTTCATCAAGAAATCGGACATTAGCTCTTTACCGAGCTGGTAGAGATACATTTGAGACGAAATCGTGGTGAAACAATGGAGATTTACAAAGAGTAAAGACATCGCTTTCAGAGCTCAGATTGTTCAAATCGCCTACCGCTGAGCTGACTGCAAACTGCTTCTTCTCTCCCATACTCGCTTGTCTGCGTCCGAAACTTTCCTGGAAAGACTTGAATCTTCAACTCCACAAAATTATAACTAAGCGCTATAAATAGTGACGTGAAAATCAGACTGTATCCACAAGTTCCTTTTAATGCATTTAATATTTGGGAATCTCTCTTGAATACAAAAGTAACAGAAGATTCCTATTCTTTGTTTTATGTCAATGGTGTTACTAACAGGAAACTTGAAATTCGTATTTTGAATCTTTGCTACAAACAAAAAGTTTAAGAAAAAAAACATTAAAAAATCAAGGAGTGCATTAAAACAACGAACATTGTTGATGGATGGCATATGAACGAAAGCTTTCTCGAACACCTTTCTTCCATTGGACTCTAGGCACCGAACAACGAATTGATCATTCCGCACGGATACTCGCGTGCCGGTTTTGATCTGAAAGATTTTAACTGTGTTGCTTTATCTCCACAGGATGAAGTATTCAAGGTCATTATTCAACAAAAAAGAACTGATGAGCCTAAGCCTAATCATATACATATGTATGTAAGTGAATGGTCAACTTATTATCGCAGTGAAGATGGTATCACTGTGATGCTATGAAGATTGTGTTTCTTGATATTTCGACAAAGCTCATTGTGTCAAATTATACGCATTTTTGAGATCAGACAAAGTTTATCAATTCACCCAAAAAAATTCTAAACAAAAGTAGAATAGTCTTCTTCAGCTTTTTCAGGAGACCTTTTCGAGGAGACCCAACTAATAATTTCGAGACCTTTTCGAGGAGACCCAACTAATAATTTCGAGACCTTTTCGAGGAGACCCAACTCACACAAAGAGAGACCCAACTCACACAGACCCAACTCATAGAGACTCAACTCACACAAATTTTGTAATATCGAGTACTTTCTGCTCCTGATGCCTTCTTCAACAATAAATTTTTCATAACTTGAAGCTCACATTCGTTATTTTTTGTAAATATCTAATTTTCGATAATTATCTGGATCTTAGGTGCATCTTCTGTTCATCTTCTGTTAGTAGAGTTTCCCAACAAAAAAGGTTAGAGAATCTACTGACCTGTTTTGGAATAGAGAGCGAGTATCCGTCTAGATCAGACAGTATCACGGAGTAAGAGCAGCTGCAAATTTGGTTAGCTTCATCAAAAATTCGAAGTAATCACTTATAAAGTTGTATAGTTGTCTCTTTTCCGGTAACCTAAATTTTTACTCGGTTTTTGCTCGACGAGCTTTATCTCAAGTAAACGTAAAAACGAAAAACATTTTTTTTCCAAAATTTGGAGCCTTTTTTTGCTACTTTGAGTTGAATTTTGAAAATATGTCATAAATTTAAAGTATTGATCTATAAAAAATTTCCGGTGTCGGGAGACTTTTTGACAAAAAGGTCTAATTCAAGTTTCTTTCTTCTTTTTTTTTTACTTTAAGAACTTATTTCACTTTTTCTTTAAGAACTGGCGCTTTCCAGCTTTTCACGCCACTCTGATTGTTGATTCATATCATCGCTCAAGCCTCAACGCACTCGAAGGCACTGGGAGGATGCTCCCAACCTGATGTTTTTCTGCGCATCCGACAACAATGATCCCACAATCAAGTGACCGGTGGAGTCGACCCAAGCCAGTGACGGCTGTTGCCCAGAGCAGTCTAGAGCCCTGTGGAGCTTTTGTTAAAATTAGTTTAACGAGCCTTGGAGCCTTCCAAGTAGCACTATTACATAGATCAAAATATGTCCTAAGTAGAGTAGGTACCTTATTACCAAGAATGGAACAACACAACTGGGTTCTTCACCATCTTGTGACTTTCGTGCGCGCGTTAATTTAATCATAAATTTTATACACCAACATCATCGGCGTTCGTAAAACAATGATTCTGATAACTCTGAGGCTGCTAACTCTCGTCGAACTTATGATAATGTTTTCGCTCTAACACCTATAATTTTCTCCCCTTTTCCGCTATTCTATGCTAAATTTAACTCTTTTCAAAACGACTGTTCTAAAACTTACTGGTATAAAGCCGTTGTTTTCAAGATGGAGAACTCGAAAGGAGAAAAAGCCGGCCATTGACAGAGCACGCGACGCTGCGGTACTGAACAAAAAACTCTGGTTATTTAGGCATTCATTAAACTGATCAAAAATTTTTTTAATCAGAGTATGAATAATGAATCTCACGTTCTAATTACTCGGAACTGCCTTCAATTCCACAGATCACAAAAGAACAACGGGTATAAAAGGAATAGGAATTGAAATATAAGCTGTCCTAAGTATGCTACTTCGCTCTGTGTTCTAATTTCGTTTACACACAATTTCTATAGAAAAATGTAAAAGCTTTAGAAAACTGTTATCGAATTAGAAAAACAAAGAGTCAGAAAAGTAAAGAGAAATAAGAAGAAAACCAGAAAGAGAAAAAGAAAGGGGAAGAAAAGTATTGAGAGATAAAGAAGAGGAATAGTTAGAGAGACAGAGATATTAAAAAGGACTATACTCTATATCTTTGGAAGGAGTAAAAGAATCGAAAAGAGGCATTGAAATGGAGAAATACAGAGAGATATATAAAGGGAGAGATTGAGATAGAGAGTCTGAGAGACGGAAATACATAGTTACAAAGTGATAAAAAGGCAGATAGAAGAAGAGAGAGAGGAAGAGAGAGATAGACAGTCTGATAGAGACAGAGAGTTACAAAGAGATCTTAAGGGAAAAAAATTAAACACAGAAAGGGATATATAAAAAGAGGAAGAGAAAAAGAAAGACAGAGTGAGAGAAATATAAATAGAGAGATATGAAAAGAATGAGCGAAAGTGAGAGTCCCAGAACAGGAAAACGAAGCAATTGTATTGGTCTAACGCTGCCAGACGGCGTCGGCCTCCCTTTTGGCTGGTCCTTCCAGATTGACAGAGAACTGCCAGTAGACGACTGCAGTTGCCAGCAGTGAGAAGACGATGATGACAGTAACCTCCAAGTAGTATGTGTGCATTTCACCCATTGAGCGAGGAGAGCAAATATTGGGTTTGGAAACTTTTAGATTGGTATTTGGTAGTTCAGAGTTCTCGTGGAAGTATCAAATAGAGTCTCGAGTAGAGTGGGAGTATCAACTGGGTTCAAACTCGAGTATAAAATCGGTCACTCACCCAATAATATTTGATCCATTTGGATGAAGGGGGAGTTCAGGACCACAAACGGAACGGAATCTTGTGCTAAAGTTGATGGAAACGCTTATAGAAAAATGAATGAAGAGGATAGACCGAAAATAGGTCAAGAAAACACATGAGGACCATTTAAAAGTTGGAGAGAAGCAGAGAGACAGAGTAAGACAATGGAATGAGCAAGAATGGGAAAGAACTGAGAAGGAAATACAAAAGCGAAAGACAGCATGGAAAGAAATCAAGGATTTACTTTTTTTTCTCATCTTGATTTAAGCTCGAAGAGGAGAAAAAAGTTCTTGTAGAAAATGCTAAAGATGAATTGGAAGGCGAAAGAGGAAGCACATGGACTGAAAATAAAGGATAAGGGAAGAGAGAAGGAGACTGAAAGAGAAGTGGATCGAATTTTACATCAATGGTCCAAGAAAAAGAAAAAGCGCTCGTCAAGGGCCTTCAAGAATTTAGATTTCGCATCCCATACCCTCCAGTGTTTTTCTTAAAATATCTTTTTTCTTTCAAATCTGTTCTACACATAGAATTATAAACTTATCAAGCTTCGTACTTCAAGAAAAAGTGATCTTGCATAGTTCTAAAGAGTTTTCAAATGTCATCAATGAAGTTTATCACTTATAACAAAAACGGAATTGGAACATTCAGCGTCTGAATTATTCATAATTATTCATACCCTTATTTTTATGAGACTTTGTTTGTTTTGTTGAATTCAACTAGAATCACAAAATTTCTACTCAAAAACAATAACTTTCCATAATGTATCATTCTATTTACTAGTTTCAACCAACTTTCTGTTATCTCTATCTTTTTCTCTCTTTTTCCCTATCTGAAACTTTCCTTCAAATCTGTTCTACACATAAAATTATAAACTTATCAAGCTTCGTACTTCAAGAAAAAGTGATCTTGCATACTCTGATCTCCCACGCTGATCTCTTTATACTCTGATCTACTCTCTCTATACTCTGATCTCCCACGCTGATCTCTTTATCCCTTTTCTTCTCACTTTATTATTATTATTTGTTGTTGGTGAAACCGTGTTTCTTCTTAGTTTTCATTATCTCTTTCTTTGTTCCTCTTGCTAAAACTCTTTCTTATGGAGATCCTCTTCAATACGAGAGTTAATCGATTTAAAAAACATCGATTGTTCTGATTGAGAGCCGCCGTCTCATGTAAATGTTTGCTCTTTTAAGGCGTCTCGTCGTTTTTGTAACATATAACTTGTATTTTCTTTCTCTTTTTTTAGTTCTTTTAATTATCCTTAGTTTTGTCAGCAGATTCTTCCTCGTGTTGTTACATTGCAAAATGTATTTCAATAAATAAATATACTAGGATCACTTTCTTTCCGTAAATATAGTTCAATTACCTTTCTCAAAGTTCAAACTCTCTGTGCTTGCTTGTATGTATCACCTAAAATGATATCACTTATGTGACAGTGATCCACCTTGTATACCATCCATGTAACACTAGTTTGCAATTTGGAATAAAGATTGATTGATTGATAGACGAAGAAATTTCTAGATTTAGCCTCGAGCAACGATTCTGATACTTAACTAAGCTTAAATAAGAATATTCGACAAAATGCTGTAATCACGAGCTCCACTTTAACGCGCTCGCTTCCCATTCAGTTTCCCTTAAAAAAGGTCTTTTCGGGTTTTGAGTCTATTTAAAAAAATTTCAGTATTTTAAGGTTTTGAATCAAAAAAGGCAGTATCATTTACATTCGTTTAAAAGAGAGTGAGTGTTGGACCGAATCTCAACTTGAAAATTTGATAGAGTGAGTGAACGGATCGAATTTCATTTCGGTCTATAACTTCATCCGTGTTGAACTCTTTTTCATTGAGCTTTTGCTAACGATTTTAGGCCAGTGATAATACAGGAGATGTCATATTTACACCAATGCGTATCAGGAAATAAATCAGAAAATTCAGAAATTAAAATTTGAGTTTTAAAAAAATGTTCCGTGAGTGCTTTGGAAAAGTCAACTCATTACAACCATTATTTCCACAGAATCAACGTTTGCCATTGGCTCGCCTGCAACACATTCGAACGCTACGAGGAGTATGTAACACCTGCTAACCCTACTGATATCGATCGTTCTCGTTTGATATGTTTTCTTGAATTGACCAAGTGCCTCAGCAAGAAAATGTTTTCCGAAGTCAGAGGAGCATTAGTAAAATGGCACATACAGTGCTGGACATACTGATAAGACACCCCTGATTTTTGATGATATCAGCCGAACGGTAAAGGTAAATGGAAAATTATGATTATCATATTTTTTTGAAATCAGCCGAACGGTAAAGGTAAATGGAAAATTATGATTATCATATTTTTTTCGCCTTCGAAAACCATAGTAGCCGTAGTTTAAAAAACAAAATTTCTTAGTTCTCGAGAAAAAATTTTTTTTAAGGATTTTGACCTGGACATAATGATAAGACACTCAACAGCTTTTTATCAATAAATCTTTATTTGATATTTCTTGTCAACAAAAACGATTCAATAATTGATAGCACAACCTTTCTTCAAAAGAATGTCAGAAATCCGATTTGGCATGCTTCTATATAACGCAGAAATTACACGTGGCTCTAATCCATCCCACTCCTTGGTTATCGCAGCTTTAAGCTCGGCTGTAGTGGCGTATTGTTTGTTATTTTTATAAACCCGACGAACCAAGAGTCCCCAGGGATTTTCCATCGGATTCGAGTCCGGAGAACGAGCCGGCCAAAGTAGCAGAGAGACGTTCTTAGCCAACAACCATGACGTGGTGGAGGAGCTGGCGTGAATAGGAGCGTTGTCTTGCTGGTAGACAAGCTGACGACTGCGGTGAATCCTCATGAATGGAATGAGAGTTGTTTCCAGCACCGCCTGGTACTCTGCCGAGTTCATCCTAGATGACGGGAAGGAGATTGGCAGCTTTCCGAATGATGAGAAAGCTCCCCAACACATGACTGATCCGCCCCCAAAGTTGCGCCGACTGAAGTAGCAGGGCTCTTTGCGGAGATCCCTCCAATAACACTTGGAGCCATCTGGACCGTCCAGATTGAACTTCTTCTCATCCGAGAAAATGATCTGAATTGTCTAAATTTTTTTAAATAATTATTTCTTAAGTTAAAAAAAAAGAGCAAAAGTTTACCTTTGTCCAATCACGTGCCATGTTGTTTTTCGCGAAGTCCGTGCGTTGCTGTTGATGAACAGTGGAGAGATTCGGAATCTTCGTCATTTTCTGACGTGTGATGTGAGGATTACGGCGAATAGCGCGTTGAACCGTTCTGCGAGAGCCATTCAAGTTGAGCTCTGCCTTAATGTCCATTACGGAGGCGGTCGAGTTCGAAGCTTTTCTGGCGATTTGCCGCTCTTCTCGTTCCGTGAGCTTGCGTGGACGTCCTCCAGAGGTTTTCGATCCATATCCAAGAGGGTCGGTGAGGTAGTTGGTAATGACAGTACGCGAACGGCCCAGACTGCTCGCGATCTTATGAGCTTTTTCCTGGAGTGAAAGACTTCGTGCACGTCCCATGATTACAAAATGATTAATCACATGTTTATCAATACTTTAAATGATCAAAGCAACCTATATCAGCCGAGTTTAGTCCAAGTGTCTTAAGTGTGTCTTATCATTATGTCCAGGTCAAAATCCTTTAAAAAATGTTTTTCTCGAGAACTAAGAAATTTTTTTTTTTAAACTACGGCTACTATGGTTTTCAAAGGCGAAAAAAAAAAGATAATCATAATTTTCTATTTACCTTTACCGTTCGGCTGATATCATCAAAAATCAGGGGTGTCCTATGATTATGTCCAGCACTGTACATAAGCTCTGATTTCTCTTAGTTCTGTTGCTAGGATCATTGTCAGAGATCTCAGCTTGCTCTTTTTTATAAGAAAAAAAATTTGGCAATTTATGTTCGGAAAACTTCATCTCTAAATGAATAAAATGTTTCGGATCAACTCCACTCTCATAGAAATTCGGCGGATTTTCGATGCAGTTCCACTAACGTCGCGCCTCAAAGAAGCCGCCCTAGAACCTGGTTGTCTTTTGAAAGCTCTGTTGAAAACTGCGAGCAAATCGTGCAAGTCGGGGAAGAGCGCCCTATTTAGTTTCCCTATTGGAAGATCGCTGATTCATTCGACGGCTACGCAATGTAGCCGTTGAATATTACCCCACTGAATGGGTACTTGTTACCGCAAAACGAGTCTGATCTCCATACGCTTCGCATTCCTGTCGTGAAGGCTTGAAATTCGTATGGAAGGAATATTGAGTATTATCTCGGAGGAATGGTCTCGACGTGTCCAAATCTGGCAAACGATTATAACCTCGTTCAATAATACTGATGAATTGAGAAGAAAGTGACAAGTATAAAAAATCGATTTATTTAGCCAAGACAGCACGAGAAGAGAAAGCGAAGGTTGTAAATTAGAGTATTCCCTACTCCTCGCTAACGATGCCGAAAGTACAAGACCGAATGGAAAAACCAGCCAAATAATTACAGCTTTAGAAAAAAGTATTGTGTTGACGCGGTTCGAAATGTCATGAAACCATTTCTCACGGGTAATTTTCTACATTTTAATTATTGATCATTGAGAAACACCGCTAACATGTTTTGCAATGAAAGATTCAGGACTTTAAAAAATTCCAGGAGTGAGCGACTGGGCGTTGCACTGTAGTCGTAATAGACCTCTCACCGTTTTAACCTATTTATATACGCCTTCGTCGGAGAATTTGCAGAAGAGTTTCCATAGGCCCTTGCTATCTCTTTCGTACTTGAACAATTTACCGGAAAATTCACCTCAAAGATGAAACATGAACACGTATGCGGATACCGTGATGTTAACCACTACTAACATTGTGAAAAATTAGCACGACAAACTCGATGATAAAGCTGACTGAGCAGCTCACTACCGGACTAACTATTTCAAAACTGAATACAGTTGTTATGTGAATTGGTAAGAAATACCCAGAAAAATAAATTTATCTCGAATGGAAATGCTTTTACTGAGTCCGATCGATTCCGAGATATGAAGTTTGAGTCATCAAATAATCTTGACTACTCTCAACACATCAAGAATATTAGCCGTAAGGCTTGCATAAGATGCGGGTATATTTTGATAACCTTCAATAACAAAAAATGAAGAATGCTCCATCGTTCTACGAAGAATGCTCTATCGTCCTGGCAGAACCACTCAGCTACATCTTCAATTTCTCAATGCTACTCGGTTCCTTTCCTTCCTCATGGAAAAAATCCTACATCATCCCGATCCCCAAGAAATCTCCACCGTCAAGCGTTGAAGATTTCTGACCAATTTCTATCACACCCACTCGTTCTAAAGCTTTTGAACGAATAGTTAGAGATAGAATAACAAAGTGGATAAATCTTCATTCTATTTTTCCAGAAGGAAGGTTCGTCCCCAAAAATCCGTTCAATCTCAGCTTCTTGTGGTCACAAATAGTTGGGGGAAAAAGCTCTTGACCAAGGAAACTCTGTTGATTGACTTTATTATGATCTCACCAAAGCTTTCGATGTTGTTTCTTATAGTGAATTACTGCATAGGCTAGAAAATCTAGGTACAATAAGAAACCCTGGGAAGTGGATGAAAAGCTTCTTGAAAGGAAGTTTTTTCAGCATGAAATTGAACCAAACGTTTAGTGAATTGAGGGTCTCGGGAGTTTTCCAAGGTTCTGTCTCGAATCCTTTTGTATTTTTGCTTTACATGTACATGATCTACCGAGAAATTTGCCTCTAATATGTACGTATCAAGCTATTCACAGACGATATTAAGTTGTTCACCTGCTTTAATGAATATAATGCTCAAAATGCCAACTCTCAGCTGCATTTAGCAACGGTCAGGTTTATAGAGTGTTGTGACAAATGGCAATTAAAAATAGCTGAGCAAAAAAGTAACGTTCTCTCTCTATTTATGTAAAGACAATCCTTGCTTCCCGTATACACTAGATTTGAACACTTTGTTCACAAGATCAAATTCTGTTCGCGATATATGTTGTGATAGAATCGTCCTTATCATTTAGCTATCATTATGAGAACGTATGTCATAAAGCTTTATATACAGTATATGCCCTTTTTAGAATTATTACATGTACAGTTCCATCAATCTACTTAAGATGTTATAAATCCTATGTTCTTTCTTTGTGCAAATTTTCATCAACGGTCTGGTCTCCTCATTTGAAAAAAGATACAAAAAGCATAGAGAAGATTCAGAAATTTTCCGCATTAAAAGCAACACATCTATTCCTGCTCTCATAGTGAACAATAAACCAACTAGTATCCCCTTCGAACAAGCAACTCACTTCGCCGAGTATTTTGATAAGTTACAACCCTTACCAATCAGTGGACCCCTTCAAATCTCTCGCCCGAATTTTCACCTCGACCACATTAATGACATCTCCCCTTTTGAGGTGAACTCCATCCTGAAACGAATAGCTCCGAAACTGAACTCTTCCCCTGACTTTATTCCAAGTAGACTACTCAAAAATTGTCTGGACTCACTGGCCATACCTCTCTCAATCATTTTCTCCAACTCACTAACCTTAGGGCACTACCCTCTGGCCTGGAAAAAAGGAATAATCAAACCAGTTCATAAAAAAGGGCCCCGCTCTCAGATCGAAAATTATCGTCCTATCACTATGGTGTGCTCTATGTCAAAGGTATTCGAGAAACTGATCTTCAATATAACTTATCAATATCTGGAAACCAATGGCATACTACATCCCAAACAACATGGTTTCCGTCGGAGACGGTCCACGGTAACATCTCTGGTAGAGGCTCATTCCATTTACCTCACGCTTCAGAATAAAAAAATAGACTTTGACATCTGTCTAGTCGACTTTTCACGGGCTTTCGACTCTGTAAACATAAGATTTCTTGTTCACAAACTTGAAAAAGTGGGAATAACGGGCAACCTCCTCTATCTTATCCGTTCTTTTCTCACGAGCAGGTCCTCGAAAGTCTCAATCGGAGATACATTATCAGGCCCTAAAGTATACAACAGTGGTGTTCCCCAGGGGAGTTGCCTTGGACCCCTCCTCTTTTCAATATTTATAAATGATATCATGGAGCACATAGAGCCAGATGTCCATGGTTTTCTATATGCCGATGACCTCAAAATTTTTTCCAAAAACAGAGACTCTCTTCAGAAAAGTCTGGATTCCATTTCCGATTACTCACAGACCTGGGGACTTGTGATATCAACTCAAAAATGCTTTATCATGCACTGTGGTCCTAGGAATCCAAAAGTAACATGTAACCTAGAAGACAATATCATATCAACTACTTCATTAGTGAAAGATCTTGGCATTACATTTCAGGAAGATATCACATTCTCTAAACATTTTGAACTAACCTCCCTAAAGTCCCAAAAATGTATAAACATGATCTTCAGAGCCTTTAAAACCAAATCAATTAAAGTTCTGCTCAGAATATACACCACATACATAAGACCCCTTATTGAATATGGGAGTGAGGTATGGTCCCCAGTAACTATCGGTCTCGTTAACTGCATAGAAAAAGTGCAAAGATCATTTACACGAAGGTTACTACAAATGCCGGATTACCCAAAATGAGTTATGTTGCTAGACTGAATTTTCTTTCCATCTCCTCGCTTGAATATAGAAGAAATGTGGCCGATCTTGTGTTCATCCATAAATGTCTGCACGGAAATATTCAAGTAGATTACTCAAATATGTTTAAACTTTGCCCATCGCCTTATTCGCTGAGAGAATCGAATAACTACAGAATATGCTTGCCGTGTAAATATCAAAGCAGAACAAGCACTTGTGCCTCAAGAATGATTAATGTCTGGAATAAGTTACCTTGTTCTTTGGTTTCTACAAGCTCTTCTAGCATTTTTAGAAATGAACTTATCAAGCTTGATTGTGAGACCATTGTCACCAACTCTAGAATACATTTTTAATTCAAGTGCTTTGTTTCTTCAAATGTTTTGTTTTTGTTTCTCCTCTTTTTTTTCCATTATATTTGTGTTCTCGGTTAGCTCTCGAATGATAAAGAGTGAGTTGAATTTTTGGAATTTCAAGTTATTATTGCGGATGAATAGTTCTTATTTGCTGATGAATAGTTCATAACTGAAGATACAAGCTTTGCTTTCTTTGCTATTTTTGTGTGCTTTCCTATTTTCCTAAAATGAAATGTTCCTCATTGTTCTTGTCATATTTAGATCTCAATTTCCATAACCTTCACTGAATTCACTTTTTTTTTGTGACAGTGTCATCTTTTTCGTCACTTAACATTATGTTTTGTTTCAAGCGGAATAAAGAATTGAATTGAATTGAATTTTAAATTTTCATCAACGGTCTGGTCTCCTCATTTGAAAAAAGATACAAAAAGCATAGAGAAGATTCAGAAATTTTCCGCATTAAAAGCAACACATCTATTCCTGCTCTCATAGTGAAAAAAGATACAAAAAAAAGATACATATTTGAAAAAAGATACAAAAAGCATAGAGAAGATTCAGAAATTTTCCACTAAGCTCTTTTATAGATGTAGTCCAGACTCTTTTATTTTTACTTATCAGGTCCGTTTGATTAGTTTGGATTTGTCTTCTCTATACTACAGGTGATTTGTAAATGATCTAACATTTGTCTTTAAAATCATCCTAAATGAAATAGATATGAAAGTTGGTTGTTTTTATGTTTTTAAACCATGTAACGGTAGAACGTCTACTTGCTATTTCCATATCCCGTTCACTAGGAAGAAATTGACTTTCAACTCTTTTGTGGTGAGAACTGCTATATGGATGACTAGACTACCTTCTGAATTCATCACTTTTCCCTGTTCTCGAGTGTTCAAGAATAGGTTAAAAAACGCATAGATATTCTGAGCCTTCTTGATTTGGACATAGCTTTTTTTAAGATGCATAAAAGTTAAATTTGTTTTGTCTGCGCTGTCTCCTCTTTTTTCATCTTGATCATGGACACGCTTCGATCCTCCGAAGACTGTGTTCAGACAACCGGAAAGATCTCGAAGCTCAACTGGAGAAATGAAACAATCGGTTTTACTTCGACAAGACCGAAAATAAATGTCGACAAGACCGAATACCTGAAAGCCGGCACCAACGACTCTAGGTCCATACGATTGCAGAACACCATGCTCCGGGGAATTGATAGCTTCAAGTACTTAAACAAAGCCTGAACAACTGAAAGGTGAAATATACCGATCGGTTGGTCGACCCGTTGCGCTATATGGCCTCGAATGTGCTCCATTAACTGTGAAAATCGAGCAATTGCTATGGAATAAAGATGCTGAGATGGAGCCTTGGACTCACCCGTTTGGACAAGGTGCGAAATGAAGATGTAAGAGCTCGACGTGGAATTACTCCCATTTTTGAAAGAGAAAGCAGGCTGAGATGGTACAGTCACGTTCTAAGAGCTGACCCTGTATCCATCTCAAAATCAACCTGGAACCTCAATGTTCGAGGGTAAGAGACCCAGAGGGAGACCAAAAAATAGATGGTGAGACCGTATTGAAGTAGACATGGCTGCTGTCGGACTTAGAGCTGAGAACGCCGCGAATCGGGGTAAATGAAGAAGTTTCATCTATACAGCGACCCTGTTCTCGGAGGGGACAAACGCTAAGAAGAAGAAGAAAAGTAAAATTTGTTCTTGTGTTTTGTTCCGGTGACTAGTTTTGGTTGTGATACGGTTTTGTTGTATTACTATTCAAATGTGAAAAAATAGAAGCATCCCTTGCTATCATTGTATTACCAATGTATTGTCACATTAAACTTGATGTATGCATAAAAAAATTAGTAAATAAAATCATTACACGAGAGCTTTTGAGAAGTATGAGAAAGGGAAAGGGCGATGACAAAGAATGGGCCGAAAAATAGATGTGAATTCTAGCGTTAAAACGTTAAAATGATAGAGCTTAAACTAAGCGGCTTGAGAATTTACTTCAAGCGAGAGGAGGTAGAATCGTATGAAATTTCGTTTCAATGTTCCGAATACTCTTAACTAATATGATAAATAAGAAATTTGTAATCAGCAGTGATTATTTTTTCAGGCTAACTGTTGAAAAAATCAATTGTAGTGTTAACTAAGCATCACTGCCTTCAAATTATGTAAATGAGAATTTGAATATGTAATGAGTTTTTTCACTTCTGAGTAAAAAACCCAGTTTTTTAAATACTTATTTTACACCGAGTAGTTAATGAACAGAGAAAACAAGAGCTCCAGTCCATGTTCAACCGATTGATAAGTAATTCGCTGATTGAGTTACAAAACTCTACACAAACTATCATCGAAACCCTACAGCTTCGTTCACTTTTCCTTTCTCTTCCTCTTACTTCTCTCTCTCTCTTCCTCTTACTTCTCTCTCTCTCTCTCTTCCTCTTACTTCTCTCTTTCTCTTCCTCTTACTTCTCTCTCTCTCTCTTCCTCTTACTTCTCTCTCTCTTCCTCTTACTTCTCTCTCTCTCTTTTCCTCTTACTTCTCTCTCTCTCTTTCTCTTCCTCTTACTTCTCTCTCTCTCTCTTCCTCTTACTTCTCTCTCTCTTCCTCTTACTTCTCTCTCTCTCTCTTCCTCTTACTTCTCTCTCTCTCTTCCTCTTACTTCTCTCTCTCTTCCTCTTACTTCTCTCTCTCTCTCTTCCTCTTACTTCTCTCTCTCTCTTCCTCTTACTTCTCTCTCTCTCTTTCTCTTCCTCTTACTTCTCTCTTTCTCTTCCTCTTACTTCTCTCTCTCTCTCTTCCTCTTACTTCTCTCTCTCTCTCTTCCTCTTACTTCTCTCTCTCTCTCTTCCTCTTACTTCTCTCTCTCTCTCTCTTCCTCTTACTTCTCTCTTTCTCTTCCTCTTACATCTCTCTCTCTCTCTTCCTCTTACTTCTCTCTCTCTTCCTCTTACTTCTCTCTAATGCTTCTGTCTTCTTATTCTCATAAAATCTAGTATGTAGAAAAATGAGAATTTGTTGGGAATTTAACGAACTTGTCTTGATTTGTTAGAAGTCCTCAAGTCGTCCGTAGCTAAAGCGTATTTGCCGGTTGAGAAGCCAGTGCATGTAGGGAAAGAAGGGTTGGCGGCTGAACTTTGTAAATAAGGTGGGGTCTTAGCACAACTTCCGTTAATAACTATATCTTTCTTCACATCGGAAACTCCCGTCATGGTAGAACAGCCGGACTCGGGACGCAGGTCCTTGTCCCATCTGCACCACATTCGAGAGAGAGAGAGAGAGAGGTGTTCCCTGAATCACAATGCTTCGGCCGATGTTAGCTAAGAAACAACGCAACCTCTCGCTGCATAAATTGAATAGCTGAAAATTTGCCGCGACATTAATCTCTAAACGATGAGATCATCGGCGCGATGATTATGAGCGCTCACATGACTTTGAGGTCTAAGATAAGAGCTTCCTGGGTACGAGCTCGGCTGAATTTCTGTTTTAAGACTATTTCAACCACCCGCTTGAAGAATCTGAATTTATCTGCCGCGACATTAATCTCTAAACGATGAGATCATCGCACCGATGATCTCATCGTTTAGAGATTAATGTCGCGGTTTGTCAATTCGATTCTCATAGGTGACGAAAGAGTGATAATACAATCATTAACAACATGTGGTGTTTGGAAACGATAAGAACAATGACTTTTTCAGCTTATCGGATCTCACAAATTCAGAAGACTATTTTAAAACGTGAGAAAACTAAGATGAAGTTTAAAAATGACCCTCTGCTTTATTTTACTTTCAGAAAAAAGGAATACAATTTCAGATCTCATACATGCTATGGAACGTTCCATAAAGAGAGCTCTTCTTTTTTCTCATCAAGAGATCCACAGCACAACTGGCTTACTAGGATCTCTTTTAGGCTCTCACAAGCTGGTTTTCTATGCTAGTTTCAACAGTAAGAAGAGAAAAAGAGAAATATAGAAAGAGAGTGAGAGAGAGAAAAGAGAGAGATAGAAAGTAGGAGAGGAAAATGATGTATTGAGAGCTAGATGGAAAAGAGGTAATTAAGTAATGTGAGACAGAGAAGAGAAGAATAATAGATAAAAGTAAGCAAGTGGATATGTGATTTAGAATAGGAAAAACTTCACAACGGAATAGGATAAGAATCAAAACTGAGCCGCATAAATGTATAACAGTTCGTGAGAGAAAAAGATAAGGAAAAGAAAGATAAAAAGAAAAAGTGAAAAAGAAAGTATAGAGAAAAAGAGCAATGGAATAAAGAAAGCAAAATAGAAAGAGAAAAGGAATAATTAACATGAGAGAAAGGTGAGAGTATGTATGTAAGTGGAAGAGAGAAAGCAACTAACAAAGAAAAAAATCTTTTCTAGAAAGAGACTTTGGAGAAAAGGTTTTATACGCATAAAACAGAAAGTGAACAGGCGTGAATTATCTCTCATTTATCAAATAAAAGAGTAAGTGGAAATTCGAAACTTTTAGAAAGAGGAGGAATACTCCACAACTGGTAGTAACTTCTCACCACAACTGCCTCAGAGCAGTAGAAAGAGGAGGAATACTCCACAAAAGGCAGTAACTAGTAACTTCTCACCAGAACTGCCTCAGAGCAGTATAAAGAGGAGGAATACTCCACAAAAGGCAGTAACTTCTCACCACAACTGCCTCAGAGCAGTAGAAAGAGGAGGAATACTCCACAAAAGGCAGTAACTTCTCACCACAACTGCCTCAGAGCAGTAGAAAGAGGAGGAATACTCCACAAAAGGCAGTAACTTCACACCACAACTGCCTCAGAGCAGTTTATGAAATCACACAAATGATAGAATTCTTCTGACCAACAATGACAATTTCTAGAACTGCGACTTCCGTAGGCGTGAAAACTGCTCGTTCATTCATTTTTCTAATGTCAACCCTTCAATGCGCACTTCGATGAAATTGACTCGGCTGAATAAAAAACAACAAAAAAGTATGAGATCAAAGTAATTTCATCTTTCATACTTCATCATCGACCCATTTTTGTGCTAGTTGACATTTTCGGTTTGACCTCATCGAGACCCACTAGTTGACATCTTCGACCCATTTTTGTGCTAGTTGACATTTTCGGTTTGACCTCATCGACCCATTTTTGTGCTAGTTGTCCTTTTCGGTTTCCGTGCTGAACATTTCAAGTAGGGGTCTGAAATGTTAAAGATTTTTTAAACGATTTTATAACCGTTCAAGTCCAGACATCTGAACACTTTGAAAACTTACGAAGTTCTACATAGATCTTCAAGTTCTAAGTTACACAGTTTAAAGGCAGTGACGCCTGGTAGAGAAGACAAATTGATCAAACCACCGCACGGAAAAAAGCTAGTCACCGGGGGGACTCGAACCCATGCAACCATCTCTCCTCTATCCGGGAGCGAGCCTGTTAACCATTACACCACGGTGACACATTGCTATTCCGAGCGATAGTGCTTATTAAAGGCTCAATTGCCTCGTTCTCTTAGTCACGCATGCTCATGAAGCGAAAGCGTCGTGAATGGAGCATAACTCCAGAGTTCACGATTAAGACAGAAGTGAGATGGAAGATGGATGATAAATCTTCAAATTCTAAGTTACACAGTTTAAAGGCAGTGACGCCTGGTAGAGAAGACAAATTGATATTTCCGTGCGGTGGTTTGATCAATTTGTCTTCTCTACCAGGCGTCACTGCCTTTAAACTGTGTAACTTAGAATTTGAAGATTTATCATCCATCTTCCATCTCACTTCTGTCTTAATCGTGAACTCTGGAGTTATGCTCCATTCACGACGCTTTCGTTTCATGAGCATGCGTGACTAAGAGAACGAGGCAATTGAGGCTTTAATAAGCACTATCGCTCGGAATAGCAATGTGTCACCGTGGTGTAATGGTTAACACGCTCGCTCCCGGATAGAGGAGAGATGGTTGCATGGTTCGAGTCCCCCCGGTGACTAGCTTTTTTCCGTGCGGTGGTTTGATCAATTTGTCTTCTCTACCAGGCGTCACTGCCTTTAAACTGTGTAACTTAGAATTTGAAGATTTATCATCCATCTTCCATCTCACTTCTGTCTTAATCGTGAACTCTGGAGTTATGCTCCATTCACGACGCTTTCGCTTCATGAGCATGCGTGACTAAGAGAACGAGGCAATTGAGCCTTTAATAAGCACTATCGCTCGGAATAGCAATGTGTCACCGTGGTGTAATGGTTAACACGCTCGCTCCCGGATAGAGGAGAGATGGTTGCATGGGTTCGAGTCGGGGTGACACCGGGGGGGTGACTAGCTTTTTTCCGTGCGGTGGTTTGATCAATTTGTTCTACATAGACTAAAGCACGTATAATTTCTATGTTTCAAGCTGAGCTTAGAGTCCACATAAATACATGAGTCTCTGACTAACCTTTTCTGCGAGCTATCAATGAAGTAATCGTTTTGAGATTTCCCAAGGCGGAGACAGCTTATTTTCTCGGTTGCTAAGGGACGATTGAATTGACGCGGCCATTCTGTGATATTACTTATACATAATTGAAGAGAGTCACAGTCTTCGCTATAAACTTTTAGGACATCGGTAACTCTCGCCTTCGATGGTGCTACAGCCCACGACTTCACACCATCGCAAGGGACCGGTTCATCCTCATGGGTATCGAGCGCGTCCTCAGGTGGCGAATATAGGGATGCCTCTTTGCACAAGTGCATTGGAGATAGCGGCCTTGCATGGCGCAGAGCAAAATTGGATAGTATAGTTCGTCAGAGGAAGGCGATGCCGGACTGGCCTGGGCATGGCACCGGATAAGCCGATACTCCCCTATACTTTGTAATGGCGAGTCGAGGCGCCAGTAAAATAACCTCTTGCCCTTCTCCGGTTAACGAATGGGTCTCGCGAAGAAGATCGCCGACTGCAGTGCGAGTGTAGACGGAGAAAATTTCTCCGGACTCAAAAGGATCTTCACCAACCTATCCCAAAGGACTCCCCTCGACAGGAACTATGGGCAAACAACAACAACGACATACGGTCTCGTGAGCCTAAGCCGTACGGTATCGTTAGTGTAAACTGTTTTTCTAAGCCTAAGCGTTTTTTTTATGTAAAAATATTTTTTTTAAGTAAAATTTTTTTTAAATGTGAATAAGTCAGACGTATGACCCATGGAACCTCTGGTTAGGGGGGTGTGTCCCTAAAGTGAAACAGTTCCATATTTTCAGTAAAACTTGCTTAGATTTGTAGAGAACATGATTAACAAAGAGCGGTTAGATATAAGAGATCTCAGGCAAGATATAAGCAGACATGGCTTAATTTATTTCAAGTATCATTTGAACTCAAATTTTTCAGAATTTCAAGACAAATGAGGCATCTTCGGCTCTGCGTTTGAACCTTACACATAATGCCGGAGATCAAAAAATATCAGAACTTCAGAACAGGATGTTTCACTGACCCACACTGTGGGTAGAAAAAAAATCTATGCGCTTTCCAAAAACCCCGATAAAAAATATAAATCTATGCGCTTGGAAAAACTTTTCCTGGGATTTTTGTAGGGAAATTCCAAATCATTAAAAAAAAATTGAATGTTAAACTCTGAAATTTTGAAAATCTGTGCACTCTAGAAAAAAATTTAGCGTTTGCTAAGAAACACCCTGCTTCAGAATCAGAACGAGCTAGGAAAACGAAGCGACCGAGCAGTTAAAAAAAATGATTGCTGATAATATTTATAACATTTCTCAGCATAATGCTGCAGAACAGATGCGGGTGTGCATGACATCCGCAATGCGGTTGTTCTGCGCATCTTCCCTGACTGCGATGCTGAGCTGCCTATGCGGAATTGTCTGAAGAAGTGGAACGATTTATCTCACAGAGCTGTGCCCCCTAAGAGAGTTTATAGAGCTAAAACGCATAAAAGCTATTCGAGCGGTGAAAATCTTCCATAGCAGAATAGCACAGATGGGCGGAGACTCCCCTTGTGACTCCCTCCCTTTAGAGGTCGGTTATCTTATCCATGGCGTTGCTAGACCAGTTTCCGCTGGCGCATCCCAAATGAGAAAGTGCATCGTTTTTTTTCTAAATGGAAATTTTTTTTTACACAAAGGAAAAGAACGTCTTTTTCCTCACTCGTCTTCTTATTTCACTCCTTTTTTCTCGTACTTAGAGGCGACAAATCAAGTGCTCTGTCGTAAAAAAGAATAATCGATGACTTCTCTTGCCGATTTTTCCTATCACAACGGTTTCTCTTTTCATAACTTCGGAAAACCTTTTTTTTTTCTGCTTCTTCTTATCTCCCTGCCCCAGACAGAGAGAGGAAGTTCTCCAAATATCTATAAATATTGCATGAACCAATGGCTGCAACATAGGGAGGCAGAACCAATGGCTGCAGACATAGGGAGGTAGAACCAATGGCTGCAGACATAGGGAGGTAGAACCAATGGCTGCAGACATAGGGAGAGATGAATTGACTTGTGTGTGTGAGTTGACCTTTGGGTGCTGTATAAATACATTCAACTTTATCATACACGGAAGGAAGATACAACATAGAGTGATAAACAAGTTAGCCGAGAAACTCGCGTCTCAAATCATATAAACTCGAATTAATCAATTACCTAATCAATGGTACCTAGGATATTCAGTTTCATCAGTCAAACATGAGCATCCCAAAAATTCTTGTTTCCTATTTGAAGAAGCCATAGCACCTTCATATTTCAGAAGAATATGATGCATCTGAGAAGCAGATTAATCGGAAATTCATAACGAACCCCACAAACTCTATGATTCGTTATTGGCGAGTCGATAATCCTGATAGTTACCACCAATAATACCATCGGATGCAATTCTATCACAATATATTATTATTCACTTATCCATGGAAATAAGAAATTTCCTGAATCATCTTAAACGTTCTCTCAACGTTCATCTCCATTCTCCTCTTTTTTCATCCTCCTGAGCGGCTACTATGTAGACTCCCAACTCTTCATTCACAACTCAAAGTCCCTTCGAAGTGACTTATATATCCTTCCACGCGATGTTTTATAAGAATCGGCGTAATAAAAACTTCAAAACGTAACTTCAAACTTTGTACAGTATTACATTGTTAGCGAAGAGACGAGATTTGTCACATCAAGAAGTAAACTTATAAAAACGGTTGTGAAACAAACGTTTCAAAACAAATTTGTAGAAAAGGTCCCGGTATGTCGAATGTTGTGAAAAATAAAGTCATAGGCAGTACAACAGATATGATGATAAGCATTCGAATTTTGAATTGATCGAGTGGATGATTTTCTTGACAATACTTTCAATGTCAGCAGATAAATATGTAACTAGAGACAGAACCTTCGAATTCCTTTTTGAGATCAAATCATGCTCGAAGAAATATATGAGCATGAAATCAATCGATCCTTGTTTCTTCTGGGGCACTGCTTATTTTCGGGTATCGTATTTTCTTTTACAACTTGATGCTCCTTGTAAAATCGTAATCAATCGTCGGAATGACAGCCTGCAATCAGAATAGAATCTTCTCGGAAGAAAGGGCAACCAATTGAGAAAAACTAGAGAAACAGCAGAAAATACATTGGATAGTACAAGAAAATGAAAACTTAATAAAACGAAAAGTCGCTCACTAAACACATTGGAAACTTCAGATATGAAAACCCAGGAAACCTGGACAAATTTGAGGAAAATGAGAAGATATTGCTCCACAGTAAGCTCTTTTCCATTGTCCGCCAGTTGCTCTATAAGTCTCTTCATCGTCTGCAACATCAAGTTTTCGCTCAAAAAAGGGTACACTCTTGGCTCCATAACTGCATCTAATTTGCTTACGAACGTATTGAACGGTTCAATTTTTCTGAATTTAAACCACCAGATCAGCTTACTAAGAAGAAATTCTAAGAAGAAATTCTCGAAACACACTGACAACAGTGGCCATTCGTGACTCTACAGCCTTAAGAGCCTGTCACGGATGGAGCCGGATCATCCAGTCCAGAATCGAGCGCGACCTCAGGTGGCGGATAGAGGGATGCCTCCCTACGAATTATTCGTGCTGGGAGGTAGCGGGAGAAATCCCGCCGCGGACCAAAACTGGGTAGTATAGCTCGTCAAAGGAGGGTGATGCCGGACCGGCCTGGGCATGCCACCGGACAAAACATCAGCCGATACTCCGCTAAACTTTTCAATGGCGAGTCGAGGCGCCAGTCAAATAGCCTCTTGCCTATCTCCGGTCAACGACAGGCGAGACGTCTCTACTCCCACCCAAAACGATGCTAGGCCGGCTTGACCACCCACTCACAAGGCCTATAGCATGAACAGGTTGCTACAACGATGTCCGCCTTCACAAGGTGCAGCATGACAGTCTCAGGACTGCAAAGGACATCAAAACCCTTCTCCGGACGCATCTTGTCCGAAGAACACGAGAACTTCTCTCATTAAAGAGAGTGTTCATAACCAAGTCTTCGATGCGGGATGCTTGCCGGCAACAACAACAACTAAGAAGAAATTAGAGAGGCAGCAAAAGTTTTACGATAATAATCTTCTGATGTGATGGTCCACGTAACTTCTCTACTCAAGTCAGATATTATTCGCGTACCGCAACTGCCAAGAAATCGCTATCGTGCAATTCATAATTATCACTTTACCCTTGTTCCTGCTGCTCTAGTTCTTTAACTTATTCCATCGTATTTTAAATTACACATAAAGTTTTATGATTCAAAAAGGTTAACTAAGTATAAAACGTAATATTACCACAAATCTCTCTTACTCCCCATCTCCCTCAGTCACCCTTCTTTCTCTCTCCCTCATGAACACCTGCTGAATAGACTGGCTCCATTCAACATCACCACCCCTCCAGCTGACTTGCAATTCAAGCGGTTGTGCACTTAGATTTTCTATACTATCCGCCCTCTGTCAGTACCTTTGTGACCCTAATTTCGATGGACGTCGGCCTTCGATTCCATCACCGCCCTGTTTTTGTGCATCCGAAAATTTCACATATTCCCGCTAAGAGCGGCTTTTCTGAGACAGAATCCCGCTAACTTGGAAAATAATTTTTTTAGAACAGAAGATTCCACTCCTTAAAAATTTCAAAGAGCCCCGATGAAGGTCGAAACACAGGGGATATGACAGGTTTTCAGTCCTATCTCTTAGAATCCCACAAAATGCTCTTGATGTGAGAGACGACCCAAGTCTTCTGGTCGGACGAACCTCTGCGTGCTTGCAGGGATGAATCGATGCCATGGGAGGACCACTCAGATGCGGATGTTTTTCCATCGTTATCGTCTTGTTGGCGTGGTCCTAAAACGAAAATTTTGGTTCTAAAACGAAAAGCAGAAATATGTGTGCAACGGAATGTCTTCGCTGACCACAATAGTTTGCTCGCCAACGGAGTCGCCTACACGATGGTGCGAGTGTCGACAGGACGTCCGGGACGTTCTGGATGCAAAGGACTCCAAACTATACTTATCCCATTGTGGTTTTTCTCCCGTCAAGGGACAACCGAACAGCTCTCCCCACCAGCTGTCCAACCTCTCTCGTTTTTTCCTATTAAGGATCAGGGCCTTCCAGCTGCTCTGATCCTCGCCCTC
Organism: Allodiplogaster pararmata; assembly: GCA_964056735.1. NCBI lineage: Eukaryota > Metazoa > Nematoda > Chromadorea > Rhabditida > Diplogasteridae > Allodiplogaster > Allodiplogaster pararmata. Next base: position 25,326,290 of record OZ057405.1, read on the forward strand.
TTCTTGATAGCTGGAATAGAAAGCAACCCGGGTCCTATGCGTTGGCCATGTACCGTATGTCGCAAAAGTGCTTCTAGCAATAGCGTTCGCTGTCAGAAGTGTCAAAAATGGACACATCTCAAATGTTCTGGTCTCTCCTCCTTCAATGCCTGGAACCCATCCTGGAGATGTCATAGCTGTGTCAGACCTCCCCCTAGAAGCTCACAAACTAAGATAGATACCCTCAAAATCATCCATTGGAATGCGAATGGAATCCGGGGCAGAATCGCAGAGCTTGAGGACCTACTCCACGAGGAAAATATCCACATAGCTTTAATCCAGGAGACCAAACTAGATGCCACAGCCGTATCGCCATCGATTAAAGGGTACTCACTAATAAGACAGGATCGAACCAGATCAGGAGGTGGCCTCGCAATGATCATGAGAGAGGACATCCAATATATGCTAGCAGACTCAACTCACGGTGATAAGACAATAGAGACAATGACTATCGAGATCCCCTCAACACTCGGTAATCTGAGAATAACTAATCTCTATATCCCTCCACGCTCCTCATGTCCACCGGGTTATAACACAGACTTTGCCCACTTCCTCAAACATACAAAGACATGCGTTGTGGCTGGTGACGTGAACGCCCACAATGAGCTCTGGAGTACCGGTACCGAAGATGCCAGAGGAACTGCACTCTGTGAAGCTATCGAGCAGAGCAATTACATAGTCTTGAACTCTCCTCAGCAACACACGCGCAAGGAAGCCTCTCCGGACATTACGACAGTCACAAACGACATTGCGACCAACTGTTCCTGGAGAACTCTCGGAAAGCTGAATTCTGACCACCTACCAGTCCTACTCGAGTTAGAACTGAGAATCCCAACGATTGGGAAACGAAGATGCTACATGAACTTCAGAAAAGCAAAGTGGCACGAATACGAAATAGAAGTGAACAAGAGACTCAGCGAATTTCCGTACGAAGGAAGCCCTCACAACATGCACACCTTCCTGGTTGAAACTCTCAGAGAGGCGGCAAGAAAACATATACCACAAGGAAGATGCCCAGACTTCATACCCCGCCTGAGCGAAGAAGCGGGTATGCGGATGATCTGACAATACTGGCCTCTCACCCTGACTGGAGAGTTGGAGCTGACAGACTGAACACCTACCTCCCAGCCCTCACCAGCCATCTTGGAGAACTAAAGATGGACATATCGGCAACTAAATCCAGTGTAACGCTCTTCACCACCAACACGAAGGAATGTCGTGAAGTACCAGAAGTTGTGGTCAACGGTGAGCCACTTCCTCCAAGTTGAACCCCCAAAATCCTTGGTGTCACCTTGGACCAGATGGGAACCTACCGTCAACACGCTGAAGGATTAAAGACAAGGGCGACAAAAAGATTGAATGTCCTCCGAGCAATCGCAGGAAGAAAATGGGGACAGAAGACCGAAACAATGCTGAACACCTATAAAGCAACCACAAGAGCAGTCTTGTCCTACGCAGCACCTATCTACTCGCCCCAACTTGCCGAATCACATTGGACTTCCTTGCAAGCAGCACAAAACAAAGCCATTCGAATCGCAACTGGAAACCTTGCAATCGCGGACACTCAGCACCTGGCATACGAGAGCAAACTTCTTCCAGTTAAAGAACACAACCTCATGCTCAGCAAACAATTCACCGCCAAGGCCAGGCCTCAGCCCAACCATCCATCTCACCGCATCTGCACTGAAGCAAAACCTCCCAGGGCAGTCAGAAAGCACGTCAAAGATATAGACATAGCATTAGGTGATTCGGACTATAAAGTGGCCCTCAGAAAAATACACACGGAGACCGTCAGAGATTTTCTTAGAAATAGTCGACCCAACCCAGTTCTGGGAACTAAACCTCCTAGAATACATAAGTCCACGTCCCAACTATCCAGAGAAAATCAGATAACTCTGTCCCAATTGCGTTGAGGCCACTCTAGTTTCCTAAACAGTTACCTCCATCGTATAGGGGTCAATGAATCTCCCCTCTGCCCACTGTGTAGGATAGAGCCGCATACTTCGAGACATATTTTTTCGTGTCACTTCACTTAGCCCTATCGAACTTTGGAATAGGCCGCACTCGGTTGCTGATTTCATGTTCAATTAAATCTCTCCCAAAAAAAAGTGAAAGAGAGAAGAGAAAAAAAGGAGAGTATTAAAAAAAATAATAAAAAAATAAATAAAAATAAAAAAAGAGAGGAGAGAGAGAGTGTGGGCTTATAACGCTGGAGGGTCGAGAGCTTCAACGACTTCCTCCAGTGTCTCGCGAAGGAAGATCTACCCGTTGGGCAAGACAACAACAACAACCACAATAGTTTCAATAAACTAACATTGTGATGTAGCGATACGGTAAGTACCTCAAAAACTTCTAGCTTCACTTGACACAAGGAGGGAAATTCAAAAGAAAAAAGGCTTTTGAGCACAAAAACCAAGTAATTATACTTTCGAAGAAAAAAAACCTTGGAAAAAATGAAACGCTGTGCATCGTTCTGAACCACAACTTGTACAGAACTATTTTGCTAGCCTAGTGCAAAACCTAAAAAAGCACTAAAACTCGGTCTTTGCTCACCGCAGAGAAATCCTCGTTCATTTGTATTGCGGTCAGAGGACGTCTATTCTCGTCAAAACCCGTCAACCAAAAGCGCGGAACCTGAAAACAAAAATTCATTGCAAAAAGGACCTCTGAAGGCGTACATTCCATAACCGCAACTAGATAAATTCTCTAACAACTATGTCAGATTCCTCTAGTTACTTTTCACGATGAAAACACCGTTGAAAGAAGAGTTAAGGTATTCTTGCACATGTTATTTATTATTCGAGACTCTTCAAAGTATTTCTATCAAGGCATCTAGCAAGACTAACAAGGAACCGATTTCTGGCCCCAGAAAAACTCTTTTTTGGGTTAGAAACGAACCCAATTTTTTCTTCAGTTTGCTAGAACTTTTCCTTTTATTCCTCAAAGCACGGATTTTTTCGTTGTTGCAATTGGAGAGCCCTATGAGACTCGGCAGATTAGTTCACCAAAAGTCTAGCGTAACTTTCGGAAATACAATAACAACTGCCCTTCGAGCGGGGTAGTATAGAATAATAAGAATAGAGCTTATGGTAAAGCGCAGAAGTGTTAGTCATTATTCAAGACTTCATCGCTGTACAACGGTTGAGTCCTGGTAAAAGTATTGTCATAAAAAATTGTCAAGCTATGCTCAGCAGACTGATTACCTGATAGTACTTATCGTATGTAATGTGCAGATCGTAGGTGCGAGGTTTCTCGAGCTCCGCTACAGCTAAGTGCGCTTTCTTGACGAGGAATCTGTATCGGATGCATTGAAATTATAGCTGAATCTCCTAAGCATCGCAAACTCATCGTAGTTACCTCTTTCAGAACTCGACTTTAAAAACATTGGCGCTAGTGCAGTTCCACTGGTAAGCATTTACGGCAAAAATAGCGATCTGAACTCAATTTTTTCGAGTTTTTTTGGACATGAAACTTTTTACTAAGCCTAAGCGTTTTTTTAATGTAAAAAATTTTTTTTTGTGAATGTTAATAAGTCTGAAGTATGACTCATGGAACCTCTGGTAGGGGGGGGGCTAAACACAAAAAGTGCCATCTTTCAAAAAGTCTAGATTACAACCACTGGCTTTGTAAGGAGAGTTCCAACCATAGGTTTATTAAGCATTTTGAAAAACGATCGTTCTCTGAGCGATAGAGTCTAGAAAAATGAGCAGCTCTCCCTTCTTCGCTCTTTACCTTGAGCTCGCTTCTCATTCTTCCAGACTCTCGCTCTTTACCTTGAGCTAGCTTCTCATTCTTCCAGACTCTCGCTCTTTACCTTGAGCTCGCTTCTCATTCTTCCAGACTCTCGCTCTTTACCTTGAGCTCGCTTCTCATTCTTCCAGACTCCTTACCTCGTGAAGCAGTCGTTCTTTCTAAGTTATCACCATTTATACTAGACGTTTGCAGGGTTTATTCAGTCATGTCTGGTCGCCTGTCAGCGGGCGTCTGTTTTGACCTTTGGCGGGAGTCTGTCTTTTAACTCATAAGAGGGGACCATTATGTGAAAAAATTTTCATCCTATAAGGGTGAAAATTTAACAAAAAAACTTTTTATCTCATAAAATGAAACTTGAAAATATTTTTTGGAGAAGTGAGGCGTCTGTATACGAAAATTTTCGCTCCCGGTGGGCGTCTGTAGGGCTTTCGAACCAACTAAAAAAAACCCTGGACCTTTGCTGAACTATGGAACCAACCTTCCGGGATCTTCTTCCTCCAAGGCTCCCGAGTCCACCAAATCATCCAGATCGAGTACTTCTTCTTCGTCGCCGCCTTCCACTTCTGAGGCCTCGTCTCCAACTAATTCGAGATCCTTCATACAGTTAGTTCTTCGTTGAACTAATTCATTTATTCAAACAGGAAGTAACCATTGGTTGAACCAGCTAACGTATTTCCTCTTTCTCTCAGGGAGGCGGGAATGAACTCGGGTAAGATTCTCATAATTACACAAATGTTACTGAAAATTAATCACATAGCTTAACAAAGCTGATTGTAATTATCACAAAAAGTTGGAACAACGACCGCTTTTCGAGTCGACGAAAGTAAAGGGTGGCCTTCTCATTATTCCAGATTGCTCCAAAAAACCGTATTTTTACGAAATTCTCAACAATTTTAGTGACCTATGCTTACCTGTGAGATATGCACAAAGCCCAATTGAAAATGCAAAAAGCACCAATGCACAAAGAAGTTATGAGCGAACGGTTTCAAGACCCCAAAAAAAGAAGGCCTCAATATTTCAAGGATTTAAAAGTTCAAGGGCTCGGATGTTTTCACCTCAGCGGGGTGATTTGTTGCGAAGTGATGGGTGTCTACCCATTCGTTGTCTTCTTCTCCATCGTAACCCGTTTCGTTCACATCCGTCAAAATTTTCTCCTCAATTTTCCATCTGTTGGAGAAAAAAATCCATTTACGCTAAATAATTTTCGCTTAAAAGGAGGCGTTTTTGTTCGATTGAAACGAAGTCGCTAGGTCAGTTTGTTTCTCAAACAATCCGAAAATTAAATGTTTACATCAAAAATGCTGATCGAAACAGAACGGCTCAATTCGGAAAGAAACTTTGCTAAGGCGTTTCTTAAACCCGCACTGCGGGTTAAATTTGTGAGCTGCGAGTCAAATTCATTCACTGAGGCTGTGCAATAAAAAAAACGAGTTCTCTGATTGTATGTGTTCCTTCTTTTCATTACACGCTCTCGTTCTCTCTCCCAAATCGGCCATTTCCTCATAACTATTTGTTGTTTTTTGTGTTCTACTCGCTTTTCTAGGGAGTGGTATAAAACCTGGTCTCGATCTACTCGCTTTTCTAGGGAGTGGTATAAAACCTGGTCTCGATCTACTCGCTTTTCTAGGGAGTGGTATAAAACCTGGTCTCGATCTACTCGCTTTTCTAGGGAGTGGTATAAAACCTGGTCTCGATCTACTCGCTTTTCTAGGGAGTGGTATAAAACCTGGTCTCGATCTACTCGCTTTTCTAGGGAGTGGTATAAAACCTGGTCTCGATCTACTCGCTTTTCTAGGGAGTGGTATAAAACCTGGTCTCGATCTACTCGCTTTTCTAGGGAGTGGTATAAAACCTGGTCTCGATCTACTCGCTTTTCTAGGGAGTGGTATAAAACCTGGTCTCGATCTACTCGCTTTTCTAGGGAGTGGTATAAAACCTGGTCTCGATCTACTCACTTTTCTAGGGAGTGGTATAAAACCTGGTCTCGATCTACTCGCTTTTCTAGGGAGTGGTATAAAACCTGGTCTCGATCTACTCGCTTTTCTAGGGAAAGGTATAAAACCTGGTCTCGATCTACTCGCTTTTCTAGGGAGTGGTATAAAACCTGGTCTCGATCTACTCGCTTTTCTAGGGAGTGGTATAAAACCTCGACATTGTGGTATCGAACCTTCAAATTTTCAGTTACACAGTTTGGAGGCAATGGAGCCTGGTTGAAACGACAATTGATTATGGCATCGCACAGAAAAAGCTAGTCCACCGGGCGGGATCGCACTCAAACCATCTCGACTAAAACCGGGAGAGCACGTTACCATTACACCACGGTGACTCATTGCTATTCCGTCTCGAAACACACTGGCAACAGTGGCCATTCGTGACTCTATGGAGGATCACGGATGGAGCCGGATCATCCAGTCCAGAATCGAGCGCGACCTCAGGTGGCGGATAGAGGGATGCCTCCCTACGAATTATTCGTGCTGGGAGGTAGCGGGAGAAATCCCGCCGCGGACCAAAACTGGGTAGTATAGCTCGTCAAAGGAGGGTGATGCCGGACCGGCCTGGGCATGCCACCGGACAAAACATCAGCCGATACTCCGCTATACTTTTCAATGGTGAGTCGAGGCGCCAGTCAAATAGCCTCTTGCCTATCTCCGGTCAACGACAGGCGAGACGTCTCTACTCCCACCCAAAACGATGCTAGGCCGGCTTGACCACCCACTCACAAGGCCTATAGCATGAACAGGTTGCTACAACGATGTCCGCCTTCACAAGGTGCAGCATGACAGTCTCAGGACTGCAAAGGACATCAAAACCCTTCTCCGGACGCATCTTGTCCGAAGAACACGAGAACTTCTCTCATTAAAGAGAGTGTTCATAACCAAGTCTTCGATGCGGGATGCTTGCCGGCGACAACAACAACATTGCTATTCCGTGCGATAGTGCTATATGAAAGGCTCAATTGCCTTGTTTTTAGTTACGCATTACTAGCTATTTTGGAGAGTCACTCATAATGGATTTGCGAGTCGATTCAACACGCAACGCGTTCTATAAAAAAACAATTTTTTTGTGCCTTGAATCAGCTACAACTTCACAGAAAACCGTATGAGCAGGGGCTAGAAATCAAGTCCTACCATCTGTTTGCGGGCCTCTGTTGCGAACTTCGCGGATCTCTGCTATTATCTAGAGAGCAGAATTTCACGTAAAACACTATTTTCTCTCAATAAAACGACGTGTTATTGCTACCCGCGGGTCTATGTTGACGCTAATATGAGCTTTTGGCTGGCTTATGTGCTTTTTTGGAAGCAATATGAAATCTATGCGTATGATGCTCTTCCAAAAGAACGATTCTATGACTACTATGTTACGCCTATGTACCAGTGAGAGAATGAAGCACATGAAAGCTAATCAACACATTAATTGAATGCGAGAAGCCAAGTGTACTTGGGAAGGATCGTATTCCATTTGTGAGCATCGCTTCGAGCAGGGAACGTTTCGGGTGACCAGAAACTGTTTTTCCACTGGGAGATACGGCCGCACACTGGAAATGCGTTTATACACTCATATACTGAATATATCACCATCCATTAATTATTTCTCTTTTCGTTCCTTCTAAAATTACGGTAATCTTACGGTAATTCTCAGTTCTTGCTAATTTTCTTATCGTATACATTAACAGTGCGAAATTCTTCAAGAGTGAACCACCTGCTAGCCTAACCTTGGTATATTCCTTATGAAAGAAGTTCTCATAAAATGAACGGCCTATTTAATGATTAGTATAGCTCGTCAAAGAAGGGCGATGCGGGACTGGCCTGAGCATGCCACCGGACAATACATCTGCCGATACTCTACTATATTTTTCAATGGCGAGTCGCCAATCAAATAGCCTCTTGCCTATCTCCGGTCAACGACAGGCGAGACGTCTCTGAGAGATCCAGAGATCGTGGTCTCATGCCTCGGTCTCTGATCTAGCAATTTCTACTAAAACTACTCGTTGCAACTGCGGGCCACAACAACAACAACAACAACAACAACCTACTCACCTTAGCCTTGAGTTTTGTATTATTTACCGATGTAGCCTACTTTTACCCATATTTATATAGCATATTCTGTGAAACCTTGACCAACCCGTCGGAATGTGCCCGAGACCAGGACCAAGTCTGGCAGTGATGCACGAGATAGTCGCCAGCTAATAAGAACTCTTCTGGCGTGAGAACACCCGTCTCCTGTTAATTTTTTTTTTGAAATGTTAAAACCCCTTTCCTGTCGTAAAATTTTTTTTATTAAAGATTCGCAGTCGTTAGTGAGGAACCTTACAATCTTTGTTACAGTTTTAACAATTAAAAAAAAGCTTTCAGATACAAAAAAAATCATCTAATGGGGATGCGATTATTGGCACTACTAAAATTTTATTGGTTAGCATTCGCGGCGAAACTACGTTTCTGAAGAGTTGTTGAATGGTGATTTTCTACTTTCTAGTGGAGGGCTTCTGTTTCCAACTTCTGCGGGTCTCATGTGAAACCTCATGTGAAACCAGGCGTTAAATGAGAGCGGTCTAGGGCATGTTTGTACGCGTCAAAGAAATGAGAGAAGGCAAAAAACATTGAGAAGAGAAGTAGGAAAAGTGAAATAGAACGGAAGGAGAAGAGAATGTAGATCTTTTCCGACGCGAACATGTATGCGCCCACATATCTGGTCCGGTAACTATTTAACCCCTGCGTGAGACCTCATTGTCTCTAAAAATTTATATTAAGGCCTATTATAATAAAACAAAAACCTTGCTTGTTAGCGTAACTTTAGCATAAGCGGAAAAAAAAAGTTAATATTACCTGAAAACAGCTTAGAACAGGGCATTTTTTAAATTTTTTTTCATTACTAAACAGGGTGTTTCTCTGACCCGCATCGCGGGTAAAAAAATCTATGCGCTCTTCAAAAACCCCAAAAAGCTTGAAGTCTATGCGCTTGGAAAATTTTTTTCTCGGTTTTCATTGAAAGTTGAACTCTAAATTTTTAAAAATCTATGCGCTCGAAAACAGTTGTGAGGGTGCTGAGAAACAGCCTGTCACTAAACCACGCCCCTAACGCCTCTTAATTACTAATCCACGCAACTGCGCGGGAAAATTCTTAACTTCGCCCCATGCGCTTTATTTAGTTTTTCATGTTTTTTTCTGCTTAGGCTTAGACAAAAGTTTACGCTTACAAGGCCGCACGGCTTTGGCTAACAAGACCGTATCAAAAAAAATATCCATAAGAGCGCGTCAAACACTCTTTTTCTCTTTCTCGCGCAGTGGCGTGGATTAGTAATGAACGGGCGTGAAGGGCGTGGTTTAGTAATGGCCTAAAACAGACAATTTACTTTACTATACCAGATGAAACTACAATATTGGGGCTCATTGTTCCATACGGCTTCGCTCCTAGGCCGTGCGGCCTCGTTAGCATGAATTTTATCTTAGCGTTAGAGAAAGTCAATGAAGAGTTTGTGCTGAGTTAAACGCATGTTGTTATGTTGGAGAAAAAGACGGATCGGACGTTTCGCTTCATCAGAGCATCATCAGCGAATGTTTATGAAAAGTAAGAAAGTCTATGAAAAGTAACCTGACCCCCCAAAAAAAAGTGCGACCCCCCATCTTGCGTAGTAAAAACGAGAGCAACTAATTTACCTTGAATTTGCTCGATTTCAAAACTGGTGTGAACATTTCTCCCACGCTGAGAGCCGTAGTTTTGAGGTTGTTCACCAAGGCCTCCATTACTGGAAAAAAAACTTGATTGAACAGTTGGACGCGGCTCAGACTAATTAACAGAGAGTCACAACAAAAGAAGTTTTTTAAGATTAGCGAGAACAGGTGAGTATACCACCTTCATAGCACGAAAGTCTAAGCGTCCCACTGTAACCAACAATTCACTTTCGAAAATTAAAAGTCCTAGCGTTCTACTGTAACCAATATTAGAACAAGTATCAGTATATAGCAATTAAGCTGCAACTCTGACCACAGAAAGAGACACGTGATCTGAGTAAATAAAATTCATTCATACGAAGGTTGGAGGCGACTCGAAACGATATTCGTACAAGAAAATTCAGGCCATTACTAAAGCACGCCGCACACGCTTGCATGCCTGCACGCCAAATCATTACTAATGCACGCCAACGCGTTCGAAATAGTGAAAGTGTTTGACGCACTATTGTGTTTCACACTATAATTAATTTTCTCCAAAAATATGAATTTTGGCCATTACAAAAGCACGCCGTGCAGGCTATTACAAAAGCACACTGTGCGCACTGTACACTGTACAAAGGCACGCTGCACACTGTATAATTACAAATGCACGCTGAGGCGCGGGAAAATTCTTAACTCAAACACTCTTTCTATCTTTCCCGCGCCTCAGCGTGCATTTGTAATTATACAGTGTGCAGCGTACAGTGTACAGTGCACACGGTGTGCTTTTGTAATGGCCGCCGTGCACACTGTGTTCATTACAAAAGCACGCCGCACACTGTATAATTACTAATGCACGCCGAGGCGCGGGAAAGAGAGAAAGAGTGTTTGACGCACTATATTGTTTCACACTATAATTTAGTTATGAAAAGTGATAATTTTTACTAAAAGAATACTTTTGGGCCATTACAAAAGAAATATATTAGGGCGACGTTTTAAATAAAGCGCATGAGCGGAGTTAAGAATTTTCCCGCGCATCGGCGTGCATTGGTAATTATACAGTGTGCAGCGTGCGTGCACAGCGAACACAGTGTGAACAGTGTGCACGGCGTGCTTTTGTAATGGCCTGAATTTCCTCCAATAATATCATGCCCTATCAAGCAGCATACGTGCGAAAGTTTAATAAACCCTTGACGAAGGGCGATGTTTTAAATAAAGCACATGGGGCGGAGTTAATAATTTTCCCGCGCGTTGGCGTGCATTAGTAATGATTCGGCGTGCAGGCGTGCACGACGGCGTGCAAGCGTGCACGGCGTGCTTTAGTAACGGCCAAAATTCAGCATCAAGCCTCAACCGGTATGCAAAAAGGAGGGATACAGAAATGTAATGGAGCGTTAGAATTCAACTTTTCACTTTGCAAAGTAATCTCTGCAAAGTGAAAAAAATTTCAACTTCTCCAACTACTTGTTCTGTTTCTTTCTTTCTTTTCAAATTATCTTTATAAATTTTGGGGAAAGGAAAGGGGGGAGGGGGTTTACCTAAGCAGGGAAGGGAGGGGGACCTAAAGGGGGAAGGGGGGGAGGAAGAGGGCCCTACCTAAGCAAAGGAAGGGGGTAGGGGCCGAAAAAGTCATAGGTTGACGTTGCCCGAAAAAAGGTTGACGTCGCACGAAATCAAAATGTCAAAACAGGTGAACAAGTTTGTCAAAATAGGAAGACGTGTTTGTCAAAAAAGGTAGACGTTTCACTAAAATAGGTAGACGTGTTTGACTAAAATAGGTAGACGTTGCACGAAATTAGGCAGACGTATTTTTTTATTTAGGTAGATGTTTCACTAAAATAGGTAGACGTTTATTATTTCCCCAAACGGCAATTACCGAAAGGCGTGTGAGCGTGTTTGAAGAATGCACTACTCGCACCAAACAAAAACTCAAACTGTTCATGACTACACTTTTTGCTCACAACTATTTATAAATTCCTCCTTCCTCCATTGTGTGACGGGGTGTGTATTTATTGCATAGGTTCAATTGGGTCAGATGAGAATGGCTTTTTTTGATACGGTCTCGTAAGTCTAAGCCGTACGGCTCGTCAGTGTAATTTGTTTTCCTAAGCTTAAGCTTTTTTTTTATTTAAAAAAATATTTTTGATGTTAAAATATTTTTTTAATGTAAAAATAAGTTTTTGTAAATCTAATTAAGTCTGACGTATGACCCATGGAACTTCTGGTGGGGGACCTAAACGCGAAAAGTGCCTATAATCATTCTAAATTGAATTGAAGCGAATCATTCAAAAGCTGTTTGAAAGAATCTTGGCATGAAAAAAACTTGAAAATGAAAATTATGGAGCCTTAGAATTCAACTGTTCACTTTGCAAAGTAATCTGTGCAAAGTGATCCCGTTGAACGCTCCATTACTTTAAAACCACGACGTAAACAACGAGCGGTGCGAGAGAGTGGTAAAATATAGCATAAAGTTGAAGAAGTAGAAATTTTTTTCACTTTGCAGAGATTACTTTGCAAAGTGAAAAGTGGAATTCTAACGCTCCATTAGTCTAGTAGTTTGAGCAGAAAGTGTAGTCATGAACACTTTTAGTTTGTGTTTGGTGCGAGTAGTGCATTCTTCAAACACGCTCACACGCCTTTCGGTAATTGCCTCCCCAAACACGTTCACCTCCTCAAGCAATTTACAGTGTAGCATTAGTGTGCTTCGAGTGTGACCTGCTTTCTTCTAATCAAGAATTGTCTCTGAAACGAGCTTCTCGTGGACCTTAGAGGCTTCTCTGCCTAATGATGCTGGCTCGCGTAATAACTCGATCATTGAGTACGAGTTCTCCTTCCACATCTGTGTACGACCCGAAGGTTTTCCGGGAACCAGTTCCAGTAAAGCAAGTTGGTCTTTAGTAAAACGTGAAATTCAGTTCCGGGACCACTATTGTACAAGTATCGCGGCTGTTACTGTTTTTTTTTTCCTGTATGAGTTCAACTAAATGTATGCTTTCAAGCAGACCCAATAAATTTGATCAGCTCAGCTGCTCAATAGCGTTTTTGAGCCTGTGTTCAGTTTGACCAACAGTCAATACTTTTTAACAACATTTTTGGGCACTTTTTCACTTTAGGCCCCCCCCCCCTGACAGAGGTTCCCTGAGTCATACTTCTGACTCACTTACATTTTCAAAAAGGTGTTTTACTTTTAAAAAGTTGTTTTAATTGAAAAACTATTTTTACATTAAAAACGCTTAGGCATAGGAAAAAGTTTACGCTAACGAGGCCGTACGGCTTAGGCGAACGAGACCGTATCAAGAAAATGACCCAATAACTTACACAATTGAACCTCTGAGAGGGGGGCCTTACAGTAAAAAAGTTCCCATTTTTGAAATATCACAGCCATATCAAGTAAATTTCACAAGCTAAATTGAAATCACTAGAATAAGCCTTAATATACCTCACATAAAAAGTGATACCAGAGTTGTTTTTAAAAATATAAATTGAATGAATTACGTTTCTAACAGTGAGCGACCGCATGCACCAGCGCATTACAGTACTCCAAACAGTCATTCCTGCTGCCCGTGATTAATAGGTAAAGCTTCCGAAAATCAGCACAAGTTTCCAACAAAAAAGGCCTTCAATGAGAAAGTCAAATAAGTTTTCAAAAGATGATTTAGAACTAAAATAGAGATTAAATTGCAGCTGAATGAAGCACTCAGCCCAGATGATGAAAGAAACTTCATGTTTATCAAAGCGATGAAATCGGACGAAACTCCAACTTTCTACCGTAATCACGTAGTGGACAAGCTGATACGAGTATGCATGAAAGACGGAAAGAAAGAGCTGTCACGGTACCTTCTTTTCTCACTCTCAGGTAGTCTTCCACAATGGCGCTTTGTTACCTCGGGGGCGCACTGTACTCGGGGGCGCACTTTACTTGGGGGCAGGTCACTTTTCACTATTTTTTTAAAGCTTAAACCATTTGTCAAAAAATAATGAAAGCTTCCCCAAGTGAAGTGCGCCCCCAGATGTTAAATGGAGCCGCCCAATTTGCATTTACATGTATCCGCCGCCCAAAGTTTGAAGGAAAAAAAGGAAGAGAGGATGAAGGAAAAGAGTAAGAAAAGAGAGCGAGTTTTTTGTCAATAGTGTGTGTACATGTATCCGCCGGCGGGACCGATCCGGTCACTATTTAACCCCTGTGCGCCCCCCCCCCCCTAAGTAACATTGTGCCTCGGATATCGGATATTATAGAACCATGTATATATCATAGGTAAGCTGCCAACTGGAGAACAATTCATCTAGGGCGAACGACCTACCGACCTCATTTTGTTTTGACCTCCAAGAGAATTTTTTAGAGTTTTCAGGTAAAATCGAAATAAAACATTTTAAAATTTTAGAATTTAAAGTTTGATCGGCCATAATTCAGCCCGCACAGATTTTGTCAAGTCAGAACTTCATAGCTACGGCGGCGATGGACTTATTGTAAAATCAAGACATAGTTTACCTATGGTATATATTAAATTTTTGGAATAATTGAAATTTGGAATGACACAAAAAGTTCAAATCTCATTGCTCTCAATTTGAGGGGCATGAAGTGTCCAAAACCAGTTATGACGATGCGTTCGCACTAAAACGACGCAAGATTTGGTTGAGGTTGTTAACCGTAGAACTGGTTTTCTTCCAGGAAGAATGTTTTACACGCTCTAGAAGTGGTAAAGAGGAGGCAGTATGCACTGTGGAAAAAAGCCGACGAAGAACAGAAAGTTAGTTATTTTGGTTCTTATCAAATCCCTATTGAAAGTAAGGCATACACTTTTATCGGCTGGGTAAATTATTTTTAATTTTTTTTTCGGGGTAAGTTATTTGAACTATTTGAACCATTCATTTCGACGTAAATTTGTTCTTTTATATCTTATGTATGATTTAAATAAACGTAATCTTAGGCGAAAATTGAACTGAACGTCTTCAAACTATCTGAGGCATCAGTCTGGAACTGCAAACCTTTGATGAAGTTGCAAGGAGTAACCAGAGGTTTGCTTCTATAAAGTAATTAACTAACAGGGTTTTTTAGTGTGCTAAAGAAAGGTACAGACGCCCGCCAAAGGTGGAAAAAAATATTATCATAAGGGTCCGCCCTTATAAAAAACAGTGGCCGTGAAATTTGTTTATTTGTTTCATATAAGGGTCCTTCCTTATGACTTGGAAACAGGTGTTAAATAGTGACCGGTTCGGTTCCGTTGGCGGATACATGTACAAACACTATTGACAAAAAACTCCCTCTTTTTTTAGCCTTTTCCTTCATCCCCTCTTCTTTTTTCCTCCAAACTTTGAGTGGCGGATACATGTAAATCCAAATTGGGCGGCTCCATTTAACCCCTGTTTGGAAAAAGAGAGGTCCGCCGGCAGAAAGTCTGATATGACTATTTAACCCCTGTTAACTAAGTTGACTAAGGGGAAAGTGTACATTATAATATCAGTGAAATATGAACTGTACAGATGTTAGAAGTTCATGAAATTTCGGGGGGGGGCTTGTTCTCTCAAAAGCTAACAGGACATCAGGGTGTTTCTTCCACCCGCACTGCGGTTGAAAAAAATCTATGCGCCTATCAAAAAGTTCAAATCTATGCACTTGAAAGAAGAAATTTTCGATTTTTACCTAGTAAACTTCCAAATCTTTGAAAAAAAACAATTCCAAACTCTTTTAATTTCTGGGAATCTATGCGCTCGAGAAAATTTATGCGGGTGGTAAGAAACACCTTGCAGGACATATACATACCTCAAGAAAGGTTACTCGCAATTGTTGTGAATTCAGAAAAAAAACTATTGTAATTCGAGCGAGGGAGTCTTGATTGATGGGAGGTAGAGGTCAAAGTCAGAAGAGAGAGAGAGAGAGCTTTTAAACCGCCTATGATCCATAAGTCAACGGGGCTACTAATCCGAGAACAACAGGTCGTCACCCTATCGCAACGGCCTTTATTAAACTTCACCCTGTACGTTTACGATGTTTTGTCAAACTTTTCTTACCGTAATCAGCTCACCGAAATCCTGTTTACTAGTTTCTACGATCTTATGATTACGGTGAGAGAAGTTTGACAAAAGAGCGTAGAAACTTGTTAAAAGAAATTCGCTGAGCTGATTACGGTAAGAAAAGTTTGAAAAAAGGGTGGAGTTTGTTAAAGGCCTATGGCAAATTAGGAGTGGTTACTCGAGAAATTTAAACAGCTACCATCATAGGATATGTGTAACTAATTCTCCTCTCTGTCATTTATGTGTAGAGAAAGATCACACTAGTTCACATTTGTTTAACTGCCGTTGTAACCCCACTAGACTTAAGCCACTAGGTTTGTGGTATAGACTTGTTGATGTTGCGGATTTCATTGCCAACTGAATGGAAGGAAGTTTGGAAAAAAGCCAAAGCCCGAACTGAAAAAGGCAAAAAAAAGAAGCAAAAAAGGGAGAAGCGGGCAAGAACCAACAACAACAAAGAGAGCTTCCCATTGTTCTAGAATCATCTGATTGACGAGTGGTCGTTTTTTTCTTAATTCGCAGCAGCGCAGTTGACCGATGACCCATACTTCCACCACGCTTTCTTACCTTCCAATATCGGTTTTTTAGCCCTCTCTCTCGTTCTTCTTGTCCTCTTTTCTTCTTTCCGCTCTTTCTCTCTCTCTCTCTCTCTCTCTCTCTCTCTCTCTCTCTCTCTCTCTCTCTCTCTCTCTCTCTCTCTCTCTCTCTCTCTCTCTCTCTCTCTCTCTCTTTCTATGTTCACCTCCATACATCACCATAATGTGAAAAAAAAATTCGGGGAAAACCGGGCGACCCCCAACGTCCGGAGAGGGAAAAAACCAAATTTTTCCGTGTGTTTCCCCGAGTCAGTGGATCCTCAGCCAGAGCCGGAGTTTAAAATTTTAAAATATGTTCGTTTAACAACATTAATTCCAAGTTTGACAATGCCTGTGTATGTTTTTACCAGTATAAAAAAATCTGTGGAACCACGCGGGCGATCGGGAAATTTTTTAAAGGTTTCGGTGAGCTATGCCTCCATCTAAATCTACGCCTGACTTTTTTATTTCATCAATTTCGGACTACCTAAGCCTCTCCATTTCCTTGTCCGTCTATCGCCGTTCTATTGTTTAACATTACCCTCTTTTGCTTTCAAATGCCTCAGATTTTTTGTTGTTGGCTAAGGTGGATTTTCTATAATAATCTCTCCCATAGTCAGAAGTGAAATTAGAATATAATTCCAGGTGGGACCACTTATCAAGTACCGTTTCCAATTGAAGACGAAGAAGCCGAGTTCAGAGCGATGAAGACCATGCGAGATATTTGCAGGCAGAAAGCCAAGGTCAACTAGCAGGATAGCTTCTATCCACTGAACCAGCGGACTCTTTCTCAGCACGAAAAAAACTCTTATATTTCTGGTAAAAAGAAGTCCTCCAGGAAGTCTGCATGCTAATTTGTTGCCCCGTTTGAATAGGTGCGATAGCTTTGCCGCATCTTAGAAAAAAACAGAAAAAACTTGAGAGAGAGAGAGAGAGAGAGAGAAATAGAGAAAGAGAGAGGGAATAAGTGATTGCATAATAGAGCAAAACAGGACTCACGCGAATCCTTCCAACCTCTGAACAAGCCACAAAAATAACTTGAAAAGGAATGAAACATATAACGATAGTGAGGTACACGGGTGTAAGAATCGGAATAGATTTGTGGCCTAGAGTTAAGGTTAATTAATACTTGGACGAGGTCTCGACGACACTTCAGAAGCAATTCAATGAACTCGATTTCAGGGCGGCGAGACAAGTTTTCGAGAAGCCTTGGCTGCGGAGTTGCTACTCGCGTATAAGAATGAAGGGCTTACGATACAAGCGAAGCAGGAGCTCCATAAAACATGCGAGGCCAACAGGGCATACTCTCATTACAGAGGCTGATGAGGAAATATTGAGTGATTCTCTACTGGAAATATCGATTGATTCCCTACTGGAAATATCGATTGATTCTATCCTGATCTGCTTTGAGAGGCTTTTATTAATCTTTATCTCTTTGGTAAACTCTTTGGTAAGTTATAAAGAATAAAATCTCTTCATTATAATTAGCTTAAGGTAGTAGATGGAAATCATTGATATCAATTTAGTCGAATATAGTTGGAATAGTTTAAAATACTCGGTAAAATATAGGTAGAACAATTTTTCAAAACAGTTGAGCATCCAAAACAAATAGTTTGGGTCGATATCAAGTTTGAAGACAATAGGATCATTCTCTTTTTTGTTGAATATTTAGTTAGGAACAACTGTTTTTCGAATAAAAATCTCAACTTTCAGAGAGTAATGTTCATAATCAATAGTATCAGTTTTGTGTTTAAAAAGTGTTGAGTACTGGTAATTTCATCGCTGAATAGTTTTCTCTTCGGTTTTTTGTTTGTGGATAAACAATATTTTCAAACTGAATTGAGTCTGATAGTTCTATTTGGTGGATTCCGAAAAGACTTATATCCTCTTCTTTCTATATATGAAGCATACATAGAAAACGTTTTCACCTGTAATTGTCATTAAATTTTGAAAGGACCGCTCATTAGAGCAGGGGCTTCAATGAATGAAACCGAACGAGAGGTGAAGGGGACAGAAGAATATAAACAATGAGGTCAAGACTGAAAAGTTTCTTGCTTTTCTATTCCAACGCCTCGGTTCGAACTAACAGCAGCATTTTGACGGTAGCAGGTCGTCTTCGATATGAAACACTTCAGTGAATGCATTTTTAATCGGAATATTGATGACTTGATTACAATGTAATGTCTAACTATATCTAAGTATTTTCGATCAAAAAGGTACGAAAGGTTATTTTGAAGTATAGAATCGATGGTATATATGTATGTTCGTTGTTTCTGTACGTCCTCGGATCCACGACTTTCGTTTTTTTTTATCGGTTTGTTAAGTACCTGGGTAACAATAGAGGGCGTGCGTGTCAACTAATGAACTCACACTTCGGTGAAAGACTCAGAAGGCCGCGATTGTGTGATCGGAAATGGATATTTGATGATTGAATGCTGATGAAATCACCGGGTTCCATTAGGAACTCGCGAAAACGGCACCGAGATGGCCGCAAACGCCATATCTCCACTGCAAGACTATGAGCAGCAGTATTCACTACAAACGGCAGAGGTTCGTTTTGCAAGTTTCTAGGCTAAACCATAGGTCAACTGGCAAAATAAATTTCTAGTGCGACCGACCTACCGACACTCTCCCTCACTTGAAATGAATGCATCAAAATTTTCACAGCTAAATGTGGAAGACAAAAACTACACTTTTCTAAGTGAATAGAACCTTTCACCAGACATAACTCAGCCTCTACCGGGTTCGTAAAGTCGAAAGCGAAAATTTTTTACCTATTCCAGCGATCGAACTATCGAAAAATATGGAAGGATGGAATCTTTTCTTCTTTTGTTTAAAGCCAAAGCTCGAATCAAAAAAAGGCGAAAAAAAAGAGAGCGAAAGAGAAGTGAGTGAATGTGACTGTGTGCTTGAGCTATTACCGTGAACCCGTGAACCCCCTTTCAACGCCAAAGGAACCACACGGGCAACAATCATCATCGAAAAATAAAGACATATTTCACCTATGGGCTTAACGTTCCATGGCGAGGGGTTAAATAGTTACCGGACCAGCTATGTTGGGGCATACATGTTCGTGCCGAAAATGATCTACATTCTCTCCTTTTCCGTTCTATTTTACTTCTCCTCTACTTCTCTTTCCACTCTTTTCGCCTCTCCATATCCCTTTCCCAAATCGCTCGCTCGGCATGCCTTAGACCGGTTTCTTTTAACGCCTGTTAACGGCTCTTAATCCCTCATGGGTATACCCAAGACGGCTCTTAATCCCTCATGGGTATACCCAAGACGGCTCTTAATCCCTCATGGGTATACCCAAGACGGCTCTTAATCCCTCATGGGTATACCCAAGACGGCTCTTAATCCCTCATGGGTATACCCAAGACGGCTCTTAATCCCTCATGGGTATACCCAAGACGGCTCTTAATCCCTCATGGGTATACCCAAGACGCAGACATTGGCACGATGCTTTTTTACATTAATTTTTTGATATGGTCTCGTAGGCCTAAGCGTTACGGCTTCCTTTTTGATATGGTCTCGTAGGCCTAAGCGTTACGGCTTCCTTTTTGATATGGTCTCGTAGGCCTAAGCGTTACGGCTTCCTTTTTGATATGGTCTCGTAGGCCTAAGCGTTACGGCTTCCTTTTTGATATGGTCTCGTAGGCCTAAGCGTTACGGCTTCCTTTTTGATATGGTCTCGTAGGCCTAAGCGTTACGGCTTCCTTTTTGATATGGTCTCGTAGGCCTAAGCGTTACGGCTTCCTTAGCGTAAACTTCTACTAAGCCTAAGCGTTTTTCAATGTAAAAATTTTTTTTCAAGAACAGGATTTCCTGATGCTCAAAATGATCACCTATGAAGCAAATTGACGAAACCGTAGCGTTCAAAGCCAATTAGCGCTGCCAATTAAACTGCAGTAGTGCCTTTTCGTCTAGTATTCCTATTTTCGTCTAATATAAGAGTCCTTTTCATCAAACAGGGCATTTTTCAAACCTGCGCAAAAGGCCAAATTCATCCATAAAAGTCGGAAATGAAATAACTCGCTTTGTGAGGCAGTTTTTCCCGAGGCACTCTCTCTTTTTATATCTATAGTTTTTAGGTATTGTTTGTGTTCACCCGCTTTCTTGATGGTGAATAAAAACGGCCTAGTTCTCTGCTAACGGGTAAAAATTTTCTAGGGCGACCGACCAACCGACCCTCTTCCTCACTCGAAACTAATGTATTAGAGTTTTCACAGCTGAAATTGATGAAAAAAACGACATTTCTCTACATAATTAGAACGGTTCATTAGCCCTAACTCAGCCACAACCGGTTTTGTGAAGTTGAAAGTGAAACTTTTAACCTACTCCAGCGATCGACCTATTGAAAAATCGGGACATGTTTTTTTCTGTGGAACTGATAGAATTAGATTTTATAACCTCAAAATGATCACCCCGATCTATCTACTCAGCCTATTTCTTGAATTTTTTCTGTCATGTTCATCTACCCTAACATGAACTTACTCGCTCGGTTGTTTTTAAATCAGCCCTTTGCCTGAGGCAAAGATACGATAACTTTCTTGCCTGAAAGCTTTGAAGCAGGCTGTTTCTTCCCACCCGCAGTAAGTTTTTATATATAAAGATGTTGTTGTTTGCCCATAGGTCCTGTCGAGCGGAGTCCTTTGGGATAGGTTGGTGAGGATCCTTTTGAGTCCGAAGAAATTTTCTCCGTCTACACTCGCACCGCAGTCGGCGATCCTCTTCGCGAAACCCATTCGTTAACCGGAAAAGGGCAAGAGGTTATTTAACTGGCGCCTCGACTCGCCATTACAGAGTATAGGGGAGTAAAGGCGGATGTTTTATCCGGTGGCATGCCCAGGCCAGTCCGGCATCGCCCTCCTTTGACGAATTATACTATCCAATTTCGGTCCGCCACGGGCGAACCCACTATCTTCAATGCACTTGTGCAAAGAGAAATCTCTCTATCCGCCACCTTAGGACGTGCTCGAATCTCTCTATAGGAAGAGAAGATGCTAACGACCACTGCTTTTTTATCACTAGGGTACCACATATATTTAACCCGCAGTGCGTGTTTGAGAAATTCTTCGCTTTGAAGGCCTCTTCCATCTCAAAAATGGTTTTTGAAAATTGCCAGTCTTTGAATGCATAGGGGAAGAGCAGCATTCGGGAAGCCGAGGCATAAGTTCTGTTTCCACTGAATCATCGATTTTGGGGAAAGTTCTAAGCATTCAGCATTTCTTCACTGTCTTTACTCTGCTTGCAGGTAACGGCGAAGATAGGGAAGCTGTCAACGATTGAGGCTTCCCAGAGAGTGAGCCACATCCATGAGGTGCAGAAGCTCCTTCTGGATGTTTCCGAGCTTCTTGAGCAGATGGAGGTCACCGTCAGGGATCTTCCCCAAGGAAGGTCAGTAGGTTTTCTGGCATTTCTGTGGCTCATTCGGGCAAGCATAACTCACTCCAACCTATTTCGATAATTTCAGTCTTGTCCGACTCAAACTGATTTTACAAAAAGCGGTGAGACGTGAAATTTTTTTGTTTAAATTTTACAAACAGCTTTTCCAGTTAAGGAGGAAGGTTTAACGAAGCAGGGAGGAAAGAGGCCTTACCTAAGTAAGGGAGAGGGAGGGAGAGGGGGTCTTAAGGGTGGAGGGGTAGAAGGGCGCCCTATGGAGAGGGGAGCAGTAGTTAAATGAGGCCCGTCTAAGGCATGTTTGTACGCGCCGAGCGAGTGGAAAAGGAAATGGGGAAAGGAAAAAGAGTGGAAAGAGAAGTAGAGAAAAAGTGAAACAGAACGGAAGGAGAAGAGAATGTAGATCATTCTCGGCGCGA
Source organism: Allodiplogaster pararmata (assembly GCA_964056735.1). NCBI lineage: Eukaryota > Metazoa > Nematoda > Chromadorea > Rhabditida > Diplogasteridae > Allodiplogaster > Allodiplogaster pararmata. The sequence continues at coordinate 25,348,139 of OZ057405.1, forward strand.
ACATGTTTGCGCCAACATAGCTGGTCCGGTAACTATTTAATCCCTGGAGGGGAGGGGGCCTAAAGGGTTTAGGGGTGGAAGGGGCCCTATGCAGAGGAGGGAGGGGGTTATTGAATGATGAGTCCACATTCTCTTCAGCGTAAGTGGAATTCATGATTCAAATGCCTCAGAAAATTCACATTTGATGCAAAATAATTCGTTATTCCGCGCGTATATTCATCTTCTCGAATATACCCTGCATGGACGAATGAAAGAAATGAAATCTTCTCGAATATACCCTGCATGGACGAATGAAAGAAATGAAATCTTCTCGAATATACCCTGCATGGACGAATGAAAGAAATGAAATCTTCTCGAATATACCCTGCATGGACGAATGAAAGAAATGAAATCTTCTCGAATATACCCTGCATGGACGAATGAAAGAAATGAAATCTTCTCGAATATACCCTGCATGGACGAATGAAAGAAATGAAATCTTCTCGAATATACCCTGCATGGACGAATGAAAGAAATGAAATCTTCTCGAATATACCCTGCATGGACGAATGAAAGAAATGAAATCTTCTCGAATATACCCTGCATGGACGAATGAAAGAAATGAAATCTTCTCGAATATACCCTGCATGGACGAATGAAAGAAATGAAATCTTCTCGAATATACCCTGCATGGACGAATGAAAGAAATGAAATCTTCTCGAATATACCCTGCATGGACGAATGAAAGAAATGAAATCTTCTCGAATATACCCTGCATGGACGAATGAAAGAAATGAAATCTTCTCGAATATACCCTGCATGGACGAATGAAAGAAATGAAATCTTCTCGAATATACCCTGCATGGACGAATGAAAGAAATGAAATCTTCTCGAATATACCCTGCATGGACGAATGAAAGAAATGAAATCTTCTCGAATATACCCTGCATGGACGAATGAAAGAAATGAAATCTTCTCGAATATACCCTGCATGGACGAATGAAAGAAATGAAATCTTCTCGAATATACCCTGCATGGACGAATGAAAGAAATGAAATCTTCTCGAATATACCCTGCATGGACGAATGAAAGAAATGAAATCTTCTCGAATATACCCTGCATGGACGAATGAAAGAAATGAAATCTTACGCTAATAATTGTTTGTTTTAAATTTTGCAAGATCGTTCTCGTGTTTTTCGCGATCAAATATCGTAAATGTATGAGTAGAGACACTTTCAGACATCGTAAATGTATGAGTAGAGACACTTTCAGACATCGTAAATGTATGAGTAGAGACACTTTCAGACATCGTAAATGTATGAGTAGAGACACTTTCAGACATCGTAAATGTATGAGTAGAGACACTTTCAGACATCGTAAATGTATGAGTAGAGACACTTTCAGACATCAACAACCAAAATTTTCCGAAAATTTAAATTTTTTTCATTTTTTGTTGATGAAAAAACAGAAATTACTGAAATTGGTTAATTTGAATAATGTTATGCTTGCCCGTAAAAAGTAAGAAACGCTGGTTTTCTCTGCAACCCTCACGGCGAGTGATTTGTGTGCGCTAACCAATGAAGATGGTCAAACAGATCATTTCGTCATTTGCATTTTCTATTTCCGTTCGCTCTTCCTACTTTATGTGTGATTTCCTAATAAGGAGTAGTCTTTTTGAGTTAGTTTTACGTTCCGCTGTATTGGCGGGATATTTATATGTATAACAGACTGAAAAATACTTATTATTGGTATCGTTAGGTATTCGCTTATAAGCTGAAAATTAAAAGCATGGGGTGCTTGAAGGAGATCCATCATGTGCTGATACCGCCAAAGAATTACCCAGGTACAAGAATTTTCGATTCAATATGTAAACATAGTGAAAAGATCTGAGTTCCATATCGACTTCACTTGGGTCATTTGAAAAAACATTCCCAGCGAGCAATTTTTCCATCTTCTGACGATGTTCTGTAGAAGGCAAGCGTTTCTTTTTTTTCATTTTCTTGTTAGCTCATCTACAAAAAATTTAACATATGATAATTGTATCATCTACTGGATTCTTCATTCTATGCGTTAAACTCAGCACAAACTACACTTCTTGAGTTTGAAGTTATTGTAGTTATGATACAAAGTATTTTGCAGCGGAGAGCGTTCCAAGTACGAGCTGAGAGTCCGCAGCTACCGCAGCGACAAGAAGATGCTGGATGGTGAGCTGGAGAAGGCCGTACAACGGCTCAGGGAACACGCCGACAGGTGAAGAATCATGGGAAAAGGAGGGAGGTGCATTGGTCCCTGCATAAGTCACCCCACTGAAAATATTTTCTATTTTGTTGTCAAAGGTGAAATGTAACCGTCATAACAAGCGTAAGGCCCGAGACGATGAAAGCGGTGCTAGAATGGGAAGTATTAAGAGAGTCAATGAGAGAGTTATTTATGTAAATGAGGCTTCTTGCAGAGACGAGTTACTCGCCCTGGATGAAAGTCTACAAATGGACCAACAGGTACGTCATTTGAAGTGGGAAGTGCATTGATCATATAATTTCGACTTTTCGAAGTTAAAACGGGAAATCGTGAAGCTACAGCCGCATCTGATTCTGTACTCACCTCGAGTACGAGTAGAGTTTATGATTTGAATTTTCGGATAAAAAATGCGCATTGAAAACGGGTTTTTTAGTAGGCAAGAAAAAGTTTGTTTTTTTTTTTTGGTGACCGGGCGACCCTCGGCGACGGGGGGGGAAGCTCTTCGGGTGACCGGGCGACCCTCGGCGACGGGGGGGGAAGCTCTTCGGGTGACCGGGCGACCCTCGGCGACGGGGGGGGAGCTCTTCGGGTGACCGGGCGACGGGGGGGGGGAAGCTCTTCGGGCGACCCTCGGCGACGGGGGGGGGAAGCTCTTCGGGTGACCGGGCGACCCTCGGCGACGGGGGGGAAGCTCTTCGGGCGACCCTCGGCGACGGGGGGGGGAAGAAAAAAACTTCAATTCTAGCTTACTTGGTGAGTATTCAATATATATTTGCAAGAAATAAACAGCTGTCGATATCGATAAAGAGCTACATACTACCGGAAACCCGATAGCTTTTAAGTTGTTATAGAGAAGTTTTTTTAGGATTCTAGTTTATTGTACTTATTATTCTTACTGAATCGTAACAAATGTTTTTTTTTGATCATTTCATGAACGATTTCAAACTATTTTTCTCTCAAAAGTAATTTTCCATAAATTTGAACTTCGATTTTTTTCGAAATCCAATTTCCGAACTTCAACCACGCTTACGGGATCTTTTCGCAGGTGCGCTCGAGCTAAATTTACTTATTGAGCAGTCATCTTCCAAGACTTGAAAAAACCATCGTCATTGAAGTCTAGGTCGCCCGAAAAAAGCTGCTGAATATCGGGAAAATCAACACTTTTATTTATTAATTTTTTTATTCATTCATTCATTTATTGGAATACATTTTGCAATGTAAAAACATTTAAAAGCCTCTGCTGACAAAACTAGAAATTTTGAAACCCCCTACCGGGTAAAATCAGCCGCGCCTTCCATTTCACTCTGTTGAAGTAACCGCTAACATCAACTCAGTGCTATACTGTTGCGTTAGTTGCAATTCGACGTTTATCAGTTATAATAACACTGAAGATTTTATCAACTAGCTCAAAAGGATCCTCACCACCAACCTATCCCAAAAAGACTCCCCTCGACAGGACCTATGGGCAAGACAACAACAACATCAACTAGCTCGCACTAGTGTGAACTATCTCATGAGCACACTAGTACGAACTTTTTTATAGTGAAATTAAACGCGCGGTAGAACTTTTTTCAACCAAGCTATAGTAGAAGCATTTTCATAAAAGTTTCACAATTTTTCTGTACCGTTTTTAATCTGATTCTTCCTAGGTCAATCGCCAGACAATTATTCTCTTAACTAAGCATGAAGTACATAATAAACGCTATGATTTTTGAACATTTCATGCTCACGCAAATATACGGCTCTGTGCTTAGACCTTTAAGAACTTGTACATCACTTTTATTTCTTACATTATTCATTTCTCGCCTTGATTCAGAATTCGAAACGTTAATTAGGAAGGAGATGAATTTCAGTTTGATAGAATTTTTTCATGAGATTTCAGCTAATGAAAAAATAGCCAAAAAACATCGAGATTTCAGCTAATGAAAAAAACAATTCATTCGTAAAATCTTTTAAAAAACGAGTGAAGATTGTTTCGATTTTTCTTGAGGAAGAGCAACTCATAGAAGGCACCCAGAGACTCGAGCGGAGCAGTCGAAAATTGCAAGATGCGTACAGAATCGCCATTGAAACCGAGGAGGTCGGTTTTGAAGGTTCTTGTTGATTACTATTATAGTTGGAGTTCCTATAGCGGTAGGAAGAATTTATAGGTTTACGGAGTGATCTAAGAGTACTTTTTTATCACGGCAAAATTTCCAACCACGCAAAAAGTGAAATTTGCAGATTCGGTGGGTTGAAAAATGTGTATATTAATAATGTGTATATCTGTTTTTTCCCCGTTTTTTGCATATACTTGTTTCCTTCTAACCTGTTCTCGCACCCATTATTGTTTCTGCCAACACATTTTTTATAAGGATTTGGTGCATTTTTCAAGAGCCAGAAGCATTCAAGGATAATCCTAGATTTGGTTTCCATGCTGGTCTTAACAACATTATTTACATAATTATCTATTTTATCCTTATCATTGTCAATTCATTTTGATTTTGAGCAATACAGCTTTAAACTTTGATTAACGTTAATATTATTAGTATTTTCATTAAATATATAATTTTTGTATTATTAAAATTTTGATTTAATGTTCTCAAAACAAAATTATTAATGTTTTGATTATCGTAGCCAGGGGTTTTTAGTGTGCAAGAAAAAGGTACAGACGCCCTTCGAAGGCGGAAAAATTTCTTTCACATAAGGGTCCCCTAATGATAAAAAAACAGAGGCATGCGAAGTTTTTTGTTTGTTTTACATAAGGGTCCCCCCTTATGATTTGGAATAACAGAAGGTGTGACATGACTATTTAACCCCTTATCGTAGCCTCAAATGCAGAATATGGAATGAAAAGCTGAGGTATTCTATAAAAAAAATGAACAAACTTTAAAAAAATATGTATAATTATGTAAGAGATGTGTATGAAGATGTTTTCGAGGTTTTGTATACCGATGAGCATTTTCAGATTGGTACGGAAGTGCTAGGTAACTTGGGAAGTCAGCGGGAGACACTGACAAGGGCACGGGAACGTCTCCGTGAAGCAGACGCAGATCTCGGCCGCTCTTCTCGTCTCCTCAACCAAATGCTCCGTAGGGTCATCCAGAATCGCCTACTGCTTCTGATCACAGCTGTCTTTCTGCTCTTCTGCCTACTCTTTATAGTGTACAAGGCTGTGTAGGAGAAAAGAAGAGCTCACTTGGAACCTCTACTGCTATAGAATGCATTGGGAAAGGCCAGGAAATGAAGAAAGTTATGCATTTTGGAAGTACGTATCCAAGTACCCAAAATCTTCTTCATTTGTGAATGTGATTGTTTCGTATAGTTTCACGTTGTTTAGAATGGTATTAAACGATTCGTATGACTTAATATTGACTACTGTGGCGATGCTTTCGGAGTAAGACGTGTTTCTAGACTACTGTGGCGATGCTTTCGGTGTAAGACGTGTTTCTAGTTGTATTCAACCGTTTAAAGAGTTTGAATGATTTTCGGTAGACTTATCGGCTATTGAGCTTATTTTTCGGAAGTTTTTGAGAATTTGTGGCGTTGGGGGTAGAGAATCGGTGAAAGGGCTGGAAAAAAGACAAAAGCTTTTGTGAAAGAAGTTAGTGATGTTTTTGACATGTATTGTATATCTGCATCTGCTGTAGAGAGAGTGTCACTCACACTTCTCGTATCTATTTTGCCTGAATTTGTAAGAGATCTCGAACCCTGCTGTAGTTTGTACAAAAAACTTACATTTGGTATATACTTGAACATATTCAAAGTGACATTTGGTTCTGACAATGAACTCTCCAAGCTTTTGGTGGATTTTTCATTCGCATTCAATATTATGATGTCAATCTTTAGTACCTGTTTCCACTGGCTAGGACAAAGTAATATAATAGAATCTGTTGAATTTTTCAGACACAAACATAGCTAAACATTCCCACATGGTCAGTCTTCAGCAAACTGACTTTTGCTTGTAGTGTGTTAAGAATCACGTGATAAGACACATGGGAAGACACTTTATTAAGGGCGAAGGCTTGGAGCAGATTGTTTTATTTATTTGTATAAAAACTTTGTTAATTCCTCACAAGAAGACGTTCTTGACATAAGAAATTCGACAGAAGAGTGTGAGAAGGTTGTTATCAAATGAGCGGACCTTGCTCCCGAAGCATTTTTAACGGGAAAAAACTCGATCTTGAGCAATCTGTTTAAACTACCTAAAGAGGCCAACACAGACAGTGTTCTTGTAAGACTGGGTGGTTAAAAATTATTTCGCTTGAGAAATAAGCTTTGGCCGGATGAATTGCAATGCAAAAACTTCATGGTTTATTTGTTTCACGTGAGATTCATTCGAATATATGTTCAAAGGCTCCAGATTTCTTGACGCTTGCTTGTTCTCCGAGTAGCGTGGGAATCTGGAGAATCCGGAATTTAGAGTCAACGGCTGATGTGAGTGGGGGCTTCAAAGGAATCAAAAGTAGACTTAGACAAAACCGATTCCTGATAGTGACTGGTTCCAAACATTCTTTTGCATACAACTACAACATGATCTCTCCTAGATATGAGCACTCACAAGAAAAAATCTGCAGAGGGAATCAAGCGGTAGAGTTTGTGTCTTACGTTATTCTGAAATATCCGCTAGTTGAAGATTACTCCGAAAAACGAGTGAAAGTCATTGTCTTTTACTTCCTTGAATTTGGTCTTGGTCAGAGTGAGGGGGGGGGGGGGCGGGTTGCGAGAGGGTCAGAGTGAGGGGGGGGGGGCGGGTTGCGAGAGTTGTCGAAAAGAATACACTCTTTTGTGGTCGATAGCGAAATACATGAAGCTTCAGAACTCAGCGAAAATACAAGGAGTTGTTTTCATTTATAAATAGTGCACAGGACGGGTTGGCGGTAGATATCAGGGAAGAAAGTAATCCTGAATTGTTGGCCATGGGGGAGGGGAAGAGCCGAAGCGGAGAGACAGAGAGAAAAGAAGAAAGACTAGAGAGAGAGAGAGAAAAGAACGAGTTGAGTAAGACTCCTCCTTTCACTCTAATCTTCTAACGCCCATATCTCAAGCTTTCGAAAGAAGGGTTCAAGAAGCGAAAAAGATGTGAACTTTCACGATGCTTTTTTCCGTTTTGGACGGCGATTGTTGTTTTTTAGTAGTTTGCCTAGTTTGACGCGTATTTGTCGATATTCTTGTTTTCTTCAGCAGTTTATATACGTAATAGAATCGGGTCTGTTAAGAGAATGCACTCTTCTTCTTCTTTTTTTAGCGATTAACCCTCAAAACAACCTCAAGTGCTAATGTTTTGCGTTTTTCTGATACGTCAACTAGTCCGCTTATATTTCTGTCTTGTCACTTCGACTTATCTTAAATAGATTTCAAATTGGATGTTTGAGACAATTTAATTGCATTTTCATTTGGTTTTAAACTTACTCAAAGAGAAAAAAGAAAAAGTTTGATTGTCGTTATACTGAGCTTCGCTTGTCGATGAAGTATTTTTTCGAAGCGACAGTCATCCTCTGGCGATGTCTATCAGCGAAGAAGTAACTTCAGCCTCTGAAACCTCGGAATGCTGGGAAGACGAAAGTGTGGCAGATGTATTCAGGCTTTCTCTCATAGTTGGCATCGGAGGACTCGTATGCTGTTCAGGTAAGTTATTAGATCTACCTACGTCTATATTCCGGCTATTCTTTTTTTTTGACAGTTTTCAACCCAACATTCTTCCCAAAAAGTTCTTGAAATTTCATACTTAATACTAATGTAAAGATTTTTATTTGGATCGGCTAACAAGTGCCGGCCTGGCATGCTCCCTTGATCAGTTTTAAGACGGTCTTTTTCAGGTCTGTGGGTTGTAAATAATCTGCCATAAGCCGCGATGGTATTTGTATTATTTTGGCTGGCTCACTCACTCTAAACTAGATCTCAACTTGTAGGTTTGTTCAATGTATCGAGAAAGTGTTGTGTGCCTGCAGGAATCGTGCTCAACTCGTGCCTTCTCCTGGTTTTCTTTCGATTGAAAGTCGGCCCGTCCTCCAATCTCCTGTACTTGTTTCTGCTCGCTTTCTTTGACATTTGCGTCGAGATAAGTTTCATCGTCAGTTTTTTTCGAGATCTGAAAAGATCTTTTATGTCCTCGGAGACTTCCTCATTAAAAAAGGCGCCTGAATTTATTTGTTTTCGTAACTTCAAAATATTTACATCTACCTGTGCATTACAGCGACCGGAAACAGATGGGTAAACAAATGTCTGACAGCCATCAGTGCCCATTCTCTTTTCATCTTAGTTCCGGTGCAAAGCCATTGTTCAAAAAGGGGAAAGGGAGGGTCAAAGCAAAGTGGAGCGAACTGTACCCAAAACAAAGACAAATATTTCAAGCTTCGAGAGCAAAACGTTATGTTAATAACACATTCAAACTGAGAAGTTTTTGGTTGCCTAAAATTGTTTACGAGAAGGAATATATTATATAATTCCGAATGGCCTTTTATTCACTATGTAGAAGTTTAAGTCAAGAATGTATAAAATCGTGGGATAGCGAACAGCTTAAACATTTCTCTGTAAAAGAAAGAAAACTTTGCTGCAGTTTCTATCAACAACAAACAAATTTTGAGAGCAGATGGCAAAAATCCGGATGGACGAGAGAATGTTTGAAGGAAATTTTGCAAGTATGACTTTTTGCAGAAAGTGCAAAGTTTAAAGTTCGAAAAGTCAAAAAGTTTTTGTTTCGTTTAAAATAATTAGAAGATTTAATTATCTAATCACACATAATCAAGTTGAAACTACGCGGCGATTCGTTAGAGTAGGGTAGCCATTTTGGAATCGTTTTCTATTGTTTGCAGCTGGTGAGTACTTTGATTCTTTAATGGAGCGTTAGAATTCAAAATTCACTGTGATTCACAG
>OZ057405.1:25357410-25561542 GCA_964056735.1 Allodiplogaster pararmata
TTTAAAATAATTAGAAGATTTAATTATCTAATCACACATAATCAAGTTGAAACTACGCGGCGATTCGTTAGAGTAGGGGAGCCATTTTGGAATCTATTGTTTGCAGCTGGTGAGTACTTTGATTCTTTAATGGAGCGTTAGAATTCTAAATTCACTGTGATTCACAGTGAATTTCACAATTAATCACAGTGAATTTCACAATTAATCACAGTGAATTTCACAATTAATCACAGTGAATTTCACAATTAATCACAGTGAATTTCACAATTAATCACAGTGAATTTCACAATTAATCACAGTGAATTTCACAATTAATCACAGTGAATTTCACAATTAATCACAGTGAATTTCACAATTAATCACAGTGAATTTCACAATTAATCACAGTGAATTTCACAATTAATCACAGTGAATTTCACAATTAATCACAGTGAATTTCACAATTAATCACAGTGAATTTCACAATTAATCACAGTGAATTTCACAATTAATCACAGTGAATTTCACAATTAATCACAGTGAATTTCACAATTAATCACAGTGAATTTCACAATTAATCACAGTGAATTTCACAATTAATCACAGTGAATTTCACAATTAATCACAGTGAATTTCACAATTAATCACAGTGAATTTCACAATTAATCACAGTGAATTTCACAATTAATCACAGTGAATTTCACAATTAATCACAGTGAATTTCACAATTAATCACAGTGAATTTCACAATTAATCACAGTGAATTTCACAATTAATCACAGTGAATTTCACAATTAATCACAGTGAATTTCACAATTAATCACAGTGAATTTCACAATTAATCACAGTGAATTTCACAATTAATCACTGTGGAATTTCACAATTAATCACAGTGAATTTCACAATTAATCACAGTGAATTTCACAATTAATCACAGTGATTTTCACAATTAATTACAGTGAATTTCACAATTAATCACAGTGAATTTCACAATTAATCACAGTGAATTTCACAATTAATTACAGTGAATTTCACAATTAATCACAGTGAATTTCACAATTAATCACAGTGAATTTCACAATTAATCACAGTGAATTTCACAATTAATCACAGTGAATTTCACAATTAATCACAGTGAATTTCACAATTAATCACAGTGAATTTCACAATTAATCACAGTGAATTTCACAATTAATCACAGTGAATTTCACAATTAATCACAGTGAATTTCACAATTAATCACAGTGAATTTCACAATTAATCACAGTGAATTTCACAATTAATCACAGTGAATTTCACAATTAATCACAGTGAATTTCACAATTAATCACAGTGAATTTCACAATTAATCACAGTGAATTTCACAATTAATCACAGTGAATTTCACAATTAATCACAGTGAATTTCACAATTAATCACAGTGAATTTCACAATTAATCACTGTGAATTTCACAATTAATCACAGTGAATTTCACAATTAATCACAGTGAATTTCACAATTAATCACAGTGAATTTCACAATTAATTACAGTGAATTTCACAATTAATCACAGTGAATTACACAATTAATCACAGTGAATTTCACAATTAATTACAGTGAATTTCACAATTAATCACAGTGAATTTCACAATTAATCACAGTGAATTTCACAATTAATCACAGTGAATTTCACAATTAATCACAGTGAATTTCACAATTAATCACAGTGAATTTCACAAATAATCACAGTGAATTTCACAATTAATCACAGTGAATTTCACAATTAATCACAGTGAATTTCACAATTAATCACAGTGAATTTCACAATTAATCACAGTGAATTTCACAATTAATCACAGTGAATTTCACAATTAATCACAGTGAATTACACAATTAATCACTGTGAATTTCACAATTAATCACAGTGAATTTCACAATTAATCACAGTGAATTTCACAATTAATCACAGTGAATTTCACAATTAATTACAGTGAATTTCACAATTAATCACAGTGAATTTCACAATTAATCACAGTGAATTTCACAATTAATCACAGTGAATTTCACAATTAATCACTGTGAATTTCACAATTAATCACAGTGAATTTCACAATTAATCACAGTGAATTTCACAATTAATCACAGTGAATTTTACAATTAATCACAGTGAATTTCACAATTAATCACAGTGAATTTCACAATTAATCACAGTGAATTTCACAATTAATCACAGTGAATTTCACAATTAATCACAGTGAATTTCACAATTAATCACAGTGAATTTCACATTTAATCACAGTGAATTTCACAATTAATCACAGTGAATTTCACAATTAATCACAGTGAATTTCACAATTAATCACAGTGAATTTCACAATTAATCACTGTGAATTTCACAATTAATCACAGTGAATTTCACAATTAATCACTGTGAATTTCACAATTAATCACAGTGAATTTCACAATTAATCACAGTGAATTTCACAATTAATCACAGTGAATTTCACAATTAATCACAGTGAATTTCACAATTAATCACAGTGAATTTCACAATTAATCACAGTGAATTTCACAATTAATCACAGTGAATTTCACAATTAATCACTGTGAATTTTTGAATTCTAACGTTCTATAACAGAGAATATGAAACATTGAGAATATTGCGTTACAAGACGGCTTTTTTTTCAGAATTACCGTAAAAGTTGGAAAAAAATAGTGTTTCATAAGAAATCAAAAATAGGCTCTGCATTTTTTAAAATTTAGTGAAGCATAAGTGGCTTGAAAGGCAATATTAGTTCGAAGCTTCTTTGTAATGCTTTTGTTGTCATCTTAGCGATGCGTTTTGAGAAGGCATTCTTGGTCTGTCTGAACATGGCGTCGCTGCTTTTGAATTGCGTAAATTTGAATATCCGCGTCTTCGAAAAATAACTTGCTCCGAGTAAATACTAAAAATAACTTGCTCCGAGTAAATACTAAAAATAAATTGCTCCGAGTAAATACTAAAAATAACTTGCTCCGAGTAAATACTAAAAATAACTTGCTCCGAGTAAATACTAAAAAGTATGCAAGGATCTGAGTTTTTTCGGAGTGAGTAATAGTTATAATAATAAAAACTATCCAGTCCTATTCACATTTGAAACGATTAATGGAAGACGATAATTCTTCTCATACAAGTTTACGTTAAAGTAAAGTTTAGAATGGTTTCGAACACGATGCAAATCCTTTCGAACTGAAAAAACTAAGGCTGAGAACAAATTTTGCATTCATTTGAAAAATTTGCCCTTTCCCCGCGGTTAGACGTCCCCACATTATGTTGAGACCTAGAAAAACTCCCATAATCGATTCCATTATACAGGATAAATTGTCTTTTCTAAACCAGAAACTTTCTGAGAATGTGTTTTCTGATGACTAATCATTTGTCAGCAGAATAACTATGTAGCTCACAATTTCATATACAGAGCTTCAGCTCACAATTTCATATACAATCATCGAAACATTTAATTATATTATACATGTAGCTTCCGATCATTGAATGACAGAACGATAGTTTCCGGAAAATTACGATTTCTTTATTAACGACAACACTAAAGGTTAACTGCCAATGACGAGTGGTCCCTGAAAGATAACTTAAGATCATCGGTCAATGACAATTAGTCAGTGAAAAAAAACACTCAAGGTTATCAATGGCTGACAACTGATCATTGAATAACAAGACAACACTCAAAATTATCATTCCTCTGATTGTTGAAGAGGTCCTTGAAACAATATAAATATTTTTTGCATCTAAAGACAAAGATTGAATCTCTCGAGAATTCTTCAATATTCAAAAAATAAATTCGTTTTAGATTTACCAGCTTTATAAAATTAAAAACTTTTTTAATTATTCATTTTAATTTTCGTTATATATTTAAAATTTTAGTTATATATTCAAAAACATATTTTAATTTTCGAATGTCCTTTGTTTCTCTTCAACTTTTGTTTAGGCGTTCGGTTAATGGAAATCAAACTTCAGTGCTTTAATTAGGTTTTTGTGGCATTTTTATGCACTTGCAGTACGTGGGTTATAATGCGGTTTTTTCTTCTTTTTTTTTTCGCTCACTGCTACTATTTGAGGCTCATGCTGAGTGAGCGTGAGATTTTGGAAATACTTAAAGAGGTATGTTTTTCTCTATCTTTTTTTTCTCTCTTTCTCTATCTCTCTAACAATTAATCTCTATATTTCTCGTTTTGTTTTTGCTGCCTTTTTCTTCTCTATTCCGAACAAAAAGAGAAAAAAAATAGTTTAGGGGATGTGGAAAGGAGTGAAAAAGAGGATTCTCGTTCTTTGTAATCATGTAATAAGTAAAATAGTTACAGAAAAGATGTTTCTCTCACAATGCTGCAGAGATTTCTCTGCGAAAAAAAAGGGATTTATTCCGTTAAATAATTAGAAATTAAATCTTGTTAGCGGCAAGTTATTCCATTGAAATTAGTAATGTGTTTACAATAGAACGAGCAGTTTTTTTGCGAACTTAAAAACGAAGAACAGTTTTTATCTCACGTGATCCCTAATTTTTGACATGATGAGCGAGTAGATCGCTTCTAAGTGAAGCATGTAGTGACTTATGTAATTCACTGATTGAAGAGCGGAAAGATGCACAATATATGATTCGATTAAGAGTTATTTCTATATTCAAAGTATTACAATGGATTCCGAACTAACGCTTTGGATTTCACTTTTATATCTTCACTGCTGTTGAAACGGATTAGATGCAAGATTACTACTTGGATTACCACATAACGTTATTCTGATGAATGATGGACGGTTCGTGGAATAAGTGATTCTTTGCTCGTTTGAATGAGGGAACAAAAAAGGCGCACGCATTGTATAAACAAATTAATAAATTATCAAACAAATTAAAATATAAATTAATTCTTGGGAAGCTCTTGTTCAATGTGTTGAGTCAGATAGATAACAGGATATCCACGAATGTTCATATTTAAAACATTCATCACATATTGAGCCTTCTCGAGCCATTCCAAAAGTCAAAGAATCCTCAAAAAACCAGGGTTAGAGGAACGGAGTACAGTGTACATATTTAGAGAGCAGAGACTTACATCTTGCAGAAGAAAGAATGTCTGCCCTCGTGAGACTAAGTTCACGAGTATTTTTAGATGCATTGCAACTTAAATTGTGTATTCAAGTAATTCAGAAAGCGGAGGGGAAGCGATGTTCTTTTATCCAAAAATTTAAAGAATCTTCGCTCAAAAATAATAGAACTAGAGAAAAAAATTCAGGGTGTGGGGTGAAAAACTTTTAAAAAATAGGTGAAAAACTTTAAAAATTTACTATAAAAAAATCTTTTGAAATATACTTTTGAAAAAAACTGTTTATAAATGGAGAGGAAATAGCTCACGAACTGTTATTGTGACTCAAGCTAATTCATGTTGGAGACATTTGCATTTTGCGTATAAACCAGCCGCGACATTAATCTCTCGGAAAAAGTTGAGTGATCGACGATGTATGTGTAAAGATGACATCATTGCTCGATGAATGAGATCATCGAGTCAATGTTAATACAACTGAAATTTTTCACGATGAGATCATGGCTCTCGCACTTTTTAGGCAAAAAAATGTTGGATCAGTGAGGTATGAGATGATCTTGCGAGAGAACGCGAAATAACATCTTAAAGTACGAGAAAATGAGATTTCACTTGTCTTCTTGCTCTCCAAATGAATCTTAAAATATTAACTAATCGCAATCTAATTTGTTTCCGTAATCAAAAATCATTTCACTTTTTTTGTTGAACATTTCATTAAAATTTTTGTTTTTTTTGTTGTATTCTCGACACTTCGTACCGCGACATTTCGTACCCCGAAACTTTGTACCCAACATTTTTTCTTCTTGTTACCACTTTTTCTTCCAACATTTTTTCAAAATTTTCGCCTAATTTGAATGACATGAGGTCATCGCACCGATGATCTCATCGTTCAGAGATTAATGTCGCGGCAGATGATATCAGAATGATGAAAACTTTGAGTGTTTCCAATGGAAATGCAAGGGAACGGTTTTTTGTTCAAACAATTTGCGCGCTCCGCGCGTAAAGCAATTTCTCGCTCGTCATTTCTGTTAAGGGACCGCTTACCGTGGCACAGGGCGAGTTCTTAAAAAAGCGACCAAGTGTGCGGTATTATGAATGAATAGTAATGATGCGATTGATGAATGAATCTGATGTTAATGAAGCTTTCTTGAAAATCGACTGTCGTATGATCGTGAACAAAAAAAGCTGATCGTGAACCAAAAAAGTCAGAAGTTTTAAAGATGATCTTCATCGTCTCTCTATTGTACGACTACTTCCGCCTGCTCGAGGTGTACTACATCTGGCATTCGTATGTTGTCGTGGTTTCCACCATAGGACAGGTTCGTCTTCCATTCATATTCTCCCAGCTGACTCAACTGTTTCTCAAAGCTTTTGAGTGGCCTAGCACAAACATCAAATTCTTATATTCTTCATGAGATGTACCGAAGCGCACAGAAATGAAGCTTTCCCATTGTTATGAGAAAAAAGAAAAAGAAGGTCGTTCCGATGAAAAAACTAATGAATTTATAAATATGTACAAAAATTTTATATACTTTCTCCGATATCCTCTCTTCTCTCTCTCCCTCCCTTTCTCTCCCTCTTTCTTTCTCCCTCTTTCTTCCACCCTCTTTCTTCCACCCTCTTTCTTTCTCCCTCTTTCTTCCACCCTCTTTCTTCCACCCTCTTTCTTTCTCTCTCTTTATTTCTCTCTCCCTTTCTCTTTCTTTCTTTTTTATTTATTTCTTTCCTTCTTACTTTCTGTCTTTCTCTCTCTTTCTGTCTTTTTCTCTCTCTGTCTTTCTCTCTCTCTTTCTGTCTTTCTCTCTCTCTTTCTGTCTCTCTTTCTTTCTTTCTTTCTTTCTTTCTTTCTTTCTTTCTTTCTTTCTTTCTTTCTTTCTTTCTTTCTTTCTTTCTTCCATCTTCGAGTCTCCTTGTTCTCTTTCTGAATTTCTAGTCCGTCTCTCTATCTCAACCTTTTTCGAGTTCTTTTTCTTCCAATTTTTATATCAATAGTCTTAACAGTTGCTGATTAATTTGTTCATGGCACTTCTTTTCAGAATACACTTGAAAACCGAAAAGCAAAAGTTAAAACTGTGGTAATAAGCTCAGCATCCCATGAGAGGGTCGAAGTGACTGCCTCATTCAGCAGTGTTGGACTAGGGACTCGGAGCATTCCTTTGAAGTATTCAGCAGTGTTGGACTAGGGACTCGGAGCATTCCTTTGAAGTATTCAGCAGTGTTGGACTAGGGACTCGGAGCATTCCTTTGAAGTATTCAGCAGTGTTGGACTAGGGACTCGGAGCATTCCTTTGAAGTAGCGATTAAAATAACTTCTCAAAAAATTATTAAATATAACAAATATCTCTATTGCACGCATTCCCGCCATGTGAAAAGGCTCCCGTGAGATGAGATACACACTTGTCCTGATAAAAGTTCTTGAATATCTTCAATCACACACACACTGCTGGTTTCAGATGCTAATTGTGGCTTCTTCTCTTCTAATTGTGGCGGCCTCATTAGAGCGCTACTTCACCTCAGCGAAAGTTGTCTTTGGATCAAAGCAGAGGATCTTCTCCATCGGAGTCGCGCTTTTCATTGCGACCGCAACCCGAGTTCCTTTTATACTTTTGTTTTTAAAAAGACTGAAAATGAAATGTTTTTACGACAAATAAAAACTGTTTGTGTCCATTTTAGCTCCAAATACCCAGCTGCTGATAATGTTGCGAAAACACATGGCTTAAGAATTTCTAAAACGATTTGAACTCTAAACCATATCAACTGTTTAAAAATATGCAAAGCTGGGGGGGGGAGATGGGGGAAATTTGAGATGGGAGAATTTCTAAAAGCATTTCATGAGTCTCTCAGAGGCTAGACAAAAAGCCCTCGTGAGAACTTCTTAACGTCTAATGCTCCATAATAACCACTACAAACCTCTTCTAGACTGAGATACAGATTAAAAATGAATGAAGAAAACGCGGCGTCATGCGAAAAGTGGCTTGTTTTAGTAAAGAGCGTTCATGGACAAGGAGGCTCTTCAGCCTCCTTGTCCATGTTGTTGCTCTTCAGAAGTTCAGAGCCACAACAGGATTCTTTCGCGATTAATTCAATGATCATCCGTTAAAGGGGACAGTCTTCGTCGAACTACAAGTACTCAAAATGGAGGATTGCACTGATTTCTCCTATGTACACGTGATCCAGTCCGACATGACCAAAGGGTTGGTCTCTGGTTGATGATATGTATATAAATATATGTTACACACATGTATATACATATTCATAGGATAACTGGTTGAGGTTATGGCTTTTCGAAGCCCTCAACTCGTAGAACAAGCCACTCTTCGTTTAGCTCCTCCTTTTACATAGATTAAAGTTATCCGAAAACGCTGATGCTCTTTTTATTCTCTCATTTTTTTGCGCTTTCCCCTTTTTTCAATTTTCTTTTATTTTGATAACTGATTGAACTATCGCACAAAAAAAGTAGTCCACCGGGCGGGATCGAACTCATACCATCTCGACTCAAACCGGAAGCGCGTGTTACCATTACACCACACATTGCTATTCCGTGCGATAGTGTTATATGAAAGGCTCAAATGCCTTGTTCTCTTATTCACACATGCTTATCAAGCGATTGAGTGATGAAGTAACTCCAGAATTCACGATTAAGAAGATTTAGTTTTATGTTCACACTATAAATTCTTTTCAGACTATCCAACGCCTTTCACCTACTCATACTTGAATGAACCCTATTTCACTCTTTGTAGTCTCTTTTTTTCACTCTTGGAAGACCCTCGTTTCACTCTTTGTAGTCTCTTTTTCACTCCTGGAAGACCCTGGTTTCACTCTTTGTAGTCTTTTTTTCACTCTTGGAAGATCATTGTTTCACTCTTTGTAGTCTCTTTTTACACTTTTGGAAGACCCTTGTTTCACTCTTTGTAGTCTCTTGTTTCACTCTTGGAAGACCCTTGTTTTACTCTTTGTAGTCTCTTGTTTCACTTTTGGAAGACCATTGTTTCACTCTTCGTAGTCTCTTTTTTTAAATCTTGGAAGACCCTTGTTTCACTCTTTGTAGTCTCTTGTTTCACTCTTGGAAGACCCTTGTTTCACTCTTTGTAGTCTCTTTTTCACTCCTGGAAGACCCTGGTTTCACTCTTTGTAGTCTTTTTTTCACTCTTGGAAGATCATTGTTTCACTCTTTGTAGTCTCTTTTTACACTTTTGGAAGACCCTTGTTTCACTCTTTGTAGTCTCTTGTTTCACTCTTGGAAGACCCTTGTTTTACTCTTTGTAGTCTCTTGTTTCACTTTTGGAAGACCATTGTTTCACTCTTCGTAGTCTCTTTTTTTCACTCTTGGAAGATCATTGTTTCACTCTTTGTAGTCTCTTTTTACACTTTTGGAAGACCCTTGTTTCACTCTTTGTAGTCTCTTGTTTCACTCTTGGAAGACCCTTGTTTTACTCTTTGTAGTCTCTTGTTTCACTTTTGGAAGACCATTGTTTCACTCTTCGTAGTCTCTTTTTTTAAATCTTGGAAGACCCTTGTTTCACTCTTTGTAGTTTCTTTTTTCACTCTTGGAAGACCCTTGTTTCACTCTTTGTAGTCTCTTATTCCACTCTTGGAAGAACCTTGTTTCACTCTTTTTAGTCTTTTTTCACTCTTGGAAGACCCTTGTTTCACTCTTTGTAGTATCTTGTTTCACTCTTGGAAGACCCTTGTTTCACTCTTTGTATTCTCTTGTTTCACTCTTGGAAGACCCTTGTTTTACTGTTTGTATTCTCTTGTTTCACTCTTGGAAGACCCCTGTTTCACTCTTTGTAGTCTCTTATTTCACTATTGGAAGACCCTTGTTTCACTCTCTGTAGTCTCTTGTTTCACTCTTGGAAGAACCTTGTTTCACTCTTTGTAGTCTCTTTTTTCACTCTTGGAAGACCCTTGTTTCACTCTTTGTAGTACGTACCTTTTAAACTTTACTGACTTCTCACAACTCGACTCTACCAATTCATCATCAAATCTCCCCTCTCTTCTCTTAATCCGATTAAATGACGACCTGCAGTTGCTTGGTTTTTACAATCTCACTCTTTCCATGTCACCATTTCTCCTCGTAGAAATTGTCTTCTCCGTTTGCACTCTCTCGTAAAAAAGTTTCATAGACTGGCAATAATTTTTCAATTCCCGGTTTTAATCGTACCTTTTATCCCAGTATTTCTCAGTTTATCCCAGTATTTCTCATCATTTCACAATCTAATTGTACCCGGCTTTCTCTAAAAAATTTTATCCATCTGACCTCAAGAAATCTTCCAGGCCTCTTTTTCTTCTATTCTTCATGATATCTTTTTTGATACAGAATCTTTTTCGTTTAAAATTTTCCAGCAAATTTTTTTCAATTCAGCTTTTCTGATGTAAAATTCATTGGACGCTCCGCAACAAATGAGGTGTAAAAAACTGGAAAAAAAGAAAAATTGAAAAGGTTGTAATTAAGTGGTGTTTCCAACGGAAAGAAGAAAATAAAACCAGTTATGTACATACATTGAAC
Organism: Allodiplogaster pararmata; assembly: GCA_964056735.1. Taxonomy (NCBI): domain Eukaryota; kingdom Metazoa; phylum Nematoda; class Chromadorea; order Rhabditida; family Diplogasteridae; genus Allodiplogaster; species Allodiplogaster pararmata. Next base: position 25,367,961 of record OZ057405.1, read on the forward strand.
CAGAAAAAAAATACAAAAACCTATAAAGGATGTAGGGATGAGTAAGGTGAGTGGTATGGGATATTCAGACAGAGAAAAGGTATGAAAAAGGAGATAAAGAGAGAGAAATAGAGAATTAGAGAGAAAAGAGAAAGAGAGAGAGAGAGAGAGAGAGAGAGAGAGAGAGAGAGAGAGGGGGAGTGGAATAGAAAGAGCTTGGGAAGCATCTTAAATCAGGAATCAGGAAAAATGAGGAGCGTGAAATGGCGAAAACAGCTAATTCAAAAGCCATTTGTTCTCTTCACATGCTGATTCCAATCTTTTCATTTCTCAGCAATCTTTCGCTTTCTGCAATTGTTTTCCTTCTTCTCTATCTCTCTTTCTTGTTCCCTCTCTTTCTTTTCTCTCTCTCTCTCTCGCTTTTCTCTCTCACTCTCTCTCTTTTTTCACTCTATTTTCCATTTATCTCTTTTTCCTCGTTCCAACACTGGAAGACAGAAAAATGGAATGATAAAGTGGAGAACGTGAATAAAACCAGTAGCTTCTCCATGAAAATACGAAATATTAACGGGACTTTTCATTCTTAATAACAGCTGGTGCTTGGGGAGTTCATCCACTGAAAACATCGTAATATTCGAGTTCGTGCGGTTTCCAGGTGTCCCATTTCTATGGGAAGTTTATGAAAGTTCGGAAAGTTCATGGAAATTAAGAGAAACAAATGAGGTAAAGGAGAAATTATTAAAGGAATCCTCATTGCGATCGCACAAAAAATTTTGTAAATTTGAGTTTTTTATAAGTGCACTGAATAATATTTGGGAAGCAACAAAAGGCAGTTCTGCCCTATTTCACCGATTTGATTTAAATGAGTTTTTTTCAGCAAAGGATGGTTTGCCGAAAATCATCAGCATACATGGAAATTATTAGAACATTATGTTGTTGAAGTTTGATAGGAACCGATGATTAGTTCACCGATATTTGTCTAGCAGCGAGGTTCAGAGACGAGAATGGGCCAGCCTGGGAAGCTGCATTACACTGATAATCATTATTATAGGGGATGAACGTCAGACAGATGAGACGACCATCTAGATAGAGTGGAGATTGAGGGAAAATTGAGAGAATGAATGAAAAGAAAGAACATTTTTAGTGATATTTTCATCATCTAGAATTGATGATTGTCATTAGGATCGTCGGGTTACCTCACCTTTTTTCTCGTTTCTCCTTGTCCCAGAAGTGGCTTGGTCGGATGTTCTTGCTTATCATTTAGATAAATCAGTATCTGCATTTTAGAAAGACTGCGAGTGGAATATGTCAAAAACTTGTGAAGCGCTCTGCTCACAACTGTTTTCAAATACTTCTGTTCTGGGAACTTTTCATTGTTTTTTTTTAAACAATGTAATTCAGAACATTTGTTCATGTATCGGACGAAAAACCATTTAGATGGACGTATTCGGTGATTTGGATGTTCTGGATCCGGAATTTTTTCAACGTTTTCATTCCCTTTTTACTGCTGCTGTTCTTCAATGGAGCTGCTATGGCTAACATCACGAAGCAGCACACTCTACAGACACTTGCTGAGGTCCAATTCGCGAAAGATAAACTTTTTCAAAACTTTCTTCGGTATTTCTGGAGGAATGGTTCAGAAAATAATATTATAGTTTATCAAACGGTGAAAAGAGATCCCTCACAGGTTCAATCCATACGAACGAGAAACTTAATTCAAATCAAAGAACTGTGGTGCTTGGGCTTATCTTGATCTTACAGCAAGAACAGTGCTATTTACCAAGCAGCAAAAAAGCGAAGACTGTGAGGGACAACGGTATGAACTCATTCAGATAAACAGAACATCTGTTAGCTGTAAAATGTTGAAGAAATGAGTAAAAAAAAGGAAGAAGAAAACACGTATTCATTTCATTCTTCCTTATTTTTCGCTGTGATGGCGGCAAATTAAATTACTTCAATGGCAATTTTTTCTTCTTTTTTCTTTACCCTCCTTCAACGCTCTAACATTCTAAAACATGATAGACGCCTTCGGAAACCTCGTATTTCTCAAAATACACATATGTTGCTTTTCGATTGGTGAGGCTTACTGATAATTAGCATCTGAATAGCTAATTCAGGAAAATTGATTAAGCTTTGAGACACAGTTGAAACATCGGAAACATGCGCATGTGAAGCTTCAAGTTTTCTGATAAGAAAGGGAAAATTTTAAAAAAGTCTGGGAGAAAACTACAAAATAACGGAAAATGTCATTTCTTAAATTACTGCGTTCTTTTATAGTGCTACAGTACTGTCGTAAGCTTTGCAAAAATCTCGCCTTGCTTATGAAGCTTTTAGCAAAAACTTGTATTATTCGAAACGGCATAGATGTCCGAATAATTAATGGAAAAAATTTCTTCAAAAACTTCACTACATATTTTCTGGGCGGGAACAAAACATAAAGCGGAATTCTCACTCAACTAGACTGTATCCAAAATAACTGGGCTTTAACTGAGAACAACAGGATATGGATAAGTTGAAGTTTTATCACGCAAAGTACTTGTAACACCACGTGTAAAAGCATAAGTCAGAGGGAAGATAGAGGGTTTCTGTGGCATAGAGGAGAAGAGGAATTTAGGGGTTCAGAGATGTTTTCCGATGTGAGTCCTTACGGAGGGATTCGAGTTATGAAATCGAGAATGGAAATAATCATTCATACCAGCCACTCAGAATGACGCAAAAGGGAAAATTACGAGAAGTGGGGAGAGTTGTTACATAACGGCCGCTTAGGAGAATGAGAAAAGGGAAGAATGACGTAATAATAAGTTCGCTTAAAACTAGAATAAGAATAATAGGAAGAATAGGAAGAAAAATAACTAGCTAAAGTTCGCTTAAAACTAATTCAATGAATTATTTCTAAAACTACTACTAGACTCATAATAGATCATGAGAGTCTGTAATGCAAATTAGTAACACTATATTTCGAAAAACATCTAATAAATGAGACCTTTCACATAATTATGATGCAGTGACGAAATTTGATCAAACTATTGCTTGAAAAACAAAAATAACCCGCAGGCCGAATCGAACCCTAACCATTCAATAGCATGTTACGAAACGGATTGCTCGATTCCAGCCTCCACTGACTCCCTTGCTCTACTCCAACTCCAGGAGAAAATTCTTGCAAACTCCTCTCTTTGTCGGAACTGTCAACCATTCTTCCATCGAGTTCGCCGCTAGACGAAATATTCAACGGAGGTTAACACCCATTCATTTGTTTTTTTTTTCAATCGGTTTGTTGAAGTAAAAAAAGTATTTTCAAATTGAACAATTATAACCAATATTTTCAACTTTTTACAGATACAATTCATCAGCTTCCTATCAAAAATGATGCTTTCTCGGAATGCTATTCTCTTTTTTGAAAGGCAAAATTTGAATCCCAGTCACTAATAGTGCTTGCAGTATGACCATAACATTTGCTGTTTTGAGAATGAGGATAAAAAAGAAACAAAAGGTGGAGAATTGGAAACTCGAGAAATTTTTCTGATTCACAAAAAGCGATTGAATGCATGAACACGAACGGTTACCAAATTTTGAACTTGAGAAAGATTTATTTGTAGTACATTTCAGAAGAAAAACGAGCCATGCTTGCAAAACATTTAGAAAACGGCAGCAATCGAACCCAGGCCCTTTACGAGCAATGAGTGTTCTTACCAAATAGCTTCAATTTTACACCATCCCTTAGAATTCAAAGGCCCTTGAATATGCATGAGGTGTGCCTAAAAACTGGAGAAAAGTTTCATGGAAGATTTTTGAGAGACGCCTCGCGTACTTTTTTGACTCTCGTCTTCTTGTACTTGTTCACCAACACCCTAAACCTCTTCATCACTCTCTGGGAGCATGTCGACAAGAAATCGCTGCAAGAGACATCGGATGGCATGTTGTACAGGTAACCTTGCTACATTGATCATTTATTGTAAATAACACCTTCTTCGGCCTTATCAAAACAAGAATTTAAATCTTTATTATCACCGAAGGGTAACTTGTTGAGTTACCGCTTATACGGTGTATAAAATTGGTCAGGAAGAACGGGGTAAAATCTTGGCATTTGGGGATCCACTCTTCAATCCTTTTTAAGGTAATCCGGTAGGTCGACGACTGTGAGAAGGTTCAGTTCTTCTAGAATCTTTGCGAACTCTCGAAGCTCAGTGATGTGGTTCTGAGTATCTGCGATTCTGTTCCATAAACCGATAGCTCTTCTAAAATAGAAATTAGAGTGCTTATAATGATTTATCTGCACTAAAGTTAACCGGGAAGTCCTATCGGAGGTACGAAGATTTGTTTCCGTTCTAAGAATCATTTGGTTTTTTCATATATGACAGTCTATTTTTCCAAATAGTAACCGAAAAACAATAAATAAATCGAAGCGGGCTCTACGTTCTACAAGCGAATCTAAATTGAATATATAACCTTGATACATCGATCATTTATTGTAAATAACACCTTCTTCGGCCTTATCAAAACAATAATCTGAACCTCATTTTACAATTACGTACCTTGTAATAGATTTAATTCCTTTTTCCTTTCTAAAATTTTACCATAAAACTTTTTTGTCTTTTTCTCGTCCGGATCATTTGAATCCCTTTTCTCTTAGTCCTTTCCAGTCCATTCAATGTTTCGTGCTTCTGCTGATTGTTATTCCATCTTTTCCTCAACCCCTTTTCGCTTGAAAAGGTTCAGAAAATCCTTGATCATTTTGAAGATATCTGGCGGACTTCTCTTCTGTACTCGCAGTGACTGGAACGGCGGTTCGGTTTCCCGTGTACTACATCTGTAACCCAGTCATGAGAGCTCATCTAAAAGAAATACTGTTCGGAAGGCAGTCCATTGGAAGCAGAGGCGAATGGCAAGCCACCCAAATCCCACCACTAGCCAAAATATAGCAAAAGATAAAGAAGAGATCCTAAATGTAAGAGAAGTAGATTTGCTTTGAAAAAGGGTGAAGTGGCATGTAAGAACACATATGTGTGGAGAGCTTGATAAGCGGAGTAATCCAGTATTCAGATACCTCGTAGAACCTTGTAGTGTGAATGGATAATTACATATCGTATTCCTTTTATATGTATAGATACAGTAGAGACGGTATTTATTGAACAAGTGGTGTTTTAGTTTTAACGTCTCTGCTGTGCGGTTTTCTACAGTGGGAGGTTTTCCCAGAAAACGTTCATTTGTCCCAGTTGGCTTGACCCATGTCAGAAGTGCATATGAAATTTTTAGAATCTCAGCTGCTTTCCCGACATTTTAAAAATCTTGTTTTCATATCGATTCTGGCTTGACCTGCTTATATGTCTTTATCTTTTTCTTAAGAAACAAGATTGTAAAATTTATCATCAATAACAGAATAGAGTTTTAACATGAAAAATTTCTTCTTTTAACTTTGAGGATGCTCCTATGTTATTGAATAGAATGTCTTATATCACACGAAAATAACCCGTGGTGTTATTTGATAAAAATACCAAGCAAAAAATTAATTAATATTCCCGTGACAATCAAAAAGAGAGCTTTATTTTACCAGTTTTCAGACGTAAAGCTTGGTGAGCGATTTTTCCTAAGACATCGGTATTTTTGAGAGTTGTCTTTTTTTTCACAAACTCATGCCTAAAATTCATTCATAAAAGCATAAAAATACGATCTAGTTCCCTAATGTTATCGTTTTCTCCAATTTTTTCGATATTTGAAATTTATTGGACTTGTTAAACTTTCTTGTCCAATCAAAAGTTCGATAGTTTTTTTTTTTTAAAATCTACTTATGTATGTTAGTTGTGTTAACTTCGATCATGAAAACGGAAAGAAAATGCCAGTTTTTTCTGATCTTAATCGAACGAGTAAGTTAAAAATGCAGGAAGGCGCCTATAAAATAGCGGATCTGGTTTATATGGTGTTTATTGTTAATATAAACGAACAGACTTTTTGGTGATCGTAATAAATATATGGTTTTTCAAAAAATGATCATCATGACGCTCTCATCAACTAGATTGTCCTCGAGTCAGAAGAAACTAATGTGTAGCTGCAAAAAGTAATACATACAATTGACATATGTATACACACCAAAATACCCCGGGAATGCCAATGTGCATATGTATACACACCAAAATACCCCCAGGAATGCCAATGTACACACACCAAAATACCCCCAGGAATGCCAATGTACACACACCAAAATACCCCCAGGAATGCCAATGTGCATGTATGTGCATGAGATTCTAAAGAAACTCTCGGCAATTTTATAGTCGTCATGAGCTTGAAGAAATTCTCAGACGTTCATCGGAAATAGAATATGAAATTGAATATCCCAAAGGGCACAGTAGGCCATCGAATCCACTCCAACATACTACTCATTATGAACAACTACTTTTTCGAATCTCTCTTCTGTGCTCAATCTTTTACGCTCTTTCTCCTTCTTATTGTCCTCTTTGAAACACACACTAGAAAACATTTTGAGAAAAAAACAGCATAAAATAACAAAAAAACTACAATTATTTAGATTATCAGGGTGTGAAACTGCTATTCACAAAGGGGGGTGGGGGGGGGGTGAAACTGCTATTCACAAAGTTGTGAACAGAGAAAGTTCTAAAATTTATCAAGAAAATGCCGAAACACTTACTCTATCGTTCCCATGCTGTTTTATTGAACAACCACTTCTTTTCATGTCTTTTTTGAAGTTTACATCACTCGTAGAAGCCCGCCTCAACCACGATTTAAAAAAGATGCAATTAAAAAAAATTTTGAAGAAATTTTTCTCAAGATTTATTATGCTTTTAGGCATGTTAACTACCCTAAATAGAAGATGTATTTTTAATAATTCCCCAACACTATCGACGAGTCAACAGACATATTGCCGACTCTTCAAAATTATGTAACTATCATGTAACTATCAATCTGATGTGTCCAAGAACCCGTGTCGAACTTGGCATACAAGTGGAATTCGAAGAAACTTGCCAGAGTCAAACCCTTTCCAGCGCAGTTAGTTCGGTTATGAGCTCCTAAGCTTATGGATTTAGGTGACGGAAAAATGAAGAAGGGTTTTTCTAGGACTACAATGTCATTCCAGGATATCTGTTAGTTGCTAAAAAGCTAACTTCTTTTTGCCGATATCAGGAGAAGATAGGGTGAACTAATGACTTCCAGCGAATCAAAAAATGAGTAGAAAACCTAGCTAAAGTTGTCGAAGAGATTTTTTTAAATATATGTAGCTAGTATTGCATCAATATTAGGACCATTGTTATTCCTCTTTTACATTGATTCCGTTAAGCTTTCGATGCCTATTCAGTTTGGTCTATTCCCTGACGACATCAAGCTCAAATTTCGTGTTCCTTATGCCTGCGGAGCAATGCAAGTAGCGCTGGATCTTATTAATGACCGCCGCCGCTGCAATGAGTGGAGTCTTTAAATATCTGTCCCTTCTCACACCTCACAAAATCACCAAATCTACTATTACCACAAGTATGTCCCGACAGCTCTCTGTGTGAAATTTGCTGCTTTTTTTAAATTGTTGCAAATCGAATAGTGTAATTTTCAAGAAGCTCTCGATTGAGTTATCTATGTATAGATCAGGACTCCCTAATCAATTTGTTCATAATCAAAATGCTTTATTGGTTGTTTCATGATAAGCGGACCCTGCCCGGCGGCGGGATAAACGCTAGGAAGAAGAAGAAGAAGAAGAAGAAGGTTGTTTCATGATAATCTCCCCTTTTCCTGTTGTCCCTAGTAACTTTCTCCCCCGCACCGCCACTTCATAAATAGTCCATGACTTTTTGTACTTATTAAGTCTGCTATTTTATTTCATGTCCGGGGAATGAAGAATGAATGAATCAATCAATGTACTATGTATCGATTTAAAAAAATGATTAAAAATGGCCACAAAGAGAAAATTGGTGGTTCAGGAAAATGAATAAATATTTTGGATGGTACTGCATTTAAAAACTTTTTTATCCTGTGATTGCTAAGTGTTGGACCACCGTAACTTTTCTCTCTCTCTCTCTCTCTCAATCTCTCTCTCCCTCTCTCTCTCTATCTCTCTTTCTCTTTCTCTTTCTCTTTCTCTCTTTCTCTCTCTTTTTCTCTCCCTCTTTTTCTCTCTCTGCATCTCTCTCTACTTCTTGATCTGCCGTTCCTTCTCTCTTGTTCTCTTTCTCTCTCTATCTCTCTCTCTATCTCTTTTTCTTTCTGACTCTCTCTACCTCTCTCTGTGTAGTTCTCTATTTTCTCTTTCTCTGTCTCCCTCATTCCCCTTCTATCTCTCTTCTTCTACCTCCTTCTCTGTCATTCTTTCTGTTCTCTATGTACATCTATTTATATCTCTCTTTCTTTCTCTCTTTCTCGCTCTAACTTTCACTTCCTCTTATTACCCTCTCACTTTCATTCCCGTTCAAAAAGAGAAAAAACGAGAACAGTCGTTCACATATGTATGAACGTACATATGTACATGAGTGTTTTGAGAAAAAAGGTTCGGGATTAAATTCGAAGCTATATTTCAATTTCGTACCCTCAAAAGTGTAACCTAGCGATAAGGTGAACGTTGAATTGGAACAGTCTCAAGAACTTCTCAGAAAACTATTAACTGTACATGAACTAGTGCTCTGATTACTAAAGCAGCCGCTTACTCTAGACTAAGCCCCTAGCATGGATATTGTGAGCTCCTGAGGACTTGAATTCAAAGATCTTGAAGAGGACCCGACATTGAAACACAAATTTACAAACTTTAATGAAAGTTAGATAATTGAAGAAACCGGAAAAAAATGAGTTGAAGAGAAGCTGAATAAAAACTTTTCGTAATAGCAGTGAATTATTCAAAACCATTTTCTTAATTGATAACAACAAATACACCGCGTCTTGTCTTCGAATTCTCAGCAATATTCATTCTAAAGTTTACCACAGTAAATATTTCATAAAATTAACTTTTTAACAAACTCTATTCACTTCTCTTTCAGTTTTGTTTTTGTATTTACCTTTCTTGGTTGACCTTTTTTGCTCGCTTACTATCCCCATCTTCCTTTTTTCATTCCACAATCTTGTGATCTCTTCAAGCATCTCTAACTCTATTTTCTTACTAAGGCTTCTTCGAGAATTTCTTCTAGACCTTCTCACTAATTTTCAATTTTCCCTCAATTTCGCCTCCTTTTCTTCTCGTCCTTCTAAAGGAATTTTCCGCTCATCGCTCGCGGTTAGCAGAAAATGGTTGTAAAAAGGTTGTAAAAAGGTGATTTAAAGTAATAAAGAGAAACAGAGAGAGAAAGTAAGAGTGACAGAGAGAAAAAAGAAAGAGAGAGAGAGTAAAAAGAGAAAAGAGAGAAAAAATGAGTAAAGAGATAGAAGACAGAGAAAGAATGAAAGAGGTAAGGAGAGAAAAAGAGAGAAAAATACAGGGGATCTGGAAAGAAAGAGAGACAGAGAAGAAAGTGGAGATAAAAAAGTAGGGCAAAAGAATCGCGCACTTATATATTTGACTCCCTGAGAAATAACTGCTGGCAGAGTGAAAGTTGGCAAAAGTCCGTTGAAACTACAACAAGTCACAAGCCCAGTTGCGTGCAGTAGATTGAGCGCCTCCAGGTTCATTTAGAACATAGCAGATTGTTTCTGTAAAAATGCTGAGGAGTGAAAACATCTTCCTCGCAGCTTTTTGGTGTTTTTTGCTTGTTTTACCAATTTCATCTTTCTTGCTTACGCAAATTTTCTATTTTTCCCGTTTCTTTTTACTTGTTCAGCCTCACGCTATATATCCCTTTCTCCCTCTCTCTTTCACTTTCTCCTTGTTTATCATTTCTCAGCATTTTTCACTTTACTTTTGTAAAACTTTTCCAAATTTTAAACTATGATTCCATTATGTATAACATAACCTATGATTATGATTTATTATTATTATTTTTTCTTGAATTGTTTACAACAGTCTTGCTCCAAGTTAATCAATTCTATGGTTTCTTCTTGTGAAGTAGCCTCAACCAATTCTCCATCTCTTCTCCTCTGTTATCTTTTTACCAAAAACTTTCTCTCTCTCTCTCTCTCTCTCTCTCTCTATCTCTGCCTCTCTCTCTGTTTCTCTCTCGCTCTCTCTATCTCTCTATTTTTCTCTCTCTCTCTTTCTCTCTCTCTCTTTCCATTTCTCTTTGTTTCGATCCGTTTGTTTTTCTTTTTTCATCCTTTTTTGATGATCCATCACTTTGTTACCACACGATTCACTCCGTATAACTCGATGAAGACAATCAGTTTGACTTTCTTGTTTATGTCCTCCATTTCATGAATTCGATGATTGAAGAACTTCCACGGCAACTGGAAAGGAAGCCGAATGGCAAACAACGATGATGAATGGATTGATAGCCACACTCCGTTTTGTTGCGTAATCACGGCGCTTATTAGATCAGCCTTTCAGCTCGATCTCTTTTCTCTCCTTTTCTCTCTCTCTCTCCCTAACTTTCTACTTTTCTATCTTTCTCTTAATCTTTCCCCTATTTCTTTTAATATCTTTTTCGCTATGTCTCTTTCGCTCTCTTTTTCTCTCTATCTCTTTCTCTTTCTCTCTAACTCTCTCTATCTCTCTCTCTTACTTTTCACCTTTCTTTCTCTCACTCTTTCCCTCTTTCTTTTTACCACTTTTGCGCTGTGTCTCTTTCTCTCTCTTTTTCTCTATATTTCTTTCTCTTTCTCTTCTTTCTCTTTCTCTTTCTCACTTCCTCGCTCACCCCCTTCTCTCTCTGTCTCTATCATTCTAATTTCTCTCCCTCTCTTTCCTTTCCTTCCCTTTCCTTTCTCTTTCTCTTTTCGATATGGAAGAAGTTCATGCGTTAATTTTTAAGGCTTTGTACATCTTTTATCCTTTGAAAATATTTTGTCGGATTGCGGGCATTGGTACAAAATGTAGATACTTATTAATATAAACGGTCCTCAACCATCGGAAGAAGTTACAAGATAATAGGACGAAGGTTACTTTAACTGTATTGAAAAGCAAAATATGAAAACCTTTTTTGCCTCGATAATATTCAAGGCTCTTGTTGTAGTCGTTGTGAGTTATTTTCTTTCACGACTTTTCAAGTGTTTTCGGAAATTTTTTATTTACTACAAAAAATTACCTTAATCGGGTTGGACGGAACTAAAATATGCTACATTACTAAATACTTGAAAAACATATCGTATAATGCATATCTGCGAGTCGGAAAGAACAGATGAGCTACAAAAAAAGTGAGTGAGTTCTCTTAGTTGTTAAGATGGTGTTTTATTGTCTAAAGAAACGAAGGCAATTCGAAAAGAACTGAAGGTGCATTCTATGTTGTAAAGTCAACGCGCTCAGTAGCCTTTAAACCTAGTTTTTCCAGCTTTAGCGCTAATTCGGCTTCCTTTTGCGGTCAGATGGTGCTTTTTGACCCTGAAATTATCTTGGTTCACTAAACATTGGTATTTATACGACCCGCGCTTAGCCACTTCATTTCCAAACAAGGAAAGTTTTCCTCTCTACTTCTTTCTTTTCTTGAAGTTCAGGAGAAAAAGAAAATGAAGGATAAGAAAAAGAGCCATACAGTGAATGAAGTCGAGATTAGACCGGAGGGTCGAGCCATACAGTGAATGAAGTCGAGATTAGACCGGAGGGTCGAACACGAGATATATAATGTAAGAGGAAGTTAGAGAGAGAGTGAGAGTGAGAGAAGAAGAGAGAGATAGAGATAAATAAGAAGATTATCTAATTACCGCAAGTTACTCGCATTTTACCGAAAACCTATTTTTATTCTAGAAAATTTTCTTAGAGTCAGGAGTATTTAACAAATCAACGGTGCACTACGAAGTTGATGTGTAAGGTAGCGAAGGCTTGCGTGGAACTATCACCGCCGTGCTAACAGCTTATTCCAACAACAAAAAAAGCCAGTGAGCGTTTATGAATGTTTGCAAGTTGTATTAGGAAGAATGAAGAATGAAGGGAGAAAATATTCAAGCACTATCACTATCAATCAATGGGATGACGCTTATTCACAAAAGTCTGTTTCCCCCCGCTCAGACAAACTTCTGTCCTACATTTGTATAAGAACAAGGTTTTCTTCCACTACACAAGAACTAGAACACTACACCGTTTATTGAAGTTTCACATTGATTCTCTAATTTATTCTTGTCCACAGAATTTTAAATGTAGAAATGAGCTCAAGAATACCTATTCCCCTAATAATAAAAAGTGACAGTTTTCCGATTATAAACTAAATAAATTCAACCACATCCGAATTTTATACTATTACGAAAAAGACTATTTTAATTCTAATTATACTATGAATATATTTATCGAATATTACACCTAAGATAAATGAAAGTTCTATTTAACTACTAAATCAAGAAAAATCATAGGTAATTTCTAAAACAGTTGTAAAATTTGGTTTTGACAAACAATCCCTGACTCTAAATATAAAAAAGTTCTGTTGGGAGATGATTTTCGAACGCTCTTCTGGTTAGCAGCTTTCAAACGATAATATTATAGTATTTGAAAAGTACTTTTGCTATGAATGGTACATAGTATGTATTATATTTGAATGTAACTCCCATTATTAATAGCAGTCTTTTCATTCGAAACTCTCGCAGTTGTTATTGTACTTGCATGTTGAGTAGGAGAAATCCAGAAGTACTTCACAAAAATTTCTCATCCTCCTTGAGTACAATCGAGCCCGGGAGAATGGTTGCGTCGTAAACACTTATCATATTTGAGATGTTCTGCCTTCTTACAACTTTTGACACATTTACTGCAACAACCCTTTCTTTTTCTCGCTCTCCCCTCTCATATTCTATCATAGCTGCGTAGTATTTCTTTTTCTCATTTTCTATTATTATTATTATTTCTCTTCTCTCTTCTTTTCTAATAATCTTTTATTTTTATATTCTCATTTCTCCTCTTTCTATTTCTCTTTCTCTCTTCCTTCAGCTTTCTCTCTCTTTTAGTTTCTCTTTCTCTATCTTTCTTTATTTCATATTCCAACACTCTTACTATCTTACTCTGTGTTCCGAGATAACACTTTCACTGATCTGAACCCTTAAATTTTCTTGATTTCTGATGTTTCTCATTAGCAATGTCTTCAGTCCCTTCTCCCTCACTTTCTCTCTTCAGTTTGCGACTGTGTGACTCTCTCTTATTCAATGAATGTCATGAAGTTTTCTAACATCTCTGCCTCTTGCTTTTCTCGCTTGTGTGCTTCTTATCTTCCTCAATGTATAGCTTGTATCTCAAACCTCCCCAGAAGTGACAACGCAATCTTCCTCCATCCAATTCTCCTCTTGTGTGAAAGCAAGAAGGTTCATATCCTTTAACATATTCTGACAATAGCTCGCGCTCCTCCACATGCTTCGTATACATCTCGCTCTCGTTATCACTATCTATCTCTCGTTCTCTCCTCCTATCTATATTTCTCCCTCTATATATCTCCCTCTAATTTATCTCTCTCTCTTTCTCTCTCACTCTATCTATCTTTCTCACTTTATCTCTCTCCCTCTTATTTTCTCTCTCTCTTTCTCTCTCCCTCTCTCACCCTCTCTCTATATCTATCTCTCTTTGAGTTCCTCTTTCTATCTCTGCTCTGTCTTTGGTTTCTTTTTCTTTTTCCTGTCTCTCTCCCTTTCTCACCTTCGATTGCTTCATCTTTCTAATCCCTTCTTTCCAATTTTCTCTCTGATATGAAAATATGCAGTCTCATCTTCTCACAGTTTCAGCTTCCAATGAAGTATGGCTATCCGATGTATGGATGATGTTCGCTTCATTCAAACATATTATGTTTTCATTCGCTCACTCGCTTATCCATGAATGATGTCCATTGTTACCAATTGGTCAGACAAGCCACATCTTTGTCTCCCATATTCCCTTTGTCTTCCGGTCCGAGAGGTTCTCTCTCTCTTTCTCTCTCTCTCTCTCTCTCTCTCTCTCTCTCTCTCTCTCTCTCTCTCATTCTATCTCTCTCGTTCGTTCTCTCTCTTCTCTCTCCTCTGTCTGTGTATCTGTCTCTCTCTCTCTCTTCTCTGTTCTCTGTCTCTCTCTTCTCTCTTCTCTATTTGTTCTCCGTCTCTCTCTTCTCTCTTCTCTATTGTCTTACTCTCTCTTATCTGTTTCTCTTCTTCTGTCATGTTGATTTCTCTTTTTCTTTCTCTCTTTCATAAAAGGCATGCTCATACAGCATGGACAGCGCCTACAGCATGAGAATCAGTTAGTAGGAACATTTGAAGCCTTGATCCTCAATAGCGCTCTGAACAATGTGTAATCGAAACAGAAAATTTTGAAAATGTCACTGTGTGTTTCTCTTGTGGCCAGAATAGTTGATCCTTTGCCGTTTCTGACCTGCTTTCTGTGAATACGAGCAAATCTGCAGCAATCGAATCAGTTTTTTTAAAAAAACTTGGTCCAGAAACCAGTAGTATTCTAGCAATTATGGAGAACTTCATGTTTTAAAAATGTAATTACTACAATGCACACTCTTAAGCCGTCAATATCTCTCAGTTGTCAATATTAGGTTCGGAACAATTCAGTTGTGTATTTCGAGATAACAATTAAAATATGTATGTCTAATTGTACGTGTTTTCAGCTTTAGAAAATAATATTTTAATCGAAGCCATTTTCATAATAGAATAAGGTTGTTTTACTGTATAAGAAATCCGCGACCCTTTCATTTTTTATGAGTTTCGAGCGGAGACCCGTTTTTTACCCTTTGATCATTGTCGTCATTGTTTTACCCTGAAATAACAGAGTCTCTCATCTTTAAGTCGATTAAATTTTAGTGAGTCTGGAAAAAAGGTTTCTGCGAGATGGGTTTCGAGAAGCCTTCTCTGCTTCAATTAAGCTAGATTCGTGCTGTTTTTTGCTGCACCTTGCATTACATTATATTGTTGATATATTGCATGTACATATGTATGTATTGTCATGTGGAGTTTTGTGATCTGAGGCACTGCTTTGTATACATCCTTTCAATGAAGTAAATATAATACTTGGAACCCCCGCTCGGAGGTTTTGCTGTTTCTTAGGTTCAACCTCATTCTCTCCATGTCTCTCTGTGGCCTTACTCTCTTCTTCTATTCCGTTCTATCTACAGGGTGGTTCATAAATAGTGTTACAAATGTTTGAGAACATTTCCTGAGGAAGTGACCGCACGTAGCGGTCACTTTTCTTGTTTTTTCCGATTCCCCGTAATTTTTTATACGTGTCAAGTGAGTTTCGATTGAATCCATCGATGTTTAGGGTAATGACAGCGTCGAATCGCTTGCGAACTGCGATCATTCGCCTACACACTCTTGGCCACGCCCCTGCTCGCATTGCTGAAACGCTTCGCCTGCCTCGCATGACAGTGTATCGAGCGATCAAACGATTCGAGGAGCTTGGCACATCTTTGGACCGTCCAAGGCGAGGTCGTCCTCGCACTGCTCGCACGACACAACTCATCGAAACCGTTCGGAGTCGGATCAACCGAAATGCACGACGAAGCATAAGACAGATGGCGCAGCAGCTCCCGATGAGCCGAACTTCATTGGGACGAATAGTCACGGAGGAGCTGGGACTCAGGTCGTATCGTACACGGAAGGCCGCTTTTCTGTCGGCTCGCAACAAGTCGGAAAGAGTCAAAAGATGTCGCGACCTTCTTCGTCGTACGCAACAAGGCGAACATTTCAATATGGTGTTCTCTGACGAAAAGCTGTTCACCGTGGAAGAAGTCCACAACTCCCAAAACGTCAGAGTGCTTGCGAAGGACGCAGAGCAAGCCGATAGCAAGGGTAGAACGGTCCAACGCAGTGCACATCCAACTCAAGTCATGGTCTGGGCGGGGATCTGCGCAACAGGAAAAACACCGCTTGTTTTCGTCGAGAAAGGCGTCAAGATCGACACGGAATACTATCTGAAACATGTTCTGCAAGACGTGCTCCATCCATGGTCTCAATCGCATTTCAATCAGAGGACATGGACCTTTCAACAAGACTCAGCACCAGCCCACAAAGCTAAAAAGGTTCAAACGTGGTGCAAGGAAAATTTTCCCGGCTTCATCACAACAGCAGAATGGCCGGCCTCATCACCCGACCTGAACCCGCTCGATTATTCCGTTTGGGCCTACTTGGAGTCCAAGGTAAACTCTCGCTCCCACCCAAATATTGATTCCCTGAAGAATGCCCTTCAGGCAGAATGGGACAACATCGGAGTCGAATACCTTCGTACAGTGGTGGAGGCGTTCCCAAAGAGACTTCGAGCTGTAGTTCGGGCAAAAGGAGATCGTTTGAGCTGAACTTTTGCGTGAATGTTGACATTTATGTTGTTGATAAAATATGCTAATTTGAGAAGATTTTCTCTGTTTTGAAAAAAGGTATAACAATTCCAATTTGTAACACTATTTATGGACCACCCTGTATGCATGTATGTCTCTTTGTTGCTTCTATCACACTCTATATCTTTCTCTCTTTTTCACTATCTCAACCTCTACCTTTCTACTTCTATTTTTCAATCCTTTAATCTCTCATTTCAAGAAGTCTCAACAACGCCATTTCCTCATCCGTTTGTATTCTTTCGAGGAAATGACCCTTTTCTATACTTTTTATCTCCCCCTTTTCTGAGTGTTGTTTATGAAACTACAGCTCGACTACCTTGCTAGAAAAAAGGCTCTGTAGACTCTCTGTCTTCTTTTGTTACTTCCACTTCTCTTCCCAAATGACAATATTCTATGTGACTCTTTGTATGTCCTCCTTTTCCTATTTCTTTCATCCCCCTCTCTCTTTTTCTCTTTTTTCTTAATTTGTT
Organism: Allodiplogaster pararmata; assembly: GCA_964056735.1. NCBI lineage: Eukaryota > Metazoa > Nematoda > Chromadorea > Rhabditida > Diplogasteridae > Allodiplogaster > Allodiplogaster pararmata. The sequence goes on from OZ057405.1 coordinate 25,384,699, forward strand.
TTTATTTAACTTTCTTTTTTTCTCTTTCTCTTTCTCTTTTTATTTATCTTTCTATTTATATTTCTATTTCTCTTCCTTTTTTCTTTCTCTTTTTTCTTTCTTTTTGTTTATATCTTTCTCTTTTTAGTTCAATTTCCCTTTCTCAATCTCTTTCTCTGTCTCTTACTCCTTTTATTTATCTTTTTTCTTCTTTTTTTTCTTAAAACTCTTTGTGACTTTATCTCTCTCTTTCTAATTTTTTTCCTCTTCTGTTACCCTTTTTCTCTTTATCTCCCTTTCTATCCCTTTTCTATATCATTCCTTCTCTCTCCATTTCTCGGACTCCACTAGCATTAAAAAAATATATGTATATACATATTTGTATGTAAGTAAATTCCTCGATGCTCTTGTTCTATGTTTCTAGATCTTCGAGATAACCAGATTGTAAATTTATCATTGTGACAAGGCACTTCAACCTAAAGCGCAACAATGAGTATATCATCAACGAGAAACACTGCGATCAGATCATAAACTCGGGAACACCGTCCACTTTCTCAGCGTCAGTGTCATCGCTTTCTTCTCCGCCTATATGGTCTCTCAATCACACTAACAAAGCGCTCTCCACTTTTCACTGTTCTCTTTCACTCCTTTATTTTCACTTTTGATTTTTACGAAGCAGTCGCTTTCACTAGATGCCATAAACGCATGTATTTTTCTCAAGGGTATCGTAAGGTGTCGGTGCTGTCTTGTCGAAGAAGTCATGATTTACAGTTTTGGCTAGTATGCGGAAAAAGTTGCCGTTGTAAAATTAGGCGGAGCCGAAAAAGGGGTTGAAAGGGGGTTGACTTAGGAGAGAAAGGGTTGACTTAGGACTACTTGAAGTCGGAAAAAGGAGAAGAACGTTGTTTTTGGTGTCATACTCTTGCTTAGATTCACACAGCCAGTCGTGCGATAAAGAAGGTATAAGAAGCTGATGAAGAAATTTTTTTATATTTTTCTTCCGTTCACGACGATTCCTTTTTAACTTCATGTTTTCCTCTCTCCTTGTTATTGTAGAATTTCGTTCTCTGCTCCATACTTTTTTTGTGATATTCCATTCGTCGTGTTAGATTCCCAAGCCAAATGCACTGGTAGTGAATGTATTGTTTTGGGAACGTAATTTGAAGTTTACCAATATTTCAGAAGCTCGATTGACCTTTACCCAAAAGTGGACACACGTTTTGTATTTCTCTCTGTTTTTCTTGAGACCTTTTGCTGAAGCTAATGCTTTTCTGTTGATGTTTTGGTAGGCACTCGATCATTCAATAACTAATCGGTAGAACTTGGAACTAGTACCTACCTGATTCCTTCGAAACTGTTTGTCGTATTCAAGTTGTTTTTATCATATCGATATTCGTATTCGGTAGAAATAAGTAATTTTCTTGATGAAAAAAACTATTCATGGGAAATAAGATCAGTTGGCTTGGAATGAGAGAAAAATACTAGTGCATTAATATGATATGTGGCAAAAAAGGTACAGAAATTTATTGAAAACAATTTGCATTAATATAAATAGATAGACCTTTATTAAGTTATATATAAAGTCTACGAAACCAATTTCGGGTAGCCAATAGTTCAAGTCCTTAGAGTAATGTAAAAATCCCAGAACAACCTTCAACTCTAGCGTTACAAAACTTGTGGTTAGAGACATTGCGGAGTCGGATCTGTTCCACTCTCCTCTCTCTCAACCCTTTTGAACAGAATTCCCTTCTCGTGTTTTTATGGGATAGATTCCGACGATGTTCTTTTGCACCTGCCGCCCCTTTTCCGGTTCAAAGGCGATTTCCATATCTTGAACTTCATCGCTTTCTTCTCATAAGCCCAGTTTAGTTCAAGATGACCATGATCATGTTAATGTTCACGATTTGCTTTTTGCCTCCATGGAATCCAATGAACTCTTCAAATGTTAACTGTTCTTGTAAGATCTTCGTAAACCTTGTGTCAACACACTTGCTGAACATGTCTTGACCATGACAATATAATGGTGCCTTTTTCTTTCGGCAAAAAGTTTGATCTGCCGACTTGTCAAGTGTTGCTAAGCAAGCGCAGATAGGTCAAGTGCAGCAAGAAGCTCCCCTTCATCTCTCAGCGTGTATTCTTTTCCTCACTTTTTTAACAGAGTTTTGTCTTGAAGGGAGCAAAGTTTTAGTAAGTAGAGATAGAAAAATGGAAACTACACAGAAGAAGGGAGAGAGGGACAGACAGATAGCGAAGAAGGGAGAGAGGGACAGACAGATAGCGAAGAAGGGAGAGAGGGACAGACAGATAGCGAAGAAGGGAGAGAGGGACAGACAGATAGCGAAGAAGGGAGAGAGGGACAGACAGATAGCGAAGAAGGGAGAGAGGGACAGACAGATAGCGAAGAAGGGAGAGAGGGACAGACAGATAGCGAAGAAGGGAGAGAGGGACAGACAGATAGCGAAGAAGGGAGAGAGGGACAGACAGATAGCGAAGAAGGGAGAGAGGGACAGACAGATAGCGAAGAAGGGAGAGAGGGACAGACAGATAGCGAAAAAAACAGGGAAGTGGGCTGAGAAAGTTGAACAGGTAGACAAAGATAGCCAATGAGACAAAACGTGAGAAAAAAAAGAAAGAGAGATAAAGACAGAGAAACTGGAAGAGAAGTCAAAGAAAATTGCGTTTGGAAAATTAAAAGAAAAAAGATGTGAAGAAGAGCAGAAAAAACAGTTAGAACAAGAAAAGAGATTAAGGCTAACAAAGTTTTAAAAAGCTTTTTCCTGATAAGGTCACCCTGTAATCAGAGAGACAAGCATCCTATTAAGGTCGCGACAAGAATGTTCCGGTAGTGAGCGCGGCTAATGCAATCATGAACGCTTCAGTGCTCTCTCTCTATTTGCTTCGAAATCACTTAAACTATCCGAAAAGAGCTTCACATGGGGATGAGAGCATGTTGCCATTGAATGTTGAAGCCCTCTCTCTTCAGCTCAAACATGTTCATCACTTCCGGTTCATGATTTTTGATTTCTTCGATTTATTTGTTATCTCTTCTGTGACATTATATGATGTTACTCCTTTCTTAATTTTTCATTACTTCTCTCTCTCTCTCTCTCTTTCTATCTATTTATCTATCTATCTATCTATCTCTCTCTTTCTAACTCCCTCTGTTTCACTTTATTTCTAACCCTCTTGCTTTATCGGTTTCGCAGTCTTTCTATCCCTATCTCTCTCTCTCTCTCTCTCTCTCTCTCTCTCTCTCTCTCTCTCTCTCTCTTCTCTCTCTCTCTCTCTCTCTCTCTCTCTCTTACTCTCTGTTTCCTCTCTCTCTGTCTCGGTCTGCTACTCTCTTTCTCTCTCTTTCTTCCGCTCTCTCTTCCTTCTGAGTAATCTATTAACTTCCTGCTCTTCTCCCGCGCTTCCCATCTCCTCTCTCTGCGAGTGATTCCGTGCCTACCGTAGTTACGTAACCTCTCGAAGCATGGCCATAACCTTCCATCCTGCTATGGACACTCTTTTATCTGGGCGCCATTTCACATATTTTCTTTCTTCCTCGCTCCATATCATATTCCCTTGGCAAGTCACGCAATTCTCTGTTGATCCTACTGAGGAAATGAACACGGATGAGGTTGTTATGGTAGAAGAGGTTTGAGAGAGAGAAAGAGAGGAAAGAAGGGAGAGAGATAGGGAGAGAGAATAAGAGAGAAAGAGAGGAGGAGGTGAGAGAGAGATACAAAAGCAAGGGAGAGAGTGTGAGAGACACATAAAGTTCGGAATCATAGGAAGATTAGAGAGAATCAGACACAAACAAGGCGAGTAATAAAATAAGCAGGAGACTTGGAATTGAGAGTGGGAACCTAATCCAGCTGTAAACCGTGACTTCCGTAATATCTTCGCCGACAAGAAGAAATTTGAAGAAATTGCTCAGAGTAAGGGCGTCGCAATCTGAGATTAACTTGTTGGGTCTTGCTTTGGGATTCAAATTCTGGTGTGACCGACTGGTAGTCTATAATTGAGACCGAATTGGCCTCGGAACTTTTACATACGCTCATTGTGATTGCTTGGTTTTTAACTTTTAAATTTGTTGCTTCCATTAAAAAAAAATTATTTTTTAAAAAAAGAGAAAATACTATTCGAGAAATGGGTAGCAGAAGTATTCAGTGTGCGGGGACATGAATATACGAAAATGGACTCAGAAGAAAAAAGCATTGGTGAGATAGAGAGAAAGGATGAGAGACAAAGGGCTAGACAGATAGAGAAAGCGTTGACAAAGTAAAAGAGGTAGTGGAGAGAGAGAGAGAGAGAGAGAGAGAGAGAGAGAGAGAGAGAGAGAGAGAGAGATAGAGAGAGAGAGAGAAAGAGAGAGGGAGAGAGCGAGAAAGAGAACGGGAGAGAGAGAGAGAGGGAGAGAGGGATAAAGAGAGAGAGAGAGGAAGAGAGAGAGAGAAAGAGAGAGGGAGAGAGCGAGAAAGAGAAAGGAAGAGAGAGAGGAAGAGAGAAGGAGAGAGAGAGAGAGTAAGGGAAAGAAAAGTTGTAAGAGTTGAGAGAGGTAAAATGGGATAGAGATACAGAGAGAAGTCAATGTGACAGTCAAAGAATGCGATAGACACCGCAGGAACGAGAGAACAAAGGGTGTCAAGGAGGTAATTATGAATAGGAAGAGTATTCAGAGATTAAGCGTTTTGTGGGATGATTATGTAGGTTTTCTTTCTTCTCTTCCCATAATAAATGAGCAACACAATGGCCAGCTGTCCTCTTTATTTACAGCCTTCCCTCAGCCTCTTTTCGGCAACATTCACACATACAATCATGTCTTTCAATGTCCTGCTCACCTTTCAGTCAATTCTTTATCATGCTTCCCTTACTCATTCTATTTTCCCTCTTTAATGTCTCTCCCCTCTTTTTCTCCCATCTTTCTTCCTCTCTTTCTCCATCTCTCTTTCGTTCTCTCTCTTTCTATCTCTCTCATTCTCTATCTCTCTTTCTCTTCTATCTTGTTCTCTCACCCTTTCTCTCCCTATATTTTCTTCTTATTTTTTCACTCATATTCAACTTTTGCTCTTAACCTAAAGTCTCTTTTATTTTCCTCGCTTTCTATTGTCTCTGTTTTAACACAAGCTTTGATTGCATCTGCTTGTTCTCTGTTGAATGTGTAGACTTCATTGAATGATTCAAAACAGAATCGTTTCCCGGTTGGTTGCATAACTCTTGTTATTTTCGCGTTTCGTCTTCGAGCATACTCTCAGCAATTTACTTCGTCTATATGATAGATTTTTCTGGTTTCTCAGTTCCGCTTTCAATTAACCTTTTTTGTGCTTTTAGAGAGTTCTGGAAAATCTTATGGAACCAAGTTAAAAATTTGAATCAAAATATATTACGCTTGTTTTAGTCACACTTTACTGCAATGTTTGACACCACGACTGCATCCTCTATTCTCGATCAAAACCGCGAGAATTCTATCTGCTGTGAGGTACTCAATTTGAACTTTCTTTTCTGTCGAAACTACATATTGTGATATTCGAAGGCATCAGTTCTATTCATATTCCACTTTTTTCTGAAAGGGAGTCTCAGTCGGTTCGAAGCATGAGAGTAGGTGAAAAAACCTTTCAATCATTACAAGACCCTGACGTAAATTTTTAAATAAAAGTTCAAAACGAATTTTTCAATCAAAATTAATGAGTTCAGGGGCTTCTTTGTTGAAAAAATGAAAACTTCAAACAAACTCTTTATTCATCAAAGGTTCTAATTTAAACTCCTACAATTGGTTTGTTCAGTGAACGCTAACCGTGCTCATATTGAGAGCTGCACTGAAACCATATAAATGACAGAGAGGTATGCAAATCCGAGAAAAAAAGCTTTCGACTGCATCAAAGTGATTTGAGGTTTGCTTGGAGCCGTTTCGACCAGCTCTCAGGCATCCAAAGATCCTCCCGTGTGGCCACAATTTCTGCGAACAGTGTCTCTTCTCTATCTACTGCCATCAGCAGGTTCGCGCGTGTATGAATCTAAAAAAGAGGATAACGCTTGTTGAATTTGAAAACAAGGATGATTTCTTTTGTTACAAAGCATAACTTCGACAAAGTCATACTGGCTGAGCTTATTTATTATACAAGAATGAGGGCTGCCAAGGGCACTGTCAAAAACGGAAAGTATCAGGGGAATAGAAATTTGGTCGATCATAGACAGTTATTGACTTTTCTGTCTAAATTCATATCATAAAACGATCTATAAAAAAAACCATTACCTAAGAACGAAAAGAGATGTCATTCTGAATTTTTTAGGGTGTTTTCTTAACGTTTTGAATAAGATACAAGCGAAAAATCACATGACCGCTACACCAAACAAAAAAAGATACAAGGTGAAAAAGTCGTCCATCTGGACTTTTGGTACACTCTGTATTAGTTGTGTTCCACAACGATAGACGCTATACTTCGTTAAAAAAAATAGTCGAAAACTGCAGCAATTTGTTTCATGATTAACTTCAATACCTTCTCAACATTATTCTTGATATATGATTTAAGTACTATCTGCTCGATTCGATTTCGTGTCCGACATGTCGGAGAAGCTACCCGGCTGAGACGGCCATCAGCGCCCCCACCAACTTTGACTTGTGCAGTTCGTTTGAATGCTTTTTTGTATAGATCAACTCTTCCTTGAAATTTTTCAAGTTCTCTCAAGCAAATGAGCTTAAATAGCAGCTTTAATCGATCTTCCATCAAACTTTAGAATATCTAGCGAAAACAAAGCAGAAGATATTACTTATTGCTTAAGATATTCTTCAAGATTCAAGGCAAAATGAAGAAGACTCGTCTCAATAAGAATTTTGAGCGAAACCCTATGATGCATCTTAACAATAACTTCCAGAACTACTCGAGAACATCTCGCGCGCTCGAGATGGAAACGTTACCGTTATTAATGTCGACGGGTCTCAACCTAAGAAAAGAGACTGGGATGGACAACTGGACCGCGTGGAAATGCAAGATCTGAAAAACAAAACCAAACTCTCAATGATCGTAAATGCTTCTCTGCGAAAGAAGAGGTCAGTAAACCACTTCGAGGGTCTGAAGGCGCTTACAGATTTGCAAAGCTTTTCTTAGAACCTCCAATTTTTCATTGTTAGAAAATCCAATTTTTTCATTGATAGAAAATCCAATTTTTTTTCATTGTGAGAAATATGAGGGAGCTTGTACGCAGTCATTCGAAGAAAAAAAGTGTTCATGGAATATTCGGAACCATTCGAAATTTTTGAACACAGCCAGGTTCTTTCAAAAATAAGTACTAAGTGAATTTTACTGTTCAAAAGTCGAAAACTATATCGTTTAGAAATATCTTTAAACTTTTTGAACCAGATGAGTATTTTTTCAGCCGTCAGCTTATACGATGCAAAGACTGTGGTCGTAAAATGGGGGCAAAGGCGGTAGCCCGAGTTGCAAGAGCTTGTCTCAAATGCAGTTCCACCACGGGATTTCTCGTAAGTTTCATTTAATTTGCCATGGACACAAAATTTCTGGAGTCATAAATGTTCTTGATTTACATACTAGATAAACCATATCTATGAATTTCGCTCACTTTCATTCCTCGCGTGGTTTCTTAGGCTTCTTCTTCTTTGTTCCAATGGCGTCCTGATGACTCTGATGATTTGAGTCTCGATTCGGTCTGTTTAGGTATATGCTTTCAATTTGCCTCCATACCATCGATTCTCATATTCAGCTCTTCTCTGTACCCTTTTCATCATTTCCTTTGAGTGGTTACCGGAAAAACTACGCTCTGTCGTGAAACATCTCAAGTTCTTGAACAATAAAAACTGGTTCGTTTTCCTGAGATGCTGAAAACAAATTCCTGTTCAGGAACTGTCCTGCCTCGAATGCTGTGTTGATGTCCATAACAGTCATGGTCTACTGTCAGCTCTCCAAGTGGAAGAAGAGCAAAAAAGAGCTCTTAAAGAGGTTGAAGTTTTATCACAATTTGGATTGTCCAAGACAAGGCAAATGATATCAGGTATTAAGGGATAACTATCATCTTAACTGTTCCAAACTTTTTTAGACATTTCATTGAACTGTGAATTCCAAGCGCTGAGATATGATTAAGAAATGATCTGAAGCATTCAAGAACAGTAAAATTTCAGATGGAAGGTCTCAACGCGATGGCGAATCAACTGGCGGAATCCGTGCATGCAAATCATAATAATGCTAGGGTTAGTAGATGCTAGGGTGCTAGGGTTAGATAATCTAGGGTTAGATAATAATGCTAGGGTTAGTAGAATGCAACATTAACGAGGAAAACTCTCTTGAAGATGATAAAAACTAAAATAGAAAAGAAGAGAGAGAGAGACATTTGTACAGTGAGAAAAATGGAGAGAATACAAATCAAGTTACCGAAAAATACAAAAGCGAGACAGAGATCAAAACCAATTTTGATCGGTTTATCTAGTCAAGGAACTGATAAAACACTTGTTTTTACATAGCACCCAGAAAAACATTAACGGAAAACAGAAGAAAAAACCGAAGTGAACCGATTAATGAACTGATTACAGAAAGACCTCAAATTACTGCTAGGGAACGAGAAACGCATCCTGCGAGAATGTCTCCGTGTACTAAAAGAAGGTGTGTCTCCGATGCTTTTTCTACCTCCCCATCTTCTAGTTTGCTGTTTAGACATTTCCATTAACAGACGGAAGGCGACGACTGATGTTTAATAACCGATTGAGACTTTTCAAGACAAAAAATTGTATATGGCTGCCCATAAATCCATGCTCTTTTGATTTCTCTATGGTAAATACTGCTATTTCAAAATCATGAATATTGACTTCTCTTGCTATTTAAAACGGTTATTATAAAATTTATCACAAGACGAACCAATTTTAAGTGTTGTATGAGAACGAAATAAGTATAAGATTACAAAAAGTATGTGAACAAATAAAATAATTGGGTTCTACTACACTAATCTTTCTTTCAAAGTGACCTCATCGAAAGCCTGTGGAAAAATTGATATTTCTAGGTGAGAGCGCCCTTAAGAGCCCGCAGCTGCTGTCGCCTTCTTTCATACTCGCCATCCGCCGGGCAGCGATGCAGCACACCTCGCGCCTTTCGCATGTCGTCAAGATGCTCGAGAATGAGAAAGCCAAGGCTTCCGCCATTTCCAAGTCCGAGAAGCTCACTCGTCAGTTCACTTTGACTTCGTCTATTGAATATGTAGTCGTAAGTCAGAAGACTTGAAAACTAACAAGGTGTCACGGCATTTAAACAGGTTAAGTGAGAATGCATTAATTTTACAAATGTGTGTCAGTGTTACGTGGTGCATTTTCAGATGAGGCATCGAATTATTTTGTGTTTTTTCGCTGCTGACTTCTGCGAACTCTTATAAATGAACATTTTTTCCCACACGCTATTTCAATTCCTAATTAATTCCTGTAAATGAGAATGAGCAGGAATCGCTCTAGCTTTGAATTTTCGAGATGACGCTGTTTTATTTATTTATCTTCTTTAAGAGTTAATCTTTTCTCACGTTTTCGTGTGAGAATCAGTTCTCGATTGCTATTATACATATATTAAATTAACACTGCGTACATATTCGTATCTTTCACAGTAGAATAGAAATTGTTCTATAATTTTTTGCTTATCTGCTCTGTGGTTATGTAGAGCAGTAAATTTAGATTTTTTTTCTGAGAGCCACGACTAGGGTGGTTCTTTTAGACCCATCTTTTAGACCCCCCCCCGTTCACATCAGTTCTCGTAAGAATGCCTTTTCTAGGTTCCGAACTGAGACAATCTCGTCTATGTCTGCGAGGCGGTGACTCTTTAGCGAGAGAGTCACTCGCAACGCTCCTCTCGATGCTGCCTTCCTCTTGTTCGGCCACGCCTGGACTCTCTTCTCTGCTCTCTGCGATCTCGCCGACTGACACGAATGAGCAACGCATCTGCATTTATATCACAGTAGCAAAAGTGAGTTTTCAACACGCGCTACCAAAGTAAAACCGAAGTAAAGATGAAATTGTACATGTCACTTTTGCTTCAATCGATGCGTTTCTAAATGACACTCATTGAGCTCTCAATGAATGATATTACCATGAAATGGTTCAAGTTAGAAAAAGTTTAATTTTGACAGATTTTACCTTTTCGACAGTCTTCTAATACATTCGTTTCTATGTCTTGAATACCTCGTGGCATGTGTGTGCGGAAAAGCTGAGATGAGACACCGACATAATCTGATCGCACAAGTGGCTACTCTGGGTCACTGCTAATATGTAATACAGCAGCTGTGGGTAGCACTATCATAACTCCTCAAGCTTTCTCCCTTTACGGTTTAAGTAGAATTCGCAGTAGAAAGACTTTTTCGACCATGGACTTTTGACTGTTTTCTGACAGAGGGCTTCCAAATTCCTCTCTCTCTCTTTCTTCGCTATAACAACATGTTATATTAAATATAGGTACACACCAACCAGGTAACATCACTGGGTGATCCTGGGTATTTTCATTCGTAAAATCTTGTTTTGCAAGTCATCCATTCAGTTGCTGACGGATCTACTTTCAACTTCTCTGCCTCCACCAATCATCCCTCACTTTGCGGATGCTCTCCTGCACGTTTTCTCCCAAATGAACGACCTCTCCATTAAGCGCATCGGAGCCGCCCGCACACCCAGGGCGACGCTTTGGAAAACAGTGCAGACTGCCTACTCCGAGATGAACCGCGTCGTTGCCAAGGTTGGGAGAAATTTATGCTCTTAATTTGGTCTCAAAAATTTAACTAGACGTTTTTGTCACTCATGAACTCTGACGGAAAATCAACAACGAAAAAATAATCGTTTTTGATGAATGTTCATACTCCAGACTGGTTTCACTGGAGTATAAAAGCAATTTAACAACAAAAACAACAACAACAACAACAAAAAAACACTCCCTGACACAAGCTTTGTGTTCAATGCCTCAAAACATGTGACATGTGATACAATAACTATGGTTTCAATCCACATAGGCACATGCTCATGAGGATCGCTCGCTGGCAAAACAAGTTGCATATCACGAATCTGTTCTCTGTTTTTTTTTTTGTTCACCAACAAAGTATCTATTCCACTGCAGTTATTCCCTTGCCATCACTGCGAGCGCGTGGACATCATCGATGACTTCTCCTACGCGTGTCGCCTCTACGCGGACGTCTGTGACCAGGCCTCTGTCACGCTTTGCATGATCGAGTCCGAGAGGGCCCGCAAAGCTGACGAGCAGCGCAAGTGCGAGGCAGTACTCATGGTAAGTTCTCGTTCATACGGACAAGTTAATTAAAAGGCTCGGGTCGCAGATCAAACCAAAATCAGGGAACATCATGAGGAGTCTGGAGGTACTGGCAAAAAGATCTCAATACTATACTAAGTTTTCTCTCGCTCATTTCGTTTCCTTGACGATTCATTTCTTCCTCTCTCTCTCACTCTTTTCTCTGTCTCTCTCTTTCTCTTCCTTTTTCTTCTTCCAAATCCCTCTCTCTCTCTCTCTCTCTCTCTCTCTCTCTCTCTCTCTCTCTCTCTCTCTCTCTCTCTCTTCTTCGCTAGAACAACATGTTATATTAAATATAGGTACACACCAACCAGGTAACATCACTGGGTGATCCTGGGTAACTGCTAGATATTATACCACGGTGGTGAAAGTATAAATACAATATTTTTGTTAAAAAAACCGACTCAAAATTTTTTTCGAAACTTTTCTCAGCGAATCGACGAGAATCTGATGGAATGCCGTCGCCTACAGAAGCTGAGTGCCTTAAGGAAGAGCAGTGAGAAGAGGGACATCAAAGGCTTCTTCAGATTTGGCTGCCTGCGTCCGAAAGAAGCTGATCCATGAGTCTATAGCAACAAGCAATCAATAAGTCGATAGGGACGTACGGATAAAGAGATGACTTTTATGTTACGAGTATTGCTATCGCCTTTTGACCAATTAACTTTTCCATGTAGCTTTGAGTAACTGAAATTATAAGTCTTTTTCCCAATTTTAAAGTCTTGCTCAAAGTTTTGTTTTCCGAATTCAGCCACGTGATTGGAACTTCCATTTTTTTTAAAAGAAATAATTCATAAAATACACAAATTGCGAGAAGATTTGAAAGCTTCTCATAACTACGACTGCTCCGCTCAAAAATTTACTGAAAACAGCTTCAATATTTATCTCGTGTACCTTCTCATTTTCAAAGACGATCTGAATCATGTGTGGAACATCTCTTTGTTTGATTTATTATTCATTGAGCCTTTTTTTTTGCTTTTCGGAAAACTTGACTGAATCCGAGTTGCCCTGAAGCATGAAGCTCAAACTTTTTACTGATTCGCTTAATAATCTAGCGATTCACTAGTTTTTTTCGAATACATAATTCATGGAAACTGATTGTGACCGTTAAGAACATTCACATTAGTAACACTAAAAATTTTCTCGCTTTTGTCACGCCTTCGTCTGAAAAACTTTAACTTTCGGATACGATTTTGATTTATTTTCATGTTGTAGTTTTACACTACCAGCATTGGTGCTCAGTGTTATCACGTCTTTTTTCGAATAAAAAAAACTCTACCTTCTAAGTAATTGTTGGAGTAATTCATAAAAGTTAACCAACATAACAAAAGAGAAATAATGCGACTTTGTTTTTAAATACAACAAGCACTCGATTCTCTGTGATGTCATTTCACGTTTCCATGTGTTATGTACACAAATCTTTTACAAAGAGTTCAAAGATTAGATTTTACAGCAAATAAATGTTTTTCTTCTCAAGGTATTCAAATGAAAACTGGGAAGACAACAAAAACGATCTTTCATTGTGAACGAGAGGTTATAAAGTAATGTTATGTCAACGCTGCGCTGCTCGCCTCTTCGATAGATTCGAAAATGCGGGCACTAATGACTTTTTCTTATGAATTAAAAAACTTCCTCTTGTCTCATGACTTGCTTGCCACTTGAAACTTGTAAACTTCAGTAGACTTGCCTTCACTTGAGTTTCCTGGTTCTGCAAATGTATTTATTTCAACCTCTCCCTCGTTTTATAGGTGTACATATACCTTCTTTTTTTATTTCACTCGAAAACCACCTAACTTTTTCGAATAACGAAGTAAAACAACATCAAGCCCTATTTCCCGTACTTGCCATTCATGTGCCTTATTTTGCCACATTCAAAAAACTGCAGTTCAGGGTTAAATGTTGAGTTCCACTCAATGTTTGTGGTTTGTGTTCCTGTGTTCATTTTCAAAAATTCATTCTTTGTGCAAGTGAAAGGAAGAGTTAAAGATAACTCTAAAAAAAACCGATGAGATTTTAAGATTTCACCATGCTAAGTCACATTTAGTCAATATCCGCTTCCCAGGCGATGTTTGTATGTACATGGTGGGGCGTAGTTATAGCGCGAAAATGGGACGCAATTCAAACAGTTCTCAAAATCATACAATTTTCTTTTCATGCGAATTTCTTGTTCATGAATGTGAATGTCTCTTGTTACTGAAAATTTCATCATGTTTGATAAACTTGGAAAAGAATGGGCGCCGCCAGTACTATGCGCACTGTAATTCTCTGCATGCACACCCAAGGTAAACGACCGGCGGACATCGCTCATATGCTGAAAGTGCACCACTCAATCGTACATCAAGCTTCAAAACGTTTCGAAAAAGTTGGAGGAAATCAAGACCTTTGCCGGAGTGGTCGACCTTTCACGTCTACCTCGTCAAAAGTCATCAGGAAGGTCAGAGAACGCATAGTCGAAATCCCAGAAGCATGAGGAAAATGGCTCGTGATATCCAAATTTCAGCGAGGTCGGTACGGAGAATTGTTCAAGAGGCTCTAGGGATGACCTCTTATCGATGTCGGAAACGAGAGATGCTCACCAAGCGGAATAAAGAAGCAAAAAAAGCGCTCTCCTTTTTGACACGGGCACGCACAGGAAAACTTGAATCAATCATTTATTCCAATTCACATGATAGAATAGCACATACGTACATGCATTGATGAACTTGGATCACTGTCACGGATGTGAGTTCAGCTATATTCGAAAAAGATTTCAAAACTAATTATAGAAAGGGAAATTATAGAGACAAATTATGGAGACAAAACAAAAAAACATCTTAAATAAAGGGACAGAATAGAAAAAATATTAAATAGAACATTGAGATAAGATAAGTGAATAAGAAAATTCATTTGGAGCTCTTTCAGTAACGTATTTTAGAAAAGGGCACTATGAATTCTTCTCGCAGCTTATGTAGTTCTTTTTTGAAAACAACGGGGGAATTGATTGTCACTATCCGACTGGGTAGGCCGTTCCATATGTCAATAACCCTGGATGCACAACTACTTTTGGTATCCGGAATTCTGAATGGTAGAGCAATTCGGTATGGATGGGCGTGTCTGTTGCTGTATGGAAGGGGACATACTTGAAAAAGTTTGGAATAGTCTATTCGAAGGTGTTGGTGTATGCATTTGTGTATGAATGCAAGGTCCTCAATATTTCTTCTGTATTCGAGAGTCGTCAGAAAGAGCAGATTGAGCCTAGATGGGTAGTCTATCTTGGGATGCCCAGCACTATAAAGAATTCTGCGTGTGAAGGCACGCTGAACGTTTTCTATTGCGTTTATGTGACCTACGGAGTGTGGCGACCAGATTTCACTACCGTAATCTAGTAAAGGGAGAATGTATGTTTTGAACACGCGGAGAAGAACGGTTATGGACTTGGTTTTGAATGCTCGCAGGATCCTGTTTATACATCTGGTGGATATGGTTATGACTTGCTCTATGTGGGTGGAGAATTTGAGTGTTGCATCAAAATATATTCCAAGATCCTTGATAGTTGAAGAGGTGGGAACGATTTTACCATCAATGTGATAGATGCTGCTAGGGTTATTGTTGCCACAGTGAACTATGAAGCATTTCGGAATGGAAATTATAAGCTCCCAGGAATGTACATAACTGGAAATAGAATCTAGGGCTCGTTGTAGACTTTGACTGCTGTTTGAAAATATGTAGTTTGATGTCATCTGCATAGAGAAAGCAGTGGACTTCGGGGTCAATACATTCTATGATGTCGTTTATAAAAATAGAGAAGAATAGGGGACCTAGGCAGCTTCCTTGCGGAACTCCGCTATTATAAACTTTGGGATCGGATAAAACGTGATTGACTGAAGTTATAGAATAACGGCTAGCGAGAAATGATTCTACCAGGCGGAGTAGACCTGAATTCATACCTATTTTTTCTAATTTGTGTATCAGGAACCTGTGGTTTACTGTATCGAGGGCTCTTGAAAAATCAATCAGACAGATGTCGAACTTGAGCTTCTTGCTATTCAGAAAAAGGTACTGGGAATAGGAGTGAACTAGGGATGTGATAGTGGAACGGCTACGGCGAAAACCGTGCTGGTTGCTGATGAGGATTTGGTTGGACTCGAGATCTTTCCCGGCATCTTTCCCGGCATTGAATGCACCATCTTCAGTGATGAAAAGCTTTTCCCCGTTGAAGCTGCATTCAACTCTCAAACACACACGCTTTTTGGCTGTATCACAAACTCTGGCAGACGTTGGTGGCAGAATCTTCAACAGAACTCAACATCCAGCTCATGTTATGGTCTGTGAAGCCATCTGTGACAGCGGCAAAAGCTCGCTTGGTTACATTGAACCTAACTTCAAGGTAGACCGCCATGTCTACCTCAAAGCCGTGTGAAAAGATGCTATGAAGCCTTGAGCATATGCACACTTCAACGGAAGTCCCTACGTCTTTCAGCAGGACGGATCACCTGCTCATACGGCCAATTCTGTTCAAGAGTGGTTCACGGCGTCACTCCCGGCATTTATTTCAAAAGATGAATGGTCGGCCTCGTCGCCCGATCTGAATCCTCTAGACTATGCGGTTTAGGGGGGACATGCAGGCCAAAGTCTGTAATTCTCCTCGCCACAACTTGTAATCTCTGAAAGCAGACCTGAAGAAGTATTGGGACAATCTTTCAATGGACTATCTTCATTCCGTGATCAACAAATACCCTGAAAGACTATGCACTGTCGTACGAGAACTGGGAAGCATAATAGAATGAATTTCATAACACTTGATGATGTAAATATTATGAAGAAAACTTGAAAATTTCTGTTCGATTACTTCGCATATAACAAAAATTCGGGTGAAAACATTTCGCGCTATATTTACGCCCCACTCTGTATAAGTATTTTTCTTTCACCGAAGTTGCAAGTTTGAAGTACATGCATTGGAATTTAATACCTGCGTGAAGTTGTCCCAAATCCTCTCCAGTGGAGGTGTTTCCATCCAACTTGCGATTGAAGTACTCTTTAGTCGTATAGAATACGTAAAGCCGCCAGAAAAGAAAGGCAGCCATGAGAAGAATTAGCAGTTTCAAAAAGAACCACGCGAGGAGCCGCGAGGAAAAATCTTCATGATGATCTACAGTCAACCAGTCGTGGTCATAAAGTCCATATTTTCCCTCTATTATGAGATACTTGGCTGATCGCAAAACTAGCGGAGCCACTTCCAAACCAATCGATACATCCAAAAACGAAAAATCCAATAACTATTCTTTAGTGCGCGATGTAGCTAATGAAAGAAACGTAAAATAGTTAAAAGCCATGACTAGTTAGACGAGGAAAAAGCAGAGAAAGCGCTTATACCTTCAGATTCTATAAGTTCAACGGATTTTTTGCAGTTTTTTTTCAATACTTAGCCCATTGAAGCCATGACTACTTTAAAAGTTAGTTTATGCAATGAGCTGTTCTCTGAACAATTATTTCATCGCGCAATGTGTTGTTAAAATGCACTCCACTTTTTCGGAACGTCTGTCTAACTAAGCTTCTAGTATAGCATATAAGCCATATGACCTCACGTTTATGTTGTCTATGTAGTAAGCCGGACGTTTTCCAGAAAATAAAAGAAAAGCGCTCTGATAATAACTACTTCGGTCTACTGTATTTCGAAATGACACTTACAAGCCCTTTTTTGAATACTTTCAATACTCGAATTTGTACATAAATTTTACTGAAACAAAAACTGAAACAATATTGAGTACTAAAGTTGAACGCATAAAAATCTAGTCAAAAGCAACAAACAAAGCTGAACCTTGCCCGAAAAACCCCAGAAAAGACGATGTTGAGAAGATTGCGACGACAAATGAGAAAACAGTGACGACACACCAGACCGACAACTCCAGCATCTGTGAAGTACAAGTTGAATCGGTTGTTGTTTTCGGTAACTACATTCCGTTTCATGAAAGAACTTTGAAGCAAACTTACGACTCAACTATCTTCTTTTCGAAAAAAAAAACGTTTAAGAATTGTATTCCTTTTTTTATCGGCTCAGATTAGCTGTTCGATTAAAATGGTCAGTGGTAAGTAAAAACCAAAAAGTAATAATTGAAGTCCTGGAATTCCACCAGGAAGAGTAATGATACGAGAAATAGAGAACAGCTATTATGTATATAACCTGCAAAAGTGGAGAAATTTTGAAGAAAAAAAAGGGATTAAAATTGGCTTGTTGATTGTTTGAAAAACAGCCCGATAAAAATGATTAGGTGTTTCAGAAACCAACAGTAAAGTAAAACATCATTGCGGTGAACCATATGCGTATTTGCTACTCCCTCAAATGTTTTTCAGAGGCTGGTAAAGATGTGTCAAAAAACGTTTTTTTAAAAAAACAACAATTGTTATGTATTGTTTCATGTGATTTGACTGACCGCAAAAGCTATGATCGGCCACATGAAGCGGTGCTTTTCTCTCTGGATAGCGTAGATGGTGCACAGTATGAGGAGAGCATGCGGGAACACCCATAGAATGCACCAGGGGAAAATGAAGACAATCGAAAACAACCAGACGACGATTTCCGCCAGCAATAACACTTTGGACGCGTTCTAAATGGTGAAAGGGTTTTTCATGGGTATATGCGAACAAGCGAAATTAACTCTGTGTTTCTGGTAAACTTTTGAACCTAATCTTAGAAAAAAAGGGTAAACTGGGCTGGGAAAAACTTAGTTTTAAAATAAAATAATCGAAAAACTTGTCTTTTTTTAAAATAAAAATTACTTAACGCTTTTCTTGAAAACATTGATATAAATAGAAAAATGCTTTTCGAAATTTTGAAAGAAGATTTGTCTTTTATATTATAGAGTTCATGGAAAGAATATATTTCATAACCTATATCTGTTTTCTCTTCAGTTGAATCTAATAGGTGAAGAGGTAGAACTATCGCACTGACTAAGAGAACAAGGCACATGAGTCTTTCATATAACACTATCGCACGGAATAGCAATTTATCCCCGTGGTGTAATGGTAACACGCGCTCCCGGTTCGAGTCAGAGATGGTTGAGTTCGATCCCGCCCGGTGAACTAGCTTTTTTCTATGCGATAGTTCTATCACTTGTATATGTAGCGTAGGGGTTCGATTGAAGTTGCATAACTCTAAAACCATATAAAAAAATTCAATTTTCATATGAAAAGT
The DNA here is from genome assembly GCA_964056735.1 of Allodiplogaster pararmata. Taxonomy (NCBI): domain Eukaryota; kingdom Metazoa; phylum Nematoda; class Chromadorea; order Rhabditida; family Diplogasteridae; genus Allodiplogaster; species Allodiplogaster pararmata. The sequence continues at coordinate 25,403,104 of OZ057405.1, forward strand.
TTTTCGTTTCTTATATGTGTATATTTCTCTCATCTATTCAGGGCCTTTGTCCATCATTAACTCGAAGAGAAACTTTGTAGTCTATAATTGCATAGATGTTTCTAATGTATGCAGGTCTCGAAGTGAATTAGATACATCCACCAGTTAGGTTCACCTGATAGCCCTTGAACCATCCCTTGATAGTTGAGATTATATCCGTTGGATCATTTCAGCCTTTTATCTTACGGAATTTGCAAGTATTATACACTTTTAGATCGATAATACAAATCTAAAAGATGGCTCATCAGTCAGAATCAAACCCAGCCATTCCTCTCTCAACGGATTTGCGCATTTACTGAGAGAGAACACACAAACCTGTTTTTTATCAAACCCTTTTTTATTGATTATACCATCGCACGGAGAAAAACTGGTCCACTGGGCTGGACGAACCCAGTCATCTCTTGTCAATAAGGGAGCAAGCGCGTTACCATTACACCACGGTAATCCATTGCTATTTCGTGCGATAGCGCTATATGAAAAGCTCAGTTGTCTTGCCCTTATTCTGAAATTTTTTATAGGATTAAGGACTGACGACAACGTGTGCATTTCTCCGCAGGCAGCGGAAGTCCGGATTGTTCTCCATGAAGTCGACCTCCATGTTAAAGAGATTCTTGAGATAGTCCCTCAAGGGAACCCCATCCACTTGAGGGTACGAGAGGGAAACGTTGTTCATGACTTACTCAGCAACTGAAACTTCCACAATAGTCTAATTTTGAATTTGTTCTTTCACTTTAATAACAAACTTTAATAACAAACCCACTCTCTATTCTTTTTCTGATTCATCCTCTGTCTTCAAGTAATTTTGCCTCTCTGTTCTATTCTCTACCTCTGCCTATCTCTTTGTTTTTCATGTTTAACATTTTCTTTCTTTTCAAATTGCAGTCTTCACTTTTGTTATGACAATTGCCACACAACGCACGTCCGCAATTATCGCAGAATATCTTTTTTACTGAGCTCCTTTCCAATTCAATAGATGCATATCTATCAAACATTAACATCAAATAAAAAAATAATGAGAAGAACTTTCTAAAATTTTTAGTATAACATATACAAAAACATATCATCATAAACCAAGGAAAACATGTTATTTCGCTTCAGTTCAAGTTAGACGGGCCAAGAACATGCCGAAGTGTCTGATATATGTATGTAAGTATATTTTGCTAGAATAGTTCTGGGTTGATTTAATTCCCAATTGTGTAATTCTACGACCCAAACAGTCACTGCATCCAAAACAGTGCCTATAAACAAATGATTCTACAAGTGTTTTTTTTTTAAATCGAAATATTCTTACCAGAATTACTTTGAAATGATTTACTATTTGAACATGCCGTCATCTATAATTAGTGATACAAGGAGTAAGTATGTCGCAATCGAAAAGTCATTAATGAGTCACACTAAACTCAGCTTCAACCTTGTTTACGTAAAATTATCCTTAAATTTTAATTTCAAAAAAACTTGATATTTAAAAGGTTGATTCGATCATGGATGTGTGTAACACATACATATACACTGAAACATATGTGTAAACTTGAACTGAAACATATTTGAATCGAAATTACTAGAAAAAACAGAAAACTCCTAGTTAGGTAATTTGAATCTGCAACAACGAAATACCAATTTGAATTGGAAAGTCTAATTCTTGAAAACACAGACAATAAACAAAACAAAAAACATTTCAGCAAAAAGAACGAAAGACGGTAAAAAAGAGAGTTCTTTATTTATTTTAATAACTCATTGACTTACTTCGATTCCCCGTTCGGTCATTTTCGCGAACTGATTGATATACATTGAATTCACTCGGTTTTTCACTCTATCAATCTTTCTATCTCTTTCTCTATCCTTTTCTCTCTATTTTTTATAGTCTTTTTTCTTTCTCTTTCTCTCTCTTCGCCTTTTTATATATCTCTCTCTCTCTTCCTCCTCTCTCCTTCTCGCCATCGTTTCTGTCTATTATTTTATCGTTTTGCTATCTTTCCACCTTTCTCTTACTCTATGTATATCTCTCTCTTTTCTTCTTTTATGTTTCGATGCGCATTTTCATTGTACAGTTCTTCACTCTGCTCATAATTCTCTCTCTTCCGCCATCTTCTGAATCTCTAGTGTTTCTCTTTGTTTCTCTGTTTCTCTTTGCGCGTAGTGTTTCTCTTTCTCTCTTACCGCATTAAAGTCTATTTGATTCACGTGATCTCTCGAGCTCCAGCAGTTCCCTTTTTTCTCGTTCCCTTTTTTTAATGCTTGACTTTCTACGCTCTATTCCTGCGGTTATTTTCTTCTGTTGTTTTCCCGATTCTTAAGGAATTTCTCTGGTTCTTCAAAGAAGTTTTCATTTTATTATTAGGTGTATCTGTCCTTGGTTGTTCTGTGGTTTCTTTGAGTTCTTCCCGTATTTCTCTTTGACTTTCTCTTTTTCTCCAAACTCTTTAATACTCAGTCCCGAAATTTTCTCTTTGCCATTCTTTTTTTCTTTCTTCATACGTTCTCCGTTCGTGATCAATAAACTATTTTGTAGAGAAAATATTTTATACCGTTCGTTCTGAAAAAAATTTCCTGTCTGGCAGTTCAAGGTGAGTTCTAGTTCAATAGTGGGTGGAGTGGAATGTTTCCGCTACATTATACATCACAATAGGAACCATGCGCGTGAACCGTGTATACCAAAAAATTCTACCAAAAAATTATCGTGTTACTTAAGTGGTTTTCTCCGCAAATGAGATTTAGCAAAACATACTTGGTCCATGAAGTATTGTATTTAACATCTTTCTTATGGAGCGTTAGAATATCACTTTTCACTTTGCTAACTGATTTTTTTCTGCTAACTGATTTTGAATTGAATAGCTTTATCACCAGAGGATAACTTGTTAAGGGTCATCACTAACATGGTTGACAGAGAGGGGAAATTGGGTAGAGGAATAAGCAACTGTGGCGTTGCACTGAAGAGTCTTGGTAGACCGCTTAGTGTTTCAACCTCATACCAAATAGTTTCCGCGATATCTTGAATCCGAGCATAGAAGATTATAGAAGAAGACGCCGATCATTACCAAGAAGGCACGAGTAGCAGTTATTGTAGAGTGAAAATGATGAGAACAACCATCTCGGACGTATGGAGAAGGAAAGAATGGAATGAATGACGTATGAAAGAATTTTCTGCTATCTGGTTTTTTTGAACGCTTCAATGTCTCACCACGAAAACATAGACTACGGTAAAAAGAAAGAACACATACATTGTAATGGAGCGTTAGAATTTGGAGAAAACGTTATATTTCTCTCACTAATTGTACACATTTTAGGTTCTTTCTTTTTACCGTAGTCCTTTTTTTCGTGGTGAGACAATGGAGCGTTCAAAAAAACCAGATAGCAGAAAGTCAGTTAGCAGAAAAAAAAATCAGTTAGCAAAGTGAAAAGTGATATTCTAACGCTCCATTAGTCACTTTGCTTGGCTGCACTCTTCATTATCTTCTTCGTCATTGCGTTGCGTTGTTGTGTTTTCAATTCTTCTCATGGCGTTTGATTTCGTGAAATATTTAAAACTAATATTTGAAACGCTGAATGATATACGAAAATTCTTCAGAACATCACCTTAGTTGCGCAATCGTCAAGCTGCCTGATTTCTAATCTCTTTCTGTCAGTCATGTTATCGGTGACTCTCTTTCTGTCAGTCATGTTATCGGTGACTCTAAAGAAATTAATTTTCTTTCACAGAGTTGTAAATGCAAAAAAAGCATAAACAAATTTTTCATTAAGGAAAATGAAAAATTGTTAGAAAACTCGATAGATTCGTTGCCTTCCGTTTTGAGTTTTGGATGAGTAATGTGAGAACATTTTAGGGAGAATTGTGCCCTGTAAATCAAGATTTAATTTTCATCGCAAACCATACAAATCTATAAACGCAATGTTTATCTATAACAGCGGAATTTTTTGTAGAAAAATCAAGACTTAATAGAGAAAAGTTGATGGAAATTATAATTGCAACATGATGCAGCAATTAAATTTTTAAAAAAAACTACAGAAACAACTGAGAAAAATATGATGTTAGATTGTTCTTTTTAAAAATATTTATTCAGTTAACATCGATATTTCTTTTTGATTATTTCATTTTCCAATAATGTCAGAACAGAATTCGAAGCATCAGAGCTGCCTTCTTCGTTTTGAAAAAATCAAATACAAATTAATTGTGCTTGTCAAAATATTGAGAACTTTAACACTTCAAGAAACGAACTCGAAAAATTAAACAATGGGTATTTGAAAGACAGTCATTGGAAAAACAATGCAACTGAAAAACAAAGGAAATTTAAGTGACTTATTATATGAACAATCCAGAATCTCCTTACCGAATGTTTAATAAAACCATTTTTCATTTAAAAAAAACTAGTCGCATGAAAGTGGAAATCAGGGTTTCAAACCGTTACTAAGTACAATGGAGTCAAGGAAAACCATGAATCAGTCTCTGAAGTCAGTATTTCTCCTCGAAATTCACGGAAAAAAATTACTTGACTTCCGTACAAAAAAAAATCATTATGGCCCGACTCTGAGATTTCATTTATTTGGATGTAGTAATATAATACACATATTTGGTTTGTACATTGGTATATCGGTCCTTTGGTTGACTAGGGCAGTAGTTTCAATTCTGGCAGCAAACGTTGCCAGCGTTGCAAGTATAGCCAGTCGGGCACTGGCCTTGATAGCAGACCCCGTACGGCGTGCGGCCATTCGGGCACGACGAGCAGCAGTACCCATTGCTGGAGCAGATGTATCCTGTCGGGCAGCCCTGCAATCAGCGCTCGCTTAGAGAAGATCTGCCGAGTTCTCTTCTCACTATTAGTACTTCAAAAAGTATGTAATCTTCATAAAAGGCTCTTCTCAACTTTTTTTTTCCTTTCTTCCTTACCATGTTAGTGAGAACAAACTGTCCTTTGGTGAATAAAGCAATCCAATTCATCCTGGTGCGATTAACATAAGTCTGATAATAAGTTTGATCTGTTTCTCAATTAACCTCGCACCTCCGTTTCCGGAATGATAACTTCAAAGATAATCACATCAAAGTATATCTACAAAAATTCGATAGTCCTTTTTATCGTAGGTAGTATGGCACTAAAGGTATTGGAATACAGAATGGTAGACAGTAACATTGGAGCACAGCCCAGCGGATCGACCGAATTGGCATTCACAGCAGTAGTTGGATGTAACACAGATAAAGGAGCCACACTGGCCTCCGTTGCAGGCTGCGAGTGCACCCACTCCTCCACACGCATCTGAGACCAAGAGGCTCGTGAGATATGAGTGGCACGTGCGATATGAAAGGCTCGTAAGTTATAAGAGGCTCGTGATATATAAGAGGCTCGTAAGAAACAAGAGGCTCGTGATAAATAAAAAATCTCGTGAGATGCGATAAAATAGCAAAAATGCTAGAGTCCCAAACTCATTGCAATTGCACTTTTTTAAAAAAAAACAACTTTGCAAACTGTTTCGGATATGAATGAGCAAATAAATTCAACTATATTCAAGTTCTACAAAAACATTTTTTTCTCCCCAGGTAATTACAGTGAACTTCCGCCTGCCATACAAATTCCTAATGATCTAAACTGGGTGCTGAAAAATGCTGAAAATAAGGAACCCTCAAGTAGACCTAGTAAAAATTGATCTGAAAATTCTCTAAGACTTTAGTTTTAACCTATAAAGGTTTGCTACATGATGAATTTCTGACAGAAGGTAAAGTTCGTGAATCGCATACTTTGATACTCATTGCCCGTAGTCGTACAGCACAGTCCATTATTGCATGTTTGACCAGACGCGCATCCGGAGGATGTTGTGCAAGATACTTGAGACCGCTGACCCGAGGGACAAAAACCTTAAGTTCCAAGTAGTGAAAATTCGTTTTTGATCCGGCAAATGATATTTTCTTGACGTCCTCCTTCTGCTGTATAAAAGAGACACGAATCCAGAAAGTAGTTAGACCTCCAAGTATCTCTTAATATCACATCTCCCTCTTCTTCTTGCTCTTCCTTTCTCTCTCCCTCTCCTTTTCTTTCTCTTTCACTCCATTTCCCACTTCCTCTTCACTTCTGAACACGAACTGCTCTAACCAAGTACAGAGAGAGTGCTCCCCCCATCCGTGCTGCTGCAGCAGCATCCATTTAGGCACTGCGCCGCCTGCCCATTTGCATAAGGCGTACATTGATAGTCAAAGTAGCAGCCGACGCCGAGGAAACGTCCGCCGTTGGCGCATCGATTAAAACCCGTGGAGCAAGCTATTATTAACAACTCTATATCTTCTAGAGCCAAATTGTTAAGTGGGGGAAAAAGAAGAGATACAGACACGATGGAAGAAGAAAGAAAGTTACCATGTAAGAGAGAAAAGGTGACTTCAAAAGCGAGAGAAAGAAGAAAAAGAGAAATAGAGATATATGAAGAGAGATACAAGGATAGAAAAAGAATGAGAAAGAAATAGAGACTGAATGTGTAAGAATATCAAATGACGACTGGAAGGTGAAAATTTACAGTGACAAAAAAATGAATTTAAAACATATAAAAAGAGTGGAATTTTAAAAAGAAAAACAAAAACTGACGGACGGTAGAGTAGTACTGATTAGGATAGTTGCCACAAACATAGAAAGCCTGTCGTTTATCCAGTTCACCAAGGGCAGCAGTTGCTCGTCTGATTTGGTTGGCGCAAAGAACAACAATAAGGGAAAGGAGCATTTTTCGGAGTCGCTTACGGAGTTTCGCACTTCGGATCAACTGCATTATGAAACGGTCAACAAAATAACACGCTTTACGAGAATCAAACCCTCGATTTCTTACATGACGAAGGACAGCTTTAACTACTGAAAAGTCACCGCCCGTACATCATGCCACTCTCCTAAGGTTTTGAAGCACCACCATCTGTACCCCATGCCACCCTCTCGGAAATATGTGACCCAACATTGCTTCATCAAGAGCGAGAATGAAGCTTTTTGAGAATCTGAACGTAAAGTGACGACAACCGAGATGCTTCGAGGTGACAAAGGGATCACATTCAAGGACAAAGAGTGCTTTATCACCATCGAAAATGAGAGAAGAGGCGATAAAAACCCGCTGAAACCATAATACTTTGTTGGCTTAGCTGTTTTATACTGGAGAACCCATAAGTCATCAACTATGGCCATTTACTTTTTCAGTATAAAATACGTGAGTGAGTTGTACAAACTTTGAACCAATGTACATTTAGAACAACAAAAGAAGTGAAGGCAACGTATTTTCCTCAAGACATAGATCTGTTTTCAAAAACTAAAAAATACACAGGTGAAAAAACATAAATGAGAGAAAGGCTTTCGAAAGGATTTTACAATTGCGTTTTTTTCTCTTCTAAAAAATTTTCACTTCAGGAATTTATTCCTCTTCTGAACCGTCGCTAGAGCAACAATTTCAGAAGAACACTAACCAAAAACGAGTCAAGTCGAACATGGATACATGTGAAAATTTAGAAAAGGGCACCAGAAAACTTTGAGTTCTTGGAAAATAAAGAATATTAGGGACTAAATATTAACATCTCCTTGCAGGGAATCAATTTTGTGAACGCATGCAAAGCTCAAAGCTCCATTGAATTCTAATATGAAGGAATTGGAAAGGCCTCAAAGGGAATAGCAAGCCACTGAAAAAAAATAATATTCCACCCAAAACTGCCGCATTGTTCACGCGAAATCCAGCTATTTTCTCTATTTATAAAAAAGTTATCTATTTTTTAGTTCTATCATGCTTCGGCTATGTTCTTCTCTCTCTCTTTCTCTATTTTATGAGGCCTTCCAGTTGACCAGTCCGAATATTGTATCACCTGTTCCATGAATTGCAATGCATATTTCTCTCCCTTTTTCAGGAAAGCCTCTCGACAGAAAATAGCTGATTATCGAGCACATTAACTTGAAATGAATCAACCAAATGCAATTTCACAATACTTTTCTTACTCTGATCGATAGTTTTTAACCGTTGTTTCGTCATTTATTTAGATCATTGTGAAGAGTTAGAAAGGTCAAGGCGATTCTGCTCTGAAGTAGACTAAATATTTTCTTAATAAGCTTAGGGCGTCTTCAACGGTTCGGATTCACTGCTCTCGAATAGCATAAAAGATAGTCGGAACGGGAAGCTTGAACAATTTTAAACTAGAATGAGGATGTTTGGAAGAAGATTTAGATTTATACTGATGATGCTTTCATTAAAGCGTAACTTCAAAGTGTATGTAACGTTTTATTCATGCACGATAAACGCAGTGAACAAAAAAAAAAACAAAAAAAAATACAATTGATCAACAATCAAGCTTTCATAACAGATAATTCTCAAGTTCTTATTGAAACTTCTTTGCTTACACAATACTCTTATATATCACATGTAAAAACAACACTTGTTATTAACACATGAATCTGCAAACATATGTATAACATAACACATTTTGTTCCTCATCCAGATCCTGATTCGATTGTGACACCCTGAAACGCTGTTCTGACATCCTGAAACTCTAAATGCTAATAATTTGAAAATATTATTCTCAATTTAGGATTCCTGTTAGATCTACATACAAGTAGTGCTCCTTCATGGGCCGATTTCCGTTATTCGAGTGATTAACCTAAATATTACACTCGCTTCTCATCCATAGAGCAGATGCCTTCTTTTCTATTTGCTCAAAAAAACATTTAAAAAACTTTTATATAGCAAGGTTCGGAACCGAAAGGTTTACGTTTGAATAAGCTCACGAACTGAGCTGCATATTGGCAACCACGGCGACACATGAAAAATCACACGACCGCTACACCAAACAAAAAAGATGCAAAGTGACAAAGTTGTCCACCTGGACTTTTGCCGCACCCTGTATATTTCCTTTCTGCTCCTTATTGGCTCGCCTGGCCTTACTGTTATTATACGACTTTTCGACATTAACTATGTTTTCAGCCAAAACACAATCTTTTTATTATTCAACAAAATGAAGAAATTGCTTGATACTTGAAAGATACCAAGTAGACTTAATGATAGAACCGGTCTTCATGTTCTAAATCTTCTATTCAAGCACATGCTAGCAGTGCTTTCCTATTAACCAATTGAACAGCCGCGTAAAGCCTCATTCAGTTAACTTCACTTTTGCTTACTTTGCTGAGGATATTAGACGGTTATACACATCAACCTCATCTATCTTTATAATCTCAGCCTCTTCCTAATCCTTACTGAACACTTATACCATATAAACCTGTTTGTAATCTACAAATCCTCCCTTCACCTGAATCGTTGGTTAGCCAATTTACCAGGAACTACCGTTACCACATTTGAATCAATTCAAGACTAACTACGCCTGCAATATTTCTCCCCTTTTCGTCTCAGCACTCTGTTCACTTCTTGGCGGACTTTCATAGTCTTCGGCCTCTGTCTGTCTAACGTCTCTCTCAAATATTTCAACTTAAACGTTGTAATCTCAACGGGGGGAATTGGTGCGTCACAGTCACAATCCCTTACCTTGTCGCGTACTTTTCTCGAGACTCTGTTCCGACTCAGCTCATAAATTCGCTACTCTGTATCTTCTTTTTTGCTCACAGACTATTTAAACACATATGTCCTAAAATTTTCTTGGGTGGGCGGGCGGGCTTCACATCAAATTTTGAACTCTTTCCAACTTGTACGGAAACGTAGAATGAGGTTTTCTTCTTAAAAACCTTGTGCGGCCACTAGCACGCTAAGCGCGCCAATCTCTCGCGTATTCAAACACCCTTCCTTTCCCAATGAATTTCGAAAGTCTTTCACAATAAACTTCACATAGCGTTCATTGAATTTCATGTTTCAATTCAATTCAATTCACTTTATTCGCCAAAGGTATGCTTGTTGTCGCATACACTTATAAGGTAGACATTAAACAACAAAAAAAACGAGAAGAAAAAAAAATTTAAGATTAAAATTTAAAAAAAAGGGGACACAACAGGCTCTGACTAGGAATAGAAAGAAGAAGAAAAACACAATCTAGTGGGTATCAAAGAAAATCAAAGTATCCTAGAGTAGATATCCAGGTAAAGTCATGAACGGGACTAAAGAACAATTCTCAACAATATTAATGAATTCTTCGATCGTGACGACGTCGGAAAACCGATCGCAGAGTTTGTTCCAGAGGGTAATGGCTCGAGTAAAAAAGAAGTTGCCGTTGTGATAATTTCTTTCTTGCAGCAATCGAAGAGGATTTGTTCTAGATGAAGTTCTCAGATCACTGTTCGCCCTGTATTTCACATGAGATATGCAGACCTGGCACTCTAAAGTTCCATAAAGTAGCCTGAACAGAAATAATAGATCGTATTTAGCGCGCCTTGTTATTAAAGGCTCGATAGCAAACTTATTCAATCTGTCAGGGTAATTGCTAGAAGGTATTAAGCATCGCCTCAGTACCTTTTTCGAAAAAATTCTTTGAGGGTATTCTAGTCTTCTAGCTAGCTCGCTACACGATTTAGGTGAGAATACTACAGTGGCGTATTCTAAAAGGGGTCGGATGTAAGACAGATAGACGCGTTTGTAGCCTTCAAAATCGAGGAATCTAAAGACTTTAAAAATCTGAGAAATCTTGCTCAAAGCTCTAGCTCTTATCATCTCTATATGCCGGTCAAATTCCAGGGTTGAATCGATTAACACACCAAGATCTCTTATTACACTTTTGGAACTAAGAACCTCATCACCGATAAAGTAAAGAGAGTTCACATTGTTTCGGCCAAGGTGTAGTACGTTAATTTTATGCTTGGCAAGTGGAAGAGACCATTCTATAGACCAGTTATGTATATTGACTACACATTGCTGGAGAGATTGAGCGTTCGAACTATATACTTTGTTTGAGGTCATCTGCATAAAGAGAGAATTTGACATCAGGAGGGATGCAAATTTCGATGTCATTAATAAAAAACAGAAATAGAAGAGGTCCGATGACTGTACCTTGCGGAACGCCGCTTAGCACAGGGAATGAATCGGAGTATTCCCCGTCTACGCGCACTTTAAAGGTCCGATTCGTCAGGAAGTTTGCTATCCATCTCACAATGTCTATCGGAAAATTGAGTCTTTCCAGTTTGGTTATTAGTTTACCATGAGGGACCTTATCAAAAGCACGCGAAAAATCGAAGTAAACTACGTCGACATCCTTTTTGTTTCTCAAGTCGACTTCCCACTCACAAATGGTTTTAAGTAGTTGGAGCTCGCAGCTACGTCTAGAGATGAATCCATACTGAGACTTACAGAGAATGTTGCGAAAACCATTCTTTAGATGGTTACATAAGATTCCTTCGAAGATGCGGCAGAACACAGAGGTTATAGTTATGGGTCGATAATTCGCGGCTTGAGATTTGTCACCCGATCTTTTGTAAACAGGAACCACTTCACCGCGTTTCCATTCAATAGGAATTTCGCTAGTAAGCAGGAAATAGGAGAAGGGCATAGAAAGAGGTAGCGCAAGAGATAAGGCGCAATTTTTGACTAAGAAATGGTTGATATTTTCAGAATAGACGGAAAAAAGATTTGAAATCTTTCAAGTTAGATTTCAAATCTTTTCGATCAATCGACTTCGTTATGATGTTTCTCGGAGTTAAATTGATCGCGAATCTTTAGTAGATCGGCAATCGCCTCTCATTTATGTTAAAAATCTCTGGGGACGGTTCCTATTAAGGCCATCTGTCAACTCTCTTCCAATTTCCGATATCTGAAAATCGTGAACTGAGTCATGCAAGTTTTTTGCAGTTTAGAGACAAGCAAATGTTTTCGAAAATGTTTCGGGATTACATTTTGTTTCTGTGACTGTGATATATCTTTGAATCCCGGCGAGTCATCATTTGAAGTTTAATTATTTTGTTGTTGTTAAAGTTGAAAACAAGATGTTTCACCATTCTTTTATTCGATTATAGAATCTCTATCATAACAATACATAAATTTCAAAGTCAATACGAATCTTAGCCTAGCTCATGTACAGCCGCAACGGAAGATTTTGAGGAAGGTAGTCTGAAAAATAGTTCGATCACTGAAGAACAAGAAAGCATTCTAAGACTAATATAATAATTTAGTTCGCGCTTGTTCCTGGCTCGTGACAATGTATGCGCTCTCTTAAATTGCGGGACAGACCTCTCCTGGTAAAACGAGTGGCGGCGCGCTGGGTCAGGTCTTTAGAGAGAGAGAGAGAGAGAGAGAGAGAGAGAGAGAGAGAGAGAGAGAGAGAGAGAGAGAGAGAGAGAGAGAGAGAGAGAGAGAGAGAGAGAGAGAGAGAGAGAGAGAGAGAGAGAAACATATCTGTGTCCGAGCACTTCCAATCTTTCCAACTCCGCTTGGTTTGAGCGGATCTGTACGGTATGGGACCCTTCGCATTATAGTCGCACACCCTACCTTTATACCAACGAGAAAACATTCTGTTTAGATTAAAAAGGGCTCTTTTAATCACTCTTCAAGTATTAGATTTATCGAAACATGCCAAAGATGTTACTTTTACACATTTTTACTCACCTCTTAATCGATAATGAACTCTTCGCATTTACACGGCTCGTTTACACGGTAGCATCGACGACATATGTTCCAAAGCCTCATTCTCTCACCAGGAATTCTGGTAGTACGGTACCGGATTCGAAAAATGATTTCTATCGTAGACAACATCCGTGAGAAATAGCCCTTGCGGAGGAGCTATCGGGATTTTGCGGTCGTAGAAATGCGTACTGCATGGATTGTGGAGAAGCCAACGGATCGTGTCGAGACCGATAATACCGTATCCGTTTAAGACAATACACGAGATCATTCTCCGTATCTAAAAACGAAAACTATCACTCAATTACATTCGAGAATTATTAATTCAAAACACTTACCACCAAGGTCAAAAACATTTGATTTCGCTTTCTGCTCCAACCCAGAGCTCTTTATCTTTTACAAGACGTATTCTACTATGTTTTCATCCCCACTCCTGGCTCATATTCAGGAGCGAAGCACGTTCAGGCATCACCAATTTCATTGAATTATTAGTCAGACAATCGTAGTAGATTCTCAGAAATTTCTCAGTTCCCTATGTTTAGATATGGCTTTACGGCACACATTCACAAAACTGCTTTCTAAACTTGGTGGAGCAGAATGGCCCCACCCTAAATAAGCCTGTGCAAAAGACTGGAACTATGATAAAACAGTTTAATCGATTTTTTCTCGAAAGTATTAGCTGAGCATAACCCATCAGACGTCCCTCTTTAACTTTTACTCAAAGAAGAACTCAATTGAACGGTCTTCTTTTCTAACCCCAAAAAACCCCGAAGGTAACTCATGTAATTGAACTTGTAGCGGGTGCATGTATCACTTTTTGTAGTATTTTTAACCCCCGGTTCAAATTACAAGAAGATCAATATGAGAACCTGTTCGCGGAGAAACGACTTAGCAACAATGGTCACATTGAAGTAATCGTACTGTTCATTCGGCACAGAGTACTCTGCTCCTCAACGAAAAAACATGTGATTTTGTATTTCTTCGACTTCTAGGTCCAATTGTTTCGGTTCACGTGTTTTTCAAGAATGTTTCACGAAACCTCGAGTAAAATATTGAATTCAGGTACAGTAGAGCAGTTCATAAGTCGTCTCCATAACGAGAATGTGCTAAGTGAACTGGAGAATAATCAGTAACATTTGGAAATTTGCCTTACCTGTGGGCACACTTGAGTATCATTTACAATGTGTCTCACCAAAACTTGGAATTTGTAAAATGTCGATAAAATAAACAAATACATAACTAAATTTCCTAGTCTGCGATTTTTATCAAAGGTCTTACTCTTACTTATCAAAGGTCTTACTCTTACTTATCAAAGGTCTTACTCTTACTTATCAAAGGTCTTACTCTTACTTATCAAAGGTCTTACTCTTACTTATCAAAGGTCTTACTCTTACTTATCAAAGGTCTTACTCTTACTTATCAAAGGTCTTACTCTTACTTATCAAAGGTCTTACTCTTACTTATCAAAGGTCTTACTCTTACTTATCAAAGGTCTTACTCTTACTTATCAAAGGTCTTACTCTTACTTCTCAAAGGTCTTACTCTTACTTATCAAAGGTCTTACTCTTACTTATCAAAGGTCTTACTCTTACTTATCAAAGGTCTTACTCTTACTTATCAAAGGTCTTACTCTTACTTATCAAAGGTCTTACTCTTACTTATCAAAGGTCTTACTCTTACTTATCAAAGGTCTTACTCTTACTTATCAAAGGTCTTACTCTTACTTATCAAAGGTCTTACTCTTACTTATCAAAGGTCTTACTCTTACTTATCAAAGGTCTTACTCTTACTTATCAAAGGTCTTACTCTTACTTATCAAAGGTCTTACTCTTACTTATCAAAGGTCTTACTCTTACTTATCAAAGGTCTTACTCTTACTTATCAAAGGTCTTACTCTTACTTATCAAAGGTCTTACTCTTACTTATCAAAGGTCTTACTCTTACTTATCAAAGGTCTTACTCTTACTAGTGCTAAAACCCAAAGCAAATTTAATAAATCATAGTGAAGCATTATTCTCCCATCCGTCATGTCATTAAATATCAGCACAAACGTATGCACGCACGAAAACCCAGTGAAACAATTTCGCTGCTTGTATGACACTCTCCATTTTTCATCGCTTACACTCGGTCTACTTCAATCTCATCTGAATAAAATGAGGCGTAACCAACAGGCTTGCTCGAATAAAAAAAGTCGAAAAAAAGGAGAAAAAGTTTTTTTGAGCAAAAAAAGTCGAGAAAAACGAAGAAAACTTTTTTCGAATTTTCGACACGGTCGAAAAACTTTTTTTTCGAAAAATGTTGAAAATACCGGAAAAAACGAAAAATGTGCAACCCTGGTCACCAAAACCAAAATCTACCCTTTGTAAGATAGAAGCTCATACTTCGAGTCATTCATTCTCGTGCCGCTGTAACCCCACTAGGTTGAAACCCATCAACCCCTGATTTAGACCGCTGTCAGTTGTGGATTTTTCGGACAAGTGAAGATTCAAAGCTCAGAGGCCTAAAAAACAAGCTTTGAATTGAAAATAAGGCCAGAGAGAGAATGACAGAATTTAGTATAACATTGAATGTGGGCTTGAGACTTTCGACAACCTCGCGAACCCATCAAAAGGAAGATCACGAGAATTTAGTATAACATTGAATGTGGGCTTGAGACTTTCGACAACCTCGCGAACCCATCAAAAGGAAGATCACGAGAATTTAGTATAAGATTGAATGTGGGCTTGAGACTTCCGACAACCTCGCGAACCCATCAAAAGGAAGATCACGAAGGCAACAACTTCGATGTCTGCCATTCCCTCATAAGTAGTCTTACTGACCTACACAATTCTTCAGCGGGTAACATACATATCAGAAAGTCCGCCGCTGCTCAAAACGGACTGCACATGGCACAAAATATTACCTCTCCCTGACTCCTACCTGAACTCAATCGAACCCTGAGAATTTCTTTCATCGTGGCAGGAGTCTCCGTCTCGAGTCTTCTATCTCTCTCGGTATGCTTCATGAAAGAAGCCATATTATGAGATCCTTCGAAGAGGTCACATGCTGACTCTGCTCGCTCCATGCTGATTCCTGGCGGGAGCTGCCACGAATAATCTCTGCAAGTCGAATAAGACGCTTTAGTGCGGCCGAAAAAGATATAAAACACCAGACATAGGCACATGGAACTGATTCAATTGAACTAACAATTCTGCCCTTACTTCAAAAAACGTAGACCAATCAAACTTTGAAACGTGTGGACACCGAAAGATGGTAGTTCAAGAATATTTCAACTACAAAAAAATAAATAACAAAATCAATACCCATTTGACTTCAGAACTCAAAGTACCATTGCTTTTGAAAAAAAATTTACATGAAAAATAGGCACTTTTCGGAGAAGCAGGCCACACTGTATCCACTCGCATTCAGATTGAGAGGAGTTCGGCGGACTGCCAATCGATATGTGTACTTCCTATAAGCTAAACTATACTGTATACATCCGATTAGAGGTCTTGCAGTTATTTCTAAATTAAAAAGAGTAAGAAAGCACGGCCTTTCAAAAAAAAACACCAAAAAAATAATCGAAACCAGTATTTTACTCTTCCAATTTTTTTAGTATTTTACTCTTCGTCGTCTTCCAATTCTCTTGGATTTTAGTAACCTCTACGTGGTCCAGTACATTTTTTATGAAAACCCAGGAGCAAAGGCAGAATTCCTGATTTTATCGGCCTCTAACAAAGTGTACACCGTTCACACGTTATAATGTTCTCCCCGTTGTTGTATGGGCCTTAAAATGTGCATTATCATGTGTGCGTGTGTAGCTCAGTGGGGAGAGCATTCGTCCGGAATGCGAAAGGTCAGGGGTTCGGTTCCCGTCACACCACACGATTTTGGCACAAGTTTCTACGAACAACCCGCCCCTCTGCTCGTCATAAAAATTCGTAGCTTGAGATAAACGAGTAGGGAATACTATCATTTACACCGTTCTCACTTCCACGGTCGCGTGGCGTTTCTTAAAACACGGCCTCGTTAGCGTAAACTTTTTTCCTAAGCCTAAGCGTTTTTAATGTAAAAATAATTTTCTGATGGAAAATAAAAATTCATCACAGCGAATCCGAACCTTCGCCAAACTACTCGAAGTCTAGCATTTTCACCCTACACTACAGTGCCTGATAGTAACTGAGAAAAAAAAAGAGACATAATCTGAAGTATTCACTTCATCAGTTGTCTATTTGGCACAAACACTCGCATGAAAGAAAGAAACTCAACGCGACCGCGTTGCGGACAGAGAAAAGAGAGAAGATGATAACGTGTGAACGGTGTACACTTTGTTAGAGGCCATTTTAACTTGATTCATAAGAAGTTTTCAAGCGACCGTTCATCAGAGCGTGAGGCTTTGAATAATGAATTAAGGACAATCTATTTCTCTCTCTCTCTCTTTCTTTTGGCTCTCACTTCATCCGCTCTCCCCTTTACTCCCCCCCCATTCTCATGTTTACCCGAGAAAAAAGGTCATTTTCAAACTTTTTGACAATTTTCAATACTAGTTTTATTTGTAGTTGCCATTGAGAAGGAGGGAGTTTCAGAGAATACTAACCGATAGACTACACTTCTTCGTATGCAGAAACCAGGAGAAACTGGTGCGATATCGAGGAAATGTAGTCCATTAGGCACAGCTCTGTGAGATAAATCATTCCACTTCTTCAGACAATTCCGCATAGGCAGCTCAACATCGCAGTCAGGGAAGATGCGCAGAACAACCGCATTGCGGATGGCATGCACACCCGCATCTGTTCTGCAGCATTATGCTGAGAAATATTATGAATATTATCAGCAATCATTTTCTCAACTGCTCGGTCGCTGCGTTTTTTTTTTGTTTTGTTAGCTTGTTCTGATTCTGAAGCATGGTGTTTCTTAGCAAACGCAATTTTTTTTCGAGCGCACAGATTTTCAAAATTTAAGAGTTCAACATGCTGGGATCCAATCCAGACTCCGTTCCCAAGTCTGCTTGGAACATAGAAATCCAGGGTAGAAGACCAAGAGGTAGACCGAAGCTTAGATTGAGAGACACTATAGAACAAGACATGGCGACTATCGGGCTGATAGCCGAAGACGCCTCTAATCGTATGATGTGGCGAAGTGCTATCTTCATAGCGGACCCCACTCTTCAGCGGGAATAACGCTAGGAAGAAGAAGAAGAGTTTAACATTCAATTTTTATTAATGATTTGAAATTTCCCTACAAAAATCCCATTAAAAAATTTTCCAAGCGCATAGATTTCTATGTTTTTTCGGGGTTTTTGGAAAGCGCATAGATTTTTTCTACCCGCAGTGTGGGTCAGTGAAACATCCTGTTCTGAAGTTTTGATATTTTGTGATCTCCGGCATTATGTATAAGGTTCAAACGCAGAGCCGAAGATGCCCCATTTGTCTTGAAATTCTGAAAAATTTGAGTTCAAATGATACTTGAAATAAATTAAGCCATATCTGCTTATATCTTGCCTGAGATCTCTTATATCTAACCGCTCTTTGTTAATCATGTTCTCTACAACTCTAAGCAAGTTTTACTGAAAAGATGGAACTGTTTCACTTTAGGGACCCACCCCCCTACCAGAGGTTCCATGGGTCATACGTCTGACTTAAATTAAACAAATTATTTTACATCAAAAAAAAATTTCAACATCAAAAAACGCATAGGCTTAGAAAAAAGTTTACGCTAACGATACCGTACGGCTTAGGCTCACGAGATCGTATGTTGTTGTTGTTTGCCCATAGGTCCTGTCGAGGGGAGTCCTTTGGGATAAGTTTGTGAGGATCCTTCTGAGTTCGGAGAAATTTTCTGCACCGCAGTCGGCGATCCTCTTCGCGAGACCCATTCGTTAACCGGAGAATGGCAAGAGGTTATTTTACTGGCGCCTCGACTCGCCATTACAGAGTATAGGGGAGTATCGGCTGATGTTTTATCCGGTGGCATGCCCAGGCCAGTTCGGCATCGCCCTCCTTTGACGAACTATACTATCCAATTTTGGTCCGCGACGGGCAAGCCCGCTATCTCCAATGCAATTGTGCAGATACATCCCTCTATCCGCCACCTGAGGACGCGCTCGATACCGGTGAGGATGAACCGGTCCCTTGCGATGGTGTGAACTTGTGGGCTGTAGTACCATCGAAGTCGAGCACGAGAACTTATACATGGTCGGTCGGTCCTTGAGAGTAAATGGTCAGTCCTTGAGAGCAAGGCCTGTGCTTCCCCACACAAGAATTTGGAAAGTTTGAAGCGCGCCCTACAGAAGGCGTGGGATGATCTTGACGTCGCTTACCTGTCCACCACGGTGGGTGCCTTCCACAAGCGACTCCGCGCCTGTGTCAAGGAGAAAGGAGGGCTGTTCGAAATTTGAAAACGCAATTATATCCCAAACTATTTGAATAAACTTTGAGGAAAATTTTGTTTGATTTACTCAATCCGTTAAGTTTTCATCGGAAAAAATACTGTCCACATGAACTTTCGCCCCACCCTGTAGAAAAAAAAAAGCCATTTTCAACTGACCCGATTGAACCTCTGGTAGGGGAGGGTGTTCCCAAATTGAAACAGTTCCGAAAAGATAACGCGAACAAGTGTGTTCGGACTTTTGAAATTTTGCAGTCCGGCAGGCTCGGGATAATCGGTTGGCATAAAAAACGGCCTGGCTCAATTAAAGTAATTGAATTGACAAGAATGAATATGAAAATTTTCTTATGCGGTCTCGTTCGCCTAAGTCGTACGGCCTCTTTAGCGTGAACTTTTTCCTAAGCCTAAGCGTTTTTTTTAATTAAAAAAAAATTTTTGATGTAAAAATAAAAATGTTGCAAAACTAATTCATCACAGCGAATCTGAACTCTTGCCGAACTACTCACAGTCAAGCATTTTCACGCCTACACTACAGTGCCTGTTAGTAGTGATCAGGGGTTAAATGGAGCCGCCCAATTTGGGTTTACATGTATCCGCCGCTCAAAGTTTGGAGGGAAAAAAAGAGGGGATAAAGGAAAGGGTAAGAAAAGAGAGGAAGTTTTTTGTCAATAGTGTGTGTACATGTATCCGCCGACGGGACCGATCCGGTCACTATTTAACCCCTGGTAGTGATGAACAAAATAGTACTCATGAACGTAACAGCCAGCCGATTATGCCGAGCCTGCCGGACTGTAAAAGTTTACAAGTGTGTCTTCAGTGTCACACCTAAGAGTGCATCGCTCAATCTAAAGTTAAAGCAACAAACCAGGCATCAGTGTATAAAACCACACCTACTACTTGCCGAGAAGTTTATGTCTGAGAAATCTGTTCCGACTATTTTGCTGAAGAAGTCCAACACACTGTATCCTGTGCCACCCTTCGCCATTTCTGGGAATCGACAGCCATCATAAGCTATCCAGACGATAAAACGACGAACAGACATTCAGCAGCTGGGTGACCCTTGGAATAAATAAGAGATACTCAAATGACCCGCAGATATATAAACAAATGTTTACAAGTTGAAAGTGGAAATCGGCACAATTTAACTTGGGAAGGGGGGGGGGGCGCTTTACTTCGGGAGAGCTCTTTTCGGTGCGTTCAAAAAATGTTTTTAAAAAATACAAAAAAAATGTAAATTTTCTTATGCGGTCTCGTTCGCCTAAGCCTTACGGCCTCGTAAGCGTAAACTTTTTCCTAAGCCTAAGCGTTTTTTAATGTAAAAATAATCTTCAAAAAGTTCTTTATAAAAAGCCCCCCTTCAAGTAAAGCGCCCCCCTCAAGTTAAAAAGAACCGTGGAAATCTAAGAACTAGTGAATCATAACCACTACATTATAGTGTTATTCGTTTTCCTGCTATAATAGAATTCCGGACGTATTTAATGCTACAAAAGCTGAACGGTTTTGTGCTTCATAAACAAATAACGGCACTTTTTGCGTTTACCCCCCCCCCCCCTACCAGAGGTTCCATGGGTCATACGTCTCACTTATTTACATTTACAAAAAACATTTTAAAAAATTATTCATACAATAAAAAACATTTTTACATAAAAAAACGCTAAGGATTAGAAAAAAGTTTACACTGAAAAAATGCCATTCTCATCTGACCCAATTGAACCTCTGGTAGGGGGGGCTGAACGCAAAAAGTGCCCAAATAACGGTACTCCTGAAAACTGAATCAAAAATTCGATGCGCGTCATCAACGAAAGAGATGATATTAAATCCGTCAAAATTTTATCTAGCTCGTCCAAAATGGAAAAAAAAAACACGCGAAAGTCAGAATTATTCAAAGGATTTTTTTGAGACCGTATAGTTGGCCGGCTTTTAGTGTTTGTAAGTCATAAGAAAATCCAAAAACCCGTCCTTGACCGTTATGTTGTTTTTCCTCGGCAATTACCGAAAGGAGGCAAGAAGCCGAGAGGCATGACGGAGGCCGTTTTTTTGTTTGTACCAACAAGCAACACACTCATAACACACTTTTACTTTTTAACACATTCATAACACACTTTTACTTTTCAACGCTTAGGCTTAGGAAAAGTTTACGCTAACGAGGCCGAACGGCTTAGCTAACGAGGCCGAACGGCTTAGCTAACGAGGCCGAACGGCTTAGCTAACGAGGCCGAACGGCTTAGCTAACGAGGCCGTACGGCTTAGCTAACGAGGCCGAGGGCCGCGACGCGACCGCGACGCAAACAACAAAAAAACCACCTCCCTCATGCCTCCCGGCTTCTTGCCTCCTTTCGGTAATTGCCCATTACAAAAGAAATATATTAGGGCGACGTTTTAAATAAAGCGCATGAGCGGAGATAACAATTTTCCCGCGCCTCGGCGTGCATTGGTAATTGTACAGCGTGCAGCGTGCGTGCACAGCGAGCACAGTGTGCACGGCGTGCTTTTGTAATAGCCTAAAAGTATCGGAAAGCTGATACAGTTAGGAACAGTGAATAAGCTTCTATGTAATTCAGACTTTTCTAAATCTACTTTGAACAATAAAACTGAACACATGATCTTGAATTTTTTTAATCAGAAAAAAATAAGTTGAAAAACAACTTGAAAAAATTTCTTCGTCCACTTTTTTGCATGGATTAAACCTCATAGTATTTAAATGTTTTTTCTTGGTGAAGCTGGTTTGAAAAAAGCAACAAAAAACTTGATATATGTTCGAATTGACAGATGTTCACAAAGAACTCATTCTCAAGCTCGACTTTTCTAGGTTTTAGAATGATACTCAAAATGAGCGTTTCGCACCTTGACATTTCGCATCACAACACTTCGCACCGTACATTTCGCAATTTTTTTTCTCGGAAAGTTTAATTATGTTTAAACCCCCCTCCCCCTCCCCCTTTCCTTTCCCCAAAATTTATAAAGATAATTTAAAAAGAAAGGAAAAGAAAAGGAACAGAAAGAAAAAGAAAGAAGGAGAAAAAAATAAGAAAGAGAAAGAAAAAAGAATTTAATAGAACCAGGCCGTGTTTTAGGGGAGCAAAGAAGGATAGAGGAATAGACGGATAGCCGTTTAGCCGTTTTTCGCCACGTACTGTAAAATTTCACAAGTGATAATAAACTTCACAATGTGACAAAATTTATTAGTGCGTGCGCGAGTGCGTCTCGCGTGCGCGAGTGCGTGCGTGCCTGCTCATCCTAATCAAAACATTGCGGGCCGGTCTTGTCTATCGAAAGTGGTCGTCTGACGGGGTCTTGAGTTGATTTGCCATTACACGGTGACGCCCTTGCTGTCGTGGTCTCATCTCTTGTTGTCGTGATCTGGTTTTTTGTTGCCTTTCGCCACGTTCCGCTGTTCTATTGTTCTCTCCTTGACGACGCTCTTCCGATTTTTTTTTATAGGATTGCCTCATCGAAGCCAATTGCATGCACACTGATAAAGGCTGCGCACTGTTTTGCTCACCAACCGTTTTTTACCGTAAAAAGGTAAAACTAATTTGCTCACATACAGTCAGATACATACAGGTTTTATTTGAATTTTCTTATCAGGAAACTTCCTGATTAGCAATAAAATTACGTATTGAGTGTCCAAATAGAGCAACTGTTTCAATGTGAAGGGTCATTATATTGCTAGTCAGGAATTTTCGTAACGGGAAAATTTAAACAAAACCTGTATGTATCTGACTGTATGTGAGCAAATTAGTTTTACCTTTTTACGGTAAAAAACGGTTGGTGAGCAAAACGGTGCGCAGCCGAATCGTGCGGATTTTCACATATCGGACATTCACATCGCAGCTATGCATCTAAGTTGCTTTTTTGCTCAGAAAATGCGAATTTTTTTATTTGACTCAAATCATGCATTTTACATAGCGAAATTCCGAATGAAATTTGTATCGAATGTCTTGTACCGGTTTTCTCTTAAAAGAACACTTATAATTTCTACAGAAAGTTTTATTCGAAGTAAATCAATCCTCGTTGAATATCTCTTCATAGTATTCTCAGCCTTCATTTGATTCCGAGAAATTGCTTATATTCAAAGAAGTTGATTCTAATATTCCGTGTTGAAAATTTCTTGTCTCAAAACACGTTATTTTGCAGATTTTTTCCAGCTTTCAATATGAAATGTGAAGATAGCACAACTGATTTTCTCCAGTGCTTCAATCAGATAGGTTGGTATCCATGATTTTTCAAAAGTGAGCGACGTGCGTCTTTTGGGCGGATGCAGGGGTTAAATTCTCATGTCCGACCCTCCGTCGGCGGGCGTCTCTTTTTTTTCAATTATAAGGGATATACACTCATAGAATAGCTTATCGAATCATTAAAAAAGCAAAAATATTTTTCACAAGAATATGCTTTCAAAACGCAAGTAAATACTTCATGTTGTTTATATAAGAATACCGCTCGTAAACGGTAGAATTTTAGAGTAAAGTACGTGCTACAACGATGTCCGCCTACTCGCGGTCCAGAACGTCAGTCTCAGGACTGCAAAGGACATCACCAATCTTCTCCGGAAGCAGACCAGCTCCGAAGACACGAAGACAGACGTTCTTCGAAGCCGGCTACATCCGGCAACAACAACAACATAGTAAAGTACAAAGAGGATGAGAGAATCATCTCAAACCTTTTGCTCGCCTTCATTCTCTCTCTCTCTGGTCAGTGTGTTCTCGCGCGATTGACCACACAATTGATTCAAGGGCTTGGAGCGGAGCCCTCTGAGCTACGCCCTCTCTTTGTACATATCTTACGCACACGCTCTCTTCTACCTCTCGCCTCTTTTCTTACTCTCGCTCTCTCATCATCGCTGCCGGTTACGTGACGGTCTTTGATACAGTAGTTAAGCGAAAGTGCAACATTCGTTTGCCAGGGTGCAAATTCGAAAGGAAAAAGTTTCTAGGATAGAAAAAACATATAGATTGGAATTAGAATGGTTTTGTAAAGACTTTGAAAAATTTGAACAGTGTTTTTTGTTTAATTATCAAATGAAGAAAACATCTCTTGCTCTCGTTATGTCTCTGTCTAACTAGTCAGTATTGTCTCTCGCTGTCGTTATGTCTAGAGACCGCAATGGCTGAAATCAAAATCAGAATAGGTAGTAAAATGTTATTTTTATGTGTTCTTAATCACTTACTTATTTCAAGAAAACATGAAAAAATCAAAAACAATTACTTTAAAGCAGAAAAAAAGAGATCAGATTAGCTTCGAAAATCGAGACCGTATAAACAAAAAGCCACTCTGCACTGTCTCGCGTCAAGTATGCCCATGAGTAAGAGCCAGGGTTTAAATAGTCACCGGACCTGCTATGTGGGCGCATACATGTTAGCGCCAAAAATGATCTACATTCTCTTCTTTTTCCAGTCTGTTTTATTTTTCTCTACTTCTCTTTTAACTCTTCCCCCATATCTTATTCAACTGGCTCCGCGCTAACAAACACGCGTTAGACCGGTCTCGTTTGAGGCTTTTTTTCTAAGCCTCGTAACAATCTACTCCGTTTTTGTAAAGTGAGCCTGTTGAGTCAGCGCTTTATCAAAACCACAAAAGTCATATTTTGAATTTTTTCTTCGATTTTCATGTGAATTTGCAGTCAAAAGTGATAAGGTAGCTCATCATCTTTGTTAAATGAAATGGAAACGCGACCGCCTGTTTACGCGAGGCCTAGAAAAACGATGAAGTGATAGATGAAATGCAGAAAAAACAATGATTTAGGCTTCTTGCTTGGTTGCTTCTTGCAATGTGGAACTCTGAAGATTTTGAAAATCTATGCGCTAGAAAAAATTATGCGGGTGCTAAGAAACACCCTGGTTTCTTTAGAGCGCAGAAATTTGTGCAAAAATCGTGTGGTGTGACGGGAACCGAACCCGCGACTTTTCGCTTTCCGGGCGAATGCTCTTACACACTGAGCTACACACGCACACAACATTTTACGGCCCATACAACATCATCCTTACTTTAAATTCGGAATTCTGATCAATACAATTATAAAAAGTCCTTGATTGTATTCTAATATACTTTTGGAGCATATTCTAATATAGCATTGTATTCTAATATACTTTGTATTCTAATATACTCAGTGCTTTTCCTCCTCATACTACTTTTAGCAGAAATATAGCAGAAATACTATTTTTTGTTAATATAATGGCCCTTTGATGAAAGTTGAATTAAAACTTCTAGTACTTTTGTTGCAGACATTCACTGCAGTTGGTTCCGATGGCTCGTACCATGAGTTCTCCTTCAACAAGGGAATTTGTGAGCGTAGTGCCTATGAAAAGCTTATGGAGCTTGGCTCAGGCTTGGGATTCTACACACAGAAAATTTGATAATTATGTGTACAAGCCGTTCCGTTTCTTGTATCTAGTTTTTCTCCCGATATGTTTTATCATGAAACGTGTTTTATCATGAAACTTGAAGTTCTAGATCCTATCGTATACCTCTTGTATATAGTTCTTTCTATTTCTGTTTGGCTTGAACTTTTTTTTCTCGTAAAGTTTGTTCCGATTTCTTCTCATTATGAATTACCTTCGCAAAAGTACAATAGAATTATGTTTAGAAACTATTTTGAAACATATGAAACGTGGATTTTTTTTAAACTCAAACAACTTCTAGCAGGATAGTAGTCCTTTAATTCGAATTTTTCATGTGCTCGGGTTTTTCATGTTCAGAGTTCAGTGAAAGCTGAAAACAACTCATTCACAGGCATTCAATGTTTTCGTGCTAATCTGCTCACTTCATGTACTCAAAGATTTTTAAACTTTTCATTGTCGAGTTTCTCTTGTTTTTAAAAATGTTAAAACTAAAAATATTGAGCGAAAATTTCAACTTTAAGAGAAACTTCAAGTTGAACTATTATAAGCGATGCCGCAAAAAAATTTCCACTTAAATAAAGCTCTAATTGACCTTTTTTTGAAGTTGTTCTATAATATAAAAGGAAGTGGTTCTGTTAAATCTTCAAATGCTCAGTTACACAGTTTTAAGGCAGTGACGCCTGGTAGAGAAGACAAATTGATTTGAAGTGGTTCTGTTTTTGTACATACGTTTGTTGATACTGTATTAGCCTTTTTTGTTGATACTGTATTAACCTTTTTTGTTGATACTGTATTAGCCTATCGTGTATGTATATAATAAAGTTCCATGTGAAACAACGAAAATTGGTAGAAAGGCAGGACGAAAGAAGAAGACATACATAGAATAATTATTTCATCAAATGAACGCTCAAGCGATGTAGTTATGCACCGGTATTATAATTTCTGCAGTTATTCTTCTAGGCCTAGTTAGTTTAACAGTTTGAAAAAGCACAACAAAAAAATACTTCTTCGAATAAGAGGAGTCAGAAAAAAGGGCGAAGAGCCCTGTGAGGATAAAATGTTTTCCTTAGTTAAACTCCGATTCACCGGCTGCTATCCATCCGAAGATTGATGACATCAAAATGTATCCACTTGGGAGCTTGATTGGCTTCTTCGCTAAGTGTAGCACTTTGAAGCATTCCTTCATCCCCAGTAAGATGACTGGGTTTGTAGTAGATGAGCTGAAGTACTCGTCCGCCAATCGGTAATTCTTTCCTTTGATGAACGATATATCTTGTTGAGGAAGAGCGTTGTACTTCAATGTGGTAGTTATTGGTTCCGAGTGACCCATCGCTTCCACATTAATGATGGATCCGTCGGTGCTTTCCAATGGAACTTCGTAGATGGTGTACTTCTTGCGGCCTGCCGAAACTCCTACTAGACCACAAAGGTTACTGAAAGTTCTTCTGACCCTTTTCAGCTTCATGTTTTTTTGCTACCTCCTCTGATACTAGCTAGGCTCATTGAAGCTCCCGTGTCAAGGATGAAGTCCACTTTCTTGCGAAAACATCCAGCTACTATCAGCTTTCCCGTCTGTAGTCGAGTTTCCAGAAATATTTCTTCCTGTGGCAAGATGGAATGCATTTGTCCTATGTGCTGTGACTGAGATCTTGTCGAGTTCGGGAAATTTCCAACATTCGGTTCGGAGCTTCTGACGATTTTCCGATTCTCTGGCCTTCGCTCATGATTCCTGGCATCGCTCCGATTTCCTTCGTTGTGCTCGCGTCTCTTTGATGGGTTTCGATTTCTCTTGGAGCCGCTTTTTTCTATCACAAGTTTGAAACACAACGCGAGATCATGGGGGCCGTCACAGAAGGGACAACGTTTATTGCACTGGTGTACCGTTCCGCCAGGTCGCAGACAGGCTATACACCATCCTTTGCTTCTGATGAAGTCCACTCTCTCTTTGACCAACGGTATCTTCCGACATTCCCAAGACAGGTTGTGTTTCGAGCAGAACACACATCGAGTTTCACTTTCCAGTTGAGATTCCGGTCGCACGGTAGCCGATTGCCTTTGAAACTTGTTGTCAGGGATCTCTGGATTGGCAATGTGGCAGGTGTATTTGCTGACTCTTTGTTGAATCTGCCCTGTCTTCATTTGGGCAATGAATACCTCTTCTTTAACCTCCGCCTGATCTAGTAATGACGACACATTAACATCATCGGTCTTGTAGATGAACTTCAGAAGGTTGTCTTGAGTTTCGCTGGGGAACTTTCTCAGCAACATTTGCTGAAGTGTCAAATCTCTTTGAAGTTCCGGTCTGCTCCTCGACAAGTTTGCGACTGCACCTTTCAAGGAAAGCACCATCGTCAGTTGGCTGCTCCAAGAATCGTTAGCCGCTTTAAGACCTTCGAGTTGTGTCAGAACTAGTCACTCCTCTGCTTTATTGGCTCCGAAGCTCTGTTTGAGAAGTTTGATTGCGTCTGCGTACGCGTCGGCGCTAGCTGATATTTGTGAGATCGCTATCTTCGCTGTGTCCGTAACACTCGCCCGTAGATACGCCATTTTCTCGACCAAAGAAATATCTCGCCTTGCGTCAATCATCTCTCTGAAACATTCCCACCAAGCTGAGAAGTCTAGATGATTGCCGTTGAAAATTGGTAGCATTGGTGGTTCAGTGGTAGAATGCTCGCCTGCCATGCGGGCGGCCCGGGTTCGATTCCCGGCCGATTCACCATATATTCGAGGTTGTTGGCGATACACTCCGTTGGGTTACTCCCTTCGGATAGTGTAATCAGATCTATCGGGATACTCCCTTTATGTCACAGATATTTGCGAGGGAAAGTTCCCTTGAGATTGCTTGTGCTGCCACGCGGGACTCGTTAAGGAATGTATTCTCAATCAACCAATTAGCAAAACAACTGAATAAAACAACAACGAACCAACTACGGAGTAATGAGGATTATGGGAAGGAGAGAAATGAAGAGAGGAAAAGGAGAGAAATAGAGAGGAGAAAAGGAAAGATAGAGAGAAGACCAAGTTGCCACTACAGCCAACCCTTAAAGAAGTACCGGACGCAAGTCACTGGTCCAAAATCAGTAAGGCAATTTTTATGTGACCTGCGTAACCTGTACGAGACGACAAGCTGGTCTTTCGATCGTCCCGGGTTCTGCGTGACAACAGACGAGATTGAGCAGAGGTGAGGAGGAAGAGAGCTGGACCGGCGGGGCACGCAACATGCGCCCTCTCAAACTTGGGTAATTAAACCCTCTGTGGGGAAGCAACCATTATTGCAACAATGAAAGGCCACGCACCGCTTATTACACAGCCTAAAGCACTAATCAAATAAGGTGTCAGAATTCCTAGACACAATAAGTTAACTAAACAATAGTTAACTACTTATGGAAATACACTAGATAGATAAAACATCATTATAATGAGCATTATCTAGAAGTAAATTATAGGCAATTCTAGGAGAGAAAGCATGAAATTTCTATGCAAGAAACTTATTAGCATCCTAGGAATCTCCTAGAAAATTTATAATTACTAAAGGAAAAAAAGTTAACCAAATGTCGACGACTAGACGACTAAGAAAGATAAATGACGAGTCGACATTGACAAACAATAATCAATTCTGGGAAAGTTCCAGAGCTAGATAATTATTGACTACGTCTAGGACAAATTCCAAACATAATTATAATTCTTAGTATGAACTTCACTAAGGGAAACACTAAAATAGGTAATCAAGCATCAACTTGATTATAAAAAGAATACTTTTGGGCCATTACAAAAGGGCAATTACCGAAAGGAGGCAAGAAACCGGGAGGCATGAGGGAGGCATGAGTGAGGCCACGCCTTTTTATTTTTATATTAAAGTATATTTTTACATTAAAAAACGCTTAGGCTTAGTAAAAGTTTACGATAACGAGGCCGTACGACTTAGCTAACGAGGCGTCCTCACTCAAGGCGTCCTCATGCCTCCCTCATGCCTCCCGGCTTCTTGCCTCCTTCTTGCCTCCTTTCGGTAATTGCCTTTTTCCTCTGCACATGTAACATGTTGGCCATTACTAAAGCGCGCCGTGCACGCTGTGCTCGCTGTGCACGCTTGCACGCTGTGCACGCACGCCGCACGCAAAATCATTACTAATGCACGCCGTGCATGGGGCGGAGTCAAAAATTTTCGGATGGACACATCGTGCATTAGTAATGATTTAGCTTGCAGCGTGCGTGCACAGCGAACACAGCGTGCACGGCGTGCTTTAGTAATGACCAACATGTTTAAGGTACAACGGATTACAACGGTATGGAGCATTCATCTCTAAGTTTCGAGATTTTTTGAGAATCAGAAGAAAGTTTGACAGAAAACATGAAAAATAGACCTCGAAAATTAGCTTTTTTTTCCTGAGCTTATGAGCAGCCTTTCTTCCCCTTGAGCCACAGGTCAACTATGTTCTACATCATCATCAAGCCCGTGGCGTTAAAAACGAATCCGATATTTCTTGATATTGACTACTGCCAGTGAACTAATAAACTCATGAGATGAGAGAAAAGCGTTGTAGACAATCACTCAGTAGACAATCACTCAGAGTCCCTTTCGTTTACTTTACTTGAATCAGGTCCAGAACCCTTTTCTCTACTATTCCGACCGCTTTATCATTTTTTGATGCAAATCGCCGTTACGCGGAGGAACCTTCTCCTGATTCTCCTCGTTCTTTTCTTCTATTAGTTCACGACATTGCTCTTTACCCTTGTGTCTTTCGACATTATCCCGGGTAAATTTTACTTTGGCCCCCGCACGGGAGAAAATGCAATGCAAAAGTAAGATTATACTGTAGTCCCCAAACTTTTCGAACCCTGGCGTTACAGGATGCTGCATCACGATATAGTCAAATTTTTCTGCTACCATGGACTACTCCCTTCGTTATCTGTGTTTCAATTGTACTTTTTCTATGAAATGGTTGCTTAGGATTAGGACAACGGGGGCTAAAACTTCAGGACTTTTTTTTGGAGAAGTGGTGTTGTGAGTGGGAGGGGGGGGGGGCAAAATTAAAAAGTTCTGGGTATAAACTTTAACTCTTCATTTTGTATGGTAGGGAACTAAAGTTGAATGGTGAACAGTTTACTTTAGGCCATCTCCATTTCTGCTCTTTACATTTAGCTCCCCTCCATTTTGGTATGTTTTATTAGGTTGTCTATTTTTTTAATTAGAGGGGGGGGAGGAGTCAGTCTAAGGGGGGAGGAGTCACTTTGTTAGGTATGTTTATTAGGTATGTTGTCAACAACAAGAGCGGACACCAACGAAAATTGATTATCTTATTCCCCATTATTCCACATTATTTCCCTTCCTATCATGATTCCATATAAGCGATGGCCTTACAAGCTATCCTATGGTAATAAAGAATTTCAATTTCAATTATGGAATGGGGAGTTCTTGTAACATAGGGGGTGCTAAAGTTCAGTGGGGGGGGGGGCTAAAGTAAAAGTTTGCTCATTCTCTCTTTTCCCATGGATCACAACAACCTGAGAGGAAAAAATGATACTATTAAATGGTTTCTTTTCATCCACGAATGGCTACAATAGAAACATATCTCAATGAACTCCCATATTCCCTGCTCTTAAGTCCTCTCTAATCCTCTCTCCTGATTTGATGTGGTTACAAGTGATGTAGATCACATAATGAACAGTTCTCACAAGCCTTTCGCAACACTTCAAGAGCCGCTATCTACCTCAAACAAAAAAGTTAATTAACTTTGTCTTCTGCTCACATGAACTCTAATTTTATTGATTCTAAAGTTTTGGAACGGTTTTTCTCTCGAAGCGAAGAAAGTCGCAAATGATTGATCATTTAAAATTTCATCAGCATATAAACATCTGAAAAATATTTCAGTTATGTTAAAATGTTTTACTGGTTTTCTTCTGTCTCATTTCTTTCTTTTCTGAAAAACTTTCTTCACTTTTCGTGTGAACCTCAAAATGACTTGATGAAGTCAGATTGTGTCATGAGCTTGAGAGGCAATAAAGGTATTCATCTACATGAACTTTCTACTTTGGAACTGTTGTTTTTTTGGGACAATCATAAAAACAGACGGACTCTCACTGTTGTTGTTTTTAATCAAGAAGCCATTTGCAATCATTTTTAAACTCTTGTTAAAATCTAAGTCTCAATCTTTCTCACTTCTTAAAAAAAGTGAATTGCCTGTGAAATGCTTCCATCGTGAAGTTGATATACTTGTCCCGCTATAAATGAAAAATTTATGAAAAAAACTGAGTAAATAAAGCTAACACGAAACTAAAAGCTTTGAATCTCGACAGGTTCACATGAAATGTTGGTGAATATATGTAGCTGACTTGTTATTTGGGAATACCGAACATCATAACACATATTTCTGAACGTTTTTACGAGAGGGATTATATCCTTCTGTCCGCATTGTAAAGAGCATTCAACTTCCTCACCACTCTTTTGCTCCTTTTCTCACTGTATCATTCCAGAGGCAGGGAATTCTTCGACAGCGCAATGTCGAAACCAAAACTGTCTTCATATTCTTCCCCAAAGTTTTAATAATCCTTGAACCAACAAAAAATCGTATGTTAGATCCTTGATCAAATTTGCTCATAAATGCTTCCACAAATTTTTTTGTGCTCTTCATTGGCTAGAGGAAGGGTACGATCGATACAAAACTGGAATGATATAACTATTTGCGGCTTTCTTGGTCACTGCTAGTGCATGTAGCAGTAGGAAATAAAGTGTTTTAACTTATCATTGACTCATACTATGCTTCTCTTTAGGTGAACTGGTTAGGGTCTAACTTGGGAACTATTGTACAACATTATTCATATAGCCCTATGTATTTCACGGAATAGCAAAGTGTTCCTTCGATGTGATGGTAACCCACTGACTTCCGGATATAGAAATGAAAGATGGCTATGTTTGATCCCATTTTTTCTCTCGTTAGTTTAATCAATTATCTTCTTGACAAAGATGCGGCACTGCCTTCGAAGTGTGTTACTGTGAATTTGCAGATATCATAAAATAGTTATACACATAACCATAGACAGACTGACTTCTAAAACGATCCGTTTAGCCAAATGTATATAATATTCGTATTTACGAGCGTGGTTCATGTCGTCTACCCTCATAACAAGCGTCTCCCAGTCTGCAACCAAACTCTAATCGATGCAGATTATTCTGTTGTGAACGTGAATTTCTCGTGGGTTCTCTTGGGCACGGAACAGTTCGTAGATTCTGGAGACCGAATGGTACGAGGTGATGACACTACAAGCCCTTCCTCGTCTTCCGGGAAAGGTATGGCAATTAGACAGTTGTTTTTTCTTCGCTTCTTTTATGATTGACTGATTGACTAATTGACTGATACAGTTGCAGAAATTGTTTATATTGGTTATTGGTAAGAATTATTGGGAAGATTCCCAATAGAGAGCATTAAAACTTGTAGAGAAGTCAAGAGGGGAAGAGAGAGAAGAAGAGTATCATGTGGAAATAGAGAAAAGGACTTATGTAAATGTCGAATACGAATTGAGCTGCAAGGCTAAACATGCTCACTCCACAGGCATGTTCCCTCTCCCACTACCAACCAAATGGAAGCCCAATCGGCTGCTCATAATATCGATATTCGTTGCAACGGTCGCAGGCGGTCTGACTGGAGAGGTTCTGCGGAGGTTCCACTTTAAGCTTAACGATGTCTCCCTCATCGACAGCACAGGCGCAGCATCGCTGCGATTACTTCGGGTCGCATTGGTGCCATTCATCGCTATAACTATTCTAACAGGTACAAGCAGGCTTCACGGCTTCAAACTTGAAACTTAAAATTTGAGCTTGATATTTAGATTTAAAGCATATATTGGACTCTCCTCATGCTAGAGCTTCAAAAAGCTTCTTAAGACGTTCTAAAATCATAAAAAAGGTGTTCTAAACATTGGCAGTTCAAATGATAATTTTAATAGAATTTTTTGAAACAACTGCAAAAACGAATAAAATAGTTGAAGAAGCTATTGCAGCGTTGGCCCGGTCGAAATGGAAAGATTGCGAGAGAATGTGTATCCTCGTCATAATCTATACAGTTATCTCTCTTCTCACTGCGATCACTGTAGGTTCAGTTACTATAGCAAATGTGTATGCCTAAAAAAAACTGTTTTCAATATGAAGCATTCGTGTATTTATAAAAAATTACTTTCTACTAGAAAATTAGTCAATTTGTATCATGAGAAAATATGAGTGATAGGAGCTGAGAGAATTTGAATTTGGTCGTTGAATTTCAGACTAACAGAAGAATATTTATGCTTCTGAGTTATTTTTTGTTAGTTGAAACTTTTTGGTTAGCTTAGAACGTTTACTGATTTAAAAGAAAAATCATCGAAATTGCTGCTAAAAGGGACAAGTGAAACGAGAACAAAGCGCGATTCGGCTTACGAATTAAAAGTTATTCTAGACCGTAACGGTACTGGTGGCTGCATTTCGCTTCATGGTGCCCGAATACACGCACCACTCTCTGAACGCCACCTATGAGATGGTCGCACACTCCTATCTCCTTCACGAGTCTTTCATATATACGGCCCCGACTAACATATTCGGTCATACACTCATTGGTCCTATGCATATTCTCGAAGAAAAATCGCTATCTTCCTAAGTCATTCCAAAAAAACTTCCCCAATGCTCTAGCGTTAGGCCCGCTTTTGAAATTTTTCACCAGAGCAAAAAAATTTAACTTCATAGATTAACTCTACACTATTTCATGGCTGCTGATAGTGAACAGAGACGCTTTCTCAGTATGTATGTATGGATGTATGTACATATGTATGCATGTATTTAAGCTGACGGCTAAAACTTTGTTTGAACAACGTTCTCAAAGGTGGAGAATCATGTCAAAACTTCAAAAGTCAGATACAGCAGGAACGAGCAAGGTGTACCCAACTTTCAGAACTCATCACAAATAAAGATAAAGACAGAAAGGTGAAGCTTGATGATCTGAACGTGAATGTCAGATAGAAATTTATGATCTGAACGTGAATGTCAGATCGAAATTTCACAAAGAAGTACACTTAATTATATGATTTTTTTCCCATTTTCTCAATTATCTAACTAATTACACTCGAAATTAAACATCGCCCGTATGGGTTTCTCAGAAACATTCATATAAATATTATATTGAATGCTTCATGTCCGGACTTCTCCTTTATATCGACCATAGGCCACAGATTTAACGATCGAGTTGTGGATTTTCCTATAGAGCTCTTCGCTGCTGCCAAAAATCTTTACAATTGACTTTCTAACGCTTAAATCGTAGTGATCCATTATTTTTAAAAAAGTTATAGTATTCGCGGAATTACTTTAAATATGTAGTAAGCGAAAATGTATTCGAGTTGTTTTTTTCCAGGGCTTATTGTATTCTGCTGTGGATTTGGAATCATCATCTCTGGTATGGGTAATGAAGTTGACAAAATCGTCAAGATTCTAACTGTGCTAGATAAAGCATCGAGTCGCTTCCTGAGCTGCCTTATGTGGTTAGTCACGAATTCAATTATTTTTCTTCGTAGAAACCCATTTTCAAACAGTTAAAGAGCTCCTGTTTCAGAAAACACCAGTTGAAATTTATTTCCTAGTCTTCATTCTCACTTTTATCTGTGCATGAGTACACTTACATATATGAGTCATTGTTTTCTTTCTCTACACAAAGGTTTCGAGTAATCTTGTTTTCATTTCGGTGTATGCTCAAAAATACTACGTTCTATACTTGAATATCATACGTATACTTGAATAATGATCAAGCACAAGTTCATATACTTGAATATGTAGTCTTTGCAAATAATCCTAGCCGTTCTTTTGACCATTCATAGGTGCATATAGTGAGAGCAAGAGTTTTTTATTATTTCACTTTGCATCTTTTAAGCTGAACGCATTCAGTAATGATCAAGTACAGTTTCAAGTTTTTCATGTACAGTTTCAGTAATGATCAAGTACAGTTTCAGTTTTTCAATGCTGAATCATTGATGTCGTAGAATATGAAGCGTCAACGATTTCTGCTATTTCGTATATTCCGATTTTTGACGAATAGCAAGGGAACGTACATAGATACGAAAATGTTGATGAAGGGTTCAACGATACTGTCTCTAGGTAAACTATATTAAAATTTGAATCAAAAGCTAAAAGCAAGTCGAAAATTTTTTGCTACCGCAGAGTTAAGGGGTCCAAAAATGTCTTATATTGTAATTGGGGAGGTTTTAAGAATGGTTTTCAGGTTGACTCCGCTCTCGTCATTCATGCTGATATGTTCGAATGTTTTGCAGCTGGATCAGTACGACTTTGAACTCCAAGGGAATGTTAGTCGGACACAATTCATGTGTAAAACTCGTCAAATTTTTTGTTCATGAATTCATTTTGAACTGGTTTTTGTTTGGTCCTAAACTCAAAAAAGGATAACTGGCGTGAATGAGTAGTTGCTTCTCGAAACCATTTGATTACACTGGGTAAAGTTTCTTGAATAGGTGAATACTTCGTGCCTTGCTGCGTTGCGGGAATAATCTCTATAAAGGTTATGACATTTACTTACGAAAAAAAACTAAACATTAAACATTTATGATAAAACAGTAGTTTGATACATATGGCTTAGAGGTCCATTCGATGAGGCATTCTTTGGAACGCATTTTAAAATTTTTGTTAATCTAAATCTTTTGTTGCTTCTGTTGAGGACGTGGCTCAACTGTTCGTGGCGCTTCTCCTATCGATCGCCTTCCATGGCCTCGTGGTGATTCCTCTTGTCTTTCTCGTCTTCACACAGGAAAATCCGATCGGAGTGATGGAGGCTGTGATTCCCGCGATGACTGCAGCCGCGGCCACTACTTCCAGGCAGGGCTTCTACTACTAGACTTGAGATTCTCGTTCTTAGGCGTGAATAGTTCCATTCTTGAAAACTAAGGATATTCCTAAAGACTCGTCAGCCATAGGCCTACTTCAATACTCAAATTATTCTAGGTTTCAGGTGTGATTGGACTCTTTTTATCCTTGAGCTCTTTTTAATTTTCTGTGGAATTTACTACTCGATTTCTATTTTGATTGAAAATATACTTAAGAATGCTCCGAGCATAAATTTCAGTACTCTTTGTTCGATACATACATGAATTTCATACTTCAGCACTCAACTTTTTGTGTCTATGATAACAAAAAAGCCAGCGCTTTGCATCTAAATTTTTTTGTATGTGTATTCACTCTGCCCTGTTACAGCTCCGTCGCGTTGCCAATATCGATCGCTCGACTTCAAGAACGATACATCGTGGACGCAGAGGTTCTTCGCGTAGTTCTCCCGCTCGCTGCAGTACTCAATCTGGTAACCAAATTCCTTTGTCCTTAACTGCGATTTAGAAGACATGTTGAGAACAGCTTTTAAAATAATTTTCGTTAAAAGACTTAGACTAACTTCTTATTGACATATTTTAAGTTGAAAATTAACTCATGCATGAATGCGTACTACATATTTATATACTACATATCTGTGACTTTAAGCTCCCAGAGGTCGCCGAGTCGGTAAACTTTTACTGCAGCAGCCAACTGAACTAGTGAACCATGATTTGCTATTAAAAAAGACCTGATCGTAATACATGATAACTTAGAAGGGGTTGTAATGCCTTTATATTGCTGATATTTTCTTTTAAATACATAAGCGCATGTTTTCATCTTTCAGGCTGGTACAGTAGTTTACGAGGCTGCGGCGATACTCTTTCTAACTCAAATAAGAGGACCCTCCATGACTAGCTGGCAGGCCTTCAAGACATGGTTCTCCATTCTAAATTTCAATTTCTTTGTTTTTTTTAACGAAGTTTCTTTGTAGCTCTTCGTAGCTACATACATACTATGTATGTGCAATTTGGTGGTAGGGATCATGAACAGGGCCGTTCATTTTTCGTTTTTGGTTTTTTCGAAAATTTTCGAAAAAAACTTTTTCGAAAATTCGAAAAACAAATTAGTCGAAAAAAACTTTTTTCGAAAATTCGAAAATTAATATATTCGAAAAAAAACTTTTTTCGAAAATTCGAAAAACAAAAAAGTCGAAAAAAAACTTTTTCGAAAATTCGAAAAACCAAAATTTCGAAAAATCTTTTTTTTCAAAACTTCGAAAAAAAGTTCCAACAAATGTTTTTTTTCGAGGTGTCGAAAATTTTTTCGAGAGTAAACCAAAAAAAACCGAAAAAAAGGCCAAAAATAGAGTTTTTGCGGTGGTTTTGGTGTTGCCTGCTTGGTACATGTTTCAGTGCTTTTCACAAACAGAGTTTTAGCGCTTGCGTGCTAATAATTAATTGACCCAATCGAACCGAATTCCGGTATTCTCGGATTTTATCTTTTTCCAATGTGACTGCTTTTGTTAAAAATTACAAAATTCCTGTAAGCGGGTTTCGATTAAATTTATCCAAGCTGTTGTTCTTGAATCAGAACCTCACCCTCATCGGCCCTCATTAATGAGTCTAAGGTCCATGTTACAAAGTTTCACTGAATACATAAAATCGCTATGCTTGTGTACTTGGTATACTTTTAGTGTTCAGCCGTGTGAGGAATGAGTTCTGGTTTTGTTTATGAACCTTTTTTCAAGCACAGAAACTTTTGAGAATGGCCTAAAAACGTCTAGGTTTTTCTTGAGTTTGAGTTTGAGTTTATTACGCATGGAAAATGCGTGGTAAGGTATAAGGAAGGGGGTTTTCCATGTGAGGGAAACATGAGGTCGAAGGAGTTGATAACATATGAGGTCGAAGGTGTCACCGTTGATTTCGAAAAGAACTTGCGAGTGATTGGTCGGTCCTACTCCTTTGGTCCTACTAAAGAAATTGGTCCTACTCAACAAAAAAAACAAGTCTCTTCGATGTTAACCTTTCATTTGAAGGAGGTTATTAAAAGAACGTGGAAGTTCTATAAACTTTTTCTTACGCTATTGTATCAAAGATTAATAATTTT
Source organism: Allodiplogaster pararmata (assembly GCA_964056735.1). Lineage (NCBI taxonomy): Eukaryota > Metazoa > Nematoda > Chromadorea > Rhabditida > Diplogasteridae > Allodiplogaster > Allodiplogaster pararmata. The sequence goes on from OZ057405.1 coordinate 25,441,261, forward strand.
TTGTTGTTGTTTTTGCTGAACGAGTCTTTAGCTTCAAACGGTGATTTTCGTGATGTATGATTGTTGCAAACTGGTAATTAGAGACAATGATCATATGAGATGAATAAATATATTACAACTTTGAGAAGCATCATAAAATAACACTTTAAAAATGAGAAAAAAGTTTAATTCAGATAAAACATTTTTCTCGTTTTTTTGTTCTTTTTTTGGTTTTTAGAATCGAAAAAAATTCGAAAAACTTTTTTGGTTTTTAAAATCGAAAAAAAAGTCGAAAAAATTTTTTGGTTTTCAATTCGAAAAAAAGTCGTAAATTTTTTTTTGGTTTTCAAAACCGAAAAAAGAAGTTCGAAAATTTTTTTTTGGTTTTTTTTTCGCTCAGCCCTGATCATGAAGCAGTATGCATTCTCGACTGCTTACAATCCATTTTTCAACATTACTCTCAAACAGAGCTTTTCCTAAAAGGCTTGCTCCTGGTGGTGCAAATAGGCAGCATTTCTAGAGATAAATATTATTAAACAAGCATTTTTTTCATTCGACACTTTTTAAGTGGGATCATTAAAACATAAAGTGTATGAGCCTTACTTATGAAAAGTTACTAACTTCAAAAAGTTCAATGTTATCCTCTTCGATATTTAGTGTAATGATCAAGATTTTCAACTCATATAAGCTCGCTGAACTTGATATATAAATAAATAAATAAACTTAAGCAAAAGTTACACATTGAGTGGAAAACCCACTCGCGTATTCAACTTTTCAAACTAAGCCCTCTGCTGAGCTATGAAGCTGAAGTATAACTAAATTAAGAATTCACATTCACACGATCACACACTCTCGATCAAACAAAGCATGATGGTTCTCTCGCAGCTTCATCGTCGTCAGTGGCACTCTAGGGAACAACTGCCTGCCAGGCAGCTCTGTCACATCGCTCGCCCTTCTCCATTCCGCTGATATTCTCACCGCTTCCCATCTCCCTTTCTTGCTCGCCGTTGATTGGATCATGTTGGTTAACTTGAAAAAAGTTTGTTGTTTTTATGGTTGCTTTGTTTCGCTCTGTATTTAAGAACTCCCTCGAAATGCGGTGTTTTTTAATTTGAGGGTGAGGCTCCGCGCGGCTTTGGGTACCCTGTCGGATGCTTACGCAGCGGTTGCTCTATCCCGAATCCTAGAGTGGGCAGGAAAGTGGAAGTCACGAGCCCCTAGCAGTCACAGTGAACATCCCAACTCTTCTCTTCTGGTCGACGACTCCCGCAAAACTGTAGGTCTAGAATCTGTGCAGGTTCTTGAGGGAACCTCAGCAGCTCCTAAGGTCATCAAAACATCAAAAACTCCTAAGATTGCAACCACCTCAACAGCTTCTGAGGTTCAGACCAAACCAGCAGGTCCTGAAGTTGCAAACGCCTTGGCTGTGGGTAAGGTTGCCAACACCGTAGGTGTTCCAAAGATGGCGACTTCATCAGCAACCGCAGAGCTTGCAAACAGCTCAGCCGCTGTTATGGTCGCGACTACCTCATCTTCTTACGAGATGGCGTCCTTCTCATCTGATGCCGATGTCACGACTGTTGAAGATGAAGCGGAAACAGACCGTCCAGTTACGGAAGTGTTTGTTACTACTACTAACGTGGAAATGACTAGAAGCTGCTACTCTCCTCCAATGAAGGCACACTTCTCAGGCAGTCGTACGACGGAGTCCGTGCACATTATGCAGCAGCCTCATTCCCAGCACCTGCTACGTAGAACACCTTCTCTCCCTCTCAAAGTTAGCACTATCTTCCAAGTTAGAAGTTTTTGATTTGAGATCACTAGCTACTATGTACTCGAAAGATTGCGTTTTCCAAAAACTTTTTTGAAATTCTTTGAACTTTTTACTTTAGAAAGATTTTTAAAAACTCATGAACTTCGTCTGACTGTTTTTTAAAGTCGATTAACGAGTTTTTTTCTGAATTTATCTAATTAGGGCAGAACGTGCAGTTCAGTTCCTTTTGATCAGATCTCGACCGGCTTCGAGTACCTTGTTCCGATTCCGAAGTTACGTGAAGGAAACCACCCTGACTTCGATTGGCAAGTGGTTGAGAACCCGCGGCGCTCTCCATACATAGAAAGTCTGCCTCTTGGAGGTGCGTCACTTTTAAGATTTGGGGAAAAAAACCCGGTGTAGTTATGATTTTCAGGCTATCAAGTTATCAATCATGTTAGCGATGACCCTGAACCAGTTGTCCTTTGGCGATAAAGAATATCAATAAAAAAAGTCTTTTGATTGTTCGAGCTATATATGTTAATTAGTTTACATTTTGAATTTTGAAAAAACCGACGCTGTCAAAGTTTTTTTTCCATTCAAGATTCATAGAGCGAAAAAACCTATGTATTAATTCGCAGAAAAACAATTCAATTCTCATGTTCGCAGATGAATAAAAAAATTGATAAGCTTCCTAGAATTTTGCTAATATGTAACGAATCATTATAGTGAAAAACGATTTTCATCAGTTAGATTTAACTGCACTTATTGTTAATTCAATTAATAAGTAAACTTTCATACTTAGCTGAGTTTGAATAATTCAGTAGCAACTCGGCCAGGCAGCTTTCGTCGGCGGCCTATCAATTACCAGCCTCTCACGGCTATAATGGATCTAGACGAAACCGAAAAACTCTAACAACCGTTTTGTTCAGAATTGAATTCGCTTGAAGCTTTTGAGATTCATATTGGCCCTTCAAGAGTGACAACGATGAAAAATTATTTCACAAGTTTTTCAAGGATTGTCTGATCTGTCTGGGCTTCTCTGCTATGGTTTAGTTATTCACCAGGTATACTTTTTTTCGTTTCCATGATGCTTCAGCGTGATTTCAAGTTTGAAGACTCACTGACTGTACGGGCATGAATGGACGTAAAATTCTAATACATACAATACTTGATTGATGTCAGCTCGTGTCACAAAAGACATGCATGTGAAAGTAGTGTTCCTCTTAATCGTGATCGAGCACTTCAGAATCCTTTTTTTACACTTCTTTATGGTGTCTCAGATCTGTGATTATATCGCGAACGGAACAATAAAAAAATGTTTATGAACTTTTTCCGAGTCATTGATACAAACGTTTCTACACAGACCATTTATAAAGGAAATTCAAAAGTGAAAAAAACACTTTCAATGAAGTAGTAGATTTTTTGTTATATTTAGATTTTGTGTTGTTGATATCTTATGAAATTGGTTGAGCAATGTATCACTAATGTTTCATAGCATGAAACTTAAGTATTTGTACATGTAAATCAACGTGAAAAGAAGGCTGAAGTAAAATTGAGATTAGTACGCTCTTGAAGCTATCGAAAAACAAAAAATTGAATTATTTATCGACACGCGCCGATACTCAGCACCGATAATGGGTAAAAACTTGGTGAATGCTACTAAACATTAACGAAAAAGTGTTAATTTGGGTGAAAGGCCACATGACTATTTTCATGGTGAAATCTGCGATTAGTTCAATGTATGTAGTCTATCGAAAAAATAGGTCCGGGCGTGGCATAGTGGTAGTGTGATAGACCATTGTGCGAAGAGTCCCGAGTTCGACTCCCACCCAGGACAGATCAACCCAAACCAAGGGGGTTAAGAAATGTTGGTAGTGCTCATGCACGAATCTGACTCTCCTCACTGCTGCTAATCACACTAGCAGTGATCTAGCAGGCAGCCACTGGTTCTACCAGGATAGGTCTGTCCTGCATCTCAGGGGAGCGCGTACCCTGCCGCGAGGCGGGAACAAGCGCGAGGAAGAAGAAGAATAAAGATGTCACCTTTCATAGGCAGTTCTATATTGAAAACGGCACTTCAAGACATTCATCAAACCTTTAAGAAAGAAAATTTATTATCCTTCCAATGTTCAATTGTGGAGCAAGATCATATCAGATTTCATTGCTCGGATTTACTTCACAAAGAGGCGGAAGAATATTGGGACGACCAATATGTTCTATCGAAAGCCGCCGGAGAGGATAAAAGGCGCTTTGACCTATCGGAGGCAGTGGAATGTTCTTCTTCAGTATTGCACGAGAGTGAGCATTTGAGAATGAGTCCGGGCTGGAACTCATTGAAGTTCTTGGATCTCTTCTTCCTAAAGTCGATGATTTATTTGTTCCTTGGTTGACTCCAGAGTCACCTGAGCCGTTCTCGCTTGAGTGGCCCTGCTCTAGAGGTTTGTCTGAGCTACTAGCGGCATATCGACGAGATCGGCCGTTTTCTTGAGCGTTCTCCAGAGAGATGAGCTCCATCTGGGCGGCTGGCTCTGAATGAGTTGTTGGCGCAATGCGTTGGGTTATCTTCACGGCCAGAGGCTTCTTTTTCTTCTTCGGCATCACCTGCAGTGGAGATCGATAAGATTGAATAACGGTTCGAAAATACATAGAATCATGCTCCCACTATAGTTTTATTGACATAGTCTTACCCAAAGACCTTCAGTTTTCCGTCATCCTTTGAACAGATGCTTGTCAATTTGCTGATAAAACGCGTGTTAATGTATTCAATGAGTTCCCCAAATTTGTGAAAAACCTTGTTCACTTTCATTACATCCCTACAAACTTACTCTTGTGAAGAAAAAGATGGGATTGATCTCCCTCGATTTGTAGCAGAAGAAAAGAGCGGATCGATAAGCAGGCAAGCAGAAGTAGACTGGAATCATGATTAGGAGGGCACCTGAGAATGAGTGATTTGAGAATAAAAAACGTCATAAGAAATGGCTCCAATCAATGTTTTGTACTAAAATCCAGAAAAGTTTTCGACGAGATTCGAGATTCTTATGATAGTTTTTGTTTATCGTCAAAAGGCTTCTCGGGATTTTTCCATAGGAAAACCTTGAATAGAGAAAATTGGAAAAAAATTCAATTCTGTTCTTAAAAATTACCCAATAGAAGCTGATCACTCACGCAATTACATATGAACATATTTAAAACTGTTCCCAGGTGAAACGAGAAATGTTGCAGAAATAAGCGGATATTGTTAACAAAACACCTATTTTAAGGACGTGAATTAGACGTCCACCAATTAAATCGAAACGTCCACCAAATAAAATGCTGACGTCCACCAAATAAAAGGCTCACGTCCACCAAATAAAATGCTCACGTCCACCAAATAAACTGTTCACATCCACCAAATATTGTGGAGACGTCCACCAAATTAAATTTTTTTGTGGAGACGTTCACCAAACAAAAAAAATTGTGGAAACGTCCACCAAATAAAATTTTTTATGTGGAGACGTCCACCGAATTCGGTCAACGAAATAAACTTTTTTGTTTTAATTTATTTTTTTTTGTCTTTGTAAATAGTTTTTTATCTCGTTTCAGTTCTTGTCTTTGTCTTTGTAAAAAAATATTTTGTTGAGACATCCACCAAATTTTTTTCTTCGTGATCTGCGACTCGTCGACAGAAAGCCATTATGGCGGTATCACAACAATTCATTCCTGACCAGTATTGCGAATTTTTAGATTTAATTTTTTTTGGGTTTTTACGGTTTTTTCGACATTTTACGAGAGATGTCAAAAAAAATTTCGACTTTTTTAGGGTTTTCTGGTTTTCTCAACATTTTCCGGAGGACGTCGACAAAACCTTTTTCGATTTTTTTTTCGAGCAAGCTTCACTCCCGAAAAATCTATCCTACTATAAATCACTCCCGACAATTGACTACGGCATTTTTTTCTCACCCGACATCAAACGGTAAACTTTCGTAAACTTTTCTGCTCTGTGAGTGTCTAATACCTGGGGCCGTATTCAGAGATCTAAGATGAACTCAGGGGTAAATTTTACCCTAGTATATTGTAGAACTAAGTTCAACTCAGTTCCGTATTCAGAGACAAGTTTGGGTGAGATAGATAGTATTATTTTTACAGCAAATAATCGTTTCGAAATAAAAAAAATTCGTTCCCGATTGGAAGGTTATTCGTTCTGTTTGTCACAATGATTTATATTAATTGCTTTATCATCAGAAAATTTCGTTTAAGACTAAAAAAGTTATAATATAGATATAATTGTGAATCATATCTATTTATAAACCATCTCTATGTATATTTACAAAAGCGAGAAAGCTCGGAGAAAACAATGTGTTTAGAAAATGAACCCCATACACATCTGAGAATTTCAGGTAAAACACGGCCAAAGAACCGAAACAAGATGAAAAAAACTATTTGCAAAGACAATATTTAAGAAAAAGTTTATTTCGTTGACCAAATTTGGTGAACGTCTCCACAAAAAAATTTATTTGGTGGACGTTTCCACAATTTTTTTATTTGGTTGACGTCTCCACAAATAAAAATTTATTTGGTGGACGTCTACACAATATTTGGTGGACTTGAGCATTTTATTTGGTGGACGTCGCGTTTTAATTGGTGGACTTTAAATTTTCTCCTTATTTTAATGGCAGAAACTGATCAAAAGACCGTAGCTTCTAGAAAAAGGTTTCAGTCAGTCTAAAGAAATCTTCATCTGAAGATCAGAAGCTTTGAGCTCCGATTTCTTAAACCTGCAAGGTCGATGAAGGCAGCGACGCCAGCCCATTGGGGAGACTTGTCATAACTCAGCCACGTCTCACGAGCAAAACGGTCGATAACAGTTGCTCAAAATTCAAGAAGAATATTCAAGAACTTATTATTATTATTATTATTATTATTATTATTATTATTATTATTATTATTATTATTATTATTATTATTATTATTATTATTATTATTATTATTATTAGTATTATTATTATTATTATTATTATTATTATTATTCTTATTATTATTATTATTATTATTCTTATTATTATTATTATTATTATTATTATTATTATTATTATTATAATAAAACTTTTGCTTATCAACAATAAAAAAGGTGTTTGATTTTTCTTCAAGAGTTCAAGAGTTTGAAATTGGTTTGAGAAAAGTGGTTTCTATACAGAGTGGCCCATAAATAGTGTCACAAATTAAAATCGTTGTACTTTTTTTCCAAAACAGAGAACATTATCTTAAATTATCTTCCTTTTTTTTTCAAGAACATAGATGACAATATTTTGGACTGGTGCTAAGTTTTTTTGAAAGGTCCAAGTCCTCTGATTGAAATGCGATTGAGACCATGGATGGAGCACGTCTTGCAGAACTTGTTTCACGTAGTATTCCGTGTCGATCTTGACGCCTTACTCGACGAAAACAAGCGGTGTTTGTTCTGCTGCGCAGATCCCCGTCCAGAATACGACTTGAGTTGAATGTGCACTGCGTTGGACCGTTCTACCCTTGCTATCGGCTTGCTCTGCGTCGTTCGCATGCACTCTGACGTTTTGGGAGTTGTGGACTTCTTCCACGTTGAACAGCTTTTTGTCAGAGAACACCATATTGAGATGTTCGCCTTGCTGCGTACGGCGAAGAAGGTCGTGACATCTTTTTACCCTTTCCGACTTGTTGCGAGCCGACAGAAAAGCGGCCTTCCGTGTACGATACGACCTGAGTCCCAGCTCCTTCGTGCCTATTCGCTACAATAAAGTTCGGCTCATCGAGAGCTGCTGCGCCATCTGTCTATGCATTGTCGTGCATTTCGGTTGATCCGTTTCGATGAGTGGTGTCGTGCGAACAGAGTGAGGACAACCTTGCCTTGGACGGTCCGAAGATGTTCCAAGCTCCTTAAGTCGTTTGATCGCTCGATAAACTGCCATGCGAGGCAGGCGAAGCGTTTCGCAATGCGAGCAGGGGCGTGGCCAAGAGTGTGTAGGCGAATGATCGCAGTTCGCAAGCGATTCGACGCTGTCATTACCCTAAACATCGATGGATTCAATCGCAACTTACTACACACTTATAAAAAAATGACGGGGAATCGGAAAAACGAGAAAAATGACCGCTACGTGTGGTCACTTCGCCAGGAAATGTTCTCGAACATTTGTAACACTATATGGACCACCCTGTAATATAAATCATTGCAGGGTTTCATCTCCCGACTTTTTATGTTGAGAAAGGAGAAATCAGTTCATTTGAAAACAAAAAATCTTTTTGGACTACAGTTTTCAATGTGCTCAATGTTTTAGTACAAAATTCGACGCCATTATCTCATCAAAATTACACGAGTAATGTTGTATTATGAATTTTTTGTCAGAAATTTTCTAAACCTCTCGAAATTTGAAAAAAAAATAGAACGCTGAATTGAACAAACGTAAATTTCGCTCTTAATCGAATCAAGTTTGTCAAAATTACCTATGACTAAAAAGCAGCGAAGAGAGGGTACAATCAAATACAAATACAACCAGAAGAGGCGCCACTTAGCATTGAAAACAGCCTGATCCGTGGTGTTAACAAGGCCTTCAGGCGCTCGTATCCTGGCATAGAACGGGGCCTGAAATGAGTCCCAGCTCAGTTGTTTGCATACTCGGTCAGAATCACCAAAAGCCCTTTGCCTCTTTCATGATTCAAAAAAATCTGAATACGGTTCAAGAACGAATGATTTTTTAAAAAAAAGTTTTAAAAATTTACACTAATGGAAAACCAATTTATTGTTTTGCTATTTTGTTCTCTTATTTTCAAAAAGAAGTAAGTGTATTTGGTTTCTGAACTCGGGTCAGAAATTGGGCGCCTTGGTACTATGTATCTCAGCGAGCACTTTATTGATAAACTGCAACTTGGCGTTTTTCTTTAGTGATAAAATTAGGAATTCCTCTGCATTCATGTGTTAATTGAACCTGCTTCTCATCAAAACACGCGCAATTGTCAATATATTTTTATAGGAAAATGGTAAAAGAGGTGATGAATATAATTTACAATTATTATATCACTGTTAAGACTAAAATTTAGCAGAAGTCCGTTTCGCCCCAACTCAGACAGACATCTGCTATGTATGTCGATAGGCCATGGGAAATGGCTTGAATTTGTCGAATCCAGGTTGATTGGCTTCTTCCTTATGAATATATTTCTCGACTTCTTTATCTCTTTCGAGCAATTTTTCTTTTTAATGTAAGAGAAACCAGTAAGGCGGCGATGATGATCGCAGCTACTCCGGCCAACATCGTCGCCTGGTTCACATACGAGGGAACTCCACGCAGCGAGTCCGAAAAGTAATCTGCCACTGAGACCATGGATGAGAAGAACACAATCACTACATAAGCTGGCCTGAAAAATTTCTCACTCATTACACTAATCAGGAAAACTTATTTCCGGGAAAAAAGCTTGTAAAAAATGAATCTGCTATTGAAAATTAACAGAGAGAAAAAATCTTTATATGATGTATGTAGTTAGAGGCGATGAAGGTTATTTTGGAGGAAGCGGAAAACCAAGCTCACTTATAACAAAAACTTCGAAAATAGATTAATTGTTCACCGTACATTTCCATCTCCTCATTCTCATATCAAAGAATGGTTCGAAAAGTTCCGGGAGAAGTTCTTCGTATATTTAAAGTACCGAATCAGTAAAATTACGCCAACAACAAAGAGGTATGTACATATGTGAGTTAAAGTGAGTGAAAAGGTGTTCCTTGAACTGTCAGAGAGAGGAGTGTCAATTCGCCTAAACTTATGCCATACCAGGTAGTCGGAACAGCCTTGGTTCTTACAACGTGTGCCGAAGTCCCCAGAAAGACGACTGTTCCGAAGAGAAAAGTGAGAACGACGCAGTTGTTGAATACTATTTGACAGGCGATTGTTATCATGAAACTGTAACAAAATTTATTGCGTATTTCATTCTTCTGTTTTGCATTCAAGCTTGGTTTTCTTTTCAGTATTCAAAATGTAGCCGTTAATAAAAAAAGAACCTTTCTAATTTGATCAACATCATTTTCCCGAAAAAAAAGCTTTTACCTCCTATCTGCCGCCTCATTCTCAATTCGCACAAATGCGACGTTCAGTGCTCAATTTTCGTCGAACTATACTAACTTTTCGCTGAATATTTCTATTAGTGGTACAAACGAAGATCAGAAAACAATTACATCCTTTCTCATCCTCGAAGAAATTCATATTATAGAACTACAGAAAAATTTAAAGAAATACTCTCTACATATTACAAAACTCATAAGTCTTACATCAAGTTGTTGTTGAATTTGAGAAAGTTGAGAATAGTGAGTGAGTCAGATAGTACGAGGCCAGAGACTGGGAAGAGCAGACTCAGAACAAAAGAACGTGTTGGATCACTCCTGCAACACATATCGACTGGAAGCATTCCTCTATTTCCTTTTTTTCGCTTATTCCAGTAAGCATGCACCCATTTATTGCTTGGATTAGTTTTGTCTTGGGAAGGACAGATGTGAAAACTCCGACGTGAACAAACAGGTTTTACTTTTTTTATCACGTGCTTCAAAGCACCTGTTGAATTTTTTTATTCTGTTTCTACTTATTTACTCGCAGCTTCAAAAACCTTCAGCCTCTAAGCATTCATATTTGAAATGCTCTATGGGCATTGCTCCTTTCTTCTCAAACCTAATCTAAATCCTTTCTTTCTTCTCAAACCTAATCTAAATCCTTTCTTTCTTCTCAAACCTAATCTAAATCCTTTCTTTCTTCTCAAACCTAATCTAAATCCTTTCTTTCTTCTCAAACCTAATCTAAATCCTTTCTTTCTTCTCAAACCTAATCTAAATCCTTTCTTTCTTCTCAAACCTAATCTAAATCCTTTCTTTCTTCTCAAACCTAATCTAAATCCTTTCTTTCTTCTCAAACCTAATCTAAATCCTTTCTTTCTTCTCAAACCTAATCTAAATCCTTTCTTCTAACCTAACAGCAACGATTAAATAATTAAACCACTACAGCTTACTAAGTTTTTTAACCCAATCAATCATGCTTATAATAAAACCTGGTAGAAAATGAGGTGGGGAGTTGAACGCTTAACTAAATTATAAAGCAAGTAACATAATTCAAAATAGGATAATAATTTTTTAAATATCGAGGAGTGCATCTTAAACTTTTTTTTAAATTAAAATCTTTATATGCTAATATTACTCACAGTGAAAGTATAATTGATAAATTTTAAAATCCGAACTATTTTTCTGACAAACCTTCAAGCTGAAAAGGCTGGCGTTTTTTTGTCTAGAAACTATCTTGAGAGGGAAGGAAAGACCCGCAGTGAGAACTACGGGATTAGTGGGCACAACTTACTTGAGAACTTTTTGAGCAGAACTTGAGCAAAACCTACATGCTTGAGCAGAACTTAATAACAAAATCAGAACTTACTTGAGAGTGAAGAAAAGACCCGCATTGAGTAGAACTACGGGATTAGTCGGCACAACTTACTTGCGCACATATTGAGCAGAACTTGAGCAAAACCTCATACTTGAGCAGAATTTACTTGAAAACTCAGAAGTTACTTGAGAGTGAAGAAAAGAACCGCAGTGAGTAGAACTACGGGATTAGTCGGCACAACTTAGTTGAGCACATATTGAGCAGAACTTGAGCAAAACCTACATACTTGAGCAGAATTTACTTGAAAACTCAGAACTTACTTGAGAGTGAAGGAAAGACCCGCAGTGAGTAGAACTACCAAGATCTCCACTCCGACCACACTCGCGTAGGATGCAGATAAACCAGCTGAAGCATCCACATTCAAACAGGGCTTTATTTGACTCATTCAATCTCACTTTCTCTGTCTATTTACCTCTCTCCGTCTTTCTGTTTATATCTCCCCACTCACTCGCTCCCTGTTTTTCTCTCTGTCTATTTCTGTCTAATTTTGTCTTTTTTATATGTGGGTAAACTGTTGCTCTGTTTTCTACCTTCTCTATCTTTCACTCGTCTTCCTATGTATATCCCTATCGTATAATAAGTGAGAAATCTTCCCTAACCCCAACTCTTTTATCGTGATTGCCGGAATCACGACCTGAGTAAAAGTAAATTTGGAGCCATTTTTGTACGAGTCCTACGAGAGTGATTCTATCCGTCAGATGGCTAGACGGAGAGGGGTTATGTCCATGCCAAGCGAGTCGAGTCGCCAGTCGCCTAAACTCCTGCCTTTTCTACTGTCAAGAAATGGCGAGACTCCCGACAACGACGTTTCGCGATGCCAGGCTGGACTGATCATCCGCTTAAAAGACCGATTGCATGGATACCCTTGTTGTAAACCATGACTCACAGCCCAGGAGCGACGAAGTCTTACTTTGTCCGATGAGACCGAGAAACTTGCGTGGACACGCAGTTAATCATGGGCGGAGTTTGCTCGCGCGGCACTCAGCCCAAATTCGCCTAGTGACGCTCAATGTCTTTACGATCACGGGCAGAAGTATGGAACTTAATGTGGTATTGAAGGCAAGAAATTTTGATGTTGCTGCTGTACAAGACACGAAGTGGAAAGGAAGTGAAGCCAAGTTGATTGGAGCCGACTACAAGTTGTTATGTACATATGTATATCACGGCACATCAACAACCAGAAATGGAGTTGGCTTAATTCTCTCTTCCAAACTTGCAGATAACGTCACAGAAGTCATCCTAAGTTCAGAACGAGTGATCGTCGTTCGAATCTCCTACATATTACGACAACCACCTCCTATTTGTGTCTGCTTACGCTCCGCAGTAAGAGCGAAAAAGAAGATATCTTCGACTCCCTGGAAGGTACTGTGAGGATCCGAGAACTAGACGAAGACCTCATAGTCGGTGGCGACTTCAATGCTCTTGTCGGTAAAGATAGGTGAGGGAAGACATGAGAGGTATCATGGTGGAAATAGAATCGGATCGATCAACAACGAAGGCCAACGTCTGCTAGACTTTTGCGGCTCTCGTTAATTCCTTTTTTAAGAAAAGGACAAGCCACAAGATAACCTATGAGAGCGGTAGAAGAAAGAGTGAAATCGACCTCTGGTTAGTTGATCGAGTAAGACTTCGGCAAGTTAAATAAACTTAAGTCATTCCTCAAAACCACGTCGCTGCGCAACATCACCCGCTTGTAATGGATTACAACCTTCGAAAGAAGACAAAGCATTCAACATGCAACCCGGAGTGTAAACGTGTCAAGTAATGGCACGTAAGCGGAAAAGAAGAACGCGTTTCTTTCTTCCTTTAGATACATCGGAATCTTCTGCAATCGGCAATCTATAGCCACTATCCAGCAGATATCGATGAACATTGCAAAATCATAATAGATTGCATTAGACCACCTGCGACCAAGCACCTCGCAGTTCAAAAAGCGATTGAAGCTAAGAAAGCCACGTTCAAAATCTATCGCTCGATTAGTCTCCTCAGCCACACCATTAAGATATTTGAGAGGACTCTGGACTCACGCATACGTGATTTTGTCAAGGTCCCAACACAGCAGCGTGGCTTTGTTAGAGATAGAGAAACAGCTTATGCTATCTTCGCGCTCCAATCGCTAGTCGAAAAGCACGCCGATGAGAGGTCTCCTATCCATTTGACCTATGTACCTTTCGACAGAGTACCGCACGACCTTATCGCTCATACACTACGAGATCACCTCGTTCCATTAAAGTTTATCGGATGGGTCATGGCAATGCATGAGGAATCGAATAGTACGGTGAGAATCGTTGTCGGCACCAGGGGTAAGCGAAAAAAACCAAAAAATTTTCGAATTTTTTGAATTTGGAAACCAAAAGAGTCTCCCTTTCTATTCATCCTGGTGATGGACACAATTCTCGGCCGCTACTCACACTCGCGCCTACTACTCTTGCATATGTCGATGACATACATGTATTGTATGTATTGCTCTCTGCGCCCAATTAGAAGACCGTACTCAGAAGTGGAACTACGCTTTCGCTCACATCTCTCACATGGCTCACATCTCTCACATCACATCTCTCACATCTCTCATATGGCTCACATCTCAACATGAAAAAGACCGAATATTTAGCAAGTTGGAGAGCAAACGGAGGGCACTGAACACATAAACGGTGAACCTCTACCGAAGAAAACAAACTTCAAATACCTTGGATCAGTCATAACTTCGGATTCAACTACCACTGCAGCAGCTCGTCAAAGAGTCAACGCGGCGTGTATGAAATGGAGAGAGGCCACGTGAGACTGTATGACCACTGTATGACAAGAATATCACAGCTGGAATACGCGGAAAGATGTATAAGACAGCGATCCGACCTGTGCTTCTCCACGGAGACCTGGCCTACCACGCACGCCACCGAGAACATTCCTTACACGAATGAGATGAACACGCTACGCTGGACTCGGTGTAACACAACTCGATCATGTTCGAAATCAGATAGTGATAAGATTACTCGGAGTAGCTCCCATACAAGAGAAGATGAGAGAAGGCCGAATCCGATTGTACGGCCATGTGCTGAGAAAAGATCCAACCGAAGTACCGAGACATGCGCTCACAATGGAAATACCGGGCAAGCGTCCAAGAGATAACTCCAGGACAAGGTTCCTGGCTACGCTGAGACAAGATCTGAGCTTCATGCGTCTGCATCCGGATTTCGGAAGACGCTCAAGATAGGAATTTCTGGTGAGCCAGGAGTTGAATAGCGGACCCTACGCCGACTCCGGCCGGCACGGGACAACGCTAAGGAGAAGTACAGTAAATGAGGAAACATCTCTAATATAACTGCTTCGGCCAAAAACAAGTACATTATTATAAAACAATTAGTTGAATTCTTTATAATCCAATTTGCTTGATTTTTGAAAACGAAACAATCTCAAAGGGTTGAGAAAAAAAACGGTGTATAGGCACTTGAAGGAGCAAAAAACTAGCATCTCATAACATCAGAACAGAACTCAGCTGTAGTGTTCAGCAAACGGACAGGATAACCTTTATCACTGAAATACTTTAACAAGGTTTTCATGTTAAAATTTAGCACTTGAGGTTTTTGGGAATTCAACAAAAAAGGTTTTTCTTCCGTATTTGGAAGAATTCGTCGAGAAAAAAAAGAAGAAAATAGATCAACCATATGCTGTGTATTTGCAGTAAATAAGTATATAAATATATTAATCAATACAAGCTGAGTTTTTTCGTTCGATTAATTTTAAACATGAGTCACTTAGCGTATTATGTACTCATAAAACTCCCATGCTATCTTGGGACTGTTCACATGAAATTTAGACACACAATCATAATGTCTAATCTGCCTTAAATAAAAAAACATTTACATGTACATATACATATTCATAGTTTCTTAATGGACAATGAATAGTCATTGTTGAGTAATTTTTTTAAAACGGTGACTTTCTCTTTTCACCGACTGAAACTGATATAATTGCGTTCTGCTTCGTTGTCAGTTAAGCTGAAGTTACTTGCTTTTAACTCCCTTTCTTTTAGTCTTCTCTGCACTATCTTTGCGGTTCTTTTTTGCTTAGTTTATACGTAGTTTCCCTGGTAACCCTTGAGTAGTTTTTTTTAGTATTCTTCCCAACCGAACGCTATAACCAAAAGACTAGAAGTCTAATGATTAGAGACGGAAAGAATGAGAGCGAGAGAGTCTGCTGAGTAAACAACTCCGCAGAAGGCAGAAGGCTAACTGGCAAATTCAAATAGTTTAGAATATCGCAAACAAATTCGGTTTTTTGAGAGTCGAATATACTCCAAATATTGTTAAATATAGGCAAAAAAAGAATCTTTGAACTTTAGAATAGTGATTATTTCTAATATAAAACCAAAAAAAGTTATTAAACTCTCTATGCTATTGTTCATAAACCTTTAAAATTTAATACATCGGAATTTGCAGATACACGATTGAATAACATCATTTTCTCACATAAAACTGGTTTACTTTTCTTGAGTGCTGAACTCTGTATCGAAAATTTTGCTTCTTCAAAGAAGTTGTTGAGAGAAAAAACTTCAAAGAAGAGATGGCGAGTCCGTCCGTTCCTCCACGTTGTGCCATCGGAAACTGCTAACTCGTAAGAGTGAGCTAAGCTGAACGCGGACACCGACGCCAGGCCCGAGCGACAGGCCGGTCGGCGAATTCTTGTCGCAACTACATGGATCAAACATCTCCATGCTACAGGGCGTCCCCCGGAAGCGACGCATGTTGGCCATGCCCCACCAACGTGAATAAAATGCGCGGGCAACTGGCCGACAGACGACCAATTCTCATATCGAGAAAAGTCCGATTCGCCACCCTAAACATCGGCACACTGACCGGGCGCTGCCGTGAGCTAGCGGACCTTCTCAAACGCCGCGTAATCGATATCGCATGCGTTCAGGAGACGAGATGGAAAGGGCAGAAATCACGAAACATCGGTGAAGGATATAAGCTAATCTATCATGGAATGACGAAGTTCAACGGGGTCGCCATCGTAGTGAGTGAAGATCTTCAAAGCCGAGTAGCCGAAGTTCAACGTCACTCTGACCGCCTGATGTCTATTTCCATTGATGCCGACAACAGCCATATCCAGATTTTCTCCGCATATGCCCCACAAACTGGATGTGATGAAGAGGATAAGGACAAGTTCTGGCAGGATCTACACGACCACGTTATGAACTGCCCCGCAGAAGATCTTCTGTTACTTGGAGGAGATCTCAACGGACATGTCGGAGGAGAAAGCAGCGGATACAGTTGTCACGGTGGAAAAGGATATGGGAATAGGAACAGCGATGGATGCCGAATCCTCGACTTCGCAGAAGCAGCTGGTCTTGTCATATCCAATACCTTCTTCAAGAAGAGAACGAGCCAGATGATCACGTATTCCAGCGGCCTCAACACAAGCCAAATAGACTTCATGCTGTTACGAAAACGAGACTTCCCGGCAGTGATCGACACGAAGGTGATTCCGTCCGAATGTCTCGCCCCTCAACACAAGCTGGTCATAACTGACCTGCGTGTCAACGTGAAGAAGAGAGTACAAGTAACTGGCCCGGCAACCATCAAATGGTGGAAGCTTCAGGAATATAAATCAGCCGTCGTCACTGGTTTAACCTTCCCTGAAATCGACCCGGAAGACATAAACAGAACATGGGCCTCGCTTCGAGATTCTGCAACCGCCAACGCGAGAAGAGTTCTAGGAACGACGCCGAAGAATCGACAAGCAGACATGGCTTTGGACAGACGAAGTGCAGCATGCAGTTCGAGCAAAGAAAGCGGCTTACAAGAAATGGTTCATCGAGAAGACAGACGAGAACTCGGAGGAGAACAAGGCTGCGAAAAAAGAAGCAAAGCGAACCGTAGCCTCCGCACGCTCTGAACATCATCGTGAATTCTACGAACGCTTGGACACGAAGGAAGGAGAGAAGACCATATATCGGCTAGCGAAAGCGAGGAAAAAGGCGACTCTTGACATCGAGCACTACAAATGTGTCAAGACGGAAGACGGGCGAAGGCTGCAGAATACTACAGAGATCCTCCGACGCTGGCAACAGCACTTCGAAGAGATTTCAAATGTAGAATTCCCACACCCGGATGTTCCAGAAGGCCCGAAATTAGCTGGCCCAGTCTCCCGCATCACTTTTGCCGAAGTCTCGAAAGCCGTTTGCGCTATGAAGAGTTCCAAAGCCACAGGTCCAGACGAGCTACCAGCCGACTTATGGAAGCTCAAGGAACTACGAGACTCCGCGATCCCCTGGCTTACAGAATTCTTCAACGCGATAGTGGAAACTGGTCCAGCACCCGCAGACTGGTTGACAAGTGTCACGGTCCCGATTTTCAAGAACAAAGGAGATCCAGCAAACTGTTCGAATTATCGACCGATAAGCCTTCTTTGCCATACAATGAAAATTTTCGAACGTGTCCTCGAACAGCGCTTGCGAGAAATCGTCAAGCTCCAACGCAACCAATGTGGATTCGTCAAAGGAACAGGCACTTCAGACGCTGTTTTCACTGCTCGCCAGCTGATGGAGAAACACAGGGAGAAGCAGCAACCACTCCATCTCACTTTTCTCGATCTAGAAAAAGCATTTGACCGTGTACCACACGAGCTCATCATGTACGCCCTTCGGGACCACGAAGTGCCCTAACTTCTAATTGATTGGGTCCGGCTACTTTACGTAGATGCCACGAGCAACGTTAGGTGTCCCGTCTTAATTTCGGATAGTTTTTCAGTGAGTGTGGGCGTACATCAAGGATCAGCGCTATCGCCATTCCTCTTCATTCTTGTCATGGACACTATTACTCGTGACCTACAGGGTGACCTTGCATGGACCATCCTTTACGCGGATGACGTGTTCCTGGCAGCTAAAACGAGAGAGGAGCTTCAGCAAAAAGTGCAGGCTGGGAGCAGCCGACTCAGTCAGTTTGGACTACGTCTGAATACCTCAAAGACGGAGTACTTGGAAACAATACCATCCGAAGACACCATCAAGGTAAACGGCGAAAAATTGACGAATTCCACCTGCTTCCTCTACCTTGGATCAAACATCCAGACCAGCGGAGGCATCGACTCTGACGTGCTGTCACGTGTCAACGGAGCATGGATGAAATGGAGAGATCTCACAGGCGTACTATGCGACCGAAAGATGCCTCTGCGCCTCAAGTCAAAGATATATCGGCTAGTAGTGCGCCCCGTAGCTTTGTATGGAACCGAGTGCTGGCCAACTACGAGAACAGTTGAGCGACGTCTACAAACTATGGAAATGCGCATGATCCGTTGGATCATGGGAATCTCTCTCCGCGAGCACCTACCAAATGAGACCATAAGGAGAAGATTTGGCGTCACCCCCATCGACGAGAAGATGCGCGAAAATCGGCTGAGATGGTTCGGCCATGTCACCAGAGCATCACCGGAAACTGTAACCAGCACAGCCTACAATCTCGAAGTGGACGGCCGGCGACCGAGAGGGCGACCGAAGCAGCGATGGCAAGACATCATCAATGCGGACTTGAAAGCCAGTTTATCTAAGCCCGAAAGATGCCCTCGATCGGGACAAGTGGAGGAAGAAGATCCACAAAGCGGACCCTGCCATCGCGGGACAACGCTAGGAAGGAGAAGAAGAAGAAAGAAGTTGTTGAGACAGTAATTTTTTCAAAGTTGGAGTTTCAACACTTTATCCTGAATCTTAGGGAAAATAAGGCGGCATTGATACGAACTCTTCAACTAGGAACTTTGAGGTTCTCGACAAAATTATGAGTGCAGATCCCGTTATTGAACGAGATCTACACTAGAAGAGTGGGATGATCATATAGGAATGGGATGTGAATATAAAAATGGGATGAAAATATAAAAGAATTGCATGTTGATAAGTAGAAAAACGTTTCCGTAGTTGTAGATCGACGCAGTTTCAAATTGGGACATTCAGGCTTAAGATGTCCTAGTCTCTTAAAGATTAGTAAGACGACATTCATTCTCTTTACAACAAGATTTTTTTTCTTTATTCCAAGCACATGAGATATCATGAAAACACAAACAAAAACAAAGTTAAATGCATGGACTTTCTTCTAAGTGGCGGTGTTTAGGGGTTGCGGTATAGATGAAAAAGGGGGAGGGTGATATACTTAAAATCGACAATTATATTAGTCATGAACGAAAGGTTTAGGTATTATCTTTTCAGTAGGCAGAGATAATAATTGTTTTTTGAAACTAGCAGTATTAGGTGTACTGACGATCTCAAAAGGTAATGAATTCCATACTGATAGCTGGCGAGAAACACATGTAGAAATAGAACATTGGCTAATATTATGAGGTGTTTTTAGCCTGAGCTCATGAGAATGGCGAGAAAATCTCTGCACTGCAGACAAATTGGAGAGGAGAGAGAAGAATGAATGGTTTGGCGAAGGCTCAGAGTGGCTTCATAGAAGAGAGGAGAGGTATGAAGTATAGAGGCGCTCCGTAGCAGCCGTTTCTTGAGGAAAGGGAAGGGAAGAATGAGTCCTTCTAATTTGTATGCTTAAAAACCACAGTCTGATGATCTTGATGATGCAATGCGGACGTTGTGAGAAAAAAAAAGATTTTTTACCGATAAATCTAAACATTGTGAAAATTAAATGTTGAGGCATTTAAAAATCAGCAGTCTGTTCGACAAAACATTAATTTGCCTTTTTTAAAGATTTCGATCTTTTTTTGGAAATATTTTCTGAATGATTAGATTTGAATGATTTCTTTTTTTTGAATTTTTTTTTGTTAATAAATTGGGCTTTTTTTCGATCTGAGTTGTACATACATATCTCCACCAGTTTTGATGTATTTCATTTGGGAAAACTTTCAACAAAAAAGATTCTATTAACTCATTCATTTTCGGTATTTTATAATTGAACAATCATTATCATGACAAGTTGAAGTTATCACAAGCAACATTCTCGGCAGCTGGCACACAGCTCAGTTCTCCATGGCTGTTGAAGATTCCTGATCTATTGAGTTTCTGGGTTCTTGACAACGCGGAATTCAAATTTTCTTTGATGAGAAGCTCCTCTCTCTTTTGTCATCTTGAAAGACATCAGCATCTTGCGCTTGCTGTCACGGTCTTCCTCAGCATCACTGAAGGTTAGCTTATTGACTGAAAGATTCATCCGAAACGATAAATTGTTCAGAGTTGTCATCGAAAAAATTCTCAGAGAGGGGCTAAGATTCAAGAAAATTGGTAAGAGAACTATCACGATTCATTCAGATTAAACATTCTCATCCCTATTTCTCCCTAGTATAAATTCATATACATAATAGTCATGTCTAACAGTTATTCTATAACTGTTCATTGTTATCCGTCAGTTAATATGACTAATCCTCATGAAAAACAATGATTCAGAATAATAAAGAATACGGAACCTCCGGTGACAATAACATCTGGTCAGCTGATGATCATGTTTTTTGACTATTTAAAAAAGTTTTGAAAAACTTAGATGACCACGTTAAAAAAGAAGAGAAACTAACTTCAGCATTACGGAAGACACGACTTGTCGCCTGCAATGGTGCACGTGAAAATAGTTTTCCTAGGACACGTTTTTCTTGCATACCTACTGACAGCAGTGTTTTTTTATTAGTTTGTTTTTTTAAATAATTATTTTTAAATTTTTTTGGTGTTTTTACCGAAGCAATCTTTCAGAAGACAGAAAAATACTGTGGTTGAGAATTGAAATTTCGCGATTGAGAGCGAAGTGGTAAATGCTCAAACGAATAATCCGCAAAAGCTCAGTTCCTAGTTCAAAAGTAGTCTGGTTGAGAGTAGTAAATGTGGTTAAATGTTCACACGAACAAAAAAAGTTATACACGAGGCAGAAAGAAACATATTCTCATATCCTTAACTGCCTGATACCATTAAATTATACAGA
Source organism: Allodiplogaster pararmata (assembly GCA_964056735.1). Lineage (NCBI taxonomy): Eukaryota > Metazoa > Nematoda > Chromadorea > Rhabditida > Diplogasteridae > Allodiplogaster > Allodiplogaster pararmata. Next base: position 25,462,320 of record OZ057405.1, read on the forward strand.
CATTGTTAACTGATTACTATTTATCTAAGAAACATCACATAATTGTCGTCTTGGCAGGCTTTAACTTTCCCAAAATCGCAAAAAGTTCATTTTTTGTTGATAATCTAGATTATCACAGGGTGCGATGCAAGCACGGAATCTGGAATTTAGGCGTTCATCTCAAACAAAACAGAAAGAAAATATTGATGGATAATTATTTTCTTTAATATCTTCCCAACAAGATATGATCCAAAAGTAAGGATCCACTTTCGCCTTGGATACGACCTTTAGTATGACACGCACTGGCGAGCACCTCAGGAACACGTTCACGGATGCACATCTCTTCATTATCAAACAAGTCTTTAACGGTCATAATGACCGTGTTCTTGCTCCAGACCCTCCGACGGTTGTTTAATATGGTCTGTCGGTAATGGTTTGGGTTGAGATAGAAGATCGTATCATCTACTAAAATCTTATCCTTAGCCTTGTTCAAAAGATTTTTAATAAAGCTTTTGCTGCAAAGAACTTTGTTTGCTTTCAAATTGATCAAGATGACAGCTTAAATCCGTGAAGTCGTGCTTGCGACTCACCATTTAGGGGTTACTCACCCTGTACATAGGGGTTACTCACACTGTACATAGGGGTTACTCATAAAGTTGAAACCTAAGTAGTCTGAATCTGTTGAGATCAAAAGAAAAGCTGGGAAAAACCGATAGCTTCGGCAAAACTCGAAAAAAGGCACTCACTTAACGACGTTCTTCTGGTCCACGCTTCTGGAGTATATTCTGGAAAAAAATGTCTTTTTTTCCATATGCTAAGTTTTTGAAAATATGCTACAAGCTACAGTATGCTAAAAGTTTTTGTAAACATTCTACAAGTGTTGTATGGGCCTTAAAATGTGCATTATCATGTGTGAGTGTGTAGCTCAGTGGGTAGAGCATTCGCCCGGAATGCGAAAGGTCAGAGGTTCGGTTCCCGTCACACCACACGATTTTTGTACAAGAAGTTTCTACGAACAATCCTCTGCTCGCTATAAAAATCCGTTGCTTGAGATCAACGAGGAGTGGAATATACTCTAATTTACACAAGCTCCAATAAGAAATTGCTCATTAAGTGATTGAATGAACCCAGAAATGGCTAGAATTAAGTGATTCCACAAAGGAAGGAGTACCAATGTTGAAGAACTTACTCTGCCGATGCGAATACGAGTAGAGTTGACACGGCACAGAAGAGAAGAATGGACGATCCCATTAGTTTACTCTGAAGTTTCAGTATAGCAACAGTAGAGCAATACTAGCAAAGAAGAACAAAAAAGTAGCAAAATGATAACCTTAACAGAATAACAAGACATGTTTTCGCTCCCGTAGAAACAATGCGCAACTAAAACTATTCTACTATAAGAATGTTCAGTCCAATCATCAAAATAGTTGGAAAGGTCAAATTCTGCTCTGATATTCTTTAATTTCGAATTTCAGATACAAAGAAGAAGAAACCGCAGAAAAAAACCACCATCTTTTCAAAAACCCCTTCTGTTGATATCTAGAACATTTTGATAGGAAAGCTCGTCTGGTGCTAACTAAAAAGTATCATGACATAGTGTTTTTGTTCCAGCAAAACACGCAGATCTAGATTAATTACTAGATTTGCTTTTGAAAATCACCCAGATCTAGATTAATTACTAGATTTGCTTTTGAAAATCACCCAGTACCAAGACCGACTTAGTTTTGATAGCACGAATAAAGAATGTGCAAGGCAAGCTAACCAGAGCATGATCATATAATAATGAGATATAATTTTGTAAAACTTTTTAAATATGTTGATACCTTTTTCTAATCCAGCGAGCCACGACCGTATTCTGTTCTTATATTATGTCTTATATCCTACTTAGGAATCATAAAGCCGAAAACCGTTTTCACACTTTCAATTAGGAAAATATCAGTTTTTAAAGCAGTAAATCTCCTTCAAAACTGGCGACTTTCACACTATATACATACATATATACTGATATTGCTAGGAATGAGGCCGAAATGAACGACATCTTGTTTTATGCCGGTTACATTTAAGGCAAACTCGGTATGAATGAGCATGATATACATTTAACATCGTGTGTACACATCTGTTCTCTCCTGGAATGAGGGAGAAAGGGAGAGAAAGAGAGAGAAAGAAAAGAAGAAAGAGAAAATAAGACACAGAGAGGGATAAGAAGAGAGAGAGAGTAAGAGAGAAAAAGATTACGTTGTCAAGAAGAGATTTAGAAAAAATCGAAAGTAGAACATCTGAAAGTACAGGGAGAATTGTTACCGAAAACATCGTAACAGCATGAAACAATTAATCGGAGTTCTTGATTTTTCGTCATGTAACGTGATATTTTTTCGTAGTAAGTTGTGATTGTTTTTGTTTTGTTTATAAAAGTGAAACTTTTTTCATCTCTCGATATTAACCTTTTTTAATTTCCTCTTCTACTCTTGAGTAATCTTTTTACTATTATTGGGAACCAGAACTCTTTCGCCGCACGGTTAGTTGCGCGGTCCGAACCTCGGACAGCTTTCTAGTGAAAGCAAGGGCGTACATAAAATATCACTGACATTTAACGAAAATGCATTCATGGTATTCCTATAAAAATGTCGATATCCCATTGAATTTCTCTCATAAATTAAAGCATCAAAGTTTATAGCAATGTGTCCTTGTGGTGAAATGGTAACGCGTGCTCGCGGTTTGAGACGAGATCGCAGGGTTCGATCCCGTTTGATTGACTACCTTTTTTCTGTGCGATAGTTCAATCAATTGTTATCTTAACCAGGCGTCACTGCCTTAAAACTGGGTGACTCAAACTTTGAAGATTTATCATGCAAACTTTGAAGATTTATCATGCATCAAAATTTAATCGTAAGACTTTGTTTCAATCGCAATTTTTCTTTGGATCGATTCAGCTTGCTATTAGAATCTTTATTCCGAGAATGTCTATCACAGGTGGATGTAACCCGTGCATGCGATATTACTTACATTTTCAGTAATTCGAACCCTGACTTTCAATAAATACTAATAACGAACCAGCTAACGATTTGAGATAATATCGACAAACAATAAAACCAAAACTGTAAATAACTTATCATTCAATGATATTACATACGAAAATTTCTATAATAAAAAAACTAACCAGGTAAGAATTCACTTTTTGCGAAGTTTTACATAGTTCAAACTCTATGAATTATAAATTTTCTTTCAAAGAAAATCTTAGTTACTGTTATTAATCAGAAACTTGACACGCTCTATAGTACATATGTTGCTGTTCTAGTTGACTCTGTTGTAAAACCGAAAATCCAAATCCTTTTTATCCGTTTCTGATGATATACTTTTAGCTATAGAACTAAAACTTTCTGATCGCAACTGATACTTAGAGGTTTTGGGCTCATTTGTCCCCTGTTGACTGTCGTGAATCCGTTCATAGAGTCATCATTCCTGCGATCCCTTCTAGGAACAGAGTCTCTCTCCAGCATATTCGTCACGATGATATTGATGCAGGATTGATCGAATCTGAAATGGTGAATAAAAATTTTATCTTTCAGTTGTAGAACTAATTCTGAACCGTTCTACAATAAAACAGCAATAACAGCTGTTTTTCTCACACTGAGTGCGAGCGTGTTACCGAATTGATTCTGAGGACTCATCGTCACTCCATGCGATATTTTAATGTGAAAATCACAGAGGTATGATCTTTCCTCTTTCTAATCAGTGCATTCGACTTCCGTGGTTGACCTTTCATAGATAGCATTCTTTCAGAATTTGTATTTCAGATATTCTCTCGAGCGGCTCGTTTCATAAGTATTTATGGAATATATCATAAGTTTTTCTGGGACAATACCTTTTGGTTAAAAATCATGTTGAAGAAAAATAACGGTGAGCATTATTTTCTTAACCTTAAAATAATGATTATGGTTACGATTGGCCCGAAAACATCTTCTACAAGTGAAGGCTGAGACTGAGAGACGGAGCTGCGTATTTTATACTGAATCATGCCCGCTTCCGCTTTTTCTTTTTTATTGCTAAAAAAACTATCAGGTTGTCTCATTAGTGTTGACCGTTTTAAAAACGTCTTTTTTGATTCAATTATCTTTATTTAACATCAATATTAGTCAATGATGATTATGATTAAAACTTGTATTAACAACTTCACGACTGGACAAATCTTATCTATAACGGACGGTGAATTAACTAATGATTAACCATTTCGCTTTAATTATTCTCTTATCGAGAAGTATGTACCAATCGTCGAAAGTAGAGACGAAACATCTCGTTACCCTAACTTTCTACGCAAAATGCATCGCAAATTGCAACGCATATCTAAAAAACACCATATTTCGATTATTGCATTAGAAAAACGGCATAATTTGATAGGATGTTGCATGATTTTGAACTTCAACAAGAAGCTAAGCTGATCTTACGTGGGAAGCAGAGTTCTTTCTTCTCTGCTTGCAGGAATCGTTTCAGTAATAACGTTAATCAGGGCATACTCACCTTTATAGATGATCGGAAACGAGAAATAATTTTTTCATCAGAAATGACCCAAAAGTTTTCTCATCACTTTTCTTCTATTTTTCGTCTCCTCTGCAAAGTCCGCTACCGAATACTATTTTTCCTAGTGTTAACGAATCATTTGACGTCGATTATATAACGGAAGTTATGGTTTTACGTGTTGTCTCCTCATCAAGCAGGCTTTAGAGCGAAAAGATCCGCTATCACATCTTTGGTCGAATCTCATGCATTTGTCGTTGATTCATTAGCTCATGGAATCCCAGTGGATGTTGATTTAATAGATATAATTGAAGCTTTTGATTCAGTTGATTACAGGCTTCTTCTACATAGAGTTCAATGTTATGGTTTCCCGTCCCACATTGTCAAATGGCTAAAAAGTTACCTGAGTCAATGCACCCAGTCTGTATGCATTGATGAAGTTTTCTCCGAACCCATCCCAGTTACATCTGAAGTCCCTCAAGGCTCCTAACTAGGTCCTCTTTTGTTTTTTGATGTTTTTGAAGTTTGAAGTTTTTATTACGCGGATTCTTCAAAACATCCCGTGGAAGGATAAAGAAGTCATAGAGATATATCTGGATCGGTAATGTTTTTTTAGGTCGAGAAGGTACATTGAGAAGATCGAGAAGAATGTACATTGATTCCGTGAAGAACTTTTTTCCTCCCAATCTTTTTTCTCTATATATGCTGACGACATTAAGATTATTGGGCGAGTTCCTTGTTCTAGAGAAGAAATACAGTTTGCATTGAACTGTGTTAACGATTGGTGTTTAGAGTGAAATTTACGTCTATCCGTCTCTGAATGTAGTGTTATTCACCTTGGCTCATCCAATTCCCGCGATCCATATCATATGAATCATCAACCTTCCGCAGTGAGTAATTCCGCCAAAGACCTTGGAGTAATATTTTCCGATGAATTTTCATGTCGTGACCATACATATACATCGGAAGTTTCAAAAAGCTTCTTCTATTGTTAACATGCTACTGAAAGCAATTGAGTCGCCATTTCTTCCTCTTCAGACCTCGGCTTTCAAAATCTATGTTTTGCCGGTAATGGAACACGCTAGCGAGCTTTGGAACCAAACATCTTTGGTTCTGGTAAAACAGCTCGAAAAAGTCCAACGCTCCTTTACGAGGCGTATTATCGCGAGAGCCGGCCATCCTTCACTCCCTTATTCAGAGAGACTTTCTATTCTAGGACTTAAAACTCTTGAATATCGCCGAGCTCTTGCCGATTTAACCTTCATCCATAAATGTATCCATCAGAAATGTGACATAGATACTATGCACTTATATCGGATATCTGCTGTTGATCGCTCTTCTCGTCATTTTCATCCTCTGCGTCTTGTTCAACCTAATACATATTATCAGCAAGTCTTCCTTATCTACATATGTTTTACGTCAATTATCAGTTTGGAATTTTCTTGAATTTTTAAAATAATGCCAATAGCAAGGTATTCAAAGAGTATTTACACAGTTTGCCAGTTGATATAATTGTACCTCATTTCCATGTTTTCGATAATTAAAAAAAACTTCACCGTGTTTTAAAAACTGTTTATTTTAATTTTACTTTATTCCCTCCCCCAGTTTCCAAGCGACCCTTCACTCATACATACACCGCCACTAGAAAGAAAGTCCATGAATATACACAATGATTATTGTCCGCAAATATCACATGTGCACGGAATAAAGAATGCATGAATGAACTTGGTCTCACTATGTCACAAGACTGGGATTCTTTTCTCATAGAACTTGGTCGGCTGCGGGGAGAGGGATCAGTGAACCTTTGGGTCCTGAAGCCTTTTTTTCACACAGAAGATGCTTCAGAGCTCGGAAGTGGTGGTAGTCGGAAAGAGCCAAGTTAGAAGAGCACGGTGGCTTGGACAGAACATCTTATCTCAACGCGGCAATTTGCTTCTGGGAGATTTTCGCAGCGTGTGGACGATTCGTCATGCATAAGTCGGATTTTAGGCGTTTCGAATCACTTAATTTGTGAAGAACCCTTTGACAGAAGTTTTCTCTGTAATCAAGCGAGCGGCGAAGCCCATAGACGGTGTCTTCAAAACAAGCGAGGATCGTTGCTAACTCACTAACTCATGAGTAGTTCCACTTGGCTGGTTCGGCAGGGATGCGAACAATGCTCTTGCGTCGAACTCCTCTGGACGTCAACACTAGGGGTTTTTCTTCGAGATTCACTTCCTCAGAACGGAAGCGCTGATACAAATGTTGTACAGTAAGATCGAAGACCACATCCTCAGCAAACATATGGCGCACACTTGCGTTCATCTCAGCTTCGCTGCGTCCTTGAGCGAACTCGTAATAGACGATGGATCAGATTCGAGCTTGGTTGCACCTACTTACTTGATGCTATTTCATACTACAATAAAAAATATATACAGCGCATAGCCTGCTGCTCAGTACAGTTATTTTGCGAACTTTGTTTTAATTGTTATCTTAACTCGATTATTTGAACTCAGAATTTTTTACTCAGAAACGCTGCAACGTTGGAAACCGATGCGAGCAAGCGCACTTTTTTTAATTTTTAAATTTTTTTTATTATTTTGGAACATTGTACGAAATTCTACTGAGTATTTAGAAATCAGTAGTTCGGAGAGCTACCGGAGAGAAAGCGAAAGAGTATATACACTACATCTTCAACTTTTTTTAAAAGTCGTGTTGCTAAGCTTTTCTTCGCATTCTGAAGCAAGGCGAAAGAATCTGTCGTAACCTGTGACAACCAGCAAAAAAGTTTCTACGATCTTCGGCAAAGCTGCAGCCCAATCTAGCATACTTGGGGGCCATGCAGTTCTCAGTGAGTGCACACAGTAGATTCCTGCTCAGAGATCACTTTAACTGTTGAGAACTTTCGACAACAAAGTATTTTTGCTTTTTGAGGATTTAATTTGCTCAAGTCATAGCAAAATTATGCAAAGCACGTGAACTTCACTCTTCACAATAGTTAGTGTTCTACTGTACTTGATGCTATTTCACAGTGCGATACAAAATAAATACTGCGCACAATTATTTTGCGAACTTTATTATATTTGTTATCTTAACCCGATTATTCGAACTCAAAATTTACACTGACTATTCCGAATATAAAATTGTATTAACCATTTGATGGCTTCTTTGGCGAAATCAGACTTCTGTACAAACATCGTGTTAGCATCCAACATTTCCTCACTCTTGGCGAGTCCCGGATCAATCGGAAGATATTCATAAGTTGCTAAAGAATGCGCAGACGTTAAAAATGACATGATAGTATACATATATGTACTATACATATAGACCAATTGAATAAGCGTTTCTATAAACAATGAACACTGTTAGGGTCACAAAATAGTCGAGTTCAAAGTTATTATTGTAAACAAAGCTTTTGAAAATGATTAATAGAGTTATCGTTTTGAGTAAGTTTTTTTCGAACCGTTCTCAGTAGTCGCAAAAATAGAGTGAGAAGAGGGATGCCTTAGGACGAAGGGCTCGATCGTATTCGAGCTCACTGACTCGTAGAATCGATCGGCCGAGGCAAAAAACCTAACCGAGGTATCAATCACCCAGAACACATCCAGAGAAGCAAATACTTCCTGTGAGAAATATTTAACCTCCGTCCAACTTTATAGTCATCTAGAAATTCAACAAAAAAACATTCAAAATTTTTTTGATTCATTTAATGTTCATATTAATTCTACAATTTGTTTTGACCTCGAAAAAACTAGGAAAAATAATACCTCAAGTGAAAACCGTTTCTAAGTGTCTCGCCATTCTACAACTATGTAAACGAAAAAATTTTCGTACCGCAATGAGTATTGGCTTGAAATGGTAGCCCAGCAAGTTGCGGGTAAAGGGAGGGTACCGGTCGAAGTTCAGGGAGCGGATTTCCAAGTTGCACACTGACTTCAATTCGGTCAACTGCAAGCAAGCAATAAGAATGCCGCTATCTCAATTATTGGAGACCTACATGAATGTCCTCAAACAGATATTATTTTGAAGTTTTAATCGAGCCGTGAACAAAAAATTCTACATCAATATATCTTTCACTTTTATTTTTCTCTGAATACTACTCTGTTTAAGTTATAACAAATATATGCACATACATCATCTCCCTCTCATCATCTCTCTCTCTCATCATCTCTCATCTCGCTCTCATCAAATACCTCTCATCATCTACCTCTCATCGTCTCCCTCTCATCATCTCCCTCTCATCATCTCCCTCTCATCGTCTCCCTCTCATAATCCCCTCTCACTCTTTCCATGACTCACAACTAAATGCGCCGACTTTTGCGAAATACTTAACGAGATGACACGATTTTTCTTTATTTTTTCACAGAGAACAGAAAGAATTTTCTCACCCATACAGAGAAGTCATCGACTAATTGGACGTTGCTTTTATTGTATTGTATACTAAAAACTCCAGCTTTTCCAATTTAGAGCTTCTTTGTCACGAACAAGGCGTTTTTGTCTTGTATTTCCGTTTCAATAACATAATTCTTTCAGATTTCGAACAGAACAATGTGAAGTACCATGTAGAGATAAAAAAGAAGACTGCTGATCAAATCACTCAACGCATTATAAAAAAAACACAACGTTTTGTGCTCTGTTCTTCAGCTCAAAATTTAGCCCGCGATTAGTTCCCTCCTTTACGCTGAGCTGATGATTTCTTCCAGAATTCATGGGCTGATTAGTTTACTTATCCGCTTTGAAACAGAAGAGATGCCTCCGACCTTCTTTACTTTGGTTCAAATCCCGTCTAGAACTCTGAACCACGTATCACAAAGTGAGTTGAGTTCCCTTATCTATCCTATCCATCAACCTTTCACATGTAAATATTGAGACCTCTGTTGAAATGAGCCCCAAGTCGTAAAAGATTATTCGATTCGAGGTCAGGTTGCGTAGGGCGACGAGAGCGGCTCGGGCTTCAAGGAAGTGGTTGGAAGAAGAATAAGTCACGAAAACCACGTCTTCCTAAAATTTTCCTTTTCGAAATGTCTCAAATTAGTTTTAACATCTATTTTTCATCAATTGGTTAACTTACTCTTTAGATAAAACATGTGAGATGCTTAGTTGACAGAATTAGAGAATCACTCTAAGAGGTATAAGAATGTTATATTTTAAGGTTATTTGATGGCAAAATAGTTATTATTTGTGAGAATGCATAATTCTCTCTTTCTTCAACTTTTTCTTTGTTCTTCTCCCTAAATCCCCCCTCCCCCTCCTTCTTCATCTTTCTCACTTTCTCTCTTCTTCTAGCTTGCCTACCGCTCAATATCGAGTTCAAGTCAACAACTATAATCCACTGCTTCTAGCAATCAGGATAGCTTAGCACTTTAGCGCTCACGTTTTCTCTAAAGACGACAAGGAGGTAGTTCATCCGATGTCGATCAAAAACGAGGCGGGAGAAAACGTTGAGGATAACAATCCTCTCGCACCCATTGAGGGCCGAGTCCTTGTCCCTGCCTCGTCACTCGTATTTTTAGAGCTAACGTAGAGTAGTCTGTTTTCGCTCCGGCTTTTTGGCTACTTGAACTTAATAACATGACCGTTTCGCTCTTTTCTGGTTGATCTCGTTAAGTGTTCGTTATCGTTTGCCCCACTCTTTAAGAGTGGCTTTGGCTCGCTGATCTCTATTGATTTGAGTTATCACCAGAAGCTGAGCTTCCATATCTCATTGATCTCCCTAACTGTGAGTTATCATGAAATATGATAGATAACCCAGAACGTTTCTATCATTGATCTCCCATAAGGTGAGTTATCACGTGAAACTATGCAATCTGAGCAAGAAAGTCGCACTTTTTTACTTGGTCTGGTAGGGCGGAGCTTCCTCCGCGCGTTTCGCGCGCAATGTCTCAGAAAGAGATTTTATTCATGAAAACTCCCTTCCCCCTTTCTCCTTAGGGCCCCCCTTCCCCCCTTTAGGACCCCCTTCCCCTCCCCCCCTCCCCCTTTCTTAAGTAGGGCCCTCTTCCTCCCCCCTTCCCCCTTTAGGGCCCCCCTCCCTTCCCTGCTTAGGTAAACCCCCCTCCCACTCCCCCCTTTCCTTTCCCCTGAATTTATAAAGATAATTTGAAAAGAAAGGAAAAGAAAGAGAACAAGTAAGAAAAAAGAATTTAATAGAGTCAGGCCGTGTTTCAGGGGAGCAGAGCCGCGCGGCAGTAAGCGCCCTACCAGACCAGGTAGAAAAGTGCCAAGAAAGTTTCGTTAATCTCTCTCTGGATGAGTTATCACGAAACGTGGATGGGATTATGGATGGGTTTATCGCTGATCTCTGAATCGCGTGATAACCCATATAAGTAAAACGTTCCGTTAATCTCCCACACAATTCATGATCTTCTACGATCATATACCACGAAAGATGTAGAGATTAACACTATCAATACCCTTATGTAGAACATTTTCAATGAGCGCGTTACGGTTTCTCTCTCTCTCTTTTCTCCTTTTGTCGAGTTCTGATCTATGAGCATTTCCGTCATTGTAAATACGACTGATAAAAGTTGTTTGGAATGGTTCACTATGTCTATACAAGAATCCTGCTAAGTAATATACCAAAGTCTGTTTCGCCCCTGCTCAGACAGACTTTGGTGCTCTCTGGGTGGGGCTGATGTAGGTTCATTTAGCTGAGTAGTCGCAAAGGGAAATTGAAGTCTCCCCGGCGAGAACCCGTGTCATCAGAGTCATCATCCGACGACTCAGACAGCGAAAAGGATGGTTCTTCGTCGGCTTTCGGTGCGAATGACGACCCAGGTGGCTTCCACACAGATGACGAGAGAGCGATAGAAGATTCTGTCACTCATCATCTGGATAAAAAAGACGCCTTGTCATTTTCTTTCTTTCTTCCTTTCTAAGAAGAGTCATAGATGAACTTGAGCTTGAACTTCTTTTTCAACGTGAAATATGTCTATCACGGGTGTATCAACGCATAATACATGGGTAGACTACAAGCGAATCTATGTATCTAATCGCGAAACTGAACTTTCTACAATTAGATAGATGACTCTTTTATACGTGAGAAATAACCTATATCATGATCATAGTCTCGAGAAATGATTTTTTCAAGAAGATGATAAACGAACAAGCATCTTAGAAAAGAAGATTCCTAGCTTAATCGAGTTCACATCGGCAGCCAAACTCATCCCTGAAGCACCCTCTATCCAGCTTAAAGAAGTGGAGGGCGAGTATGTCGCTGCGCGAACGTGAAAGAGATGTTTGAAGAGGCGGCGAAAGGAACATCTTCGCCTAACACAGAGCGAAAAGCGTTCCTGGAAAGTCTGCCATTAACAGACTCGATCTTTGCTCTGCCTCCTCGTTTCGAGGACAGTTTGCACGCGAAGGGAGCACTAGTCAGAGGCTCAATTATGGACGCAACGTTGTATAGGATGCAGTCTTCGCTTCTCGGGGCGATCAATGCCAATGGCTTCCTCTTGACGTCCTTAGAGAGCAACGAAATTCACTAACTGGTGAAAGGATACGGAAAAGCGGCTCACGAACTTCTTGGATCAGTGCAGCATGAGCTGGTAACTACCCGACGTGATCTCAATCTAAGGTAAATAATTGTGTTGTTACGAGTCACATAAAAATTGAAAAACACAAGACTACTTCTCATTTATCAGGAAGAGGACCTTGAGACTTGATATCAAATCATGTTACTTGAGAACTTTGCGACTGGACCCGCATGATGCGATGCCATCATTCCGATCTACGACGTTCACCACGGACACGGTCTAGTTCGGGAGGGAGATACACCCCGCATTGTTTGGCGAACCACTCGATCCTGAGACGCGGAAGCTCAACAGAAGTTGAGAAGTCAATCGCCACTCTGCAGAAGACCAGAACGCCTGCGCATCGACGCCCTTCAAAACATCAGGCAACCAATAAGCCTAACAGGTCAGCTTTTGGAGAAAAGCAGGGAGTTATTGGGAAAGAAAAGGAAACATGCCCGGCAAAGAGATCAAACTTAGCGGGTAGGCTAAAATTATTCCTCGAAGAATGGAAAAAAAAAACTAACTAGTGACCCATGGGTATTGAAGACTATAACAGGTTTTTTTCTTCAAATTTCCCTACCTCCGGTTCGAACATTTTCGAATAAACGCCAGCACTTTAGTTTCGATAATCTTATTCAGTCTTAAATCGATAACTCCTGGAAAAAGGTGCGATAGTATATCACCCAAGAAATAAAGAAGCATGGACTTCTCCAATTTTCTGTGTTTCTTAAAAAAAGAGGGGGTAGAGACCGGTTATCGATTTGAAACCCTTGAATAAGTATGTTAAGAAACATCATTTCAAAATGGAAAGTTTTTTCATGATCAGAGAGAGTTTTTTTTCCAGAGTTTTTTTTCACTTCCTAGTTGAAGGTGATTACAAGGCAAAGATAGATATGCAAGACGCGTATTCCGCCGTACCCATTCATTCTGATCACCAATAGTATCTGGTATTTGAACACGCGGGTAGTTTGTACCGCTTTACAGCAATACTGTTTGGAATATCTTCAGCACCGTGGGTTTATACCCGGTTGATTAGACCAATAGCAGAAAAACTTAGGAGGGCTGGTAAACGCCTCAAGCTCTATTTGGATGACTAGTTTTTTCTCGGCTCATCACCAGTTCAACTCTCTCAAACTTTTAGCGATGTTATAGATCTTTTTGAGAAACTCGGCTTATCAGTAAACATTGAGAAGTCTCACCTGAAACCAACCCAAAAACTACAATTTCTTGGTTTCATGATTGATTCTCGGGGCTTGGTAGCAGTACCAGATGCAAAAATACGTTCATTGAAAAAACACGCATTCTGTCTCAGACACGGAGAAATTCATTCTGTAAGAGAAATCAGCAGTTTTGTTGGGAGAGCTAATGCCGTCGCTTGCATTGCACTCTACACCCGTTTCGGAATAAGAGAGCTTCAAAGATGAATCACAGCTAGGGTACACCCGGCCGATGAGCGCACTCACGATAAGCGTGAAATTCTTTCTGAAGAATGTAATATCGATCTTGACTGGTGGGTTCACTCTTTCACTAGACAAATAGCACAGGAGACCTTATGGAAACCAGCGTGCAAAATTACCGTTCAGTCAGATGCTTTTTGGGGAGCGGTATGCGGAAATAACAAAACAGGCGGTAGGTGGTCAGCAGAAAAATGAACTTGGCACATCAACTATAAACTTGGCACATCAAAACTTTTGTGCTCAAATGTTTTATTACAACGGAGTAGAAGATCTCCATCCGCTTAAAGATCGATAACACAGCAGCAGTATGGTACATCAATTAGTTTGGAGGTGTTAGAAGTGAGAAGCTTAACGCGCTCGGTAGGCAGATATGGGATTGGGCCAGTGAAATAGAAATTCCCCTTATTGCCACTCATAGACCAGGAATTGAAATCAAAGAAGCCGACGCAGAATCTAGGCACTTCAAAGAAACAGGGGAATGGGCCCTGAATTCAGCGATAGTTGAGAGTTTATTCTCTTTGTTTGGAAACCCAGAATGGGGTCTTTTTGCTTCTAGACACAACGCTAAATGTACAAAATTCATGTCATTCCGTCCATACCCGATTGCGCAAGCAACCGACAGTTTCAAGCAAGACTGGTCAGGGATTCACGGCTATGTGTTTCCATCATTCAACGTGGTGGGAAGAGTGATCAGAAAAGCGGTATTAGAGGAAGCGAGTCTCATTCTAGTTACGCTGGGCTGGCCCAAGCAACATTGGTACCCACTGCTACTAAAATACTCTCTAGGTACACAATGGGAGATCCCAGCTTGAAAAGGACCCTACTGACCAACACGGAGGGGGAAACCCATCCGTGCCTGTTGAAAGGATCATTGCCACTGATCGCGTGGAGAATTTAGTGCGTTTTTTCACTTATTCAGGTCAATCAAAACTCGCAGCGGACGCTGTTTTGAGTAGTTTAGCACCTAGTACTTCAAAGCAATTTTAAAGTGCCCTCAAGCGCTGAACAGAATATTGTGCGACACGGGGTATAGATAGACTGCGACCCAAGGCATGGGATTTGATCAATTTTTCGCAGAAATACACAACCAAGATTTAAGTTATTCTTTTATAGTGACACATAGAGCGGCTATAAAAGCATTCTGGAAATTATTTCAGCGAGGGAATTTAGCAAGAACCCAGAAAACATTTTTCAAGAGTGGTAAAGGGTTTATTCAGAATGAAACCTTCAAGACCGAGATACTCTCAGGTTTGGAATGTAAGTGTAGTTTTGAAACTATTCCAAGCACCTATACGAAAACAAGAACATGTCTCTGAAAGAACTCACACGCAAATTCGTCATGTTACTTGCGCTCTGCTCACCAAAACGGGTATCAGAAATAGCAAGGTTCTCATTAGACTCTGTTCAAAAGATGGGTGGACATTCATACTAAGTTTTCTAAAAAAAAAACAGAAAGGTTGGAAGTTCTCCCCATAAGGCTTTATTCGAAAGAATCGAAGATGAATCTTTATGCCCTATACAAACCTTGAAAGAGTACGTACGTTGAACTAGTTCTCAAAGGAAAAAGGGGAGACATACTAATATTGGCAGTCATTGCACCACATAGATATGTTTCCTCTTGCACCATGGGGGAGAGGAACGGGTGCAAGAGAATCCGAAGAAGATCACATTATTCAAAGGCAACGTGAAGAAGACTATTAAAGTCAATGGATAAGTCTGAGAGAATTTTTGTTGTGTTATTGTTGGTCCATTATGATTAACCATGTTGTCTTTGATAATTTATGATAAATCATATCTTACCCTTGGTCGGGTCTCGAGTCACAACACAAAAAAAAACAAGAAAAAATAAAAAAGTCACAACACAGAAAAAAAACAGAAACGATCCCTTACTCTTCGGGTTTCGCTCAAAAAAAACCCAAGTGACGAGGCAGGGACAAGGACTCGCCCTTCAATGGGCGCGAGTGGATCGTTAAACGCTCCTCAACCTTTTCCCCCGCCCCGTTTTTCGATCGATATCGGATGATCTACCTCCTTATCGTATTTAGAAAAAACGTGAGCCCTGAAGGGCTAAGCTATCGTGATTGCTATCAGCAGTCTGTCATAATAAATATTTTAATTCAACAATAATAAATATTTTACTTCAAAAACAATAAATATTTTACTCCAACAACATAAGCCTTTAATTGAACTATTTTTACTTGTTTATGTTTCCAATTTTTCCGAAAAAAAAACCTTTTTGAATTGCTTTCTTGGATAAGCGAACTCGGATGTCAAGCGGAGTGACCGGAGTACCGGAACAAGGGAGCAGCGGAAGCTGCGCCCTTTCTCCTTTGCTTGACCATTCAGGTAAGAGACGTAAGTCATCTACAGCCTTTTTTTCAAGAATGAATAAAATACTCAAAATGAAAAAAATTATGAGTAAGCATCTACGAAAATCGATGAAATTCCCGCAAAAAAAAGAGTTTTCCGAACAGAAATTAAAAGGGGTTGATGAAAAACAGGGCTGAAACAATAATTTTTTTAAAAAAATACGAACCGTTGTTATCCCCTCTTCCAAAAAAAACTTTAGATCTCTTTTTCCTGACTGTTCTCTTAATACAAAACTGTTGTGCTCCCCCTTACATTCACAGATTTTACCCGAAACCGTTATCTATCCAAAACGAAACACCTCCGAGCCTTATCAATATACTTTTTCGTATCATCTATCGTCTCTCTGTCTCGGCAAAAACTACTGTTCTAAGCGAGTAATGACTGTAATAGTCCTTTCTGTTTTTAATTACGAAAAATTGAATTTGGTTGTTCTTTTAGCAACTTTATCAGAATATAAACATGAGAAGAATAATAGAAAACCGTACAATTTTAAGCTAAGAATGTTTTATATGTATATCGAAAATTATATTATATTAAATTATATTATTATATAATATATCGAAAACAGAAAATAAAGTGACAACCTGTTCGTCTTCACATCGATCTCCTGAGATTTCTTGCTGAACTCGTTTTAGATATGAGGAATTGTAAGCTCGATAACTGATGAGAAAAAGCAAGAGAAAAACAGTTGACAAGAGGACAATTACAACACGCCATGGGGGGCGTGGAATCATTCCTAAAAAAGTTTATGATCTGAACATTTTTCATGCAAATAACTTCGCATTTTAATAATGTGTCCCATCAGAAATGTCCTGGTTTCAAATGACACTCTTGAAAGATGATTTTCGAGCAAATTTACCAGTTTTCGAACTTTTTAAGCAGACGACTTTTTCTGTTCTTGCTAATAGCTAAACAATTTGATTCAGTATGAATGCTGAAATCTGAACGATTTTTTCCGTCAAATTTTAAAACTTCACGACGATTCGTTCACGAAAAAATTGTGTGATTTATGCATTTGCTGAGCGAATGATTCCGCCAGTGCTGCGAGTCGTTTCCAAAACAACTAAGCCGACTTGCAACGTTTTGTGAAGAGAGAAATATGATGAGCATGACTTTTCTTTTTGAGAAAATATGATCGAACAACAAACGGACAAAAAATTGGACCTCAAAAATCTATTTTTTTCCTCGTCTGGTAACACAAGCGCTTTACAGATTCGACTACCGAAAAAACACGTAAAAAGGTTCAATGAGCAGAGAACGTCTACATAACATATACTCAAAAACTTCCAATGAAAGTTGAAAATTTTTTGCATAACAAATAAGAAGGTCATGAAGAAGAGGAAGAAGTTTATGGATACGTTTGTAGTTCCTCGAAGATCCCACTGATATGATCCCCTTCACGCAAATTCCTCTTCTTCATATACAACATACATAGCTGCGCTACTCTGATTGTGAGTTTTCTGATGTCATATTTATTCTTCACTTAGGAACTTCCCAACTTCGACATCCCTCGCACCCATGTTTACGATATCTTTGTGTTCTCTTTCACTTATCATTATCAGCTACCTTTCTTCATTTCCATGGTGGAACACTTGTTTGGCTTCTGTCGGTAATGACAACGAAAGTTTGACTCACCCTGTGAAGGTTCGACTTACCCAATGAGTGCTGAGCGGAAGAGAGAGATGAGAATAGGTGCGAAAGGTTGCAAGATCAGTTCTGGTGTTTCCAGTATCTCTCTTCTAGTTGAGTGTTCTCAGTATTTCCGTCTTACTAGAATTCAGTTACTATTGAACATTGCAACAAGAATGACTCCAATGGATGAAAGGTATTGATTTTCATCGTACCATCCAATTTCATAATCTACATATTTGCCAATAAGATATCACAACTTTTTTTTATAAAAAGTTTTTTATTCGAAAGTTTTTTCCCAGAACTTAGAAACCGAACTGTTTTAAAACAATTAATGACTTATGAAACCAGTATTTTAACGCTTGCTTAAAATTTAATGAAACACTGCGATGATAAAACGCATTCTGTGAAAAAACATCGAAAACTGTTATAAAAAACTACAAAAATATACTTCAATTTTTTTTTCTTAAACAGTTACGAACCTGAAACCGATCAGGAATTCCGCACAATCTCTTGAATACGTGGGAAAGTAGGCATAGTACGTGGGTGAGAATACGATCAAACAATAGTCATGGTGGAATGAGAAAATATAATAGCATGAAAATAGCAAGTTCCCAATATTTCTTCCCATCCACAGTTCTCTCTTTCTTTGTTCTATCTTTTTCCAATAATAAATTTTTCTTCTTTCTTCCTCTTCTTCTTTTTCTCTCTTCACTTTTCACTTTCTCTATTTCTCTTTTTTCCGACTATCTGAACTTTCTTTCTCTCTTCATATATTTTTTTTTATTTGTTTTCTCGTTTTTCTGTTTTTTTCTCTTTTTTTTTTTTACTCGTTTTCTAAATTTTTTTCTGTTTCTATTTCTTTCCACACTTCTTTGTTCTCCCCAGCGCTTATTTCTATTTTTTTCTTTTCAGCTTTTTTTTGTCAATTGATATCATCATAAAATAATATGTAGTGTGTGCTTCCGTTACGATTCTTTGATACTCTCCCAGTCTTAACTCATTCTCCGGCGTGAGAATATTTGTCTCGTTAGACATTTTACTGTTCACAATTGAATGACAAAAAAATTTCATTTTTTACTTTAAAAAAAACTTCGGCCAATTTTTTTCATCCTTCAAGAAAAAACTTCTTCGTATTTTTTCAAGCTTTTCCTCTGAAAAATCAAGATGAGAAAAGTAGTTTTTGCTAATCTGGATCGCAGCTTATTCATCAATCGTTTAATGATATTGTCGTTAATTTTTTCACATATTCACTCAAACAGTAAGTAAAATGAAACCAAAATCAAAGTCTTTCTTAAAAAAATACAAGTATCTCTACGATTAAAATATACTTTAAAATCAGGTTGATGTGAGAACGCAAAGGGTAAAAAAATGCAACTTTTTATCGTGAAGCTATCCTGCAGCAATCAAAACAGTTCATTGCACGACATTTCCATTTTAATACAACCTTAATTTTCCACGAAACCAAATGAAAATTTCAAAAGAGCGTGGTGCTGATTCTCACAAAGCGGCTCTAGGCTATATTCGAAATAGGGAGTTCAATGAGGTTCTGCTCTAGAGAGATTCACTGTTCTCGTCGGAGATAGAATCATAGTATGAGGAAAGTAGTATATCAATTCAATTTCGATGTTTTTCTAAGCCAAAAAAATTCTGTTGGCGGAACGTAATATCAACTTGTGCTATTACAAAAATTCGTCAGTGATGCTAATTTGTTCAGGCGCATTTCGAGCCCTAACGAAATGAAAAAAACTCTGTTTTTTTCAATTCTCGCTGATTCATTTTCGCTTTCAGCTCATTTTTAATGGCAAAATATTGGAGGAAGCATAATGAAGAGTGGTTCTCGAAAACATAACTGAAATATGTCTTTTTTTTCCTAAAGCATTGATCAACCCGTATATTCATTATTGATAGCACTTCGTTTGAGTGACCTGTCCCCTTCAGAAAAGGCACGCGAAATTCACCTGTTGTGGGGAATGTGAGAAATGAAGGAAATAGAGCTGAGACTTGTTAGAATTTTGTTTAATCACAATTTCTCTCTCCGCTGAACCTTTTTTTCTCTGGTTTCTTAGATGTATATGAATGTTAAAAATTATACCCAAATTTATATTTGTGTATGTTTCTAACATTTATTTATGTATATATATTTTATCTACATCTTTCGATGCAATAACGCACAAATTTGATTACAATTGAAAATGAGGAATGAATAGATCAGCTAAACAATTGTCAAATACGATAACAAAAGCAATACATCAATTTGACTTTAATATAGCGAATTGAACGGGAAAAAAAACAAACAAACAAACAAACAAACAAAACTATATAAGTAGAACAATTTGAACGACAAAAAAAAATTTAGTTCTGAATTCATGACGAGAGAAGATAGAGCACCACTTTTTAAATGGGATTTAAAATATTTCAGGTTCATACTATTAATCAAGTTTCGAGGTAGTTTGCTGAAAAGGCGGGATATTCGCATTCCATAAGAGTTGTTTCTAGCTGTATTCTTGCTACCCTGAAATTATGAATATTAGGAAAGTGTGAATATCTCCATAATATGAATATTAGGAAAGTAGACTTGGATGGAGAAAGAGATAGTTGGTTAACTAAACACCAATCGAATACGGAATCTAATGCTGATTGCAGCTCTCGAGTTCGTTCGCCGTATGAGTTCTTATCATAAGAAACATAAATCTTGAGATCGTCAGCGTATGCTTGATAACGAATATTAGGAAAGTTCTCTAGTACCTCATTTATATCGGATATATACAGAGTAAAAAGAAGTGGCCCAGGACAGACCCTTGGGGCACACCCGATGTGGCATTCATTGGATCAGAAGTGACATCACCCATACGCACAGAGAAAGATCTATTAGTTAAAAAAAGACTCAAGCCAAGAAAGGAGTGGGTCAGTAATTCCATAATGTGTGCATTTAGACAAAAGCTTACTTATACTAATGGTGTCAAATGCACGAGAGAAGTCAAGGTAGATGACATCCGTTGAAAGACCTTTGGCTAACGAAGAGGTCCAATCATCTTCACATATTAATAAATTGGTTACTGTGGACGCTCCACGCCTAAACCCATGTTGATTGATAGGTATAATAGAGTTCTCGGATAGATGATTGATTATGAAAGCTCTAACAAGTCGCTCCATCGTTTTAGAACAGGGAGAAAGGATGGAAATCGGACGATAGGAGGACACCAAGTGAGGTTCCTTGCCTGGTTTCAGAATAGGGGTCACCAGAGAATGTTTCCAGTAAGACGGTATTTGACCACAGATAATACAATAGTTGAAAATATGGGAAAGAGGAAGTGCAAGAGACTTAGCACATTTCTTGAGGACAATCTGAGGGATACCATCTGAACCTTTGCTACCCGTTGGTTTAAGCTTCGAGAGGCTTTTAAGAACAGAAGAGAAGAGAAAAATAGGAAAGGGGCTCATAGTAGGGGCCGCTTCAGTTTGCAATGCGATACGTTGGTTATCATCCTTAGTATAATGAGAAGCGAATTCGGTAGAGAGCAGAGAACATTTAAGTTTATTTTTCAATACTATGTCCCCTGTAGTATTCAATAGATATCGAGGAGGCACAGGTTTAGGTCGAGTGAGGGATGAGATATGTCGGAACAAGTCCCGAGAGCGAGACAATTTCTTCTTCTCACAATGCCTAGTCCATTTCATTATCTGCTTCAGTAGATCTTTACTAGCTTTCTCGTAAAGAGAACGGGTATTAGGATCGTCAATATTGTGAAACAGAGAGTTACGATATTTAATTATTCTCTGAATATGGCGAGGATAAGTGGCCGTGAGGGTTCGAGGTCTACGAATTGGAACGAATTCAGAAATAGCGTATTCAATAACGGCGAGGAAACGGCCGTACAGATCGTCAATCGAGAGGAAGTTATCAAATTCGGCTTCCCAGTTAACTGAATTGAAGTATTTATTAAGTTCATCGTAGTCAGTTCTTGAATAGTCGAGAACTGGTTCGGCTAAAAGCGAGTCGGTCACAATTGAAAGGCAGCAAGCGATCCCTAAATGATCAGCCGCGACATTAATCTCTGAACGATGAGGTCATCGGTGCGATGACCTCATGTCATTCAAATTAGGCGAAAATTTTGAAAAATGTTGGAAGAAAAAAGTGGTAACAAGAAGAAAAAATGTTGGGTACAAAGTTTCGGGGTACGAAATGTCGCGGTACGAAGTGTCGAGAATACAACAAAAAACAAAAATTTTAATGAAATGTTCAACAAAAAAAGTGAAATGATTTTTAAGTACGGAAACAAACTAGATTGCAATTAGTTAGTATTTTAAGATTCATTTGGAGAGCAAGACGACATGTGAAATCTCATTTTCTCATACTTTAAGATGTTATTTCGCGTGCTCTCGCAAGATCATCTCATACCTCACTGATCCAACATTTTTTTGCCTAAAAAGTGCGAGAGCCATGATCTCATCGTGAAAAATTTCAGTTGTATTAACACTGACTCGATGATCTCATTCATCGAGCAATGATGTCATCTTTACAGATACATCGTCGATCACTCAACTTTTTTCAAGAGATTAATGTCGCGGCAGAGGAGGGGAAGGAGGGAACAATTCTACAATTAGACAATAGCGAGGGCAGAGAAGTTAGTAGCCAATCAATGCAACGATTAAGACGTGTTGGTTCACGGCAGAATTGGGTCAAATCAAAGAGAGTAATCATGTCTACTAACAATCGATCGGATGAAGAACAAGGAGGAGAGAGAGTGTCACAATTGAAATCACCAGTCACAACTACAGGATAGGAAGTGGAAGAAAGAATATCGGATAAAGAATCACAAAAAAGTCTGGTCTCTTCATTGGTGTAGGACGGGGGACGATAGCAAACAACCAGACGTATGTAACCAGTGGTAGAAATTAAGTCTATATAAACAATTTTCGAAGGAGAGCATAAAGAACTAGGCTTCAAGAACGTTAAGTGATCTCTCAATACAAGGGCAACTCCTCCGCCACGAGAATTACGATCAGCTCGAATTATTACGTAAGGAAGAGGACCAATTATCTCTGAATCAGCTATACGCGAACTCAGCCAAGTCTCAGTGACAGCAACTATATCAGGTTGTTCTTTTTCTAGATAAAGACGAAATGGAACTAATTTATTATAGAGAGAACGCATGTTAAAATATGCAAAGCTTAGCTGAATGTCGAGCGGTGACGGTGAAGAAACGGGCGGACCATCATATAGCTAGCGTCTTAGGTGATGTTTCTGCTGCTGACCTCTGAGAATCTTTGCGGCTGAGAGGAGTTCCGAGGATTCGATGGCGAAGGCGAAGAATTCGTTGCGGATGTATGCTCGTTTTGGTGGGACTGGGCATGGAAGGGCTGGGCGTGACGGATTGGAACAAGTGTGGTACCCACAACTCTCCATTTTCTTTCTTCTTGATTCAAATTTCGAGCCAACAACTTGACCTCCTTCTCAAGTTGCAAGCCTTCTCTGGTTAGTTCTTCGCGTATGTACGCGTGAGGGAAGGAAGCAAGGCAGCTTGGACGTCGTCTTCGGATGAGCTTTAGAGTCTCAAAACGAAGATCTTCTGAGCATAGGAAAATCTTCAAGATTCGGCGTCGATTCTCGATTCTCCCTAGGCGCATGAATTGAGCGGTAGAGATTTCGGGAAATCCGAGTTCTTGGGAGAGTGAACGCAAGAACTGCCGGTCCGCTGCATTCGTGGCCGCCTCGGTTTCTTCTTCTGGAAGGCCGATGACGACCAAATTCTCCGCTTTTTCCTTCAGTATGACGCGGTCATCTGTTAGAGCTTTCCTAGCCGCTTCATACGCTAGCATTTGGGGAGGTAGATTTTGAGAAAGAAGGGATTGACGGTTATGAGGATGGGCAGTTGCGATCGATTGAGTGGAAGACATTAACTGAGCTAAAGTCTTCTCAATTCTCTCGAGGCTTCCCTCCAACTTGGTCATTCTTTCCATTAAATTAGTCACATCTGCATTCTTCTGCTGAGACTCACCTTGGACGACCGGAATGCTCATCCTTTCGAATTTTTCCACGGCGGCCTCCAGTTTTTCCATCTTTTCAGCCAGACTTCTCATTTCTTCTTTTTTCTTCAGGCAGTCAAAAAATCCGGCTGTTTTCTTGACTGTGCGCTTTGGAGTGGGCATAACAGCGGGATATCGATTGGCTTAGAGAGCTTTTAATGGGTCACCTTCCTCTATGGGAACTAAGCGAGGGAATGGAACTAAGCGAGGGAATGAAACTAAGCGAGGGAATGGAACTAAGCGAGGGAATGAAACTAAGCGAGGGAATGGAACTAAGCGAGGGAATGGAACTAAGCGAGGGAATGGAACTAAGCGAGGGAATGGAACTAAGCGAGGGAATGGAACTAAGCGAGGGAATGAAACTAAGCGAGGGAGTGGAACTAAGCGAGGGAATGAAACTAAGCGAGGGAATGGAACTAAGCGAGGGAATGGAACTAAGCGAGGGAATGAAACTAAGCGAGGGAATGGAACTAAGCGAGGGAATGGAACTAAGCGAGGGAATGGAACTAAGCGAGGGAATGAAACTAAGCGAGGGAATGGAACTAAGCGAGGGAATGGAACTAAGCGAGGGAATGGAACTAAGCGAGGGAATGAAACTAAGCGAGGGAATGGAACTAAGCGAGGGAATGGAACTAAGCGAGGGAATGGAACTAAGCGAGGGAATGAAACTAAGCGAGGGAATGGAACTAAGCGAGGGAATGGAACTAAGCGAGGGAATGGAACTAAGCGAGGGAATGGAACTAAGCGAGGGAATGGAACTAAGCGAGGGAATGGAACTAAGCGAGGGAATGGAACTAAGCGAGGGAATGGAACTAAGCGAGGGAATGAAACTAAGCGAGGGAATGGAACTAAGCGAGGGAATGGAACTAAGCGAGGGAATGAAACTAAGCGAGGGAATGGAACTAAGCGAGGGAATGGAACTAAGCGAGGGAATGGAACTAAGCGAGGGAATGGAACTAAGCGAGGGAATGGAACTAAGCGAGGGAATGGAACTAAGCGAGGGAATGGAACTAAGCGAGGGAATGGAACTAAGCGAGGGAATGGAACTAAGCGAGGGAATGGAACTAAGCGAGGGAATGAAACTAAGCGAGGGAATGGAACTAAGCGAGGGAATGGAACTAAGCGAGGGAATGGAACTAAGCGAGGGAATGAAACTAAGCGAGGGAATGGAACTAAGCGAGGGAATGGAACTAAGCGAGGAAATGGAACTAAGCGAGGGAATGAAACTAAGCGAGGGAATGGAACTAAGCGAGGGAATGTAAATACATTATTTATTAAATATAGTAAAACAGGAGGTTTCGAGAACTCCTCAAGGCAGTTGTAACCAGTTTCATCTAAGGCACTATTGCTGTAAATACTAGGTATAATGATGAAATAGGATTCTTCTCCCACGAACAATAACCCAAAGTCATTCTCTTTTAGTTGATGAGGATACACATGTATTTCAAGTAAATATTTTCAAACCTTTACTTGAAAAGTAATTTGAGATTCTGAGAAGTAAGACTCGGAGTAAAACCAAGTTCAACCATCATATCGCCTTAGTTATCAGATCGGTCAAGGACATCCTTTCTTTGTCTTCACAATGAAGGTGAGAGGAGTGAGATGTTCTCTTTTGAATGAATTTCTCAAAACGGTAAGGCCTTATGCTTCCAAATCATTGTTTTCATCTTCTACTCAAGGATCTACAAAGGTTCGGAAATGAGTTTTCAAGTAGCCAAGGACTTGAAAAAAAAGGAATTTTTGCAACTGAAACACATGACCCCCTTAACATCTTCGGTTGTGAATTTAAACTCCGCAAATTTTTTTTTTTGCCGGAGTTGGACGCTTTCAGGCAATACAAGCACACACTGTTAATCTAGTGCGAAAAAGCTGCCTATGATGCTGAACATGGTCCATCAAGTTTGAACTTGCCGTCACCTTTTCTTGACGTATCTTCTACTTCTTTTCCAATTAGTTAGTCATGCGAGCTTTCGGCATGAATACCACTTTATCCCGGGAATTCTGTGAACGAAGCGACGAGCTCATGTATGCAAAAACGTGAATTCACGAGCAATTTTTTTTCTCATTATATTGGTGCGCAAAAATAACATCGGTTTTTTTTAATTTTTTTATTAACTATTTATTAAGTCAAACAGGCACCTAATTCAACAAAGTATGATCCATCATGGTTGAGTATGTGTTGTTATCTCATGGCAGAACGTGGATGCCCTTGTGGTAGAAAGACGGAGAAAGTGAGTCGAAGAAGTCTTGCAACCATAATTTTACCTCAGCTTCGTTCTCAATTTTTTTCTCTGCGATGTGGTTCTGCATGAAACGGAATATGTGGTAATCAGAAGGTCATGTCGGGCGAGTACATAGGGTGAGGCATCAACTCCCATACCCGCTCCAACAGCTTCTGAACCGTTTTTTCGCAATGTGTGGTCCTGCGTTGCAATGTAGGAAACGAATCTCGCTCTCTTCGAAAAAAAAACACTCTCTTCGCCTTGAGCCACTATATGTAGCTTGCTGCACCCTGTCGAGTTGTGCACAGTAGACATCTGATGTAACAGTCATGTCGTTAGGTAGCAGCTCCCAATATACGAAACCGCGTGATTTCCACCAAAGACATCACCTTCCCATCAGAGACATCAACATCACCTTCATCGGGTGCAGTCCGGGTTTCGAAATCGCTTCTGGCTGCTCGCCCTGGCTGATCCAATGGCCCTAGTCTATCGAATAGACGCAGTGTTCGATTTACAATGTTATCGAGTTCTGTCTTAGTGACTCCCACGATGATCCAGTCATCTAGGTACACCAACAGCCGAACACCCAGTTTTCTCAGCTCTTCTGCTACAACCTTCATGAGGCGAGAATATACATATGTAGCAGATGCTAGACCAAAGGGAAGTACCGTGAACTTGTACATTTTACCCTTAAATTCGAAAGCTAGATACTTTTGATGGTCTTTGTGGATGTGTATTGCGAAATAGGCGTCTTTTAAATCAATTTTAACCATCAAATTGCCTTCATTTATTAGACAACGGATCATGGAAAATTGTTCCATCTTGAAATGCTTCATGTTCAAGTAACCGTTTAAACCCTTCAAGTTTATAACTGGTCTTAAACCGCCTTCTTTTCTCTCCACGCAAAAAATGCTAGAAACCCAAACGTGTTGCTGAGATGGTATTTCTACAATCGCTTATTTTGATAACAGATTCCTGACTTTCATCGCAATGATCGGTTTGTTCAGTGTCGGTCTACTTCTTTCTAATTTTACCTCTTGAAAGTGGAGGAAGAGTATGAAAGTCTAGGCAATACCCATAAACGCATTGTTTAACCCATGGGTCCCTTGTTAGTTTCAACCAATCTGTGGTATGATATCACATCTTACCTGCTTGTATTTGGTACTGGGGAACTAAGGCTGTCGCAATGGATTTTTTTGCAGTTTTTTTGGCAAGGAGATTCAACTGACTCCTGTCGCTCTGCCCGTTTCGCGTGAACTCTTGGTGTGTTCTTCAACTTCTTCATGGACTTAGTGATGTCGTTGGAGCCAGCTCGTTTCTGCGCTACCTCGATTAGAGTCTTACCGAAGAGTTTTGGCAAGACTTCGCCCCTCGAATGAGGGGTTCTTCTGAGAGGGGCACTGTTTTGAAGAAGGGCATGGCTCGCCGAGGGTCGATATTCATGGACCTTAACATCTTTGTTATTCAACGAGCCAGAAAGAGCGAATCAGTTTCTTCTATACATTAGTCATGAATGGGACCTCATAATGATTTCTCGTAGGACCGCGTTGATCTCCTGTTGGAGATGTACCATGACGTCGATCCCTGTTTTGATTTAGTTCATCATTTTGAGCTTGCCATCCTCGCTTTCTCCGGTGTGACTTTGTAGAGCCACTGCGAAAGCTGACATGCCTCCCATGATACCGGAGTCGATCGAGAACAACTGCAAATAACTAAAGTTGAATTCTAGTATGTTTTGAGTTTATTTCTAGTATGTTCCCAATGGCAGTACCTTTACCTGCATATATTCGGCCTACAGTTCCTCTTTCTTGAGAGACTTCTTCGTCCACATTCGGCGAAAAGGCTTAGAGCCGTGTCTTCGTAAGAGCGGCTCGGATGACTGGCTTCGGAAGCGGAGGAACTTCTTTGCTGTCAGTCGAAATTTGTGAGCGCTTCTTCCATATAGCTGTGACTGCCTGGACATGGGAGAGTCTTCTCGAGTCCGTCTGCACAGGTCCTCTCCCGATCATCTGTAGAATCTTCCTCCGAACGAGAGGAAGAGCTTGATGAAGATGACGTGGTAGTAGTCCTTCTCCTCTTTTTTCGCGCTGTCTCTGCCGTCTTCTCTTTCTCTTCAGAGCCTGTTCACCTCTCTGAGGGGAACTCCGCGGAGAAGACGGTGACTCGCTAATCGGCTCTTTTTCCATTACTCTGAGAGAAAAGCAGTGACTTCCGGAACTTTCAACTTCTTTCACAATAAAGTTCAGCCCGACTCAAAAGTTTTCTATAACCAAAACCGTTATTTTCATATAATCTACTTCTCAAAATGATATAGGGTACTGATCCAAATGAATCAAATCTGGCGTAGTTTAAGCCATAAAACAAAGCACCGACTCCAAGGAATCGAATTTGTTTTATTTTCCCTCAAACATTTCCACCTGATTACCGCCGGCCCCTCCGAACAAGTCGGAAGACTCAGCAAGTAAGGGAAATGTTCTGGAAGTGGTATTGATCCAATAGAATCGTCCCTGGCTTCGAAACAACAGTTAAAGCCATGAAACAAAGTGCCGACTTCGAGCAGTCAACTTTGTTCTTTACCTCAACTCTTCAACATGACTACGACCGCCGGCCCTTCCGAGCAAGTCGGAGCACCCGGCAAGTGTCAGGGAAAAGTTGGGGAATAAGGTAACGATATTGCTCTTCAGAGAAACATCACCCTTTGCTACGAGCGTCTACAGGATTGCAACTGGCAACGGTCGGTCTGTGACTGATCCTTATACGAAATCTGAAATTTTTCTTTCCATTTTTCTACAACAGTCTCTGCTTCTTCTCACAATTTTCTGTTCCATTTTCTTCAATCTGCTTAGCATTTCACTCTCGACGAGATTGACGACCAGATGATAATCCGTGCAATATCCCAGTTAGTCATTGAAACTAATTTGTCGCCAGATTTTATTCCGACTATTTTTATCAAGAAGTGCAAGCTACCGTTGTTGAATCCTCTCCGCATTCTGTTCAATAACTGTTTGATCACTTGCAGGGTATTCGACTTGTGGAAACTTGCTATCATCAAGCCACTACTCAAATTCAAAGGACTTCAGTTTGTGGTAAATTAAAGGCCCATTTCTCTTACATGTTCATTCTCTAAAGTCATGGGAAAAGTTATTGTCAAATCTTTATCTAAATACTTAGAAGGATGTTCGATGCTATCGCCTTTTCAAGCTGGGTTCCGACCAAGTCGTTCTACGATTACTTCACATGCCTTTTTTTATAAAGTCCCATTTCCATCTTAGTCAAGGCATGCATGTCAATGTCATCTTCCTTGACATTTCTGAAGCTTTTGACAGCGTTAATCATCGCTTTCTTATTTACAAAATGCAGTCCATCGGCATCGAAGGATGTATTCTCAGATTCATCTCACCCTTCCTCGATAGTCGTAAACAATCAGTTAGAATCGAAAGTTTTTACCCAGAACCAGTCCCTGTAATCAGCGGTGTTCCTCAAGGTTCATCTATAAGTCCTCTGTTATTTTTAATTTTCATTGATGATATAAAGAAATTCATACCAGAAACCATCCGATTCAGCATATTTGCCGATAATGGAAAATTGTTTGCTCAAGTTTTCTCTGGCTCTCACGACTTGCGTATTGCGGTCAATAACATTTTTGAGTGGTGTTCTCAATCAGGCTTGCTCGAAAAAAAGTCGAAAAACGAAGAACTAATGTACACTTTTCCGGTGAGGCCGGTGGTTACTCAAGTGAATTTTTCCGCTAAGGCCGGTGGATGCTCATGTGAATTTTCCCGGTAAGGCCGGTGGTTGCCCATGTGAATGTTCCGTTCAGGCCGGTGGTTGCCCATGTGAATGTTCCGGTCAGGCCGGTGGTTGCTCATGTGAATTTTCCGTTCAGGCCGGTGGTTGCCCATGTGAATTTTCCCGGTAAGGCCGGTGGTTGCCCATGTGAATTTTCCGTTCAGGCCGGTGGTTGCTCATGTGAATTTTTCCGGTCAGGCCGGTGGAAGCTCATGTGAATTTTGCCGGTCAGGCCGGTGGTTGCTTATGTGAATTTTCCCGGCCAGGCCGGTGGTTGCTCATTTTAATTGTTCCGGTGGGGCAGGTGGTTATGGACTGTCAAGCAGTCGCTAACAACTTGAGAATGAGTCGGGGCATCCCATTCTGTGTTATAGAGGTACATGGCTAAACGCTGCTAATTCATTTGAAAAAAAGTTGGGGCTAAACCGTGAGCTGTGATGAGAAGCGAATAGAGTGATGGCTCAGGAGCGGGTCTACAACGTGTTAGTAAATTTTGTAAACCGGCTGCGCACTGAAGTGATATTCGAAGGCCTGAGTCGAAGGACAGAGATTTGCCACTCGTGCTTGAACTCGTGCTCGTGAACGTGCTTTAAACTGCTCTTGGTACATGAATTTTCGATGCTTAGTGAGCTTCTCCACAAAACCCTGTTTGAACTAAATGAATTGCAAAGTATTGCATTTGCTTCCCCATGAGGACTTTGTGATAATTTTTGATTTTGCTGTGTGTCATAATTCTGTAGTTCACAAAGACTACATTTTATTCATTCAAGTATTTGAGAGGAGATCTGGAGTGCGCAGGAGTTAGATTGTTTGGACTCGTCCTGCCTCGGATTAGTAACTGGCTGGATTGTTTGGACTCGTCCTGCCTCGGATTAGTAACTGGCTGGACTCGTCCTGCCTCGGATTAGTAACTGACTGGATTGTTTGGACTCGTCCTGCCTCGGATTAGTAACTGGCTGGACAATGAAACAAACTCAAGTCATGAATTTTTGTTGGTGTAAGAGAGCAATGGAAGTAGTATCAAGAGTGCATGAACTATTGCAAAAGACAGTTTCTCTTGTGAGAGATAGAAAGGCTTTAAAGGGCTCGATAGCTTCATTCCATGTTATTCAAAGAGAAACCCTGTAAACGACGAACTTCAGCATGTAGGTGCTTCAGATGGTTAATTTTTAAACGGAGGAAAAAACCCTTAGTTGAGAGGAGCGAAGTGAGCTCGGGTGCTGGTTAGTGTGATTCCAAATATATATTAAATGACATGAAGATCTTTTCGATAAGTACTGGTCAGTATTTGAACAGAGGCTTCCTCTTCAGTCAGAGGTTCAGTGCTTTACAGACCATTAGATAGTGAAGGCTCGCGCAATTAGTTGTTGTAGGGCATACATGAGTAAACACAAAGTTTGAGTGTTTTTTTGTTTCAGAACGTTTCTGAACGGAAATGGAAACGCTAGTAAATCATTTTCAAATTAAATTGATTAGCAGTGCGGCTTTTGAAGTGAGGGAGTATTAAACAATAGATCCAAGAGATCCATATCTCAGAGATTTTATCGAGGAAGCATGAATGCAATTTTGTATCGGACTTTGGGGAACGGAATGCAGAAGCAGTTAGAGTTAGAAGAGGCATTTGAAGTTGACGCTATCGTATCACCATATAAAAATGTAGGAGAGAAATCGTCTTATGTTTATCCACGCTTTGCTTGCAAATGCGGTTGTGTTGGCGAAGGGATGTAGATTAACTCGAGGTATACAATCAAGGGACGACAACAATTCGCTCCTACTCTTAGAGCAAAAAAAAGAAGAATAGACCCACCGAGTTATATACAGTATGCTTTTCGGTCAAGCTGACGATTCAGTGCCTTCTCTGAAAGAAACATGACTGTTCTGGTCGGGATGACTGGGTCCATCGAGCTTCGCGTTCATTTGGTGCAGCTTTAAATACGCCTTTATCTGTTCTAACTCGATAAACAGTTGTTGCCTAGGAGTGTATGCAAGTTCCATGAGAAACTTTGTTCAATTCAAAGTTATACTTGATGACGAAGGGAGTGAAATGACCGGAGGAATGAGTATAATTGTTCGATTTGAAAACGGTTTCCAAATGGAAATTGCATGGATCAGAAGCGTCGAAGCGTACTCGTTCGCTTCGATAAGGAGCGGAGATTGTTTCATTCTAGAATGTTTCGGGAAAATCAGGCTGCACAAAAAAAGCACAAAAAAAGAAGGAAAAGAAGTCGAAAAATGGAGAAAAAATTATTAACAAAAAGGTCTAAAAAAGTCACAAAGTTATTCGAATTTTCGACTTTGTTTTTTGGACTAAATCGGAACACTTTTTCTTTCGGAAAATGTCGAAAATCCGAAAAAACCAAAAAACGAAAAATGTGCAATCCTGTTCTCAATGGAACATGTCCCTATCTAAAACCAAGTGCACAGTTCTACACTTAGGTAAGCAAGTTGTATCTCATCCGTACTTTAATGACTCTATTTCCTTGTCTAGGAACGATCATGTTAAAGACCTTGGGATTATTATTCAGTCCAGACTTTCGTTTCAATTTACACATCGACAAGATTTGTAAGAAGGCCTCTTCAACAGAAAATCTCTTGTCGAAATCCTCCAAGACTAGATCGTATGAAATGCTCATGTTGGCCTTCAATGTGTATGTCAGACCTATCCTCGAATATTGCACTGAAATATGGTACCCTGAAACGAAATATCTCATCAATGAATTAGAATATGTACAGAGAAGTTTTACAAGAAGAATTTTATCACGAGGTGGAAATTCAAAATTACCATATTCGCAAAGACTGGCGCTTCTCAATACTGAGTCACTAGAACAGCGCCGAGCGTTCAAAGGTCTGTGTTTCTTGCACAAGTGTCTCCACAATCTCTGTTCCCTCGATTTTTCTTTTCTGTATAAAGTTTCTCCACCCGAGTATCATACGAGAAGAGCCCATTCTCTTAGTTCCCGCTAGAATGTCTTCATTTGTTTCCAATTCTATATCAGTCTGTAATTCACTTCCAGAAGATCTAGTTCAATTCAGTTTCAATTTAAACGCTTTTTCAAGATCAACAAGCCACATCGGGGATATACATAACATTATCGATTATGGGATCTGTAGCGACATGTGACGACTCCACTCCTCAGCGTTCTCTGCCTTCCTTAGGAATTGGGGACCAACGGCTTTGACAAAGTCGTCCCTCCATCTCATAGCAGGGCGACCTTTCGTTCGCTTTGGCCCACGCGGGTGCCACTCTAGAACAGCCCGCGCCCACCGACTGGTTTCGAGCCTCGCAATTCGGCCTACCCAACGCCACCTCCTTTCACGGCAGATTCTGACCACGTCCATTATGCCGGTCTGACCGCGTACCCACTCGTTAGTCCGCCTGTCGAGTAACGAGCACCCCAGAAGAACTAGTATCCATCAAAAATGCCTCGCAGTTGTCAAAGAACTTGAAGAAGCTACCAATATAAGTCATATTACCGACTCCGAATGTTGTAGATTGAGAAAGTGTTATTTGATTACCAAGTAAATCTTTTATCGGCTGTATTAAAGTTAGTAGAACTAATCCTGTTTTTTCGCATTTCATAATTAGTTAGAAAAGATATAAGTCGATATGTAGGAGACAAAAATTCTCACCAGCACTAAGTATTGAGAAACTAGAATGTTTTCTCGTATCAGTCCGAGCTTATTTTCTAAATAAGGTCTTAATTGTATTTTTATATATTGTTTATGGGCACAGAATAAATAAACAAATAAACAAATAAATTTACTATTTTTAAACTTGATAAAAACTTAACAACTAATTTTTCTTATATGTTGATGAAAATAAAAAGTACTGCTTAGAGAATTGAATATGAATTCAGAAAGACAGCGAATTGGCTATAACGCAATTATAATACAAGTAAATAGTTTTGTAAAGCAGTGGTCAGAATAAAGCATCAAAGTTTATAGCATGAGTCCTTGTGGTGAAATGGTAACGCGTGCTCCCGATTTAAGATGAGATCGCTGGGTTCGATCCCGTTCGGTTGACTAGCTTTTTTCTATTCGATTGTTCAATCAATTGTCATCTTAACCAGGCGTCACTGCTTTAAAACTGTGTAACTCTAACATCCATCAAAATTTGTTCATGAGACTTTGTTTCAATCGCAGTTTTTGTCTTTGGACCGATTCAGCTATTAGAATCTTTATTCCGAGAATTTCTATCAAAGGTTGTGAAAACACATTTAAATGTAACCCGTTAAGGCGATATTATTTACATATTCAGTAACTTGAATCCTGACTTTCAATAAATACTGATAACGAACCAGTTAACGATTTGAGATTATATCGACAAACACTAAACCAAAAACTGTAAATAACTTATCATTCAATGATATTACATACGGAAATCTCTATTTAAAAAAAAAAAAACTAACCAGGTAAGAATTCAATTTTTTCAAAGATTTACATAGTTCAAACTTACTTTTTTTGACTTAAATTTTCTTTCAAAGAAAATCTTGGTTACTGTTGTTAATCAGAAACTTGACACGCTCTATAGTATGTTGCTGTACTAGTTGACTCTGTTGGAAAACCGAAAATCCAATTTTTTATTATCCGTTTCTGATGATATACTTTTAGCTATAGAACTAAAACTTTGTGATCGCAACTGATACTGAGAGGTTCCGGGATCATTTGTCCCCTGTTGACTGTCGTGAATCCCTTCATAGAGTCATCATTCCTGCGATCCCTTCTAGGAACAGAGTATCTCTCCAGCATATTCGTCACGATGATATTGATGCAGGATTGATCGAATCTGAAATGGTGAATAAAAATTTTATCTTTCAGTTGTAGAACTAATTCTGAACCGTTCTACAAGAAAATAGCATTAACAGCTGTTTTTCTCACACTGAGTGCGAGCGTGTTACCGAATTGATTCTGAGGACTCATCGTCATTCCATGCGATATTGCAATGTGGAAGTCTCAGAGGTATGATCTTTCCCCTTTCTATTCAGTGCATTCGACTTCCGTGGTTGACCTTTCATAGCATTCTTTCCGAATTTGTATTTTAGATATTCTCTCGAGCGTTTCATAAGTATTTATGGAATATATCATAAGTATTTCTGGGACAATACCTTTTGGTTAAAAATCATGTTGAAGAAAAATAACGGTGAGCATTATTTTCTTAACCTTAAAATAATGATTATGGTTACGGTTGACCCGAAAACATCTTCTACAAGTGAAGGCTGAGACTTAGATACGGAGCTGCGTATTTTATACTGAATCTTGTTCGCTTCCGCTTTTTCGTTTTTATTGCTAAAAAACTATCAGGTTGTCTCATTAGAGTTGACAGTTTTAAAAAACGCCTTTTTTGATTCAATTATCTTTATTTAACATCAATATTAGTCAACGATGATTATGATTAAAACTTGTATCAACAACTTCACGACTGGACAAATCTCATCTATGATGGACGTTGAATTAGCTAATGATTAACTTGTTCGCTTTAATTATTCTCTCATCGAGAAGTATGTACCAATCGTCGATAGTAGAGACGAAACATCTCGTTACCTTAACTTTCTACGCAAAATGCATCGCAAATTGCAACGCATATCTAAAGAATCACCATATTTCGATGATTTGATAAAACGGCATAATTTGATAGGATGTTGCATGATTTTGAACTTGAACAAGAAACTAAGCGGATCTTACGAAGGAACCAGTACTCTTTCTTCTCTGCTTGCAGGAATCGTTTAAGTAATAACGTTAATCAGGGCATACTCACCTTGATAGATGATCGGAAACAAGAAATAATTTTGTCATCAGAAAAGGCCGAAACATTTTGTCATCACTTGTCTTCTATTTTTTCGTTTCCTCTGCAAAGTCCGTTACCGAATACTATTTTTCCTAGTGTTAACGAATCATTTGACGTCGATCATATAACGGAAGATATGGTTTTACGTGTTGTCTCCTCATCAAGCAGGCTTTAGAGCGAAAAGATCCGCTATCACATCTTTGGTCGAATCTCATGCATTTGTCGTTGATTCCTTAGCTCAAGGAATCCCAGTGGATGTTGTTTTACTAGATATATGTGAAGCTTTTGATTCAGTTGATCACAGGCTTCTTCTACATAGAGTTCAATGGTTTCCCGTCCCACATTGTAAAATAGCTAAGAAGTTACCTGAGTCAATGCACCCAGTCATACAGACTGGGTGCACATTGATGAAGTTTTTTCCGAACCCATTCCAGTTACATCTGGAGTCCCTCACGGCTCCTCACTAGGTCCTCTTTTGTTTTTGATGTACATCGATTCCGTTAAGAATGTTTAGCCTCCCATTCTTATTTTCTCAATATATGCTGACGACATTAAGATTATTGGACGAGTTCCTTGTTCTAGAGAAGAAATACAGTTTGCATTGAACTGTGTTAACGATTGGTGTTTAGAGTGGAATTTACGTCTATCCGTCTCTGAATGTAGTGTTATTCACCTTGGCTCATCCAATTCCCGCGATCCATATCATACGAATCATCAACCTTCCACAGTGAGTAATTCCGCCAAAGACCTTGGAGTAATATTTTCCGATGAATTTTCATGTCGTGACCATACATATACATCGGAAGTGTCAAAAAGCTTCTTCTATTGTTAACATGCTACTGAAAGCATTTAAGTCGCCATTTCTTCCTTTTCTGACCTTGGCTTTCAAAATCTATGTTTTGCCGGTATTGGAACACGCTAGCGAGCTTTGGAACCAAACATATTTGGTTCTGGTAAAACAGCTCGAAAAAGTCCAACGCTCCTTTACGAGGCGTATTATCGCGAGAGCCGGCCATCCTTCACTCCATTATTCAGAGAGAATTTCTATTCTAGGACTTAAAACTCTTGTGACATAGACCTAGATACTATGCACTTATAACGGATATCTGCTGTTGATCGCTTCTCTCAACATTCTCATCCTCTGGTCTTGTTCAACCCAATAATATCAGCAAGTCTTCTTTATCTACATGTGTTTCACGTCAATTATGAGTTTGGAATTCTCTTGAATTTGTACTTGTGAATAATCCTAATAGCAAGGTATTCAATTTTTTTTACTCAATTTGCCAGTTGATATCATTGTACCGCACTCCCATGTTTCCATTAATTAAAAAAAATTTACCGTGTTTTATTAATTTACATTAATTTTACTTTATTACCTTACCCCACCCCCCCCAGCTTTCAAGCGATCCTTCACTCATATGTACATACACACAAAGAAAGTCCAAGCATATACGCAATTATTATTGTCCGCAACTACCACATGTGCACGGAAAAAAGAATGCATGAATGAACTTGGTCTCACTATGTCACAAGACTGGGATTCCTTTCTCAATGAACTTGGTCGGCTGCGGGGCAGAGGGATCAGTTAACCTTTGGGTCCTGAAGCCTTTTTTCACACAGGGGATGCTTCAGAGCTCGGAAGTGGTGGTAGTCGGAAAGAGCCAAGTTAGAAGAGCACGGTGGCTGGGACAAAACACCTTATCTCAAAGCGGCGATTTGCTTCTGGGAGTTTTTCGCAGCGTGTGAACGATTCGTCAT
The DNA here is from genome assembly GCA_964056735.1 of Allodiplogaster pararmata. Lineage (NCBI taxonomy): Eukaryota > Metazoa > Nematoda > Chromadorea > Rhabditida > Diplogasteridae > Allodiplogaster > Allodiplogaster pararmata. The sequence goes on from OZ057405.1 coordinate 25,499,344, forward strand.
GCATATGTCGGATTTTAGGCGTTTAGAATCACTTAATTTGTGAAGAACCCTTTGACAGAACTTTTCTCTGTAATCGAGCGAGCGGCAAAGCCCATAGACGGTTTCTTCAAAACAAGCGAGGATCGTTGCTAACTCACTAGCTCATGAGTAGTTCCACTTGGCTGGTTTGGCAGGGATGCGAACAATGCTCTTGCGTCGAACTCCTCTGGACGTCAACACTAGGGGTTTTTCTTCGAGATTTACTTCCTCAGGACGGAAGCGCTGATACAAATGTTGTACAGTAAGATCGGAGACCACATCCTCAGCAAACATATGGCGCATACTTGCGTTCGTCTCAGCTTCGCTGCGTCCTTGAGCGAACTCGTAATAGATGATGTATCAGATTCAAGATTGGTTGCACCTACTTACTTGATGCTATTTCATACTACAATAAAATATATATACAGCGCATAGCCTGCTGCTCAGTGCAATTATTTTGCGAATTTTTTTGTTATCTTAACTCGATTATTTGAACTCAAAACTTACGCTGCATCGTTTGAAACCTACGCGAGCACTTACTTCAATTTTTCAAAAGTTTTTGTAGAACATTTCACGAAATTGTAGTAAGTAATCAGTCGTTGGAAAATTCTTTGAAAAGTTGGAACAGAAAGAAAAAAAATGGTCAACACTTATGGGACAACCTCATTCCTGCGAGGTAACGCCCTACCTTGAGACTTGACTTGAGCTGGTGTAACTAGTTCGGACCCCTCTAGTTCGGAGAGCTACTGGAGAGAGAGCGGAAGAGTAAATACACTACATCTTCAACTTTTATTGACAGCCGTGTTGTTAAGCTTTTAGTCGCATTCTGAAGCAAGGCGAAAGAATCTGTCGTAACCTGTGACAACCAGCAAAAAAGTTTCTACGATCTTCGGCAAAGCTGCAGCCCAATCTAGCATACTTGGGGGCCATGCAGTTCTCAGTGAGTGCACACAGTAGATTCCTGCTCAAAGATCACTTTAACTGTTGAGAATTTTCGACAACAAAGTATTTTTGCTTTTTGAGGATTTAATCTGCTCAAGTCATAGCAAAGTTATGCAAAGCACGTGAACTTCACTCTTCACAATAGTTAGTGTTCTACTGTACTTGATGCTATTCCACAGTGCGATACAAAATAAATACTGCGCACAATTATTTTGCGAACTTTATTATATTTGTTATCTTAACTCGAATATTCGAACTCAAAATTTACAGTGAATATTCCGAATATAAAATTTTGTTAACCATTTGATGGCTTCTTTGGCGAAATCAGACTTCTGTACAAACATCGTGTTAGCATCCAACATTTCCTCACTCTTTGCGAGTCCCGGATCAATCGGAAGATATTCATACGTTGCTTAAGAATGCGCAGTCACATGATAGTATACAAATATGTACTATACATATAGACCAATTGAAAAAGCGTTCCTTTAAAGAATGAACACATGATAGTATACAAATGTGTACTATACATATAGACCAATTGAATAAGCGTTCCTATAAAGAATGAACACTGTTAGGGTCACAAAATAGTCGAGTTCAAAGTTATTATTGTAAACAAAGCTTTTGAAAATGAACAATAGAGTTATCGTTTTGAGTAAGTTTTTTTCGAACCGTTTTCAGTAGTCGCAAAAATAGAGTGAGAAGAGGGATGCCTTAGGACGAAGGGCTCGATCGTATTCGAGCTCACTGACTCGTATAATCGATCGGCCGATTCAAAAAACCTGACCGAGGTATCCATCACCCAGAACACATCCAGAGAAGCAAATACTTCCTGTGAAAAATATTTAATCTCCGTCCAACTTTATAGTCATCCAGAAATAAATAATAATAATAAACATTTAAAGTATTTTGATTCATTTAATGTTCATATTAATTCTACAACATGTTTTGACCTCGAAAAAATTCGCGAAAATAATACCTCAAGTGACAACCGTTTCTAAGTATCTCGTCATCCTACAACTATGAATACGAAATTTTTTTCGTACCGCAATGAGTATTGGCTTGAAATGGTAGCCCAACAAATTGCGGGTAAAGGGAGGGTACCGGTCGAAGTTCAAGGAGCGGATTTCCAAGTTGCACACTGACTTCAATTCGGTCAACTGCAAGCAAGCAATAAGAATGCCGATCTCTCAATTATTGGAGACCTACATGAATGTCCTCAAACAGATATTATTTTGAAGTTTTAATCGAACCGTGAACAAAAAATTCTACATTAATATATCTTTGCACTTTTATTTTTCTCTGAATACTACTTTGTTTAAGTTATAACAAATATATGCACATACATCATCTCCTTCTCATCATCTCCCTCTCATCATCTCCCTCTCAACGTCTCCCTCTCATCATCTACCTCTCTTCATCTCCCTCTCATCATCTCCCTCTCATCATCTCCCTCTCATCATCTCCCTCTCATCATCTCCCTTTGATCATCTCCCTCTGATCATCTCCCTCTCATCATCTCCCTCTCATCATCTCCCTCTCATCATCTCCCTCTCATCATCTCTTTCTCATCATCTCCCTCTCATCATCTCCCTCTCATCATCTCCCTCTCATCATCTCCCTCTCATCATCTCCCTCTCATCATCTCCCTCTCATCATCTCCCTATGATCATCTCCCTATCTCATCTCCCTCTCATCATCTCCCTCTCATCATCTCCCTCTCATCATCTCCCTCTCGTCATCTCCCTCTCATCTTCTCCCTATGATCATCTCCCTCTCATCATCTCCCTCTCATCATCTCCCTATGATCATCTCCCTATCATCATCTCCCTCTCATCATCTCCCTCTGATCATCTCCCTCTCATCATCTCCCTCTCATCATCTCCCTCTCATCATCTCCCTTTGATCATCTCCCTCTCATCATCTCCCTCTCATCATCTCCCTGTCATCATCTCCCTCTGATCATCTCCCTCTCATCATCTCCCTCTCATCATCTCCCTTTGATCATCTCCCTCTCATCATCTTCCTCTCATCATCTCTCTCTCATCAACTCCCTCTGATCATCTCCCTCTCATCATCTCCCTCTCATCATCTCCCTCTCATCATCTCCCTCTGATCATCTCCCTCTCATCATCTCCCTCTCATCATCTCCCTCTGATCATCTCCCTCTCATCATCTTTTCCTCATCATCTTCCTCTGATCATCTCCCTCTCATCATCTCCCTCTCATCATCTCCCTCTCATCATCTCCCTCTCATCATCCCCCTCTCATAATCTCCCTATGATCATCTCCCTATCTCATCTCCTTCTCATCATCTCCCTCTCATCATCTCCCTCTCATCATCTCCCTCTCATCATCTCCCTCTCATCATCTCCCTCTCATCATCTCCCTATGATCATCTCCCTCTCATCATCTCCCTCTCATCATCTCCCTATGATCATCTCCCTATCATCATCTCCCTCTGATCATCTCCCTCTCATCATCTCCCTCTCATCATCTCCCTCTCATCATCTCCCTCTCATCATCTCCCTCTCATCATCTCCCTTTGATCATCTCCCTCTGATCATCTCCCTCTCATCATCTCCCTCTCATCATCTCCCTCTGATCATCTCCCTCTCATCATCTCCCTCTCATCATCTCTCTCTGATCATCTCCCTCTCATCTTCTCCCTCTCATCATCTCCCTCTCATCATCTCCCTCTCATCATCTCCCTCTTATCATCTCCCTATGATCATCTCCCTATCATCATCTCCCTCTCATCATCTCCCTCTCATGATCTCCCTATGATCATCTCCCTATCATCATCTCCCTCTCATCATCCCCCTCTGATCATCTCCCTCTCATCATCTCCCTCTCATCATCTCCCTCTCATCATCTCCCTTTGATCATCTCCCTCTGATCATCTCCCTCTCATCATCTCCCTCTCATCATCTCCCTCTCATCATCTCCCTCTCATCATCTCCCTCTCATCATCTCCCTCTGATCATCTCCCTCTCATCATCTCCCTCTCATCATCTCCCTTTGATCATCTCCCTCTCATCATCTTCCTCTCATCATCTCCCTCTCATCATCTCCCTCTGATCGTCTCCCTCTCATCATCTCCCTCTCATCATCTCCCTCTCATCATCTCCCTCTGATCATCACCCTCTCATCATCTCCCTCTCATCATCTCCCTCTGATCATCTCCCTCTCATCATCTCCCTCTCATCATCTCTTCCTCATCATCTCCCTCTGATGATCTCCCTCTCATCATCTCCCTCTCATCATCTCCCTCTCATCATCTCCCTCTCATCATCCCCCTCTCATCATCTCCCTATGATCATCTCCCTATCTCATCTCCTTCTCATCATCTCCCTCTCATCATCTCCCTCTCATCATCTCCCTCTCATCATCTCCCTCTCATCATCTCCCTCTCATCATCTCCCTCTCATCATCTCCCTATGATCATCTCCCTCTCATCATCTCCCTCTCATCATCTCCCTATGATCATCTCCCTATCATCATCTCCCTCTCATCATCTCCCTCTGATCATCTCCCTCTCATCATCTCCCTCTGATCATCTCCCTCTCATCATCTCCCTATCATCATCTCCCTTTCATCATCTCCCTCTCATCATCTCCCTCTCATTATCTCCCTCTCATATTTTCTTCTTATCATATCCCTATCATCATCTCCCTCTCATCATATCCCTCTCATCATATCCCTCTCATCATCTCCCTCTCATCATCCCCTTCTCATCATCTCTCTCTCATCATCTCCCTCTCATCATCTCCCTCTCATCATCTCCCTCTCATCATCTCCATCTCATCATCTCCCTCTCATCATCTCCCACTCAACTCCTTCTCTGTCACGAAAAAGGCGTTTTTTGTCTTGTTATCCCGTTTCAATACCAGAATTTTTCCAGATTCTGAACAGAACAATGTTAAGAACCATTTAGAGAGAAAAAGGACGACTGCTGGACAAATTGCTCAACACATTCAAGAAATACACAAATTATGTTCTTCAGCTCAAAATTGAGCCCGCGATTAGTTCCCTCCTTTACGCTGAGCTGATGATATCTTCCCGACTTCATGGGCTGATTAGTTTACTTATCAGCTTTGAACAGAAGAGATGCCTCCGACTTTCTTTACTTGGGTTCAAATCCCGTCTAGAACTCTGAACCACGTATCACAAAGTGAGTTGAGTACCCTCCTCTATCCTATCCATCAACCTTTCCCATGTAAAATATTGAGACCTCTGTTGAAATGAGCCCCAAGTCGTAAAAGATTATTCGATTCGAGGTCAGGTTGCGTAGGGCGACGAGAGCGGCTCGGGCTTCAAGGAAGTGGTTGGAAGAAGAATAAGTCACGAAAACCACGTCTTCCTAAAATTTTCCTTTTCGAAATGTCTTTAAATTAGTTTCAATAACTATGTTTCATCAATTGTCTTTAGATAAAACATGTGAGATTCTTAGTTGACAGAATTAGAGATATCACTCTAAGAGGTATAAGATTTTTTATTTAAAGGTTATTTGATGGCTAAAAAATGATTATTGATGAGAATGCGTAATTCTCTCTTTCTTCCACTTTTTCTCTGTTCTTCAAACTCTAACCCCCCTCCTACTTTATCTCTCACTTTCTCTCTTCTTCTATTTTGCCTAACGCTCAATATCGAGTTCAAGTCATCAATTATAGGTGAAATGGACTTGTTAGTAAATCTTCATAATATAATATGCCTTTAAGTGAACATTTTTTTTGTTCGTGTTTCCGAATTGTCTTCCTAAGTTAAGGTCGAACGAGAAACGAATGGAATCAAAATTGAACTTTTTGAGCCAAAAGAAGCGATTTGTCAAAGCAACTGAACTTTTTTGAACTGCTTTCTTGGATAAGCGAACTCGGATGTCAATCGGAGTGACCGGAGTACCGGAACGAGGGTGCAGCGGAAGCTACGTCCTTTCTCCTTTGCTTGACCATTCAGGTAAGAGACGAAAGTCATCTACAGTTTTTTTCAAGAATGAATAAAATACTCAAAACGAAAAAATTGTGAGTAAGCATCTACGAAAATCGATGAAATTCCCGCAAAAAAGAGTTTTCCGAACAGAAATTAAAAGGGGTTGGGGAAAAACAGGGCTGAAACAATATATTTTTTTTTAAATTACGAACCGTTGTTATCCCCTCTTCCGAAAAAACTTTGGATCTCTTTTTCCTGACTGTTCTCTTAATACAAAACTGTTGTGCTCTCCCTCACATTCACAGATTTTACCCGAAACCGTTATCTATCCAAAACGAAACACCTCCGAGCCTTATCAATATACTTTTTCGTATCATCTATCGTCTCTCTGTCTCGGAAAAAACTACTGTTCTAAGCGAGTATTGACTGTAATAGTCCTTTCTGTTTTTGAGTAAGAAAAACTTAATTTGGTTGTTCTTTTAGCAACTTTATCAGAATATAAACATGAAAAGTATAATAGAAAACCGTACAGTTTTAAGCTAAGTTTGTATATCGAAAACAGAATATAAAGTGCCAACCTGTTCGTCTTCGCATCGATCTCCTGAGATTTCATGCTCAACTCGTATTAGATATGAGTAATTGTAAGCTCGATAACTTATAATGAAAAGCAAGAGAAAAACAGTTGACAAGATGACAAATCCAACACGCCATGGGGAGCGTGGAATCATTCCTGGAAGGCTTCATGTAAATAACTTCGCATTTTAATAATCTGTCCTATCAGAAATGTACAGGTTTCTAATGACACTTTTGAAACAAGATTTTCGAGCATTTTTTCCAGTTTCGATCTTTTTAAGCAGACGACTTTTTCTGTTCTTGCTAATGGCTAAACACTTTGATTAAGTATGACTTTTGAAATTTGAGCGATTTTGTCAGCCAAATTTTAAAACTTCACGACGATTCGTTCACGAAAAAACTTGTCTGATTTCTGCATTTGCTAAGCGAATGATTCCGCCAGTGCTGCGAGTCGTTCCCAAAATAACTTGGCCGACTTGCAACGTTTTGTAAAGAAAGAAATATGATAAGTATGATTTGTCTTTTTTAGAAAAAGTGATCGAACAACAAAACGGACAAAAAAATTGGTCCTCAACAATCTCCTTTTCCTTGTCTGGTAACACAAGCGCTTCACAGATTCTACTACTGAAAAAAAACTCGTAAAAAACGTTGGATGAGCAGAGAACGTCTACATAACTTTTACTCAAAGAACTTCCAAACAAAGTTGAAATTTTTGCTTAAAAATAAGAAGGTCATGAAGAAGAGGAAGAAGTTTATGGATACGTTTGTAGTTCCTCGAAGATCCCACTGATATGCTCCCCTTCACGCAAATTCCTCTTCTTCATATACATACAACATGCATAGCTGCGCTACTCTGATTGTGAGTTTTCTTATGTTATATTTATTCTTCACTTAGGAACTTCCCGTCTTCGAAATCCCTCTCACTCATGTTCATCATACCTTTGTGTTCTCTTTCACTTATCATTCTCAGCTAACTTTCTTCGTTTCCATGGCGAAACACTTGTTTGGCTTCTGTCGGTAATGACAACGAAAGTTTGACTCATCCTGTGAATGTTCGACTTACCCGAATAGTAGTGAGATGATGAGAGAGATGAGAATAGGTGCGAAAGGTTGCAAGCTCATGGTGGGATGAGAAAATATCAAGAAAATAGCAAGTTTACAATATTTATTCCTATCCACAGTTCTCTCTTTCTCCTTTTTCTATATTTTCCAATAAAAGTTTTTATTCTCTCTTTATTTTTCTTTGTTTCTCTTTTCTTTCTTTCTCTTCGTCTTTTTCTTTCTTCACTTTTCACTTTCTCTATTTCTCTTTTTTCTGATTATCTAAAGTTTCTTTCTTTTTGATTTGTTCTCTCGATTTTCTGTTTTTTTTTTCTTCTATTTATTACTTTTTTTCTTTTGCTCGTTTTCTTAATTTCTTTTTTCTTCTGTTTCTCTTTCTCTTCACACTTTTTTCTTCTCTCCAGCGCCTATATCTTTTTTCTTTTTAGCTTTTTTGTCACTTGATAAGTGACACTAGGTAATACTGACTTTTTTCCTACCAAGACGGTGAATACTTGAAAAGTCTAAAAAATTAAATAATGAAACGCCAAATCAAAAAATCGCTTCCTGAAACTGTTCTGTTTTTCAGACATAGTAAGTATACCTCAGAACTTAAATCAGAAAATTCTCACTACGAGATTAGTCTAAAAGCCTTTCATTCATGCGTTTCTCTCAAGTGAGAACTTTTTTTCCAAAGACTCTTAATAATAAAATCTTCATTAAAAGTACAGTTCTGCAAATAAGAATTTCTCAACGAAAAAACTTGAGAATAGTATTCAAAAGAATGGAGCAAAAGTGCATATTCTTGCATTTACTCCATATCAAGTAAATAGAGTATTCAAGCCATCCTGTCTCTAAGTGAACATTTAATTTTTTTATATTGTTAAACAACTCTCCAAAAAAATTTTTTTTGATTTATCGAGAAAAAATTTCGACTTGTCAAAAAACTTTTTTCCGAAATTTTTCGAAAACATGTCCCAAAAAAACGATTCTTGCTAATAATCGAACAACCAACCCTGCTTTCCGGTGGGTCAAACGCCAGTGAAAATAAACTTTCTCTGTCAAAAGGTAGAAGGGTATGAGAAATCAATTCGAATGTACTATTTGTGCCCTTTCCCGAATTTCAAAGAGTTGAAGATACTAGTCATGAAACCTTAAAGACTGGAAATTTCAAATGTTCAACGAATAAACAATTATGAGGTAGGAGAAAAGTGAAAAAAACAGATACATAGAACAAAAAACAAAAATGGACAGTTAGAGCTTTTAAAAACTGTGAAAAAACATAATAAAGGCTTCGGAGAAAAAAACAAAGGGTAAAAAGTTAATGGTTTCGAAGTATTAATTCTTAACTTTTTCAAACCACGTTACCCCATTCAGAACTACGACGGATTCCTTAATTTTCGAACCTAGGTTTGGCTTTCGTAAAAACGGGAAATCATTGCTACAACTTTCTAAAACTGTGTTTAAAGTAGATCTTCACAATTTTAATGGAGATTTGTTCAAGAAACCTATAGAGATTCATGTTTGATACTTATGTATAACTGTCAAAACTCTGTCGAAAGAAATTCTGGACAAATAAGCGACTTGCATAAACATGATAAAATTCTTGATCAATTTTTTTATCTTTGTTGAACGTTTAAGCAACGATGGGCTGAGACTATAATGAATGAAATCCATCGCACGGGCGAAAATTTACACTCAGCCGGGACCGAACCTCCGCTACCCAACTGGGGCTTGTAGAGCGTTAACAATACACCAATTTGTTGTTTACGCTCTAAAAGCCCCGGTTAGGCAGCGGAGGTTCGGTCCCGGTCGAGTGCCAATTTTCGCCCGTGCGATGGATTTCAATCATTATGATAAAATTCTTGCTAAAAGATGGTATGATGTGCACCCTGTTGTTTTTGGTCGTTTTTTGTCGAAATATCAATTGATTCACGAGGCAGAGGAACAACAACAGGCCTTTATTCAGAACGGAAGATTGAACATCGACAAGTATTTTTTCTTCAGCTGGTAACGTGCTAATTTCACACAAAAAAGATGAGTTTGCGAAAGTGTGCTGAAAAAGGCATACATGTGATTTATGAATAGTAACACTTTCAAAGTATTCCTGCGCGTAAGTAAGTAAGTATGCTAGAGAGGCATACAATCAGTGTATGAGTTGAATAACTTTGAAAGTATGCCTTGGTGGCTTCTCTTTCTGTTCTTGGCACTTCTTGGCACTGTTCTTGGCATAATCTCGATCACTTTTTATGAGAAAAGAGCATACGTACAAATCGTATCGTTTGAATCATTCTGGAAGGAAGGCTTTGGAAAAAATTAATTTTTGATTGTGAAGCGCTCTCCCTGAAAAAGGCCCTTCGGAAAGCGCTTCGGGAAAAATGGCCATTAGGGAAAATCACAAACTTTGAAAAAATTTTTTAATGAAAAACCCAAGAAACTTTCTTTTTGTAGACAGCATTTTTTCAAATTATATTTAGCATACTTTCATTGTATAAACAGCATACTTTCAAAGTATCCCTAACATACTTTCATTTTATTAATAGTCATACTTTCAAAGTATTAATAGTATTACTTGTGTTCGGAATGATTTCGAATACTTTTAAAGTATATAGTTCCATTCGCATACTTTCGAAATTATGACTATTCATACTCTTTTTTGTGTTTTGAAAAGGCATGCCAACAATAAGCCATATCTAAGCTTAACTCAGCGGTTCTTCTAGCTGTTCCGTCGTTCTTAACTCAGTGCTTAACGCTTGCCGATCCCGATGTTGTTGCTGTTGTATTCGTTGTTTCTGGTGAACAAGTAGTTGATCAGGCTCATGAAGAAATTTTCATCTTCTTCGTCGCTCCTGCACAATGGAATAAATTATGAAACATTCCAATGACATTTATACACCGAAACTAAACTGTTCCACTACATTACACCACCGTAACACTGATATTCCGTGCGATAGTGCTATATGGATGGCTCGATTACCTTGCTTTATTAGTCACCCAAGCTCATGAAGCGAAAGCGTCGTGCATAGAGCATTTTATCGACCATGTTCCACTACAAACACATTATTTTTAACTTTGTACACTCAATTTTACCACTAGATAGAAAGTGAAAAATTCGGGTCAAAAAGATTAGAATTTTGGTAAAATTCGATTTTAAATTTATAAAATTATATTGAAATGTTCCACCGACCCGTAATCATCACCAGAGCTGCTCCTGCAATGAGACATAAAAACTTTTCTCGGTTTAATGGTTATAATCGTTATTTGAGAAATGGATAATGGAACAAATTGTTTTACAGGTCATTTTACTTTTTGGGTAAAGTTTAGTTATGGTATTGGTTTAAAGTATGCCGAACAACCTGAAAACACTTTTTAATCTGTTTTTAACTCTTTCTCAAAAATAGTAAGATTCAACTGAGATGGGTTGCACTGATTCCGGGGTTTCGATTAGATTCACAATTAAAGTCCGGGGTACAAAAAAGATTGTAGTCGAGTAAATAAAACTCCAAGATATTAAAGCTGTCTACTTACAAACGCTTATTCGAGAAAAAAACAGATCTTCATGAATGTAAAAAAAAAACTCACTGTACATTTGCGATGAAGAAGAAGAGAACAATCAAGCTGAGCAGCTGAACTTGCATGCCAAATCTGTAAGGTTATCAGGATTTCAAGTGTTAACATACAGTCTCGAGTGCTTTTGAACCTTATAGATGTTAGTTCAACGGTCAAAAATACTACACAAGCTTAATAAATACGTATATGAATATTCATTCCGGCTCAAATGATCGATTTATTTACGATCATACACATTTACAATAATGTTTTTTTTTCAAATTAAGCAACAGTGACAAATACTGATGTAAAAAGTATTTGTTCCTTTTCCTTGAATGCATTACTGTTCACTTGATAAAACTTTAAGATATCAAAGCTGCCATATTTTCAAACTTTACGAGTAGAAGATTTCAGAGAAACAAATTAGGAGAAATTTCAAAGAATCGAATTGGAAAAGAGGGCATGAAAAAGTTTTTTCTACGCGAAAAATTGCAGGGTCGAGGGAAGGTCGTTAAGCTTTGTGACTGTACTTGAGGTTTCGTTTGTTTTTGCCCTATTTTTTTACGATCCATTTGTCAAGTTCAGCGAACACAGAACCAAAGAGTTTAAATATGGATAGATTGATGTCATTCAACAACACGCGATACCCAATAATTCGATGGGCTTCAATAGTCTTTCGAATAATTTTTTAAATTGAAGTTCACTCTTCTATAGATCAACTTTGCCTGCTAAAACGAATATTGTCAAAATTTTTTTGAGGAACTCTTAATGCTTTTTCAAGTACGATCAATCTACTATTTCATGATAACCTGAAAAGTCTTATGGAGCGTTAGAATATCACTTTTCACTTTGCTAACTGATTTTTTTCTTCTGATAACTGATTTTCTGTTATCTGGTTTTTTTTTTGAACGCTCCAATGTCTCACCACGAAAACATGACTACGGTGAAAGAAAGAACCTAAAATGTGTACAATTAGTGAGAGAAATATAACGTTCGAGACATGAGCAGCGATGTCTTTTTTTCTTGCAGTGAGAGAGTTCTAAAAAAAACCAGATAGCAGAAAATCAGTTAGCAGAAAAAAAAGTCAGTTAGCAAAGTGAAAAGTGATATTCTAACGCTCCATTATTTACAAAATGGCTAGCTCACTAGCGAGAAAAAAAAATTAACTCGAATAATAGATATCTTCGGTACGAACAAACGTGATTTACGTAGGCTTTTATAGAATATGTCTGAATGTAATGTATGTTCAGCCCTGACAACGTCTTTAGTTGGATATGACATTGACTTGCATCACATTCACATGGTCTGTTCAAATATAAACTGTGATTGTTGTCATCCATTTTCCAAAAGACAGTAGCAAATTTTTGTTATTCCATCCATGGGACATTCAGTCTTCTTGATAATGTAAAAAAAGAAGACCGCTCTTTAAGACTCCTTCTGCTCTAAGACTTCTAAGACATGAGTTATGTCTTCGAGTTTATGACAACAATATATGAGAATCGTCTTCAATGAAAATTTCAAAAAGTTATTAGTAGCAAAATGAAAAGTGATCTAAAACTTATAAAAATTTGAAAATATGATAAATACGCTCTAGTAGAAGATTATATCTCTGGTTTAAGCGAAAAGTTCAGGCAACTCATCCAACCTCAAAAAATTTCGAAAAATTCTCTGAAGCCTCTGCCCCACTCCCTATTTTTACACCGATTGGTCAGCTATTACTCTATCACATGTGAAAACTATTTCGCCACGATTTTCTCGTTCATTGTCACCCTCAAAACAAACACTGAAAAACATATCTTGGCCTGTAAATGTGAGACTGTTTGACTGAAAAAGCTCCCCAGATGGCAAACAAAGCTCAGAATAGAAAATATTGAAGTTAGGGAACAAACAAAATCCACTTTGTTGTTTAGTTTTTCGAGTTCTACCCCTGTTTCAAATTTATTTCTTAACTTCTAATTTTCTGCAGCAGTCCGATAACTTTTTTATTATTTTTTTTGTATTTCCTGTTTGAAAAAAAAAACGTTCAATTAGAAGTGAGACCCATGTTTGATGTGAGAGTCGCGCCACAATCATCGTTGAGAAATTTCATAATTTAAACATCCAGGGTGACAATCCGGTGTAGTTAATAAGAAACTGAGATTTTTTCATCGTTTATTTGATAGATAATCAGCACGATACCCTCAAATTTGGGCTTTTTTTTAGATTTTCAAGTCTTTCAATGATTATAAATGTTTATCTTAAGTTTTCTGTGTATTTCTTCGCTGCCTGTTTGTTGCACACTTTATTTTCGAGCATCGACCATTTGTTTTTTTTAACTCGCGATTTTTGCTAGGTTCGTGTTTCAAAAACAAAATAGTTCATTGAGTAAGGACTGAAAGTGAAGGATCAAGAACCGTGCCTTAAGAACTCTGTATCGGAAGAGTTCGGGTTCTGTTTGCAAAAGCACATCGACTTTGGTATCAAGTTGGTTTTTCATGTTTCTTAAAGCTGCTAAATATATGAAAAATGTTTTTTTTCGGAGCCTGGATTCTGAAAAAAACCTATAAACAATGCTCGAAAAAAGCGTGCGACAGACAGGCAGTGAAGAAATACATAGAAAACTCAAGCTGAACATTCATAACCACACCACGGGGACACATTGCTATTCCGTGCGATAGTGTTATATGAAAGGCTCAAATGCCTTGTTCTCTTAGTCACGCATGCTTATCAAGCGATTGCGTCATGATGGAGCTTAACTCCAGAGTTCACGATTGAGAGAGAAGAGAAATGGAAGATGGATGATAAATCTTCAAATTCTAAGTTACACAGTTTAAAGGTAGTGACGCCTGGTGAAGATGACAAATGATTGAACTATCGCACAGCAAAAAGCTAGTCCACCGGGCGGGATCGAACCCAGACCATCTCGACTCAAACCGGGAGTGCGTGTTACCATTACACCACGGGGACACATTGCTATTCCGTGCGATAGTGTTATATGAAAGGCTCAAATGCCTTGTTCTCTTAGTCACGCATGCTTATCAAGCGATTGCGTCATGAATGGAGCTTAACTCCAGAGTTCACGATTGAGAGAGAAGAGAGATGGAAGATGGATGATAAATCTTCAAATTCTAAGTTACACAGTTTAAAGGTAGTGACGCCTGATGAAGATGACAAATGATTGAACTATTGCACAGAAAAAAGCTAGTCCACCGGGCGGGATCGAACCCAGACCATCTCGACTCAAACCGGGAGTGCGTGTTAACATTACACCACGGGGACACATTGCTATTCCGCGCGATAGTGTTATATGAAAGGCTCATATGCCTTGTTTTTTTGTAGCAAATGAAACAGTGAATGAACGTCAATTATCTATTTTCCATTTCAATTCAACTCAAACTCTACAGTATTAATATTAAAAAATATGATGCCCCAACCTTTCGAAAAAAAATTTTGTTACGACCTTCTCCCAAAAACATAGCTTGTTTGCTCTTTTTACTAGAAGGCTCGCGAATCGCTAAATAGCGGAGTGCTATGGAATCACGAGAAGCTGATTTTTTGCGGCTCGAATAATGAGGAAGAGGATGTGAAAACGGGGTGCTACATTTTGTTTGAGCCTGGGGCAAGTGATATCGCGGTATAATGTGAAGTGAGGCAGTCTCGAGTGTTGCTAGGAATATGGGAGCTCGTTAGTCCGACCATAAGATTGAATCAAAAGAGTGTGTTTACTACGAGGCAGATGAGAGGACGCTGCTCGAATATTGCAACTGAGTGATCGAAGACTAACATAGCCTTTCTTCTTTTTTTTTCCTTCTCGTCAAGCCAATCGTTCGCTCCGAAGAAAGGGCGTGATCCACTTTGCTCCGTTCCACTTTGCTCTGTTCCACTTTGCTCCGTTCCACTTTGCCCCATTCCACTTTGCTCCGTTCCACTTTGCTCCGTTCCACTTTGCTCCGTTTCCACTTTGCTCCGTTTCCACTTTGCTCCGTTTCCACTTTGCTCCGTTTCCACTTTGCTCCGTTTCCACTTTGCTCCGTTTCCACTTTGCTCCGTTTCAACTTTGCTCCGTTTCCACTTTGCTCCGTTCCACTTTGCTCTGTTCCACTTTGCTCTGTTCCCCTTTGCTCTGTTCCCCTTTGCTCTGTTCCCCTTTGCTCTGTTCCACTTTGCTCTGTTCCACTTAGCTCTGTTCCACTTTGCTCCGTTCCACTTTGCTCCGTTCCACAAACACTTTGTACCCCAAAACTTCGTACCCACCTTAAAACGACACTTTGCACCCCAAAACTTCGTACCCACGTTAAAACGACACTTTGCACCCCGAAACTTCGTGCGCACCTTAAAACGACACTTTGCACCCCGAAACTTCGTGCACACCTTAAAACGACACTTTGCACCCCAAAACTTCGTACCCTCCTTAAAACGACACTTTGCACCCCGAAACTTCGTGCACACCTTAAAACGACACTTTGCACCCCAAAACTTCGTACCCACGTTAATACGACACTTTGCACCCCGAAACTTCGTACACACGTTAATACGTTGGGCATTTCCCATGCACTTAACTGTTTTATCGAATTTTTGGCACTTTGTTACTTTGGGGGAGCGCTTTGTTACTTTCAAAGTTTTTCACTTTGTTACTTTCACACTTTGTTACTTTCAAAGCAAGCACCCGTTAATGCTGATAAGAAGCTCTTCAAAAATGTACAGATATGACTGATAAACCTCTGCTTCAAAAACAATCCCCAGGAACCTCATACAATACTTGACTCTTCTTCCACCCTCATCATGCGATTAACCGAAACCGTCAGTCAGGTTTTATCCTGACTACATTCTCATTATAGGACCGTTATTCACAGTTAGCCTCAAGCGCTTATTGGTAGTTTCGGGGTGCAAAGTGTCGTTTTAACGTGGGTACGAAGTTTCGGGGTGCAAAGTGTCGTTTTAAGGTGTGCACGAAGTTTTGGGGTGCAAAGTGTCGTTTTAAGGTGTGCACGAAGTTTTGGGGTGCAAAGTGTCGTTTTAAGCTGTGCACGAAGTTTCGGGGTGCAAAGTGTCGTTTTAAGGTGTGCACGAAGTTTTGGGGTGCAAAGTGTCGTTTTAAGGTGTGCACGAAGTTTCGGGGTGCAAAGTGTCGTTTTAACGTGGGTACGAAGTTTTGGGGTGCAAAGTGTCGTTTTAAGGTGTGCACGAAGTTTCGGGGTGCAAAGTGTCGTTTTAAGGTGTGCACGAAGTTTCGGGGTGCAAAGGGGTCGTTTTAACGTTGGTACGAAGTTTGTGGAACGGAGCAAAGTGGAACGGAGCAAAGTGGAACGGAGCAAAGTGGAACGGAGCAAAGTGGAACAGAGAAAAGGGGAACAGAGCAAAGGGGAACAGAGCAAAGGGGAACAGAGCAAAGTGGAACAGAGCAAAGTGGAAACGGAGCAAAGTGGAAACGGAGCAAAGTGGAACGGAGCAAAGTGGAACAGAGCAAAGTGGAACGGAGCAAAGTGGAAACGGAGCAAAGTGGAAACGTAGCAAAGTGGAATGGGGCACAGTGGAACGGAGCAAAGTGGAACGGAGCAAAGTGGAACAGAGCAAAGTGGATACAACCGAGTGCAAAGTTTTGGGGTGCAAAGTGTCGTTTTAAGGTGGGTACGAAGTTTTGGGGTACAAAGTGTTTGTGGAACGGAGCAAAGTGGAACGGAGCAAAGTGGAACAGAGCTAAGTGGAACAGAGCAAAGTGGAACAGAGCAAAGGGGAACAGAGCAAAGGGGAACAGAGCAAAGGGGAACAGAGCAAAGTGGAACAGAGCAAAGTGGAACGGAGCAAAGTGGAAACGGAGCAAAGTTGAAACGGAGCAAAGTGGAACGGAGCAAAGTGGAACAGAGCAAAGTGGAACGGAGCAAAGTGGAAACGGAGCAAAGTGGAAACGTAGCAAAGTGGAATGGGGCAAAGTGGAACGGAGCAAAGTGGAACGGAGCAAAGTGGAACAGAGCAAAGTGGATACAACCGAAGAAAGTCATTTAGAAGACGTAGGAATAGCTTCGATAGGAAACTAACCTTGAGAATTGTTTGTGGTTCTTCTCTGTTCTGACTTTCTGCAATATCACGTCATTTGTTGACTCGTCTCAGAAACTTCTGTTTCTCATTGAAACACTATGTTTTTTTCTTTGTTCATTGACGTGAAGCGAATAATAAAACTGTTACAATTTTTAACATTTCGAAAAATTCACAGAAAGATCTTATTTGAAGAGCAATAACAGGAAATTATAAGTACGAGAACGCCGAGAACGATCTGATCTCGAGTTGTTTAGGACAGTTGGAGACCGTATTGAATCGTGCTGGTGAGTGAAGAAATCGAAAGTTCGTGATTTTTTTATTTGTCATATTTTTAGACTTTCAGTCCGTCGGCTTTTAAGGCATGAGTTCCACTTTCAGTCAAAGAAGAACGAAAGGATGTTGTTTCTCAACTATAAGTCTCTTGAAGAGTGGGTTGATTATTAGCTCCAAAATGAGTCAAAAGACTCCGATCAAACGAGTTCAAAGAGAATATAATGTTTCCTATTTATAGTTCATAAGCTTGAATGGGAGAGTGGAATGTTCAAATTATAATTTTGTCGTTTTGATTACTCAAAAAAATATATCGGGAGGACAAACTGGTCGAAACCTCATTGACTCTTTCAAAATGTTAATCCTTGCGTTAGAATATTCACGTTATCTCGTTCAAAATATTTATCGACTTTAAATAACTTTTTTGATCTCTTGAATGCTGTTCAGATATATTTTATTCCTGGTAAAAGGTTTTGAATATTTACAAAGGAGGACTGTCGCATGTGCGAGTTCAGTTATACCACATGAAAAAGGTGAACAATTAACGGGAAAATATAAGTACGAGAACGCCGAGAACGATCTGATCTCGAGTTGTTTAGGACAGTTGGAGACCATATTGAATCGTGCTGATGAGTGAAGAAATAGAAAGTTCGTGATTTTTTTTACTGTCATATTTTTAGACTTTCAGTCCGTCGGCTTTTAAGGCGTGAGTTCCACAGTCAGTCAAAGAAGAACGAAAGGTTGCGGATGTTGTTTCTCAACTATAAGTCTCTTGAAGAGTGGGTTGATTATTAGCTCCAAAATGAGTCAAAAGACTCCGATCAAACGAGTTCAAAGAGAATATAATGTTTCCTATTTATAGTTCATAAGCTTTACTCCTTGCTCCTTGTTACTCCTTGCGTTAGAATATTCACGTTATCTCGTTCAAAATATTTATCGACTTTAAATAACTTTTTTGATCTCTTGAATGCTGTTCAGATATATTTTATTCCTCGTAAAAGGTTTTGAATATTTACAAAGGAGGACTGTCGCATGTGCGAGTTCAGTTATACCACATGAAAAAGGAGGTGTTTTCTCTGACGAGCAGAAGTTGATTTGATGCGAGAGTTTGGGAGCCGAAACGAGTTCTTAATAAATTAGAGTAGAAGGAGCAGAAGGACGAGGAGTCGAAAACTTGAGTAGAGTGAAGGGAAGTCATGATGTGGAGGGGAAGGTAACGATGGTTTCACGGGAACCTCTTTACTCTATCTCCAAATGAGTGAAACATGTCAGCGGACTTTGAAGTTAACACATGCATGTGTGTTAAAAGTGTGTTAAACAAACGGATCATTCTTTATTTCTGGCGCACGTCTTCAAGTATTCTGCAAGAAGAAATTTTTTGACGGAATGATGCATTGATCCAACAAAACAGTTAGCTGTTTGAATCACGCTGAATAACTTTTCAGGGAAAACAACCTATTACAGTACTGGAAATGACTCATAACACCACAACAAAGATATTCAACAACAAATATATGTAACAAAGAAATCGTCTGGAACCAGTTTTGAGAAATTCGCATGAAAAAACTAGATTTATAGTGTTTTTTTCGAAATAAGAATTTCTTTAACACTAATGGGATAACTGACTAGATCTTCAGTTGGTAGTCTTTGATATCCTGATCTCGAAGCTGGCTTCGTTGAACGCCTTCAGAATGGGAAACTTGGCATATACAAGGGATTGAAGCATCTTGGCCACCATGGGCTGCGCCCCAAATGCTCGTTTGCTGCATTCAGAACATGAGTTCTTTCAAAACTCAAAAGTTTTGAACAGACAGGTTTCGATGACTTGAAGTTGTAGACGATTCAAATTCTTGGGTGTTAACATTCGCATAATTACTCATTGAAGACCTTGTAGAATGCATATTCATGTTTTTCTCGCTCCATTCTGAGTGTTTTCTCAAATTATAAGGTCTTCTATGCGGATTTTTACATGGTACTAAAGAGACATATATGAGCATTGCAATGAATGTTTTCCCTTTACATTCAATGAACCAACTACTCAATCCGGAGAAGATAGGTACAGTACTACTCAATCCGGAGAAGATAGGTACAGTACTACTCATTCCGGAGAAGATAGGTACAGTACTACTCAATCCGGAGAAGATAGGTACAGTACTACTCAATCCGGAGAAGATAGGTACAGTACTACTCAATCCGGAGAAGATAGGTACAGTACTACTCAATCCGGAGAAGATAGGTACAGTACTACTCAATCCGGAGAAGATAGGTACAGTACTACTCATTCCGGAGAAGAAAGGTACAGTACTACTCAATCCGGATAAGATAGGTACAGTACTACTCAATCCGGAGAAGATAGGTACAGTACTACTTAATCCGGAGAAGATAGGTACAGTACTACTCAATCCGGAGAAGATAGGTACAGTACTACTCAATCCGGAGAAGATAGGTACAGTACTACTCAATCCGGAGAAGATAGGTACAGTACTACTCAATCCGGAGAAGATAGGTACAGTACTACTCAATCCGGAGAAGATAGGTACAGTACTACTCAATCCGGAGAAGATAGGTACAGTACTACTCAATCCGGAGAAGATAGGTACAGTACTACTCAATCCGGAGAAGATAGGTACAGTTTATTCATTCCAACTTGTTACCAACTACTCAATCCGGAGAAGATAGGTACAGTTTATTCATTCAATGTATGTTTTCCCTTTACATTCAATGAACCAACTACTCAATCCGGAGAAGATAGGTACAGTTTATTCATTCCAGCTTGTTTTTACACATAAACTCACACAAGATTTCTCTTGAAGCTCGGAAACTCCGAGACTCTTTCTCCAAATGTTGTCGTCGTCTCCGACGCAAATCCAGCGGTCATCGCGTCAGTTGGGAAGGGGTTGGGTTTGCCTGTGCTTCCATGTCCACGCTCTCCTGAACCACTGCGACCTCTCCCGGGTCCTCCTCGGCCTCTTCCAAGTCCATCAAGACCTCTACCACCAAAACTACGATTAGAACCTCTATCAGGTCCACCAGAGCCTCGTCCGAGATGTCCACTTCAAAACTTTTCCCTTTCACGATTTAATTATCTTCATAAAAAAAACATTTGTTAGATGAAACAACGCGTTTGTTAATTACTAATCTGACTGAGAGAGGAGTGTGATGACATTCATACTTCATTATTTGTTTATACATAGCAATTCGATATCTTAAGTTTGTCACAAATATGTTCATTTCTCGATGAGACTGTTCATCGAGTTTCGGGTTCGAGAGAATATTCTTAACACCCAAGTGGCATATGTACAATTTGAAGTTTAAAATCTCATATTCAACAAAAAGAGTTCAAAGTAAAAAATTATGTACATATCGAACACTTGTGAGCATCAACATTTAATTTAAGATAATTATTTGATAGTTTTTATTTATGTGTAGAGAGATAAGATAGTTTTTATTTGATGAATAACAATTTGTGTGAAAATGCTCGTACTTTATTAAATTCTTAATGTTTTAACCCTCTGTTATGAAAAAAAACCTTTTATCCCTGTTGGTGGTTTTATTTCAGTATTATTTGAAACAAAAAACTCATTGAGGTTATTTCCCACTAGTTGAACTACCGGATAATGAGTTATTTCAATATCGAAAATGTTGTTCATACCAGACCAAACATTTGATCGATAAAGAGCGGAGCAAGAAGAAAAGTTTAATACAAAAAGAGCATGTCTACAGATTGTGTAATTTCCCTCATTGAGACCGACTTGTTCTATGAAATACTGAATTCGGTCACATAGGACTGAACCAGGGACTGACTTTGCTGTGCTGATGAGGAGAGTGAAGATAAGGCAGCTGATGACGGATGCTTGCATTTCAGCCCTCTAATGAATCTCAGTTGAAAATTTATTAAACCATCGCATGGGAAAAAAGCTAGGTGGGATCGAATCCGCCTATCTATTTTCTAACCGGTAGCAAGCGCGTTACTGTTACACCACGGTGACATGCATATTGCTATTCCGTGCGGTAGTGATACATATACCATAGGCTCAATTGCTTTGCTCTCTTTGTTACGTAGGCTCGTTAAGCGAAAGCTTCACGAGCCTGCGCTACGAAGTGTGAGTGAAGCAAAGCTTTAGAATCCAGAATTAAAACAGAAGAGTTTGAAGTTTAAGTTTGAAGTTTTTATTACGCAATATTTTCACAACAACGCGTTAAAATGATCAAATAAATGATCGAATAAGTCAGGGAGACGACATAGGGTTTTAGGCGAGGAGAATTAGAAGCGCAATTTTTAGAAGCGCAATACAATGATTCTTCGAAGAAATTCGAGGACGGAAAGAAAGAGAGGAGATATTCAACACATAACAGCCGCTCTGGATGATGAAAAAAGGGTAGGGTAAAAAAGGGTAAGAGTAATAAAAGATGGATGATAAATCTTTAAATGCTAAGGTTTACAGTTTAAAGGGATAAACGCCAAGTTGAGACTATTGAATTAGTTAATGAATGACAAAAAATGAGATACGTTAAAAAATTGCCTCGTTTTTCAACAGAGTCTCGCTTTACTAGAGAAAAGTCCGCGTTTGAGGATGTTCTTCAAAAGAAGCAATGCTCGGACTGGAACGGTGCATTTTATGGGCAGTGGATACATCTGTTCAAATAATTTTTTTCTGAAAAGATACTGTTGTTTTACAATTTCGAAAATCGCTCTACATGTCTAGCTGGATTTGTATCGAATGACGCTGAGTAAACACTGAAATTTTTATCGAAATGAGTGAAAATTTGAAATTTTGATTTGTTTGTAGAGCTGTTAAATATGTAATACCATGAGTTTCATGAACCAATCAACCATATCCGAGTTAATTCAACATAGTTGTGTCTTGGAGCAGAAAATCTTGAAAGACGCATCACCAACTAGATAGTATCAAGCCAGCACCTCTAATCTCTATCCAATTTCTCCCTTCCACTTGAACTCAGCTTGTTGCAATAAGTTATATGAAAGCAAACGAGTCTGACTCTATTGTCACTCGTTAAAATCAATAAGTTTTGTTTTTGAGAAACCACTAACTTCACATATATGCTTTCTGGTCTTTTCTATTATTTCAATTTCCGATGATTTATCCCACTGTGAATCGAGCTGCCAACTTCAAATAATTCCAAAGACATGTAACCCATGTTTTTCGCATGTGTTATGATGTATATATCTAACAAATAGGCGCAGAAGTCTTTGCCAGCAAGAATTGATATGTTTTTCGAAGATTTATTGTGCGTACCATTAAAACTCTGTGTTTTATAATTAGCAAAAGTTCAAAAAAAAAATTAGCCTCTCAGTTGTAGGAACAAGTCCTAGTCCCTCACCACCCTCTCACAGTCCTAGTCCCAGTCCTAGTCCCTCACCACCCTCTCACATGATGCTACCACTGGAGAAAGACCGATTCACAAGTTCTTTCCGTAATCAACGTGGACCCCTTCGACCTCATATGGTATCAAATCCTTCAACCTCATGTTTCTCCTCATATGGAAGACCCCTTCCTTATACCTTACCACGCATTTTCCATGCGTAATAAACTCAATCAACAACAGGATTTCCGAATAAAGATCCAGAACACCGAACACTATGCTCCGAAAATCTGTACGAAACAGCTGGGAACCATTTCTTTCAGCTTTAACCTTTTATCAGCTTCTATTACATTTCCTTAGGCCAAAAATAGAGCTATTTATTACATCTCCTTAGGCCGAAAAATTCAATTTTCCAAAAATAGTTTTGTTTTAATAAAAATTCAGAGAGGTCTAGCAAGAATCAACCGTGTATCAAAGAGAAAGTTGCCAACTAACATTTTTACTAAAAGAGGAAAAAAAATCAAACTTGAAGGAAGAATCAGTTGAAACACTCACGGGAAAAATATTAATGGGTAAAGTCAGGGCTATTTTTTAAACTCTTTCGGACCACTTTGCGTTGTTTTGAAGGGAAATTTGCAATTGATTGAGAGAGATTTCTAACTGGTCGTAAGTAAACGTTTCAAATAAGCGTTTGATCAATACTTGGAGATTTTTTAATCTAGTGCGTCTTGCGCGAATTGGTTTTTTTTCTTCTACATTGTCGTTCTCAGGGATACCAACGATCGATTTTTTAAACGTATCCTTTTTCGGATTTTAAGCATCTCGCAGATTGTTGAACGAATCTTCTAATCATCAAAAAACAATAATAGACTTGGCTTTTCAAGTTAAAAAAACCTATTATATAATCAAGTTTTCAAAAAAAGAAGCTTTTTTTTCCAGAAAAAAAATTACAATAATTGATTTATGAATATAACAAAAAAATTAATATTGGGTGTGAAATATACCGTGGTTTCTTTAATTTTTTTATTGTTTTTTTAAACTGACACTGACAGTACTACTGTACTCACTTTACTCACTCACATCCGTGACAGCGATCCAAGTTCATCAATGCATGTACGTATGTGCTATTCTATCATGTGAATTGGAATAAATGATTGATTGATGAAAATAAACAATAACCACAATCACCAATATATTATATATGAGGATTGACTATGTGTTGTCATATCGTGGGCAGATCGTGGAGCATATTGTAGATGCCTTTGTGGTAGAATGACGGAAAGTGAGAGTCGAAGAAGTATTGCAACCATGACTTTACCTCACCTTTGTCATCAAATCTTTTTTTCTCTGCGAGATGGTTCTGCATGGACCGTGGTAGTCAAAAGGTGTCATTTCGGGTGAGTACGGTGATTAAGGCATCAACTCCCATCCCAGTTCCTCCAACAGCTTCTGAGCCGTTTTTTTGTTGCAATGTGCTGTCAGGCGTTGTGGGGTAGGAATGAAACCTTGGCGCTATTTTTACCTTAAACCAGCATAGCTCGCTGAACCCTTTAGAGTTGCTGTAAAAGTCATGTAGTTGAATATGTAGCAGCTCTTAGTGGACGACATCGTGTGAGTTCCACCAATTACAGAGTATCCGCTTCATCGGGTGCAGTCCGCATTTCTGAATCGCTTCTGGCTGTTCGTCCTTGTTGAGCCACTGGTGCTTGCGCTTAACGTTGCAGTATGCTATCAAATTTTCGTCTCAAGTCAACAATGTGTCCAGCCAATCGTCCCTTCCTTTGCGGGAGAGAAGTTGTGATGCGGTCACGACTTGTCGGTTCATGACAAGTGGGCTCACGTCGTGAAGCAGGCATTGCCGAGCTTCGGCACACTATCGATGATGGTGCGTATCAAGTGCGTTTGGGATCGGCTTTAACAAAATCTCGTATCAAGTGCGTTTGGGATCGGCTTTAACAAAGGATCGAAGGTTCTCAAGAACAAGCTGGCGAGGCCTTCTCGGACGATCCATGTCTTTAAGCGTGTGTACGCGTTGCTTGAACAGAGTGAACCGAGCCTGGCATTGTTGTTAACTGAGGCATCCCTACCCGCAAGCCTGACATACTTTTCGATGTGCTGTGGCAGCGCTCTCGACCAGCTTGAATCAGAATAGAAAAAAGGTCGAAGTATCAGTTTGTAGAGCTCGCACTGCTCAGCCATTTGACAACGTAATCGGATGATATGACTCTGAAACAAAACTTGGTATTGTGAACTTCATATAGCCTTGTTTTAGAAAAGTATAGAAAATTCCGGAAAAAATCAATGATTTTTCTTAACCGATGCTTGTGGGAGCGACAAAAGTCCAGGTGCCCGACTTTTTCACTTTACATCTTTTTTGTTTGGTGTGATTTTTTGCTTGTATCTTATTCATGATGTTGCTAACATACCCTGTAAAAATCAGAATGATAACTCTTTTCGTTCTCCGGTAATGCTCTCCGATATGGACCGAGGCTACATTCGGCGCTTGAACGAGTCCGGGCACACTCAAAAGCACATCGCCAGAATCACTGGATTCGCCCGCAGGACCATTAAAAACACGATACGTCGCTTTTGTGACTAGGTACGATGAATGACCGTCCCAGGCAGGGTGTTTCTCTAACCCGCACTGCGGGTTAGAAGAGTTTAAAGTTTAAGTTTAAAAGAGTCAGAGACAACACCCCTCCTCCACTCTCTGTCTCCACAAAACAACACCCCTCCTCCACTCTCTGTCTCCACAAAACAACACCCCTCCTCCACTCTCTGTCTCCACAAAACAACACCCCTCCTCCACTCTCTGTCTCCACAAAACAACACCCCTCCTCCACTCTCTGTCTCCACAAAACAACACCCCTCCTCCACTCTCTGTCTCCACAAAACAACACCCCTCCTCCACTCTCTGTCTTGTATTCCCGACTCTCACCTTTCGAACCTGCAAAAAACCTTTCTTGCTCGAATTTTAAATTAATTTCAAAAGTGAGTTATAGTTTTCAAAGTTAGTTTCTGCGCTTTTTTGAAATAAAGTTTTCAAAATTAATACTCGCGCTTTTTTATATTTAAATTTTCAAAATTAACTTTCGCGTTTTTTTGAATTTAAATTTTCAAAATTAGTTTTCGCGCTTTTTTGAATTTTAATTTTCAAAATTAATTTTCGCGCTTTTTTGAATTTAAATTTTCAAACTTAATTTTTCTCGCTTTTTTGAAAATTTGAAATTCGCGCCATTTTTTAAATCTATGCGCTTGAAAATCTTGGCGCTAATTCAAAAATCTATGCGCAAAATTTTTTAGTGCGGGTTGCAAGAAACACCCTGGTCCCAGGAGCGGCAGACCAGTGACCGCGACCACTTCCTTCAACGTGAGAAGCATCCGAGACAAGATTCCATATAACCCCAAGCGGAGTCTCAGAAAAGTCGCAAAGGAGCTGAATATCTCGTATACATCTGTTCGCAGGATCATCAAATCTCGCATGGAACTTCGCACATCAAGCTCCAGAAGAGTCACGAACCAGATGAAGGCGACTCGTCTTCGGAGATGCCGTGAACTGTCAAAGCGGCTCAAGCCGATGGACTGTTTGGATATTCTCTTCACCGATGAGAAGTTGTTTAATATTGAGCAGTCCTTCAACCACCAGAACGATAGGATTTGGTCGAAATTGGTCAGAGATGTCAATAAGAGTGGTCGTTACGTCACGAGAAAGGGCCACCCCGCTTCTGTCATGGTCTGGGCCGGGATTTGCGCGACTGGGAAGACTCCGCTCGTTTTCTTCGAGCAGGGAGTAAAAATGAATGCCAATAACTACCTGAATGACATTCTCATAAAGGAAGTATTTTCCTGGAGCCAGACTCACTTCGCGGGGCGCGGATGGACGTTCCAGCAGAACTCTGCCCCCCGTAGCTAATCGCTACCTTAGTTAACTCGTTGTTTAACTTTTGTTGTATTTCAATTACCCTCCCTTCCCTGATCATCAAGCCGCAGCCGCGACGCGTTAGCGCGCATGTTCATAGGATGATCAGGGGAGAGTGATTCTCAAGTAGAGCAATCGGCAACTCTACACCGTCCAGTCCGAGCAAGCGACACTCTGCACGGTCCTCTCGGAGCAAGCGACAGCCAGCACCGCCCACTCCAAACAAGCAAGCGACACTTCGCCAGAAGGTCGCGGAGCATACTGTGAATATCTGGTAGCTCTGTATTGCTAATCCCGCTTCCCTATTATAACTGTGAACATAGGATAGGTCTTTATAGCAAGCCGCCCCTCTCTGGATAGAGCTCATAAGCCAGAGAGAATGTAAGCTAGAGACCACGCCTTCGTGCCGGGCGCTACATATAAATACGCCCCTTCGCTAGGCTGGAGGAAGAGACCGGGCCCGGTCGCTCACCCCCACCCCTCTTACCTATGCACTTTATTTGTAACGTAATAATTCCCCCATTGTGATTGTCGCGTCTGATATTCTATAACGTAATGTTAATGTAATTATTCTCGGTATCCATGTTATGACGTCTTAATCTAATAAACGAGTCAATCCTTCATGTTCTGGTTCGGGGCCACAAGACAGGGGACACCTAACTGAAACCCGCGGACTCTCACTGGTAGCAGCGAGTGGTTCTTGGTCAGAGAGCCGCGGGGGAAGGTTGGGTGTCCCGTCTTGATGCCCTTTTTGGGTCTCTGTTAGTTTCTACATTATAACAAGTTAAGGGGTGGGCGATAGTAGGGTGTTAGCGTCGTCGTCGTGTTTTTTTTGTGTGTGTGTGTGTGTTTGCGCGTGTGTGTGTTGCTGGTGTGAGTGTGTGATGTCCTGGGGAAAACGTACTAGGATGCCCTAGGGAAAACGTACTAGGAAGACCGGTGATTTGTGTAATGCCCTAGGGAAAACGTACTAGGAGGACCGGTGAGTTGTGATGCCCTAGGGAAAACGTACTAGGAAGACCGGTGATTTGTGTAATGCCCTAGGGAAAACGTACTAGGAGGACCGGTGAGTTGTGATGCCCTAGGGAAAACGTACTAGGAAGACCGGTGATTTGTGTAATGCCCTAGGGAAAACGTTCTAGGAAGACCGGTGATTTGTGATGCCCTAGGGAAAACGTACTAGGAAGACCGGTGATTTGTGTAATGCCCTAGGGAAAACGTACTAGGAGGACCGGTGAGTTTGAAGTAAAATCCTAGGATCACGTACTAGGTTGGCCAGTTAACGCGTCATAAGACGTTAGATTTTTGCAAAAAAAAAAAAATTTTTTTCAAGGTACCAAAAAAAAAGAGAAAAAAAAGGAGAAGCAGAGCGAGAAGAGAGAGTCCTTGGGTTGACAGCTGGAGTTGACCCACTTCGGGAGGCGCTCCCTCTCTGGGCGCGCCATCCCGAGTTTATAATAACCAAAGTTTAAAAAAAATAATAATAATAACAACAAAAAAAATAGAAGAAGAAGAGAGAAATAAGAGAGGGAAGAGAAATGGGGAAAAGAGAGAGAATGAAGATGATACTGGGTTCTTTGGAGGATCAAGTAGCAGGAAGCAGCGTACGCAATGTACTCCAAATGGTAAGTCCAGTTTATTCTATCGTGTTTGTGGCGCAAATTTGTTTATGTCTCAGAGAGACCGTATCAATTTCAGAGGTCATATGCATAAGGTTGCGCGGCTGTTAACACTGTTGTCTGGGCCGTTCGGCCAATTAAGAAAAGAAGAGAGAAAGAGAAAAGAGAGAGGTGCCTTGCTCGAGTCAGAGGAACTTATCATTGCAAACGTTTCTTTAGAAGTTAAAGCGCGTATGTTAAGTAAATTATTCAAAAGGTTATCTCATTCCTGATTATCGTAAGATTTCTTTTGTGTCCATGTGATGCTGACTTTGGATTCATTTCATGATTGTCCTCCTTATTCAAGATTGAGAGAATATTATTCCACGTCAGGTTGAGTCATATGAACTTATTGGTGCTAAAACGTCTTCAGCAATTAATGTGTAGCTATTACGAAAATGCTAAGTAAGCTCTTCAAGTTCCTATTATTTTCGCTCTTTTCATGTGACGCGATTGTTGATTCATTTTCATTATACCCAGTTTAAAAAAAAGAGAAGAAGTACTTCATTTTGCATTTTTCGGTTTGTGTTTTCATGTCGCTGAACCAGAAGAGTTATATTTTCCCTCTCTTTACTTTTCATCTTACATTTGCTAAACCGTTAGCAGTGGAGAGCCAGAGTATAGGGTGACTCTCCCAGGCCAAAACATTGGTAGCGTATGTGAATTTCCACCTGTTAGGACAAAGCTTTTGCCGGTACGTTTCTTGACCGTTGATAGGTAATCCTCGGAAAAGTTGCCTTGGCCCCTAACGCTCACAGTTCCCCCGAGTAATGGCACATTTCTTCTGTGAAAAGAACGAGTTACGTACATACATCTATTCCTCTCGCTCAGACATATCTCTAGCCGCCTAACTTCCGTGCTCTTTACCTACAGTAGACCTCGTGCTATTTCAGCCACGATTTGCTCTTTCAATCTCACCATACAATGTCTCATCGCCTCTAACACTCTCCTGGCGTAGCGGTGCACGCTCTTTGCGAGATGACGAATAGAATGTGCCTCTGTGTCTCCTTTTCTCTCTCTCTGTCTCTATCTCTCTAGCTCTCTCTCTCTCTCTCTCTCTCTCTCTCTCTCTCTCTCTCTCTCTCTCTCTCTCTCTCTCTCTCTCTCTCTCTCTCTCTCTCTCTCTCTCTCTCTCTCTCTCTCTCTCTCTCTCTCTCCTTCTGTGAGCCCGATTAGTCAAAGGAAGGCATTTTTTTCTTTTCTCTTCTTCCTTTGTATTAAATTTTTCTTTAGATTGGTTCAGATCCGCGATCAGACGAAGGAAGCAAAATTCCAGTCATTCCAGTCTAAAAGGCTTTTGTTTTAAAAACCATCTCTGTCTCTTTTCACCATGTTATTTTTAAAGGAGTCGCTCTGAGATGCCATTTCTACCATTGAATCTGAAGTAAGTTAGAAAGATTCTAGAAAAAAAGGGGCTTTTGCGGTCTGGGAATGATTCAGCTGTGAGATTATTTCAAAAAGTCCCCGACAAATGCCACATTCCAACCAG
The DNA here is from genome assembly GCA_964056735.1 of Allodiplogaster pararmata. Classification (NCBI taxonomy): domain Eukaryota; kingdom Metazoa; phylum Nematoda; class Chromadorea; order Rhabditida; family Diplogasteridae; genus Allodiplogaster; species Allodiplogaster pararmata. The sequence continues at coordinate 25,529,069 of OZ057405.1, forward strand.
TAGTTTTCAAAAGTACTAAACACATCCCAGACTAAAAGGCATTCCAAAGGTTAGAGAGGAATTTTATCAGAGGAAACGGGAGACAAAGAAGAATTTTATCAGCGCAGAAATCTTAAGTGAGCCACGGACAGTTCACCCAATACATCTATCTCATCCCATCGGCAGGCATAACGCTCTCACCCCTTTTCTCGCTCTCTCCCATTCTCTCTCACTCTCGAGCAGGGAGAGGCTGCAGGCCCCTCCCACATCCCTGGATGACTGATCGTCATTGTTCCCTTTAATCAGGCTCAAAGTAAACAGCTTCCGCTTTCAGGAAGCGATGAAGCTGCGAAGTGGCAGAAGCCTCGAGAACATCCAAGGACGACCGCCGGACACGAACGAGACGCCGACGGAGAGCCCCCAGTCAGGGGAGGGTTCATTCGGACCCTCCTTCGGACGATCAGTAAATAACAGGAAGCTCCGTGGCTGTATTCGAAATCGCAGGTCACGAGGTAAGTGAAGTTCTTCACTTCACAAAAACACGGTGTACGCCCAGCAGCAGCAGTCAGTACGAAATAATAATAGGAAACGACGTATTGGCCAGGTTACCACCACTTACCTTCGATTATACGAATAAAACACTCACAATAGGGCAAAACGTGGTGACGTTTGGGGCGCAACCTGAGGTGAACTCGCTAAAACCAGAGGATAGGATAATGGTTCGAGCGGCAACTCAAGTAGTATTGGAGGCGAACTCAGAAACATTTGTAAAATGCAATATAGACCCGCCGACTAGAGAGGATGTTACGTTGTGCTCAGTATCTCGCAAAATTGCCGAAAGGGGATTAATCATAGCCCCTGCCCTTATTACATCTCAATCAGCGTACATATTGGTGACAAACCCGACTAACATGAGGATAAAACTTTACCAAGGAATGGGTTTGTCAACAGCAGAACCAGCATTCGCAGATGACAGATCGGCTCCAAGGGTGAAGATAACGGAAACCAAGTGGGAAGCGGCAGAAGAAGTGCAGATACCAGACCTCACGGAGTCAGAACTAAGCGAAGAGGAACGCTCCCAGCTGGAAGAATTGTTAGTGGAATACAATGATTGTTTCTCTCAGTTCCAATATGATTTGGGAAGTTGCACAGCGGGGCAGGTACACATTAAGACATCTTCAGAGGTCCCGGTCAAAACCCGCCCCACTCGAACCCCCGTTAAGTTCCAAGAGGAGTTAGAGAAGCACATACAGATGCTGGTTGAGGCTGGAGTGATGAAAGAGTCAAACACACCATGGGTTAACAATATTGTACTGGTCAAGAAAAAAGACGGCTCTTTGAGAGTCTGCCTAGATTTTAGACGCTTGAACGATATAACCGTCCCGGACCACTTCCCTCTACCTAGAATAGAAACCATCCTGGAGAAAATAGAAACCATCCTGGAAAAAATATGTTGTATTCATCACTGGATCTGGCAAGCGGCTACCTTCAACTCCCCTTAGATGAGGAAAGTAGCTTCAAATGTGGCATTATTACGGAGACCAACGTCTATCAGATGACTCATATGCCATTTGGCCTAAAGTCAGCGGGAAGTTACTTTGCAAGAACCATGGCGGTGGTGCTCGCGGGGTTAGAGCAAAACGTGTTGTCCTACGTAGACGATATAGTAGTGTTCTCAAAAGACTTTCAATCCCATATAAGATCAATGAGAAGGGTACTAGAACGCCTCCGGCAATTTAATCTCAAGGCCTCCCCGAAGAAATGCGAGATAGCGAGGAAAAGTATACACTTCCTGGGCCACGAAATCACAGGGAGCACATACTCACCAGCGGAACGGAACGTACGGGACATCACAAACTACCCGGTTCCGACATCGGTCGCGGAGGTAAGACGTTTCGTAGGAATGGCAGGATTCTTCAGAAAATTCATTCAGAACTTTTCTCAATTAGCAGAGCCTTTGCATAGATTATGTAAGAAGGCTTCGAAATTTGAATGGGGAAAAGAGCAGAAAGAAGCATTTTACCGCCTGAAAGACAGCCTGACATCTAGCCCAGTATTGAGTTTTCCGGACTACTCTAAATGCTTCCACATATTCACTGACGCGAGCACAGTGGCGCAAGCTGCTGTGCTCATGCAGCAAACAGGCGAAGACACGAAGACGTTCAATGCAATTGCATACTATTCCAGAACACTCACAGAAAGCGAACGGAGATGGTCAACGATCCAGATCGAGATGGGAGCAATCATCATAGCGCTCCGTCAATTCAAACCATAAATATACTCTTCCACCACTGTATTGCACTGCGATCACAAGCCACTATCTTTCCTATTAGCTAAAAGCAAAACGCACGATAACCTGGCGCGGTGGCTCGTAGAACTGCAATCAATGGATATTCAAATCAAGCACGTTTCAGGAACGGCAAACACGGTAGCGGACGCCTTGTCTAGGGTGCAGGAACAACTAGACGCAGAGGCAGCAGAGAAGAAAGGCGAACTGCAAGACATCATCGAGTTCCCCGTCTCCATAAATTGCGCCGTGTCCAAAGGAACGGAGGTGTCAGTCTATCCAAAAATTATAGCAATGAAGAGAGGCGACGTGGTAGATGTGATAGACATACTAGCAGAACAACAGAAAGATCAAAGGCTTCTAAGTTAATTTCAGGTTTCAGAGTATCATTTCAAAAAAAAAAAACAACATATAGAAACGCCCAGGAATAATTACTTAATAATCAGAACATAAGATTTTTTTTGTGTTTTATTTTATTCTTTTCTTTCTTTTGCTTCAGTGCTCCATGAATTAATTTACCCTCGATGAATTATATCATTCCATGAATTAATTTACCCTCGATGAATTATATCATATCAGGTGGTGCTCGCAATTCATTTCGTGTATGCATTTTTTTTTAAAACTCATTATTCTCACGTTCTTCCGTTAATTCCTCTGTGATTCTTGTCTATCTTTGGAATTTGATGATCATAAGAGCGCTCTCTTGCTTCTGCGCTCCATTGAATTATATCATATCATCTGTTGCTCGCAATTCATTTCGTGTATGCATTTTCATACTCATTATGCTCATGTTCTTCCGTTAATTCCTCTGTGATTCTTGTCTATCTTTGAACTTTGATGATCATAAGAGCGCTCTCTTGCTTCTGCGCTCCATGAATTACATCATAATATGTGGTGCTCGCAATTCATTTCGTGTATGCATTTTTTTAAAATCATTATTCTCATGTTCTTTTGTTAATTTCTCGGTGATTCTTGTCTATCTTTGAACTTTGATGATCATAAGAGCGCTCTCTTGCTTCTGCGCTCCATGAATTACATCATAATATGTGGTGCTCGCAATTTCATTTCGTGTATGCATTTTTTAAAAACTCATTATTCTCATGTTCTTCCGTTAATTTCTCGGTGATTCTTGTCTATCTTTGAACTTTGATGATCAATAAGAGCGCTCTCTTGCTTCTGCGCTCCATGAATTATATCATATCATGTGGTGCTCGCAATTCACTTCGTTTATGCATTCTTATATTTACTATGCTCATTTTCTTCCGTTATCTGTGATTTGCGCATTCTTCTCATGCTTTTTGGAACAACTTCTCCGGAAAATAATATGGATATGAGTGTATACATTATATATGTGTATGTACATGCGTACGTGTATATGTATATGCGTATATGTATATTTGTATGTATATGTGTCGATGTATATGTATGTATACATTCTTATTTTCATTTTTGAACTGTAATATATCCTGTTTGCCAATTATCCCATACAAACCTTCGTTTATATCATGGTGTACGATTTCCCAGGCCTTGCTTTTCTCTCCTCCTTAGCCTCTTTCTCTTCTTTGTCCTATAAGATCAACAATTCACACCACACTCTCATCATTTCTTGTTTCGGAATCGCCTCTCAATTGTACCAGCGCTAAATATCCAGTCATATCAATCATTACTAACGCGCGAAAGGAAATCAAATTAAGCGATTAATCATACAATGATATTCTCCCATTTACACGTCGTCATGTTCATGTAAATGCAATTCCAGCCATTTAATATGAATAAAATAAAACACAAAAAAAATCTTATGTTCTGATTATTAAGTAATTATTCCTGGGCGTTTCTATATGTTTTTTTTTTTGAAATGATACTCTGAAACCTGAAATTAACTTAGAAGCCTTTGATCTTTCTGTTGTTCTGCTAGTATGTCTATCACATCTACCACGTCGCCTCTCTTCATTGCTATAATTTTTGGATAGACTGACACCTCCGTTCCCTTTGGACACGGCGCAATTTATGGAGACGGGGAACTCGATGATGTCTTGCAGTTCGCCTTTCTTCTCTGCTGCCTCTGCGTCTAGTTGTTCCTGCACCCTAGACAAGGGGTCCGCTACCGTGTTTTGCCGTTCCTGAAACGTGCTTGATTTGAATATCCATTGATTGCAGTTCTACGAGCCACCGCGCCAGGTTATCGTGCGTTTTGCTTTAGCTAATAGGAAAGATAGTGGCTTGTGATCGCAGTGCAATACAGTGGTGGAAGAGTATATTTATGGTTTGAATTGACGGAGCGCTATGATGATTGCTCCCATCTCGATCTGGATCGTTGACCATCTCCGTTCGCTTTCTGTGAGTGTTCTGGAATAGTATGCAATTGCATTGAACGTCTTCGTGTCTTCGCCTGTTTGCTGCATGAGCACAGCAGCTTGCGCCACTGTGCTCGCGTCAGTGAATAGTGGAAGCATTTAGAGTAGTCCGGAAACTCAATACTGGGCTAGATGTCAGGCTGTCTTTCAGGCGGTAAAATGCTTCTTTCTGCTCTTTTCCCCATTCAAATTTCGAAGCCTTCTTACATAATCTATGCAAAGGCTCTTGCTAATTGAGAAAAGTTCTGAATGAATTTTCTGAAGAATCCTGCCATTCCTACGAAACGTCTTACCCTCCGCGACCGATGTCGGAACCGGGTAGTTTTGTGATGTCCCGTACGTTCCGTTCCGCTGGTGAGTATGTGCTCCCTGTGATTTCGTGGCCCAGGAAGTGTATACTTTTCCTCGCTATCTCGCATTTCTTCGGGGAGGCCTTGAGATTAAATTGCCGGAGGCGTTCTAGTACCCTTCTCATTGATCTTATATGGGATTGAAAGTCTTTTGAGAACACTACTATATCGTCTACGTAGGACAACACGTTTTGCTCTAACCCCGCGAGCACCACCGCCATGGTTCTTGCAAAGTAACTTCCGCTGACTTTAGGCCAGAATGGCATATGAGTCATCTGATAGACGTTGGTCTCCGTAATAATGCCACATTTGAAGCTACTTTCCTCATCTAAGGGGAGTTGAAGGTAGCCGCTTGCCAGATCCAGTGATGAATACAACATATTTTTTCCAGGATGGTTTCTATTTTCTCCAGGATGGTTCTATTCTAGGTAGAGGAAGTGGTCCGGGACGGTTATATCGTTCAAGCGTCTAAAATCTAGGCAGACTCTCAAAGAGCCGTCTTTTTTCTTGACCAGTACAATATTGTTAACCCATGGTGTGTTTGACTCTTTCATCAACTCCAGCCTCAACCAGCATCTGTATGTGCTTCTCTAACTCCTCTTGGAACTTAACGGGGGTTCGAGTGGGGCGGGTTTTGACCGGGACCTCTGAAGATGTCTTAATGTGTACCTGCCCCGCTGTGCAACTTCCCAAATCATATTGGAACTGAGAGAAACAATCATTGTATTCCACTAACAATTCTTCCAGCTGGGAGCGTTCCTCTTCGCTTAGTTCTGACTCCGTGAGGTCTGGTATCTGCACTTCTTCTGCCGCTTCCCACTTGGTTTCCGTTATCTTCACCCTTGGAGCCGATCTGTCATCTGCGAATGCTGGTTCTGCTGTTGACAAACCCATTCCTTGGTAAAGTTTTATCCTCATGTTAGTCGGGTTTGTCACCAATATGTACGCTGATTGAGATGTATAAGGGCAGGGGCTATGATTAACCCCCTTTCGGCAATTTTGCGAGATACTGAGCACAACGTAACATCCTCTCTAGTCGGCGGGTCTATATTGCATTTTACAAATGTTTCTGAGTTCGCCTCCAATACTACTTGAGTTGCCGCTCGAACCATTATCCTATCCTCTGGTTTTAGCGAGTTCACCTCAGGTTGCGCCCCAAACGTCACCACGTTTTGCCCTATTGTGAGTGTTTTATTCGTATAATCGAAGGTAAGTGGTGGTAACCTGGCCAATACGTCGTTTCCTATTATTATTTCGTACTGACTGCTGCTGCTGGGCGTACACCGTGTTTTTGTGAAGTGAAGAACTTCACTTACCTCGTGACCTGCGATTTCGAATACAGCCACGGAGCTTCCTGTTATTTACTGATCGTCCGAAGGAGGGTCCGAATGAACCCTCCCCTGACTGGGGGCTCTCCGTCGGCGTCTCGTTCGTGTCCGGCGGTCGTCCTTGGATGTTCTCGAGGCTTCTGCCACTTCGCAGCTTCATCGCTTCCTGAAAGCGGAAGCTGTTTACTTTGAGCCTGATTAAAGGGAACAATGACGATCAGTCATCCAGGGATGTGGGAGGGGCCTGCAGCCTCTCCCTGCTCGAGAGTGAGAGAGAATGGGAGAGAGAGAGAAAAGGGGTGAGAGCGTTATGCCTGCCGATGGGATGAGATAGATGTATTGGGTGAACTGTCCGTGGCTCACTTAAGATTTCTGCGCTGATAAAATTCTTCTTTGTCTCCCGTTTCCTCTGATAAAATTCCTCTCTAACCTTTGGAATGCCTTTTAGTCTGGGATGTGTTTAGTACTTTTGAAAACTACTGGTTGGAATGTGGCATTTGTCGGGGACTTTTTGAAATAATCTCACAGCTGAATCATTCCCAGACCGCAAAAGCCCCTTTTTTCTAGAATCTTTCTAACTTACTTCAGATTTAATGGTAGAAATGGCATCTCAGAGCGACTCCTTTAAAAATAACATGGTGAAAAGAGACAGAGATGGTTTTTAAAACAAAAGCCTTTTAGACTGGGATGACTGGAATTTTGCTTCCTTCGTCTGATCGCGGATCTGAACCAATCTAAAGAAAAATTTAATACAACGGAAGAAGAGAAAAGAAAAAAATGCCTTCCTTTGACTAATCGGGCTCACAGAAGGAGAGAGAGAGAGAGAGAGAGAGAGAGAGAGAGAGAGAGAGAGAGAGAGAGAGAGAGAGAGAGAGAGAGAGAGAGAGAGAGAGAGAGAGAGAGATAGAGAGATAGAGACAGAGAGAGAGAAAAGGAGACACAGAGGCACATTCTATTCGTCATCTCGCAAAGAGCGTGCACCGCTACGCCAGGAGAGTGTTAGAGGCGATGAGACATTGTATGGTGAGATTGAAAGAGCAAATCGTGGCTGAAATAGCACGAGGTCTACTGTAGGTAAAGAGCACGGAAGTTAGGCGGCTAGAGATATGTCTGAGCGAGAGGAATAGATGTATGTACGTAACTCGTTCTTTTCACAGAAGAAATGTGCCATGACTCGGGGGAACTGTGAGCGTTAGGGGCCAAGGCAACTTTTCCGAGGATTACCTATCAACGGTCAAGAAACGTACCGGCAAAAGCTTTGTCCTAACAGGTGGAAATTCACATACGCTACCAATGTTTTGGCCTGGGAGAGTCACCCTATACTCTGGCTCTCCACTGCTAACGGTTTAGCAAATGTAAGATGAAAAGTAAAGAGAGGGAAAATATAACTCTTCTGGTTCAGCGACATGAAAACACAAACCGAAAAATGCAAAATGAAGTACTTTTTCTCTTTTTTTTTAACTGGGTATAATGAAAATGAATCAACAATCGCGTCACATGAAAAGAGCGAAAATAATAGGAACTTGAAGAGCTTACTTAGCATTTTCGTAATAGCTACATATTAATTGCTGAAGACGTTTTAGCACCAATAAGTTCATATGACTCAACCTGACGGTTGAGTCATATGGAGGACAATCATGACATGAATCCGAAGTCAGCATCACATGGACACAAAAGAAATCTTACGATAATCAGGAATGAGATAACCTTTTGAATAATTTACTTAACATACGCGCTTTAACTTCTAAAGAAACGTTTGCAATGATAAGTTCCTCTGACTCGAGCAAGGCACCTCTCTCTTTTCTCTTTCTCTCTTCTTTTCTTAATTGGCCGAACGGCCCAGACAACAGTGTCAACAGCCGCGCAACCTTATGCATATGACCTCTGAAATTGATACGGTCTCTCTGAGACATAAACAAATTTGCGCCACAAACACGATAGAATAAACTGGACTTACCATTTGGAGTACATTGCGTACGCTGCTTCCTGCTACTTGATCCTCCAAAGAACCCAGTATCATCTTCATTCTCTCTCTTTTCCCCATTTCTCTTCCCTCTCTTATTTCTTTCTTCTTCTTCTATTTTTTTTGTTGTTATTATTATTATTTTTTTTAAACTTTGGTTATTATAAACTCGGGATGGCGCGCCCAGAGAGGGAGCGCCTCCCGAAGTGGGTCAACTCCAGCTGTCAACCCAAGGACTCTCTCTTCTCGCTCTGCTTCTCCTTTTTTTCTCTTTTTTTTTGGTACCTTGAAAAAAAAATTTTTTTTTTGCAAAAATCTAACGTCTTATGACGCGTTAACTGGCCAACCTAGTACGTCATCCTAGGATTTTACTTCAAACTCACCGGTCCTCCTAGTACGTTTTCCCTAGGGCATTACACAAATCACCGGTCTTCCTAGTACGTTTTCCCTAGGGCATCACAAATCACCGGTCTTCCTAGTACGTTTTCCCTAGGGCATCACAAATCACCGGTCTTCCTAGTACGTTTTCCCTAGGGCATCCTAGTACGTTTTCCCTAGGGCATCACAAATCACCGGTCTTCCTAGTACGTTTTCCCTAGGGCATCAAAAATCACCAGTCTTCCTAGTACGTTTTCCCTAGGGCATCCTAGTACGTTTTCCCTAGGGCATCACAAATCACCGGTCTTCCTAGTACGTTTTCCCTAGGGCATCCTAGTACGTTTTCCCTAGGGCATTACACAAATCACCGGTCTTCCTAGTACGTTTTCCCTAGGGCATCACAACTCACCGGTCCTCCTAGTACGTTTTCCCTAGGGCATTACACAAATCACCGGTCTTCCTAGTACGTTTTCCCTAGGGCATCACAACTCACCGGTCCTCCTAGTACGTTTTCCCTAGGGCATTACACAAATCACCGGTCTTCCCAGTACGTTTTCCCTAGGGCATCCTAGTACGTTTTCCCCAGGACATCACACACTCACACCAGCAACACACACACGCGCAAACACACACACACACAAAAAACACGACGACGACGCTAACACCCTACTATCGCCCACCCCTTAACTTGTTATAATGTAGAAACTAACAGAGACCCAAAAAGGGCATCAAGACGGGACACCCAACCTTCCCCCGCGGCTCTCTGACCAAGAACCACTCGCTGCTACCAGTGAGAGTCCGCGGGTTTCAGTTAGGTGTCCCCTGTCTTGTGGCCCCGAACCAGAACATGAAGGATTGACTCGTTTATTAGATTAAGACGTCATAACATGGATACCGAGAATAATTACATTAACATTACGTTATAGAATATCAGACGCGACAATCACAATGGGGGAATTATTACGTTACAAATAAAGTGCATAGGTAAGAGGGGTGGGGGTGAGCGACCGGGCCCGGTCTCTTCTTCCTGCCTAGCGAAGGGGCGTATTTATATTTAGCGCCCGGCACGAAGGCGTGGTCTCTAGCTTACATTCTCTCTGGCTTATGAGCTCTATCCAGAGAGGGGCGGCTTGCTATAAAGACCTATCCTATGTTCACAGTTATAATAGGGAAGCGGGATTAGCAATACAGAGCTACCAGATATTCACAGTATGCTCCGCGACCTTCTGGCGAAGTGTCGCTTGCTTGTTTGGAGTGGGCGGTGCTGGCTGTCGCTTGCTCCGAGTGGACCGTGCAGAGTGTCGCTTGCTCGGACTGGACGGTGTAGAGTTGCCGATTGCTCTACTTGAGAATCACTCTCCCCTGATCATCCTATGAACATGCGCGCTAACGCGTCGCGGCTGCGGCTTGATGATCAGGGAAGGGAGGGTAATTGAAATACATTAACAATCTACAAACTACTAAACAACAAAAGTTAAACAACGAGTTAACTAAGGTAGCGATTAGCTACGGGGGGCAGAGTTCTGCTGGAACGTCCATCCGCGTCCCGCGAAGTGAGTCTGGCTCCAGGAAAATACTTCCTTTATGAGAATGTCATTCAGGTAGTTATTGGCATTCATTTTTACTCCCTGCTCGAAGAAAACGAGCGGAGTCTTCCCAGTCGCGCAAATCCCGGCCCAGACCATGACAGAAGCGGGGTGGCCCTTTCTCGTGACGTAACGACCACTCTTATTGACATCTCTGACCAATTTCGACCAAATCCTATCGTTCTGGTGGTTGAAGGACTGCTCAATATTAAACAACTTCTCATCGGTGAAGAGAATATCCAAACAGTCCATCGGCTTGAGCCGCTTTGACAGTTCACGGCATCTCCGAAGACGAGTCGCCTTCATCTGGTTCGTGACTCTTCTGGAGCTTGATGTGCGAAGTTCCATGCGAGATTTGATGATCCTGCGAACAGATGTATACGAGATATTCAGCTCCTTTGCGACTTTTCTGAGACTCCGCTTGGGGTTATATGGAATCTTGTCTCGGATGCTTCTCACGTTGAAGGAAGTGGTCGCGGTCACTGGTCTGCCGCTCCTGGGACCAGGGTGTTTCTTGCAACCCGCACTAAAAAATTTTGTGCATAGATTTTTGAATTAGCGCCAAGATTTTCAAGCGCATAGATTTAAAAAATGGCGCGAATTTCAAATTTTCTAAAAAGCGAGAAAAATTAAGTTTGAAAATTTAAATTCAAAAAAGCGCGAAAATTAATTTTGAAAATCAAAATTCAAAAAAGCGCGAAAACTAATTTTGAAAATTTAAATTCAAAAAAAACGCGAAAGTTAATTTTGAAAATTTAAATATAAAAAAGCGCGAGTATTAATTTTGAAAACTTTTTTTCAAAAAAGCGCAGAAACTAACTTTGAAAACTCTAACTCACTTTTGAAATTAATTTAAAATTCGAGCAAGAAAGGTTTTTTGCAGGTTCGAAAGATGAGAGTCGGGAATACAAGACAGAGAGTGGAGGAGGGGTGTTGTTTTGTGGAGACAGAGAGTGGAGGAGGGGTGTTGTTTTGTGGAGACAGAGAGTGGAGGAGGGGTGTTGTTTTGTGGAGACAGAGAGTGGAGGAGGGGTGTTGTTTTGTGGAGACAGAGAGTGGAGGAGGGGTGTTGTCTCTGACTCTTTTAAACTTAAACTTTAAACTCTTCTAACCCGCAGTGCGGGTTAGAGAAACACCCTGCCTGGGACGGTCATTCATCGTACCTAGTCACAAAAGCGACGTATTGTGTTTTTAATGGTCCTGCGGGCGAATCCAGTGATTCTGGCGATGTGCTTTTGAGTGTGCCCGGACTCGTTCAAGCGCCGAATGTAGCCTCGGTCCATATCGGAGAGAATTACCGGAGAACGAAAAGAGTTATCATTCTGATTTTTACAGGGTATGTTAGCAACATCATGAATAAGATACAAGCGAAAAATCACACCAAACAAAAAAGATGTAAAGTGAAAAAGTCGGGCACCTGGACTTTTGTCGCTCCCACAAGCATCGGTTAAGAAAAATCATTGATTTTTTTCCGGAATTTTCTATACTTTTCTAAAACAAGGCTATATGAAGTTCACAATACCAAGTTTTGTTTCAGAGTCATATCATCCGATTACGTTGTCAAATGGCTGAGCAGTGCGAGCTCTACAAACTGATACTTTGACCTTTTTTCTATTCTGATTCAAGCTGGTCGAGAGCGCTGCCACAGCACATCAAAAAGTATGTCAGGCTTGCGGGTAGGGATGCCTCAGTTAACAACAATGCCAGGCTCGGTTCACTCTGTTCAAGCAACGCGTACACACGCTTAAAGACATGGATCGTCCGAGAAGGCCTCGCCAGCATGTTCTTGAGAACCTTCGATCCTTTGTTAAAGCCGATCCCAAACGCACTTGATACGAGATTGCAGAGCACTTCGCGATCACTCGCACCATCATCGATAGTGTGCCGAAGCTCGGCAATGCCTGCTTCACGACGTGAGCCCACTTGTCATGAACCGACAAGTCGCGACCGCATCACAACTTCTCTCCCGCAAAGGAAGGGACGATTGGCTGGACACATTGTTGACTTGAGACGAAAATTTGATAGCATACTGCAACGTTAAGCGCAAGCACCAGTGGCTCAACAAGGACGAACAGCCAGAAGCGATTCAGAAATGCGGACTGCACCCGATGAAGCGGATACTCTGTAATTGGTGGAACTCACACGATGTCGTCCACTGAGAGCTGCTACATATTCAACTACATGACTTTTACAGCAACTCTAAAGGGTTCAGCGAGCTATGCTGGTTTAAGGTAAAAATAGCGCCAAGGTTTCATTCCTACCCCACAACGCCTGACAGCACATTGCAACAAAAAAACGGCTCAGAAGCTGTTGGAGGAACTGGGATGGGAGTTGATGCCTTAATCACCGTACTCACCCGAAATGACACCTTTTGACTACCACGGTCCATGCAGAACCATCTCGCAGAGAAAAAAAGATTTGATGACAAAGGTGAGGTAAAGTCATGGTTGCAATACTTCTTCGACTCTCACTTTCCGTCGTTCTACCACAAAGGCATCTACAATATGCTCCACGATCTGCCCACGATATGACAACACATAGTCAATCCTCATATATAATATATTGGTGATTGTGGTTATTGTTTATTTTCATCAATCAATCATTTATTCCAATTCACATGATAGAATAGCACATACGTACATGCATTGATGAACTTGGATCGCTGTCACGGATGTGAGTGAGTAAAGTGAGTACAGTAGTACTGTCAGTGTCAGTTTAAAAAAAAACAATAAAAAAATTAAAGAAACCACGGTATATTTCACACCCAATATAAATTTTTTTGTTTTATTCATAAATCAATTATTGTAATTTTTTTCTGGAAAAAAAGCTTCTTTTTTTGAAAACTTGATTATATGATAGGTTTTTTTAACTTGAAAAGCCAAGTCTATTATTGTTTTTTGATGATTAGAAGATTCGTTCAACAATCTGCGAGATGCTTAAAATCCGAAAAAGGATACGTTTAAAAAATCGATCGTTGGTATCCCTGAGAACGAAAATGTAGAAGAAAAAAAACCAATTCGCGCAAGACGCACTAGATTAAAAAATCTCCAAGTATTGATCAAACGCTTATTTGAAACGTTTACTTACGACCAGTTAGAAATCTCTCTCAATCAATTGCAAATTTCCCTTCAAAACAACGCAAAGTGGTCCGAAAGAGTTTAAAAAATAGCCCTGACTTTACCCATTAATATTTTTCCCGTGAGTGTTTCAACCGATTCTTCCTTCAAGTTTGATTTTTTTTCCTCTTTTAGTAAAAATGTTAGTTGGCAACTTTCTCTTTGATACACGGTTGATTCTTGCTAGACCTCTCTGAATTTTTATTAAAACAAAACTATTTTTGGAAAATTGAATTTTTCGGCCTAAGGAGATGTAATAAATAGCTCTATTTTTGGCCTAAGGAGATGTAATAAAAGCTGATAAAAGGTTAAAGCTGAAAGAAATGGTTCCCAGCTGTTTCGTACAGATTTTCGGAGCATAGTGTTCGGTGTTCTGGATCTTTATTCGGAAATCCTGTTGTTGATTGAGTTTATTACGCATGGAAAATGCGTGGTAAGGTATAAGGAAGGGGTCTTCCATATGAGGAGAAACATGAGGTTGAAGGATTTGATAACATATGAGGTCGAAGGGGTCCACGTTGATTACGGAAAGAACTTGTGAATCGGTCTTTCTCCAGTGGTAGCATCATGTGAGAGGGTGGTGAGGGACTAGGACTGGGACTAGGACTGTGAGAGGGTGGTGAGGGACTAGGACTTGTTCCTACAACTGAGAGGCTAAATTTTTTTTGAACTTCTGCTAATTATAAAACACAGAGTTTTAATGGTACGCACAATAAATCTTCGAAAAACATATCAATTCTTGCTGGCAAAGACTTCTGCGCCTATTTGTTAGATATATACATCATAACACATGCGAAAAACATGGGTTACATGTCTTTGGAATTATTTGAAGTAGGCAGCTCGATTCACAGTGGGATAAATCATCGGAAATTGAAATAATAGAAAAGACCAGAAAGCATATATGTGAAGTTAGTGGTTTCTCAAAAACAAAACTTATTGATTTTAACGAGTGACAATAGAGTCAGACTCGTTTGCTTTCATATAACTTATTGCAACAAGCTGAGTTCAAGTGGAAGGGAGAAATTAGATCGAGATTAGAGGTGCTGGCTTGATACTATCTAGTTGGTGATGCGTCTTTCAAGATTTTCTGCTCCAAGACACAACTATGTTGAATTAACTCGGATATGGTTGATTGGTTCATGAAACTCATGGTATTACATATTTAACAGCTCTACAAACAAATCAAAACTTCAAATTTTCACTCATTTCGATAAAAATTTCAGTGTTTACTCAGCGTCATTCGATACAAATCCAGCTAGACATGTAGAGCGAATTTCGAAATTGTAAAACAACAGTATCTTTTCAGAAAAAAATTATTTGAACAGATGTATCCACTGCCCATAAAATGCACCGTTCCAGTCCGAGCATTGCTTCTTTTGAAGAACATCCTCAAACGCGGACTTTTCTCTAGTAAAGCGAGACTCTGTTGAAAAACGAGGCAATTTTTTAACGTATTTCATTTTTTGTCATTCATTAACTAATTCAATAGTCTCAACTTGGCGTTTATCCCTTTAAACTGTAAACCTTAGCATTTAAAGATTTATCATCCATCTTTTATTACTCTTACCCTTTTTTACCCTACCCTTTTTTCATCATCCAGAGCGGCTGTTATGTGTTGAATATCTCCTCTCTTTCTTTCCGTCCTCGAATTTCTTCGAAGAATCATTGTATTGCGCTTCTAAAAATTGCGCTTCTAATTCTCCTCGCCTAAAACCCTATGTCGTCTCCCTGACTTATTCGATCATTTATTTGATCATTTTAACGCGTTGTTGTGAAAACATTGCGTAATAAAAACTTCAAACTTCAAACTTCAAACTCTTCTGTTTTAATTCTGGATTCTAAAGCTTTGCTTCACTCACACGTCGTAGCGCAGGCTCGTGAAGCTTTCGCTTAACGAGCCTACGTAACAAAGAGAGCAAAGCAATTGAGCCTATGGTATATGTATCACTACCGCACGGAATAGCAATATGCATGTCACCGTGGTGTAACAGTAACGCGCTTGCTACCGGTTAGAAAATAGATAGCCGGATTCGATCCCACCTAGCTTTTTTTCCCATGCGATGGTTTAATAAATTTTCAACTGAGATTCATTAGAGGGCTGAAATGCAAGCATCCGTCATCAGCTGCCTTATCTTCACTCTCCTCATCAGCACAGCAAAGTCAGTCCCTGGTTCAGTCCTATGTGACCGAATTCAGTATTTCATAGAACAAGTCGGTCTCAATGAGGGAAATTACACAATCTGTAGACATGCTCTTTTTGTATTAAACTTTTATTCTTGCTCCGCTCTTTATCGATCAAATGTTTGGTCTGGTATGAACAACATTTTCGATATTGAAATAACTCATTATCCGGTAGTTCAACTAGTGGGAAATAACCTCAATGAGTTTTTTGTTTCAAATAATACTGAAATAAAACCACCAACAGGGTTAAAAGGTTTTTTTTTATAACAGAGGGTTAAAACATTAAAAATTTAATAAAGTACGAGCATTTTCACACAAATTGTTATTCATCAAATAAAAACTATCTTATCTCTCTACACATAAATAAAAACTATCAAATAATTATCTTAAATTAAATGTTGATGCTCACAAGTGTTCGATATGTACATAATTTTTTACTTTGAACTCTTTTTGTTGAATATGAGATTTTAAACTTCAAATTGTACATATGCCACTTGGGTGTTAAGAATATTCTCTCGAACCCGAAACTCGATGAACAGTCTCATCGAGAAATGAACATATTTGTGACAAACTTAAGATATCGAATTGCTATGTATAAACAAATAATGAAGTATGAATGTCATCACACTCCTCTCTCAGTCAGATTAGTAATTAACAAACGCGTTGTTTCATCTAACAAATGTTTTTTTTATGAAGATAATTAAATCGTGAAAGGGAAAAGTTTTGAAGTGGACATCTCGGACGAGGCTCTGGTGGACCTGATAGAGGTTCTAATCGAAGTTTTGGTGGTAGAGGTCTTGATGGACTTGGAAGAGGCCGAGGAGGACCCGGGAGAGGTCGCAGTGGTTCAGGAGAGCGTGGACATGGAAGCACAGGCAAACCCAACCCCTTCCCAACTGACGCGATGACCACTGGATTTGCGTCGGAGACGACGACAACATTTGGAGAAAGAGTCTCGGAGTTTCCGAGCTTCAAGAGAAATCTTGTGTGAGTTTCTGTGTAAAAACAAGCTGGAATGAATAAACTGTACCTATCTTCTCCGGATTGAGTAGTTGGTTCATTGAATGTAAAGGGAAAACATACATTGAATGAATAAACTGTACCTATCTTCTCCGGATTGAGTAGTTGGTAACAAGTTGGAATGAATAAACTGTACCTATCTTCTCCGGATTGAGTAGTTGGTAACAAGTTGGAATGAATAAACTGTACCTATCTTCTCCGGATTGAGTAGTTGGTAACAAGTTGGAATGAATAAACTGTACCTATCTTCTCCGGATTGAGTAGTACTGTACCTATCTTCTCCGGATTGAGTAGTACTGTACCTATCTTCTCCGGATTGAGTAGTACTGTACCTATCTTCTCTGGATTGAGTAGTACTGTACCTATCTTCTCCGGATTAAGTAGTACTGTACCTATCTTCTCCGGATTGAGTATTACTGTACCTATCTTCTCCGGATTGAGTAGTACTGTACCTATCTTATCCGGATTGAGTAGTACTGTACCTTTCTTCTCCGGATTGAGTAGTACTGTACCTATCTTCTCCGGATTGAGTAGTACTGTACCTATCTTCTCCGGATTGAGTAGTACTGTACCTATCTTCTCCGGATTGAGTAGTACTGTACCTATCTTCTCCGGATTGAGTAGTACTGTACCTATCTTCTCCGGATTGAGTAGTACTGTACCTATCTTCTGAGGAATGAGTAGTACTGTACCTATCTTCTCCGGATTGAGTAGTACTGTACCTATCTTCTCCGGATTGAGTAGTTGGTTCATTGAATGTAAAGGGAAAACATTCATTGCAATGCTCATATATGTCTCTTTAGTACCATGTAAAAATCCGCATAGAAGACCTTATAATTTGAGAAAACACTCAGAATGGAGCGAGAAAAACATGAATATGCATTCTACAAGGTCTTCAATGAGTAATTATGCGAATGTTAACACCCAAGAATTTGAATCGTCTACAACTTCAAGTCATCGAAACCTGTCTGTTCAAAACTTTTGAGTTTTGAAAGAACTCATGTTCTGAATGCAGCAAACGAGCATTTGGGGCGCAGCCCATGGTGGCCAAGATGCTTCAATCCCTTGTATATGCCAAGTTTCCCATTCTGAAGGCGTTCAACGAAGCCAGCTTCGAGATCAGGATAAAAAAAATTTTAAAAAAGTGGAAACGTAGCAAAGTGGAATGGGGCAAAGTGGAACGGAGCAAAGTGGAACGGAGCAAAGTGGAACAGAGCAAAGTGGATACAACCGAAGAAAGTCATTTAGAAGACGTAGGAATAGCTTCGATAGGAAACTAACCTTGAGAATTGTTTGTGGTTCTTCTCTGTTCTGACTTTCTGCAATATCACGTCATTTGTTGACTCGTCTCAGAAAACTTCTGTTTCTCATTGAAACACTATGTTTTTTCTTTGTTCATTGACGTGAAGCGAATAATAAAACTGTTACAATTTTTAACATTTCGAAAAATTCACAGAAAGATCTTATTTGTGATGTGGTAAGAGCAATAACAGGAAATTATAAGTACGAGAACGCCGAGAACGATCTGATCTCGAGTTGTTTAGGACAGTTGGAGACCGTATTGAATCGTGCTGGTGAGTGAAGAAATCGAAAGTTCGTGATTTTTTTATTTGTCATATTTTTAGACTTTCAGTCCGTCGGCTTTTAAGGCATGAGTTCCACTGTCAGTCAAAGAAGAACGAAAGGATGCGGATGTTGTTTCTCAACTATAAGTCTCTTGAAGAGTGGGTTGATTATTAGCTCCAAAATGAGTCAAAAGACTCCGATCAAACGAGTTCAAAGAGAATATAATGTTTCCTATTTATAGTTCATAAGCTTTACTCCTTGCTCCTTGTTACTCCTTGCGTTAGAATATTCACGTTATCTCGTTCAAAATATTTATCGACTTTAAATAACTTTTTTGATCTCTTGAATGCTGTTCAGATATATTTTATTCCTCGTAAAAGGTTTTGAATATTTACAAAGGAGGACTGTCGCATGTGCGAGTTCAGTTATACCACATGAAAAAGGAGGTGTTTTCTCTGACGAGCAGAAGTTGATTTGATGCGAGAGTTTGGGAGCCGAAACGAGTTCTTAATAAATTAGAGTAGAAGGAGCAGAAGGACGAGGAGTCGAAAACTTGAGTAGAGTGAAGGGAAGTCATGATGTGGAGGGGAAGGTAACGATGGTTTCACGGGAACCTCTTTACTCTATCTCCAAATGAGTGAAACATGTCAGCGGACTTTGAAGTTATCACATGCATGTAGAAGTGTGTTAAACAAACGGATCATTCTTTATTTCTGCCGCACGTCTTCAAGTATTCTGCAAGAAGAAATTTTTTTGACGGAATGATGCATTGATCCAACAAAACAGTTAGCTGTTTTAATCACGCTGAATAACTTTTCAGGGAAAACAACCTATTACAGTACTGGAAATGACTCATAACACCACAACAAAGATATGCAACAACAAATATATGTAACAAAGAAATCGTCTGGAACCAGTTTTGAGAATTTCGCATGAAAAAACTAGATTTATAGTGTTTTTTTCGAAATAAGAATTTCTTTAACACTAATGGTATAACTGACTAGATCTTCAGTTGGTAGTCTTTGATATCCTGATCTCGAAGCTGGCTTCGTTGAATGCCTTCAGAATGGGAAACTTGGCATATACAAGGGATTGAAGCATCTTGGCCACCATGGGCTGCGCCCCAAATGCTCGTTTGCTGCATTCAGAACATGAGTTCTTTCAAAACTTAAAAGTTTTGAACAGACAGGTTTCGATGACTTGAAGTTGTAGACGATTCAAATTCTTGGGTGTTTACATTCGCATAATTACTCATTGAAGACCTTGTAGAATGCATATTCATGTTTTTCTCGCTCCATTCTGAGTGTTTTCTCAAATTATAAGGTCTTCTATGCGGATTTTTACATGGTACTAAAGAGACATATATGAGCATTGCAATGAATGTTTTCCCTTTACATTCAATGAACCAACTACTCAATCCGGAGAAGATAGGTACAGTACTACTCAATCCGGAGAAGATAGGTACAGTACTACTCATTCCGGAGAAGATAGGTACAGTACTATTCAATCCGGAGAAGATAGGTACAGTACTACTCAATCCGGAGAAGATAGGTACAGTTTATTCATTCCAGCTTGTTACCAACTACTCAATCCGGAGAAGATAGGTACAGTTTATTCATTCAATGAATGTTTTCCCTTTACATTCAATGAACCAACTACTCAATCCGGAGAAGATAGGTACAGTTTATTCATTCCAGCTTGTTTCTACACAGAAACTCACACAATATTTCTCTTGAAGCTCGGAAACTCCGAGACTCTTTCTCCAAATGTTGTCGTCGTCTCCGACGCAATTCCAGTGGTCATCGCGTCAGTTGGGAAGGGGTTGGGTTTGCCTGTGCTTCCATGTCCTTCGCACTCTCCGGGTCTTCCACGCTCTCCTGAACCACTGCGACCTCTCCCGGGTCCTCCTCGGCCTCTTCCAAGTCCATCAAGACCTCTACCACCAAAACTTCGATTAGAACCTCTATCAGGTCCACCAGAGCCTCGTCCGAGATGTCCACTTCAAAACTTTTCCCTTTCACGATTTAATTATCTTCATAAAAAACCATTTGTTAGATGAAACAACGCGTTTGTTAATTTCTAATCTGACTGAGAGAGGAGTGCCATGACATTCATACTTCATTATTTGTTTATAGCAATTCGATATCTTAAGTTTGTCACAAATATGTTCATTTCTCGATGAGACTGTTCATCGAGTTTCGGGTTCGAGAGATTATTCTTAACACCCAAGTGGCATATGTACAATTTGAAGTTTTAAATCTCATATTCAACAAAAAGAGTTCAAAGTAAAACATTATGTACATATCGAACACTTGTGAGCATCAACATTTAATTTGAGATAATTATTTGATAGTTTTTATTTATGTATAGAGAGATAAGATAGTTTTTATTTGATGAATAACAATTTGTGTGAAAATGCTCGTACTTTATTAAATTCTTAATGTTTTAACCCTCTGTTATGAAAAAAAACCTTTTAACCCTGTTGGTGGTTTTATTTCAGTATTATTTGAAACAAAAAACTCATTGAGGTTATTTCCCACTAGTTGAACTACCGGATAATGAGTTATTTCAATATCGAAAATGTTGTTCATACCAGACCAAACATTTGATCGATAAAGAGCGGAGCAAGAAGAAAAGTTTAATACAAAAAGAGCATGTCTACAGATTGTGGAATTTCCCTCATTGATACCGACTTGTTCTATGAAATACTGAATTCGGTCACATAGGACTGAACCAGGGACTGACTTTGCTGTGCTGATGAGGAGAGTGAAGATAAGGCAGCTGATGACATATGCTTGCATTTCAGCCCTCTAATGAATCTCAGTTGAAAATTTATTAAACCATCGCATGGGAAAAAAAGCTAGGTGGGATCGAATCCGGCTATCTATTTTCTAACCGGTAGCAAGCGCGTTACTGTTACACCACGGTGACATGCATATTGCTATTCCGTGCGGTAGTGATACATATACCATAGGCTCAATTGCTTTGCTCTCTTTGTTACGTAGGCTCGTTAAGCGAAAGCTTCACGAGCCTGCGCTACGAAGTGTGAGTGAAGCAAAGCTTTAGAATCCAGAATTAAAACAGAAGAGTTTGAAGTTTGAAGTTTGAAGTTTTTATTACGCAATATTTTCACAACAACGCGTTAAAATGATCAAATAAATGATCGAATAAGTCAGGGAGACGACATAGGGTTTTAGGCGAGGAGAAATAGAAGCGCAATTTTTAGAAGCGCAATACAATGATTCTTCGAAGAAATTCGAGGACGGAAAGAAAGAGAGGAGATATTCAACACATAACAGCCGCTCTGGATGATGAAAAAAGGGTAGGGTAAAAAAGGGTAAGAGTAATAAAAGATGGATGATAAATCTTTAAATGCTAAGGTTTACAGTTTAAAGGGATAAACGCCAAGTTGAGACGACTATTGAATTAGTTAATGAATGACAAAAAATGAGATACGTTAAAAAATTGCCTCGTTTTTCAACAGAGTCTCGCTTTACTAGAGAAAAGTCCGCGTTTGAGGATGTTCTTCAAAAGAAGCAATGCTCGGACTGGAACGGTGCATTTTATGGGCACTGGATACATCTGTTCAAATAATTTTTTTTCTGAAAAGATACTGTTGTTTTACAATTTCGAAATTCGCTCTACATGTCTAGCTGGATTTGTATCGAATGACGCTGAGTAAACACTGAAATTTTATCGAAATGAGTGAAAGTTTGAAGTTTTGATTTGTTTGTAGAGCTGTTAAATATGTAATACCATGAGTTTCATGAACCAATCAACCATATCCGAGTTAATTCAACATAGTTGTGTCTTGGAGCAGAAAATCTTGAAAGACGCATCACCAACTAGATAGTAGTATCAAGCCAGCACCTCTAATCTCGATCCAATTTCTCCCTTCCACTTGAACTCAGCTTGTTGCAATAAGTTATATGAAAGCAAACGAGTCTGACTCTATTGTCACTCGTTAAAATCAATAAGTTTTGTTTTTGAGAAACCACTAACTTCACATATATGCTTTCTGGTCTTTTCTATTATTTCAATTTCCGATGATTTATCCCACTGTGAATCGAGCTGCCTACTTCAAATAATTCCAAAGACATGTAACCCATGTTTTTCGCATGTGTTATGATGTACATATCTAACAAATAGGCGCAGAAGTCTTTGCCAGCAAGAATTGATATGTTTTTCGAAGATTTATTGTGCGTACCATTAAAACTCTGTGTTTTATAATTAGCAAAATTTCAAAAAAATTTAGCCTCTCAGTTGTAGGAACAACAGGATTTCCGAATAAAGATCCAGAACACCGAACACTATGCTCCGAAAATCTCTACGAAACAGCTGGGAACCATTTCTTTCAGCTTTAACCTTATATCAGATTCTATTACATCTCCTTAGGCCAAAAAATAGAGCTATTTATTACATCTCCTTAGGCCGAAAATTTCAATTTTCCAAAAATAGTTTTGTTTTAATAAAAATTCAGAGAGGTCTAGCAATAATCAACCGTGTATCAAAGAGAAAGTTGCCAACTAACATTTTTACTAAAAGAGGAAAAAAATCAAACTTGAAGGAAGGTTGAATTCATCACTCACGGGAAAAATATTAATGGGTAAAGTCAGGGCTATTTTTTAAACTCTTTCGGACCACTTTGCGTTGTTTTGAAGGGAAATTTGCAATTGATTGAGAGAGATTTCTAACTGGTCGTAAGAAAACGTTTCAAATAAGCGTTTGATCAATACTTGGAGATTTTTTAATCTAGTGCGTCTTGCGCGAATTGGTTTTTTTTCTTCTACATTTTCGTTCTCAGGGATACCAACGATCGATTTTTTAAACGTATCCTTTTTCGGTTTTTAAGCATCTCGCTGATTGTTGAACGAATCTTCTAATCATCAAAAAACAATAATAGACTTGGCTTTTCAAGTTAAAAAATACTATCATATAATCAAGTTTCCAAAAAAAGAAGCTTTTTTTCCAGAAAAAAACAATTACAATAATCGATTTATGAATATAACAAAAAAATTAATATTGGGTGTGAAATATACCGTGGTTTCTTTAATTTTTTTATTGATTTTTTAAACTGACACTGACAGTACTACTGTACTCACTTTACTCACTCACATCCGTGACAGCGATCCAAGTTCATCAATGCATGTACGTATGTGCTATTCTATCATGTGAATTGGAATAAATGATTGATTGATGAAGTTAAACAATAACCACAATCACCAATATATTATATATGAGGATTGACTATGTGTTGTCATATCGTGGGCAGATCGTGGAGCATATTGTAGATGCCTTTGTGGTAGAACGACGGAAAGTGAGAGTCGAAGAAGTATTGCAACCATGACTTTACCTCACCTTTGTCATCAAATCTTTTTTTCTCTGCGAGATGGTTCTGCATGGACCGTGGTAGTCAAAAGGTGTCATTTCGGGTGAGTACGGTGATTAAGGCATCAACTGCCATCCCAGTTCCTCCAGCAGCTTCTGAGCCGTTTTTTTGTTGCAATGTGCTGTCAGGCGTTGTGGGGTAGGAATGAAACCTTGGCGCTATTTTTACCTTAAACCAGCATAGCTCACTGAACCCTGTCGATTTGCTGTAAAAGTCATGTATTTGAATATGTAGCAGCTCTTAGTGGACGACATCGTGTGAGTTCCACCAATTACAGAGTATCCGCTTATCGGGTGCAGTCCGCATTTCTGAATCGCTCCTGGCTGTTCGTCCTTGTTGAGCCACTGGTGCTTGCGCTTAACGTTGCAGTATGCTATCAAATTTTCGTCTCAAGTCAACAATGTGTCCAGCCAATCGTCCCTTTCTTTGCGGGAGAGAAGTTGTGATGCGGTCGCGACTTGTCGGTTCATGACAAGTGGGCTCACGTCGTGAAGCAGGCATTGCCGAGCTTCGGCACACTATCGATGATGGTGCGAGTGATCGCGAAGTGCTCTGCAATCTCGTATCAAGTGCGTTTGGGATCGGCTTTAACAAAGGATCGAAGGTTCTCAAGAACATGCTGGCGAGGCCTTCTCGGACGATCCATGTCTTTAAGCGTGTGTACGCGTTGCTTGAACAGAGTGAACCGAGCCTGGCATTGTTGTTAACTGAGGCATACCTACCCGCAAGCCTGACACACCTTTCGATGTGCTGTGGCAGCGCTCTCGACCAGCTTGAATCAGAATAGAAAGAAGGTCGAAGTATCAGTTTGTAGAGCTCGCACTGCTCAGCCATTTGACAACGTAATCGGATGATATGACTCTGAAACAAAACTTGGTACTGTGAACTTCATATAGCCTTGTTTTAGAAAAGTATAGAAAATTCCGGAAAAAATTAATGATTTTTCTTAACCGATGCTTGTGGGAGCGACAAAAGTCCAGGTGCCCGACTTTTTCACTTTACATCTTTTTTGTTTGGTGTGATTTTTCGCTTGTATCTTATTCATGATGTTGCTATGTGTGATGTGGAGGACTCTGTGGCCGGTTTTCATCGATTGATTCAAAGGGGCGTGTCACATTGAGAGACTTTTTCTCTGACCACAAAGAATCACTCCAGCTGATCTTTATCTTTCTCTCTTTCTCTATTTATCTTTCTTTCTCTCTCTTTTTTCTCTCTTTCTCTCTCTCTCTCTTTCTTTATCTCTCTCTCTTTCTCTCTATCTTTCTCTCTCTCTCTCATTTCTCACCCCTCTTTTATCTCTCTCTCTCTTTTTATCTCTCTCTTTCTCTCTCTCTTCTCTCCTTTTCTTTCTCTCCATTTCTCTATTTCTCTCACAATCATACACTATTTCTTTCTTTTTCTCTCTCTCTTTCTCTTTCTCTCTCTCTCTCTCTCTCTCTCTCTCTCTCTCTCTCTCTCTCTCTCTTTATACTCTGTCAGATATTTTTTCTCTGAATCTCTTGAAAAACATAACCATCCATGATGCTTTTATCTACGTCTCTCAATATTACAAGTTATTTTCTTTTACGCTCTCTAACGTTTTTCTCTTACAGTGCAGTCTTTCTCAGAAAGACACATTTTTTATACACTCTCTCCGACGTGTATTTTTGAATCTTTTATTAGACAATTTTTTATCACGTGTTTCCAATAATCACTGTTTTCATACACGCATAATCTATGTATACGATCTTGGAAGGAAGCCATCTCCTACTCTCGCAACTTGCACTCTTTGCGGTAAAGAATACGTGACGTATTCTTCCGCCTTTGTAGAACAAAGAACACAAAGATTAGCAACATCATTTTATCATCTCAAAGACAAAAAAGAAACATGCAATAGAGGAAAATTAACTACATAGCTTAGTATTTTATTACGTAGAGAAAAAAAAAAGCAAACCGAGTAATAACAAATCAGAATACGTAATGTATTCTTTCGACTTTGTAGAACAAAAAAAAACAAAGATTAGCAACAACATTTTATCATCTCAAAGACTAAACGAAACAAACATTAGACGAAAATGAACTAAATAACTCAGTATTTTATTAATTGGAGAAAAAAAAAGCAAAGCGAGTAATAAAAAAAAAATCTAATTTCAACAGTTCATTTAGATAAATCTACATCATCACTTATATCCATAAGGGTTAGTGTTGTACGTCCCCCGGACGATAACCCTTTTGTCAAACACGGCGTTCAACTTCTTCTTTTGAAGAAGAGATGTCACCACGTGACTTCTCTCTGTGACTATTCGGTCATAGACGACTGTGACCGGGAAAGGTTTCTCACCTTTCTTCATTTCCCTTACAAACTGTCGCATCTGCTCGAAATGGATCTTCTGCGATGCTTCGGACGTGAGAGGGAAGCCTTTGCACTTTACCACGCTCTTTTCCTGCAAGAAATCAAGACGTGTTTCTCCAATTTGAAATCCTCATGACCCAATGAATGTAAAACTCTCACCATGCCGTCATGCGTGACATATTTGTATGCATAGGCTTTCGGTCCCTGCGACACGAACTCTGTTCCTTTTCCAGGAATTTCGTCCGTCAGGTCCCCGAGAAAGTTCCCCTTCAGCTCCTCCAGGGGGTCCACTTCACTGTCTTTGTGAAGGTAGATGACCGAATCCGTGTCTAAAAAAAAAAAAAAAATAGGGTTGAAACAGAAAGAATTGGAATATACAGCAAAGAATAACGAAAAAATTTAAACGAACCACAATACAGCAGTCTGGAGCTTTGCACACGCGAGATGATATTGTAAAGTGTCACTCTCGCGTAAGCCGTCGTGAGCACAGCCGACGCCAGGGAAGTTGTGCTTATCGGCTCGGAGTGGCCAGTCTTCTTCTTGAAGGAGACCCAGAGCTTCTCATCGGTGAGGACAATAATGTCCCCAACCTCGGTCTCGGCCTCGATCAGAAGGCTGTGCAGTCTTTCGGGGGAGATAATCATTTCCTGTTGTTTCCTTCCCGAGCGTTCTCCGAGTTTTCCCCACTGAAAATTCAGAATAATTTGTTTGTAATTATCTAATACACAGAAAGAATCTTACCAAGGAATTGAGCATCAGCTTGGCGACTTGTCTTGCTGCGCTGTTTGGCACCATCTTTGTAGGGTCGAGCGTCACTCCTTCTCTTCGCTTGAAGGCCTCAATGTACTCGGCCTGCTTCATGACGTCATCGCCAACGTCTCTAGGCCATCCGCTTGCCTCCTTCAAACAGCTTCATTTTTGAAAAGATCATATGAGAATCAACAACACGCTACTAAACAATAATTAAAATCACTAACCGTTTTGAGCTTCACAAATGTATTCATGTACTCGGAGAGAATGCCGTGACGTACATGCCCGCTTTCAGCATTCATCTCGTATTGGCTCCAGTTCTCATAATGTCTTCCCTGAATTGTAGTAATGAATGACTGTGATATATGTATATATATGAAAAGGGACTACCTCATAGGCGTTCAGAACTGTATAGCCAGTTCTCAAGGCGAGCTTGATCTCCTCCGTGGCCCATGTTCCTTCGAAAGCTCTCTCCTCATCCGTATGCGAGCATGAAGTTCTCTCTGATGACTTTTTCAAAGCACATTCTTGACATAGTGCGTAGATGCACTTTCCTCCCACTCTCATACATAGAACCGGTAGATGCAGTTTGGATGGTGCCAATACCTGAACAATAGTATTGTAAATAAATAACAGGAAAGCGTTACAAGTTCATCAAGAAAACATACTCTGCACTTGAGGAATCCATTTACGCCCAAATCTTGTGCTTCGTTGATTGGGCACGGGATATCCTCTCCAGAAACGTAGACTCCAACTCCGATGAAATATGGCTTGTACTTGTTGGTGAACGGGTACAGGCTGAAAGTAGATTGTTGAACATAAAAAATACCACGACAAAGAGATAATCAGTAACCTGCAAACATCTTGATAGCGGATGCTCCATCCTTCTTGACATTTTGCGTGTAGTTTGAACGTCTCAGTTCTTCCTCCAAAGAATGCATCGTTGATATCAAGAGGCTCCTCAATTATAAATTTATAAGTAAGTCATTTAAGGATAAAACAAAAAGAAAACTTACTAGAATTCGATGCTTCATGAAGATTGTCCTCATCTCCTCGTCCCGACGCAGCATCATGTTGATTTCGCACTCTCGGTAGACCTTCACCTTGTAGTTTGGCTCGAGTACGCTGAGCCTCAACTTGTTGTCACGCCTTATTTCGGCAGCGGTGCGGCCTAGTATGACGGCGTCATCCTGGTACGAGCATGTACATGCGTGGTAGTAGCATCCATGTACCTACAAAATATTGTTTTAAAAACCCAAATGTTTCAACATTATCAGCTAACCTCGATAGCGATCGGCTTCTTGCCCTCTCTAGGAATGTAGCCGTCCACGTGGTATCTTGTTCCGGGGACTCTGTGTTCCCCTCCGTGCGTTGCATCCTGAATCCTTTGTCCCTTCGTCTCACGAAGGTATCTGCAATAGTTTAAAATTGAACAAAGCACAAAGAGATTGAAATTTATTTGAGTAACTTACGCCAGAAACTTGAGGGCTAGGATGCTCTGCCTCTTGCATGGAAGTATCGGTGCTTCAATCGCCAGATTTTCCTTTTTCAGAAAATTTCTCCGGAAGATGAGCATAGCTGCACTTGCAGCTGTGACACTCTCATGGAATACGTGAGTGCCCGATATACGGAAGCACTCCGTGTCGAAGGCCGTTGCTCCTCTGCTGAGCAAAGCCACATCAGAGTAGCAGTAGGCCAAAATTTCCTTCCTAAAGTTGAATTCTACTCCGCTTTGAGCCGCATGCCACTCCAAAAACTGTTGTTTTCCCTCTTCCTTCATTTGAGTGGGATTGTAGAAGGTGGAGTCCGGAATGGCTCCAATGTAGCTGTAGTTTTGCGGGCTGTTGAAGAGATGGGGAAAGTAGCCTGAATTGAAAATATTTTACAAGAGATGAGGAAAATAATTTAAATTGAAAATATTTTTTACATCAACTGTTCTTGAAAGAGAATACAACAAACCTTTCTTTAGTTCCGGTATTCCAAATGCCTTAGGGAACGATGCGAGTGGCATCTGCAGGAAGTTTAGCGTGTCCACAAACCGCACGCTCCTGTTGACCATGTGCATGAGCTTTAGTCCCGAGAGTATCATCTTACTCGGGACATCGTCGCTCGACATCATGGTTCTCAGCAGAAATTGGCCATCATACCTCAAGCAATACATGATTGAAGAGGGAGAGAAAACGAAAGAAATATATGAGTGTCAAGAGAGTAAGAAATTTGACTTACCCCTTTAGGTTATGCGCGAGAACCGTTGCGTTACGGTTTTCCTTGAGGTTCAGCCACTGGACGAACTCGCTGACAAGGTCCCTGTTGCATCCATCCAAACCATGCCATACATGGACACGACGCCCTCCGCATTGATTGCACGAGTCTTGAGACTCGTGAGACTCTGGCGTGGTGTGCTGGCAGGCACTACACGAGCGGATGGCAATGATGACGTTCGGCTTGTGAACGTTTTTGCCATTCTCGCTCACAACATTGAAAAAAAAAAAAAAAAAAAAAAAAAAAAAACTGTCGACTGAACAAACGAATCGTTGAGGGCTAGTTTTGAGAGCTAGTGAGAGAGAAGAACTAGTTTTAAAAAGAAAAAATGTACTACCTCAATATCGAAGGCGATAGTCTTGAGTCGAAATCTTGAGGAGATGGGGCTCGCTGGCGTAACAAAGCACGTTGGATGGTCTTTAGGCATATCCGTCTTGCATCGAGGGCAAAATGACATGCCACACACGTGAGCTCGTCCTTTTCTTCCTTCGTCAATAACCTTCAATAGTATCGAGTTATGCCTTTTCCAAGGTGAACAAGTCAAGTACATTACAAGTACAACAAGTCAAATACATGTAAATTGAATAACCTGATTGCACGTCTCGCAGATTTGAACGCGCTCGCATCTTGGTGCACCTCCTTGCACTCCTTCCTCCAAATGGCGTTTGAAGCAGTCCTCATTGTTGAAGACGAATCGACACTGAGCGCATTCTTTATGCAGCTGGCCACTACACTCTTCGATGCGCGGATGGGTGCAGAGAGAGCACCTCATGGGGCAGTTGTAATGGGCATCTCTGCTCTTGTAGAGCGAGTTGCAATTCCCGTAATAGTACTTGCTATCTGTAAAGAATTTTCTTCTAAATCTTTGTAATTAAAAAATTAAACTGCCAAATAATCAAAGAAATTTTTTCTCTTTTGGGTCTTGATTATTAAAACAGTAAACTGTCAACTAATCAAAGATTTTTTTTTCTCTGAATATTTGTAATTAAAAACATTAAACTGTCAACTAACAAAAGATTTTTTCTCTTTTGGACCTTTGTTATTAAAACAATAAATTGTCAACTAACCAAAGAATGCCGGGATTTTCTTGATGTGGTCGTAGTGGTTGGCCTTGAGTCGCAGTCCAATGACCTTACCATCTCCAGCGAAAGGGCCTCGGAATAATGGATGCTTGGCTCCATCAAATACTATGAGCTGGTAGTCGATGAGTCTCTCCTGCATCTCCTTGACATCCTTGAGATCGTACGATTCCTTTGGGGGTAGTCCCAATCGGTTAAGCAGTTCCAGCGCAGCCTTCTGCTGAGGCTTCATGAACCGAGAAATAGCTCTCCATTTGAGGGAGTCTCTTTCTCGATTCAAGTAGGCAATGCCTACGGCGATGGCTTTCGGGAGGCAGTTGTTCCCTTAATCAACATAGTTGGTCAGCATTTCGTTCTCGTACATCTTTTATGAAATGTATAGATGGTATGTCTAACCATTAGTTTAAACAAATTGTAATTTCACCAACACCAACCTATGACTTTTGTGATGTTATCGTCTCGAGGAGACGCGTTGCTGGTCGGGTCACCCGATCCTGATGGCATATCCACCCAGGAAACACGCATTTCAAGCTGAAATTATACATTTGAGGGGTGAGAAAAGTGAAGCAAGGCTTTGAATGTTTACTAACGTTTCCGAGAACCAAAGGGGTGATGATGCCGGTACTCGTCTCGGCGGTTGTCATCTCGCGCCGAAGCGTAGAGGTACTGAACCTCGGATAAGGGATGGCCCTCATCCCAAAGTTCTTTGTGCTTCCGTCCTGTGTGACTCCCACGGACACGTACAAATTGCCCCCTGCCGGTTTCGATGTTTCTACGAGGTCATGGACTACCTGTAAAAGAAGCATTTTCTATGTTGATATCGAGTATGCAACGATATAATAATAACTCAATAAATCATGTTATTAACCTTGTCGAAGAGGTCCTCAATGGAGGACGTGTCATTAGCCAACTCATTCAGCCTGAAGGTCAAGTTCTTTTGAACTACTCCAAATTTTTTAGAGTAGCTGTTGTCTTCCGCGGTGAGGTTGTAAAAGTCCCTCACATCATGCTGGACGCCGTTCACGATGAGACAGTCCTTTAAAACGCATTCTTTAGTACAATTATCAAGTGATATTTTCTCAAGATTTACCTTTTCAATCTGATCCTCGTCTGAGTCATCTTCGTCGGAGGATGAGGGCTCTGAACTCTGCATTTCAACATCCAACGATGTAGACGGTCCGCCTCCATAATGTATTCTGTCCTGCTCCATCATCTCGATGTCCTCATAAGGGCAAGGCATCTGCTCCTGGAAACTTTCGGGTAAAATGTTTATTTTTTCAGAATGATAAAATGTAAAATTCCTCACATTGCTCAAGACACATCGAGAAAATTCTTTAATATACATTCTTTTGAACAATTATTTACTGTTTTTGGTGTTATATGAAGATATACCTTTTCAGTCTGCTCTTTGTCAGAGTCATCTTCGTCGGAGGTAGAGGACTCCAAACTCTGCATCTCAACATCCGAGGATGTTGAGGGTCCGCCTCCATACTGTATTCTATCCTGTTCCAGCATTTCGAGGTACTCCTCATAAGTGCACGGCATCTGCTAAAATAAACGTTGTGTGTAAAATGATTGTTTTCTTATCAAAATAATAAAGTATAACCATGCTAAAATAAACGTTGTGTTTAAAATGATTGTTTATTATCAAAATAATGAGGTATAACCATTTCAGAATTCTGATAAGCCTCCATGGCCGAGGCTCGATCTGACGTAAGTTACATATCTGGAATTTTTAGACAAATTTATAACACAATAATTCAGTTGACAGATTGGTTCTTATCCGGAGAAAATACAAGAAGACCCGTAGCCGAAAAGAAGATTCGTGCTGACGGACAAGGATACGAGAAGGTTGGTAATATTGAACCTAGGTCTAAAGAACAAATACTAATGACTTTTTTTTTGTTGCAAGGTTAACGAATCTAAAGAAAGTATCGAGAAGGTGAAGCCGATTCAATACGTCTCCAACATTGAGAAAGGGAACAAAGTCGTCTTCAATTTTCACACCTTCAAGTGTAAGTTGACGTCAATCAATTATCAAAACAATCACTCTCCCCACCTCCTCCCGCATCTTCCGGATCTCTCTCTCTCTTTCTTTCTCTCTCTCTCTCTCTCTCTCTTTTACACACTATTTCTTTCTCTTACTCTCTCTTTGTTCCATGATCTCAAGCTTCGCTAAAGGAATGTCTGGAGATTGCAAAAGCTGATAACAATAATCATCGGCTAGAAACTCGATATTTAGCTATCAACATCTAAGAAGTTCAACCTTTTTGTTGATTAATGAATCATTGGTGAGGGATCAGAGCGTTTGAATTTCAAAAATGATTCTTATTCTCCTCTTTCGATTTTCGTCAAATCTTAACCAGTCAGTTATGTTATCTTATTTTTCAAGGCTTCAGGACTCGGCAGATGTATACGGTATGGAACTCGTTCCGGAACTTTCTCCTATTCTAAAACGGTTCAAATAGCAAAGTTACCTGGTAAACTGAATTGACGGCGAGCGAAAATAACAGACCTTGTGGATCCATATTAAAGTTTATATAGACCCCTTCTA